>JAWWNJ010000034.1:0-1200000 GCA_037176885.1 Favolaschia claudopus | reverse complement strand
GGTCCTCTCCAAGTTCTACACATTCTCAATTGGTCAGATAATCGAACGGAATTGTAAAACCGTACCTGGTGGTTCTGCGACCTTCTCCTCAATACATACTGGGCAAACGAGAGGGGCCCGCGGATTTCTCGGGAGGAAGCCCAGCAAACATCGCGCACAGATACTGTGTCCGCATTCCGGGATATGCACGATGACATCCTTCGACGTATAAGGACAAAGTTGGCATTTATCATCGTCATCTGGATGCGACACCAAACCAGGGGGTGACCTAGACGGTTGTTTCCCCGCCGCGATCGACGAGGTGGGTTGCTGCGAAGTGCTGGCAGGAGGCTGCGAAGGGTCTGACAACCTAGTGCTCCTCCTCGCACCGGGCTGCGACTGGTCGGTGGTCCCAGACGATCTGGGAGTTCCTACGAAGATGTCATAGCGGCATTCGGGACGTCCCATGGGATAGAACAGCGAACTGAGATCGACGAGGAGATTGTTGAGATAGTTCGCCGTGGCTGCGATGGACGTGTTCAAGATCAAGACAAGTCGGGTTGCATCGGTATGCTCTGAGTTTTGATGAGGGTCAAGTATAATGAATACCTCTCGTTCACTCTCAAGTGAGACCCTTAGACATGTTATGATGTGTGGTGGGCAGGTTATGAACACGGCAGAGTGTGACGGTTCCAAAGATCGTTGAGCGCTTCGAAAGAGTCAGGTTACGAAAGGCGCACAATTGATGCGAGACGTCACTCACGTTAAAACGAGATGCAAGAACTCCAACGATGGTCGTTCGTACGAGGAAGATTGAAGCTTCATACGGCTGTTGAACGGATTCCATGAATCGAATATTTCTGTGACTTCGATGTTTTCGTGTCTCCACCGCGAACCGACGGCGATGACCTCCTACTGGACGTTGGCACGGACCAGCCATGAAAAGATGGAAAGTACTAACCTGCAATTTCTCTCTCGAGATCAGGTTTTCCAGCAACGTCGTCTCGCCCACCCCTTCTCCCGCTTCTGCCAGAAGAGTTCGGAAAAGTTCGAGACCTATAGCCCCGCACGTGGTCCCAGTCTGTCTGCCTGCCTCGCAAGGTATGTATCTCTGCTGGCCTTGAAGAACTTCGTCGATGATCCTCCGTGCTTCCGGATCAGTTTGAGTTCCAGTTGTTCGACTCTCCGTAGCCCTTAAGGGCCCTGTTGAGCTGTCTCCAGTTCCTGTTCGAAGTCTAGGACGGCTTGGCGTTGACTCCGCACGCGGCCTGCAAGATAGTGAATCATGGAGGAGGCATGGAATATCGACTGGGATACTTACGTGAAGTGGAAATTTACGGAGACGTCGGGCAATTCCCGAGGCACCGCCGGGGGGAGGGGAGGAGGAATGACCTGACTTGGAGTGTTATGCCAAATTGCATTTGCGCGGAAGGAATGTTGCGACGTGACATAATGAGCAGAGGTGGGTCGAGGGCTCTGCCACGGATGAGGTGGGGAATTGACTTGAAGGTCTGGCCGACTTGTGTATGGATCTGGATTTCTACCACAGAAGGAATGTTGCTGCATGAAAGAATGCGCAACAGGTTGAGAGCCATGCCATGCGGCACGCATAGAAGAAGTTCTTGGACTTGTCCGTGGATCGCTTACTTCGGAGTCGTAGTCGGGCCCATAGTGCGGAATATGATGAGAATTGGGCCTGCTACGGTCGAAGTATGAGCTCTGCGCATGCGAAGAGATGAGCATGATCAAGGCTCCAGTAGATTGAGGTAGAGGCTGTTTTGCCTCCCTTGATATAGCTGAACATTCGTATGGTTATTGTACTCGCCGTTGGTAGGGTGAAACAATAAAACGCAGTCAGAACAAGGACGCGTTGTAATTCTCGTCAACATTGAGCTGGTTACTACTACCATTCCGGAAAGTTGCGTGGACCCTCTTCGAAGACGCACAGACTAGACAAGGGTCGTGCAACTCCCGGCAGCCGGGTAGGGTCACTTTCAACGAGCTTCAGAACAAGGGTAAAGAAAGAAAACCGGTCCCATTCAAGTTGTACATGGAAACGACGTGATGAAAAACGCCCACAACTCTGCCGAGGACCCACAGCGGCCTTTAGGGCCAGGGCAAATCGATTTGCATCCCTCTCAGTCGTATTGGTTCGGTGCAACGTTCGCGTGGCAAGCCATTTTGGAACAGCACGAGTAAAGATAAGTTGGAGGAAGGTGAAGGAAATTGCAAAGTGAGCTAACGGGCGCTAATTAGGCGCTAATGAGCGATGATTTGGTAAGCAACGGCACGGCGCGGCGGCCAGGCCGTACTTAGTTGGTCTGCTTTGCTGGAGCCTAGCTCAGTATCAACTCGTAGAATCGGCTCACACGATTTGCCATACATACTGTACACGAAAAGCACTAGCAATACAAGGAAGGTACATATACAAGCCGAATCAGCGTTCAGCGACATCCTCAAAAAGACGGCAACGGCGGTAATGGCCAGACACAGCGGAGCGAACCTCTCTCTGAAGACCTGATCGCACGATTGACTCCCCACACAAGTAGCAAAAATGGGTGTTACATCCCGGCGACATGCACTACAACGAGATAATCAGAGCAGGTACATATATGATACACGCAGCAGAGAAGAGACACCCACCGTCATATGATTGCAGCCGTCTGACTTTTGGAATGGTGTCCGACATCCTGAACAGAGTTGTAGTATAAATCGCCGCGACCATGTAGCAGAGGATAGACAAACCAGGACAATGTTTCCACCCTCGACGTTTCATGAGGTGCTCCAGCTCCGACGAGCCATCGCACGAGTGCTTCGGCCCATCCATGACGATCGCCTGTTGGCAATTCTTGCACCATGCATAGTTACATCTGGGCAACGGGCAAGCGACGATTTTGGCTTCCTCGTACTCCGCACGGTCCACGAACACAGACTGCAGGCATCCGCGACAATGTATCAAGATTGATAGAGTAGCTATCTGCAGCTCTTGCAGGACTTGGTACTGGTCGTCATTGAGGCCGAGTATTTGCACCAGATCGTCTCCAATCACTAATAAGTTATGGCGAGTCAGATTCCCGTCATGAGGAGAAGGAGAAAAAGAAACCCACCTCCCGGCTCGACTCGAGTGTTCTCCGTTACGCACATGGGGCAGAAAATCGGATACAGCTTGTCCGTCAGCTTCGAGACGACATAGCCCTTCAAACATTCCCGACAGAACGCGTGATTGCATTTCGGGATACGCGCGACGTAGTCCTCCGGAAGCTTGTCGAAACAAATGCCGCAGTCGAAGAGGACTTGCGCCTCCTTCTGCAGAGCCTCGCGCTCGGCGATCAGCCGCGCATCTTTCTTCCTCGAACTCGCGTTGCCTTGCCTTTGCACGTCGAGCATCTTCGTGCTGCGCGCGATCCCATTCCGCTTGCATTTGTGCTGCGACCGTGTAGTCTTCCGAGCGATTGGGAGACGACTTTTTGGTCACTGCTTGAGCGTATGAGGAACGAGAAGTGCTTGCAATAGGGCGGTGGTCGGTCTGCGTATGTAGCTGAGTAGACGTTGACTCGGGACTCGGACGTCGACGAGTTATGTTGGCGGGACTGCTGAAATATTCTAGTGCCGACATGGACGTCGGTTGTGGGGCTGCGGAGGTAGACGCCTTCGACGGCGTGGTGTAATAGGTGTCGTCGGTCCATCTTCTAGGCGAGGAAGGAGAGTGCCGGCTGTTCTGCGGACTCGAACGGGATTCTGGCTTCCGCTGAGCAGAGCGATATTTTTCTTTCCATCGATCCAGTTCCGTCTCCAGGGATTGACGGTCGCGCAAGAGACCTGAGTTCTGGAACTTCAGATCCGACACTTCCGCTTGTAGACGCAGAGCAGCGAGACTGGACTCCATGACAGCCTCGGTCAGTTCCTGCACACTGTTTCCAGTCCCACTTTGTGCGACAAAGAAGTGGCCGGAAAAGTTGGCAAGGAGTTGAGTCTGCCACTGCAACGAATTGTCCGTTAGTAAACGGCTATCGACCGCCAGGAGATCGTCGAGACGCGATGCTGTAGCATCGAGAGAGGTGTTGATAATAAACCCTGCGCCGTCAGGATAGTCCGTTCTCGGATGGCTGTCGAAGATGACGAAGACATCCTGCTTTCCGGTGGGCGAATAGATAGGCAGTTTGAAGCAAGTTATGATCTCCGGCGGGCGTGTTATGAGAACAGCAGCGTGGGTCGGAATCGATTGCAGTTCACTGTAATCCACATTCAATGTCGTAGTTTACAAAAAAAACCAATACCACTCACGATAGCACACTCCTAAACCGCGAAAAAGACGGCTCACCGTACGCCGAAGACACCAAGGTCAAGGATCGCTTGAAGATAGGCATGACCTTGAATATATCGTCCACTTCGAGATGCACATTGCTGGCCCATAGGTGGCAGATGGAAAGGACCTCCTGCTTGCCGCCATCAGCGTTGATGACAATGTAACCTGTAGCACTCGCCTCGCTTGTTCTTCGTGAGAGCAAATCGTCCAGTAAACGTGGGCCATCCAATCCCTCTTCGACCTTACCCAGTACGACGCGCACGAAATTGAGCCCAGCAAGCCCACAGGAGGCGATTCCACCCGCTTTGTACTGGCTTTCACCGGGATGAGACACAATCTTCTCTTTTCCAGCCAAAATCTCCTCGACAACAGGCGAAACGCCTGCACCGCTGGCTTGACTTTCCATGAGGGGAGGTTCGGGCTCGAGGCGTGTCATGACGAAGGGAGAGCAAAGAATAACGCGGTCGGCGCCAATCGGTGGGATCCAAAGAAGAAATTCATAACACAGACCAGAATAGTAACGTATCCTTCGCGCCATTTTCCAATTTCTGCCAGAGTGCCCTGCGTGTACGTTGGCTATAATGGCTTGTATGCCGTGTGGCTCTTCAAACGCGTCTGTGAACGCGTCTAACTCAAGAAAAACGCGTCAAATCGGTGGAAATCGAAGGATTTTGGCTTTTCAAGTGAGAGACAAAGAAGAGTTGCCTCGTTGCAAGACTGGCCATACATTAAAACCGAAGCCACTCGAGCGCTTATCCCTTTGACCTCCCCCTCACTTGGTCAAACGATGTCCGAGCATGTATTTCAAGTCAACCTCGCCCCGGGCGATGCCGAGCAACCCCTAACCAACGTCCACCACAGTGAGATCGATTGTGATTTTATTTTTCGTCCAGTGACGGTATTTTGTTCAGTGGAAGTCCACCAGGACGCGCCTCAGTCAACCGAATGTAAGCGTGTCTCGACACGGATAAATCCTTGCTTAGTTTCGCTCTAGCTTCGGGTACACCTTTGTCTAACGAAGGCCCTGCCTGCCGCCCTGGAGATTCTTCTGTCGAGACCACAGCACCAGATGTAGACAAACAGGTCGGTCCCGTCGTTAGCGTCGTGGGCTCTCGAAAGCAGGAACCACGACTAACTTTTCTGGCAGGAGACAGGCGACGAAGATTCTGTCGCGAGCTCTGACGAATTTTTCTCGACCGGCGATTACTCTGAGGGCACGGAGCGCCAACCTGCGGAGACGACAGCCGACGTCGATGTGAGTTTGCTGGACTGTGTCACCTGCCGGGTACTGAGCCTTTCTCCAGCCTGAGGCCCCCGCGCCTTCAATGTCACTAGATCTCGTAAATTCTGTTCATGGGATGTTTAGAGTGTTGGACCTCATTAGCGAAGACAGCAGGTGAGTAACTATACGCCACACCTTGGACTATATTCAAACTCTCGAATACAGCGGTTCGCGAGGTATGCCCATAAAAATCTCACCAAGATCACCCGTAAATGTCCCGTAGTCAACAAGATCATCATTTCTCAAGACTCACTCAAAGCCTTCATCAACGAGCTATGCCCCGGTGCCTACTTTTCTTTGACAAAGGTGCGATCTGATACTCATTCTCGATTTGTATCTGAAACGGCTTCTCCCTCTTATTAGGTCGATTTCAAGATGCTCGATCAATTGCTGATCAAGCCTGCGGGGCTGTATGGAAGCAAGACCGAGATCGTCACCTTCTTGTCTGCTCTCGGGGCTGTCGACGAGCTCACGTATGTCCTCATATAGAACTTCGACATCAACAAGGGCTAATGGTGTTGGTAGCGCAAACGCTTTGTGCACCTCCACCGACGACGCAGTAGGCCCAAGCCTCCGCTCGGGATTATATCTACTTCGGACGTTCTCGGCGCAGTCGGGTAAAGAGCAGATCTTTGTGATCTACTGGCCCGAAGACACCACTTGGGATGATAATGCGCTGTCTTCCGTCGCACGTAATCGCGAGACTTTTATGCGGTATGTTATATGATATACGTGTTGTGATGCCGAAGCTCAATCATAGTAGATACCTTACCAAGATGTGCGACCAGGTCACTTGTCTGATCTCACGGGAGCACGCTCAGTCCATCGTCTGGAACGACGAGTCGGAGGACGCTGCCACTAACGAGAACAACAAGAAGCCTAGCCGGCTCTACAAGTTCACAGTTGAGAAGACCAACGAACAGGAAGAAACGGTGGCGACGCGTCCGGGCTTTGAGGTCTGTGGTTTTCAAGCGACTCTACTTTCACTCAGGTTTTGGCGTCCAGATCGAGCTCCCCGCGTTTGTGACCGCCAACCGTCACGACGGCCACGACCATCCGATCGATCCTGTTGACTTACAGCCGAGGCTGATCTGCGGTGAAACAAAACAAGCAATATTAACCACAGTCTACACACCTGCTGGCCTCCGCGAAATCAAATTCGAAGAAGAATGCAATCCAGTGAAACTCCGTGATTTGCTGTATGTATCGCTATTCTTCTGGAGTTCCTTGTACTAACGTTCCGGCACGCAGCAAAGGAGATATTGAGTTCTCTGCAGACCTTCGCGACGCCGCCATTGAGGCGCTGTTATCATCGCCCGCAGGACCACAAGTTCAGAAGCGATACGGTAAAGCGCTTGATCAGTGGCGCGCGCGAAACACAGCTAAACATAAGGAGCTGAACGACTGCCATAAGAAAGAATCCGCAGGAGTAGAAGCTAGATTACGTCAAGAGGTAGAACAAAACACGGACCAAACTCGACAAGTGCTGGGCGAAGCGCTCAAGAACCGATTTCCGTGAATGCTTCATCCACTGTGATGCATGATGGACACTAACGTATTGACAGGTCTGTCGAGCCAGACTCGTTTTCAGACATCCCTGAGGCGGAACGACATGATTTGCATGGTAGGTGTTTTGAGCCGAGATTCTCGAGGTTTTGGACTTAGGGTATAATGTTCCAGAGAGATTTTGGGAGCTGGTTCATCAGTACCCAGCTGTCGAGACGGAATTCAATGAGCTCATCAATGGCTGGAAGGTCGACGCCATTCAGCCAGAAGCCAGTTTCAGACCTTTGAAGGAGACTCTCTTATACATCCACGTCTTCCTCAATGCGCGGCAAGATACGCCCCAACCGCAACGGGAGGCTAGTGTCATAGAGATCCTTAGCAAACGAGGCTTCCCCCTCTCCTCGACGGATAGTACCACAGAGCCCAAGAAGAAGACTGGCCTCATGTCTAGCGTGTTCACCCATGCATCCGCACTCTTCCGACTTGGACCCTGGGCTGATCGGGAAGAGGAGGAAGTTCTAGCGTCCGAGGCTGCCGCCCTGGCTCGAAACACGTCGGATGCACAGTTCCTCGCCAATTTAGACGATCTGTTGGACATGGAGCCGGTGCTTCACGACATCGTTAATCAAGTGGACAACGTCGTAACGGACCATCTGCGCCACTGTATAGAGAAGTATTCTAAGATCCTTCTCGGGCGCATAGTGCAAATCCAATCGCATGTGATGCGGGGGAAACTAGACAAGGTTTTCGACAAAAAGGTCGCTGAAACCAGCCGCGGATCCTTGCAGAAGCTGCGCGCTGATATGCAAGCAATCACTTCTGCTCCTCCGTAAGCTCACATATCTCTCTATCTTGCGTCTCATACGAACTCTCTTAGGGTTTTCATTGCTGCTTTCGAGGCGTTCACCCCCCGTGGCGGATCCAGCACGCAACGTAGCGCTCCGAATCAATGGTTCCAAGCAGCATCGTTCAATATCAAAGGATTCCGGCGTTTAGAAAGCCAAGCTTCACTGGACTATCAGATACACTCTTTGTTTCTGCCAACTGATCAGCAGGAACATTTCCAAAGGGACTCTTCATTTATCCCGTCACCTCGCGTTGCCAATGATACGTCTGGCTTCTCGCTCTCTCCAGACTTCCGGGTCGTGTAAGAATGTGTTTACCAAAACAGGATTTCACTCACAACAACCCAGTCACGCTCAGCTCATTGAGAACGGTGATCTTCTCCTGGTAATCGAAAATTCGAGCTCCATGTTCATCTACCTGGAAAAACCTGGCCGCTTCGCTGCCGATTTCTATCGTCGGCATCGGAAAACCGCGAAGCGTGAAAAAATCGGCGAGAATGCTGTCATAGCATATAATGAGTCGACCCGTACGCTCTTAATCTGTTCTACCTCTAAGGTGAGTAGTATTTCTAAAATCATTGTACGCGCGCTCATGAGTTCACTTCGCAGCTTCAGTTCCACTTGTATGTATTCGATGAGACCTTTGGTTCGCTGCATGGGGCAGGTTCTATAGATCTCGACCAATCTTTTTCGAAGGGGGCAGTTATCACCCATGCATGCTTTCTAACGGGAAGCGAAGAAATTGCCATCATCGATAGTGAAAATATAGCTCGAATCTATTCACTTTTACCTCGACAATTTCGGTACGCCGTTGTCTTGGTGTCTCTTGACTCGAGCTAAGAGGCAATCATCCCATAGGCCGGCGACAATCACCCTTCCACATACTCCGGTCTCCGCTCATTCTTCGCCTGACGGCGCTTGCCTTCTCGTATCATACCCGCTTGAGTCTGGACTCCAATTCCATGCTTATCACTGGGATACTTTTGGATCAGTCGGCATTGATCTGGGCTGCCTTGAAATTCCGCATTCAGCTCTTTCCCTCACCTCAATATTGGATCGGCGCAATGTTCATCTATTAGGCATCAGCGATGGTCTCTGCAGCTCCATTGCCTTGACTATCACGAAGAAAGCTACCGAGTTCATGTTCACGGAAACCGCAGGCAAGACTTCTGCTAAGGCCAAGCACAATTCCGGAACTGTAACCCACAACATCCTCCTCAATTGTCACTCGGATGTTTGGGCTCGCTTCCCTGTGATTCCGGCTGTGCAACGGCAAACCATCATCTCCTCAAACCATCGACTCGCCCGATCAATGACTTTTTCGACGTGTCTGAATCAATCCAAGTTTTCACCCTACTTCGACGCTCTGATATCTACCTTCGAGCAGCAAACCCGGAAGCCCACAGGGAATCTATTGAAGAGGATCACAGTCGACGCAGTTGATATCAATGTTTTGCAATCATACTTCTCTTCTAATTCTGACTGGGCGGTATCGGAGTTTCGTGCTGGAGAATGGATCGTCGATCTCCTTTGTCTGATACCCATCCAAATTGCGGTCACTCACGAGAATCGATTCATGCCTCTATCCAATGGTGTGGTGTCACTAGAGTGGGAGCAGCAGCTTCTTGGCGCAGAGCTGTCGCAGATAATATCCTCCTTGTCGCTCGGGTGGTGAGTTTCGACATTCATGTTGTCACACATCATCTTAATCCATTGTCTCCCATTCGTCACCAGGTATGAATCGGTCTTTTCATCGTACTATGTCTCCAAGGTATATTCATCTGTCCTACCTGTTGGCCATTGACGACTGACCCTGTTCAGCCTGTCAAAGTTGTCTCGTCGATGGGTATGCACACAAGACTCGTTGGGGTCATATGTCTAATATTGCAAGCAGGCGAACAAAGTGTGGGCAAATCATTCAGTCTGAATCATCTTGTCGACACCTCTTGTAAGCTGAGATCATCAATTGTTGCCATGCCCTGATGAAGATTGAATATAGTTGCCGGTAGCGCTATGAGGACCACCGGTGCGTCTTGCGTTTGCGCAGACTCGGTTCCAGCTCACACGCGGATGCAGAAGGAGTGTGGATGTCAGTGACACCCACAGATGACACACTGATTGTCGCGCTCGATTTCGAAGGTTGTTTTAGGTCCTATCCACAGTGGTGCTTCAAAGACTCACGGGTGATGTTAAGGGGTACATAGCATAGAACGTTCATCCCAAGAAGATATGTTGCTTGTGCTATTCAACACCGCGATTTCAAATCTGGTATGTTTCGCGGCATAGTGCCTTTACTAGATCGCAAATCATTCTGTGACTTTATGCAGGTCCTGTTCAGGAATAATTTTGCAATATCCCGCAGCATTTCCGGTCTCTTTTCGTCTTTCCAGTCTTCCTCCAAAATGTTAAATCCTGAAGCGAGTACGTCCCTTTCCTTACTTAATTGACCTCGATGTATTCTGTTCTTCAATTTTCCCTTTATCTCAGCTTTCCTCGGGCATCGGTTGACTAGATTCTTGACTAGATCCTCAGCTCTTCAAATCGACACTAGTCATCATCATCAAGGTATAGCTCTTCTATGGTGCAAGTATACTCATCTTACGAAGACCCCAAGGATGTTGTGGATTCAGATGAGGAAGAAATCGTCAGAGAGTCGGTATATTTTTCTTGTACGTGCAGTTCAGCTAAATGACCCGATCCAGGTTTTCGATGAAATTCAAGGTCGGTAATAATCTTTCTCGAGGTCTTCACTCACGGTCCGGTATAGAAAATTGTCGCCGATGAGCAAGGCGCAAACTTCATATCCCGCCTTCATCATGGTCAGCTGGATATAATTCCGTGGCCAGTGATCGAGTCGAAGGAGTTCTACGCGCTGTTCCCTACCCTCAAGAAAACACTTGATCAACAGGAAATAACACATCAATCGGCCGGCGAATTTCTTCACACTATCAAAACACTCATGGCGAAACTCAAAGCAAATGATTGGGGTGCACTCTCTGGTTCGACTTCGTTACCTGCTAACTAGTTGACCTCGTATCGACCTCGTATCTCATTATATTACCGCAGAAACCCTGGCTACCCATAGAGCCCAAAGGTTATGTACTTATCTCAACAAAGCTCTCGAGTTCGGCTTCTTCGAAACGGAGCCCGTCGTCGAGCCCTTGAAGGTCAGATTTCGCAGATTGTCTTGCGAGTATGGCATGCTTAAATTGGCTCAATCAGAACTTCGATACGGATATCCCAATCGATGAAGCGGATACTTCTTCACGATTCCTCCTCTCGACCTCGGAAGCGACCGCAGAGCAGCGGCACAACATCCTCGCCGCTTTGCAACAATCTTGGAACCGGTTCGACACTCGACATGACATGTCAGAGGAGGAGTGGATTGCACAACTATCTCAATTCCTTTTGGACCGCGCGGAAACGAGGATTCAGTATGTATTTCGCTGGATAGGATCCAATCTTCTGCGTTTCACAAGCAACAACGCTGCTATGGACTTGCTACGAAGAGATTTTGACAGTGGTGCTGTGGATCTTCGGTCGAATGTAGAGATATGTCGGATGCAGTGTGCTTCCTGTAACCTGCAGTGTCTCCTGGGCCGCCGTCATGGTGTCGACGTACCGCACAACTGCCAGACCTCGCACAAGTGTCCACATCTTTGTGACTTCGACAACGATCACACCCGGCCCGTGCAATGTGGCTATTCGTAAGTATCTTGCTCCTCTATCTACTCGAGCTTATCACGGATCGGTGCAGTGCCGGTCATTCTGGTAAACACATGTATGCCTGCTCATTGCAGCACTGCCATCTCTTCTTGAATATGTTCTGCACAGATGTATTGTCGGTGTCCATTTATGCGGTGAACCCTGCACGCTCGAAGACAAGAATGGATGTATGAAAAAATGCACCAAGGTTGGTGGACTTTGGCCTTGGACAATTCCTGCTCAATTTGCTGCAGGTCGCGAAGCATAGCGGCGCGGAGCATATGTGCGATGCGCGGGTCCACGCCTGTGGCGCGGTGAGCCTTTGTATCATTTTGTGATTCGCGTCATCGTTTTTAATTTTTCTTAGCCTTGCAGTTTACGAGGTTTGAAAATGGACAGCGGCGAAACCTACACTTGTCCCCAGACTTGTGTTGTTCCGAGGTCCGTTGTCTACACCATTCAGCTTCGAAAACCATAATTACGACATATGTATATCAGTCATGAATTGCACGAGCGGCACGCCTGCAACGTAGTCTCCTGCCCAATGACCTGCCAACTGTGTAAAAGATTGTGCGCGAACTCTGACCACCTCCACGGTCTTGATTCGAACGCGCGACATCTTTGCGGGTGAGTACCAGGTGATAATTAGTTTCCGAGTCTGATTTGTCCAACAGGCAGGAGCACAAGTGTGCTGCGTTTTGCCAGAGCAAAGGGATTTGTCAAATTGAGACTGTACCGCATTCGATCGAAACAATGTTCACTGGACGCTACGAAAATTATTCGTATACTAAGGCAAGTCAGAATCGAATCATTTGCGACTGGTCAATAAATGTTGCCACTTGTCACCACTAGTACACTCAAGGTACGTTCCCTTGCACTTCTATATCGACTCGAGAGAGTCATCGATCACTCTATAATAGACTCGAAGCATCTCCACTGTGCAATCAAGATTGCGCCCAACGAGATAGATCACAAGGGCCCGCACGTCCATACAGAAGGTCCCGATCCCTTCCACTATTGCGAGACTCGGTGAGCAGCATCAGACTGCCATTGGATCAGTGAATCTAAATATGAATGCAGATGCATGAATTGCGGTTACCTGTGTACCCGCCGCATCGGTACTGTCTTTCTCGCTGTCCTTGCCTCCCGTTGGCTCATCTCCAGTAGGACACCCTGAGCAGGAGCATCACACGACTCACGGCTCCATGTCAAAAACCTCTTGGAGCGTTGACGGGCCTGATGATACAGTTCTCGAATTAAAAGGACGCAAATTCGCTTCCAGAGACGAGGGGGCACCCATGTTGTGCAACCAGTTCTGTCAGGACATGGGACGCCACGTCCACATTGATTACTGCCGTCGTGCAACCGACGACGCCCCCTGCGACGGTGCCGAACTTGAGCACATTGTCGGTCGGATGGCTCCAAATCCAGACCAGCCGAAGGATTGGATATCCCATTCTCTATTTTGGAAGCGAACTGGTACGCCTCAAAACTTACTGATGACGTTGATTGAATGTCTTGCGCTAGGTTTCGAGGGTGAGTCGCTTTTCTTCGCGGAAGCAAGCCATACTTCATCTTGTCTCAGATCCATACTCTCAAGACGATCAGGCCAATTTTGCCAAATGGTGAGCCAGACTTCTATGTAAACTGGTCCGTACTAATTCTGCCCAGTGAATTCATGTGCCCTGGTATGTATTCCCTTTGGAGCCTGGCGCGGAGAGGTCGATCTAATCAGGGTAATCATCAGGGCCAGAACATACAACAGCAAACCCTCCCGCTCCGTCTTATTGCACCCTGCCTATTCTCCATCGTCCCCAGATAGCCGGTCAAGTTGTCCCCGCTGACCATGTTGGCACACAAAGCTATATCTCACGCGACGGGCATATGTTTGCATGCCAGAACCCGGCGGAGATGCGGCCAGCGTATCATGTGTATGTCGTGAAGCCCTGCAGCTTTGTACACTGATTAAATTTGAGCAGAATCTTTGTGATCGACAAGTAAGCAGCATTCTACATCGAAGACTGGATACTGATGTATTTGTTGCATAGATCGGGATCCATGAGCTATGGCGACTACCCACCTCTACGCCATAGACCTGGCACCGAGCTCATCATTCAACACGGTCATAATAATCGACTCGGCGCCGTATTTTCATCTCTTCACGCCTTTTGGATTTCTAGATCCTCTGCACTACAGGCTGGCGGTCGTGATGCATCCAGTCGCAAAGATGCTTATAGCGTGATTTTCTTCGACTCCAGCGCTACCGTGTGCTTGCAAAACGACACCAATAGCACTCCTGACCAGCTACTGTGGTCCCTCTTGGGTTACTCCGCGCGAGGTGGCACAACATCTACAGTAGCCATATCGACTGCTGAGGCAGTCATGCGAGATGGTTGGAGGGACTCGCTGTACGTCTAGTCTCCTTATGTTGGGTACTGAGCTCACCCGTTTATAGCGATCCAGTGGTGATATTCCTCTCGGACGGCGAATGTCGCGATGCGCGAGCGGAAATTGAGAGTCTGAGCAACGCGGCCGTGACTTTGGGGTGCGCGCCACCGAGTTCACGAAATATTATGCTCACAAATTGTGTTAGGAAACCACTTTCATTCCACTCCGTTATCTTTGGACCAGATGCCTATGGAAGGCAAAGTCTCGGCAACATGGCCCAATACGCCTTGGATATCCAGAATGCCACCCCGAATCACACCACGGTTCCTTCTTCTTTTTCGGAGGCTTTGAACGAGGTTCGTATCACAGCTGACACTGCTCGTGTCTCTTGCTAAAAACCCGTACAGGTCAGGCTCGCAGAAGCTTTCCTAGGATTCGCCGAATCTCTGCGCAAGCCGAGAGGATCTCTGTTGAGAGGCTGAACTGAAGACCGAGGTAATCGATGTTCCACACTAGATACGAATGAACCGAATTAGTGGCCCAAATTTTGCCCAGAAGCAGCTAGAAAATGGATATGTAGCTTCTTGTATGAGACTGAATGTAGAATCTTGCTCACTGCCCGCGTTTTTGAGTCTTGTACTCTGGTTTTCTTGAACAAAAAGCCACCTAGCCACTTGCGCAGCCTTCCCAAAGTCTTCCACTCGGTGAGATGAGCCACGTATACATCCCGGATATGGCTTGTTACATTGGCGCTGGAACGCTGCGAGTTTCGGCGTCAGGGCCTGAAGGAACCCGAGCGGTGACGATGTCTCCACAGCGCGCTGAGGTAGCTTCAAGTAGACTATTCATGTCCGGATCCCGAAGACCGCGACTTGCGATATGTTCTTTCCGAGGCTTGAGCCGCGTTCCGAGCTGAGCAGCCTTCTGGTCATAAGTAGTGAAAACGTAATTTTCTCGAAATAGCGCTTGCGACATAGTTGCTGAGCTCAGCCTGAGGGGCACACATTCGAGAAACAATCGTCGGTCGTGCATAAAGTAGACTTGTGTGCTCAGTACTGCCCATGGCCGGAGCTGGTGGACGAAGACGCGGCGGTTATCGACATGACGTAAATTCGGTCGTCCAAACACAAATAGAAATTATCGAATACAATCTACTAAGAGTCTCGATTACATGGTGTTTTACCTCTATAAGTACAACGATTCTAGGGCGAAGGATATATATCAACGATTTGCCAGGTTACAAACCCACTGCAATCCTCAGTGCATTGAAGTTTGGCGTTCCAAGACCCTAGTGGATGAAAGCGAAGTAAGCCGCTTGCAGCGACCACCAGTTGAGTAAGACTTACGGTGACAGGGTCCCAACCCGCCTTGGCAGCTGCAGCATGGATTAATTCAATCAGCAAATTCGAAGTCGAAATGGAATATCCTCACGGAAGCCGTCGGTCTGGGCGGATACGATACAATGTGTCAGCAATGCGATTCAATCTCTGAATACGAGATGGAACCCACCCCACAGCCCGGGTTTGATCCAGCGGAGACATCGTTTAGAGCAGCAGCATTAGAATAAAGGAATGGGTTGAGGAAGCCTGTCGATCCTGTTCAGACAGAGTTCCTTCGAGCGAAAACATGAAGCGTTACCCAAAGGCGACTTCCCCGCAGCGATTAGTTCGTCATTGATCAGCCCAATGACCTGTATTTGGTCAGAAAATTGATCGAGTCATTGAAGAAGGGGCGCACACTGGCAAAGATAGGCGAAGAGCACGATGTCCCATCGACGCCACCGGTTTGGCCGCCAGAGACAATCTGGACGTTCTCTCCCTGGGAAAAAGATTGAGCAAAGAAGAAAGACGGAGGCTCGAAGAAAAAGAACACACACCTGAGCTGACACGTCCGGGTATCCTCGTCCGCTTGATCGACCATTTAGTACATTCATCGGTGGTTCGCTGATTGGTCTACGATACCTGGCGTTGAAGAGACCCTTGTTAGTCGACCCGAGTGCCTTGAGATACACAGCGACAGCGTCCGCCTGGTAGTCGGCAACTGAGAAGGCTATTCAGCAAGGTAACACGAGAGGTAACATGTTGCCTTACTTCCGAACACATTGGAGAAACCACCGCTAGAAAAATCGGAGGCAATCTCGGGAGCCTGTCCGTGAACGGAACCGACGGCGGTGAGGCTGAATAAAAGATCTGAGACGAAGTAGGATGCGCGAAAAGGCCAAAACATACAAAGGACATCCAGCGGGGAACGCGACCTGGAAAGTAGAGCATTGCTGAGCTTGACCACCCTCGACACCTCCATCGCCAGACGCAAATAATACGGATGTTCCGCGAGCACCAAGTGATGCGATGGCGGTACACAGTTTACTGACAATCAGTGAGACAGGGACGAGAGCAGAAGATTGTGGAGACCGACGTTGCGAGGGACGGGGATAGGTCGCTTTCATTCTCGCCGTAAGAGGTTGTGAGCACTTGAGGGATGTTATCTTCGGAGGAAAGGAAGTTCATGATGTCGAGGAAACCACCGAGGTCGCCGTCCTGGTTGTTTTCGCCTACCGAGACAAATACGACGGGTACATTGGTTGCAATGCCTACGGTGTATTGGATGTCAAGCTAATAGTCAGAAGTTTAGCTTGAATGCACACAGATAATGAAGTCGAAGTCGACTAACATTCTAAAAGTCGAGTCAGTGATGATATTAATCTACAAGAAATAGAGAACACTGACAGCTTCAATGCCAGCCGCAGCAGCAGACTGGGTGTTCTCGCCGCCGTCAAGGGTTTGAAGGGCGAATGTGGTCGAAGAATCCACGTCTTTGCGGAAGGAGGAAAGGAAGGACGCCAGATCGACTTTCTGAGCAAACTGCTCTATGAAGCCTATCCATGATAATGAGCCGCACGGTTACATCAAGACCAATATCAATTCTACCTGAGACAGCGATGCTATTTGACGATTGGGTCGCGGGTGTGGTGGGGATACCGTAGAGTGTCTGCAGGCAGGCTATGTACACAAAGACAAATGAACAAGAAGAAGAGACAAGGATGGAAAATACTGACTCGGTGTCACACTGGTAGCGCACGAAGCAACGTTGGAGCCGGTGGAGTTGCCCTTACCCTTCCTGTCCGGCTCGGGCGACGAGAGAATCGGTCCGATTGAAAGAGGGTTATTGAAGGTCGATGATGGATGGACGTCGGCGATATGGACAGCAATTTCAGAAGGAAGGGAGTAGGTGAGGGTGCGGGCATATGATTTGCCGGAATTGATGTGCTGGAAAGTTTGGTAGTCCGCTCCGAGCAGGGCATTGGCTTTGGATATAGGCACTGTGGCGCTGAGCCAATCACCTGCACCTCCTGTAACGGCGGCGGTGACGTTGTTGGAGGATAGCCAGCTTTGGACGGCCCCGAGAGCTTCGTCACTGGGAGCGAGATAGGCATTTACCTGCGGCAACAGCATGAGAAGATGAGGAGGGATATGGGAAAATACAGACCTCGTCCTTGGACAGATGGTTGCCGTAGTTGGGACTGGATGGGGTAGAAACATCAAGGAGAGCTCTTTGGAGGCCAGGAGCGTCTTTAGAGCTGAGAGCAAAGCGAAGGTTTATGACCTGATCAACGGGAGCCGCGCCGAGGCTTGCAAAGCCTTGGGGAACTGTACTCCGGGAAAAATGCGAGATGCGCGGCACCGAACGAGCAGCGCTAGTGAGAGAGAAAAGAGAACCCCAAAGAAGAGTAGCGAAAACCATTGAAGAGAATAGAATAGAGAAGTCAGTCCTTCCGGACCCTTTTAACAGTCGAAAAGAATATTGCCTTGGTGTCCAATCCAGAAATAGAACAATTGCGGAGGTCGCGATACGACAAGCATCGAGACCATGCTAATCATGAGGATGCGGACGCCAGAGAAGCATTACAAAATAAAGGAAATAGGACAAATGGCAACCGTAGCTGGGACGAAAACATAGCAACTGAGGAACATCGCTATGCTGCGAGCTGAATGCGGGGTTTTCGTGCATGCCAGTGGGAGCTAATTGTGGCAAAATTCTGAACCAAAATGTGGCGACCGGCGTGAAAAGATCCG
Organism: Favolaschia claudopus; assembly: GCA_037176885.1. Lineage (NCBI taxonomy): Eukaryota > Fungi > Basidiomycota > Agaricomycetes > Agaricales > Mycenaceae > Favolaschia > Favolaschia claudopus. The sequence continues at coordinate 1,181,916 of JAWWNJ010000034.1, read as the reverse complement.
TTGGTAGATGCTGCGACATTATTGGTGCAGTCAACAGCGCTCATTCTATATGTTATCGCTGAGAGTATACCCATGAAGGTGCGCAGATGCATGAGGATTCCAGCTGATTCCAGAAAAAGAGGTTGCGAGATCAAGTTCCCTGTGGATCGCAACCCGGCGAGCAGGATGCTTGTTGATTACTTGCAGCTACACTGCGGATACTACCAGCGATGCCCACAGGGAAATGAAGCATAAATAGCTTGAGATACGTCGAGCCACAGCTTAGTGTGGCTTCGTTGCTTCACGGTCTCGCGTGAACGGGACCTATGGACCTTGCCAACGGCTGACGACAGCCTGAGGCCCAATGACAATTGCTCCGAGAGTCTGACGCATAACGGACTAGACCAGAGAGTACAAGAGCAGAACGCCCAGGCTCGCCATAGTAGAGCAGTGGTAGAGTGCGGAAGACGTGCCAGAAATTATCTGTGGCAAGAGCGAACGGTGTCGCCACTTGTCGTTGGTTTGATGGCGGCTAACCCTAACCCTAGCCAAGGGTTAGCCCTCCTTGTTCCCCTCACTTGCCCTCCACAGCTCCACCCTTTGTTCCGGACTCTTTGTTCAATTGTTGCTCTGTAAAAAGTACTCCAGCGACTTGCTCGCCTTCGTGGTGGCAAAACTGTATTTTTTGTGTATCTACTGCAAGTTATACTAAGCCATGATACGCAGCGAACTCGTCATCCTCCTCGGTTTTCATGCTCAGCTCAATGAAAGATCTTAGCCTATACCCTCCATCCTTCCCTATGAGATAATCGAGGAACCCTCCAGCCATGTCCGCACCTACGCTCTATTTCAGCCAAAGCCTACTTCCCAAGTGCTCAAAAACAGACCTGCGGTAATCCCGGATGCTGTCCAAATCTTCTTGTCCTCAGTGACCACCCATCTCGCCTTGGGCACCCAAATGACTCCAAGATCCTTCGTTTCTTCCTGATAGCGATTCAGCCCTTTCTACTATTCCACGACGCCGATGCTAAACCGAAAAAATCTACCTGCACCATACGGAACGCAAACTTGTTGGTAGTCGCACGCTTTCCGCTCAACAAACCAGTGCGAGCGAGTATCAAAGAACCCGTACAGACACTCAAAATATGCTTCGCCCCAGCGGCTTGCTTCTTGATAAACTCAGCGCATGCGCCACGGCTAGCAGCGTCTACGCCCGCCGGCGGGCCTGAGATTCAGGGAATTCGATTCAGCATTCAAATGATGCACTGAAGATCGCGCCGACTGTACATACCTCCAGGAATCAAGACGATATCGAACTGTTCTTTGGCATTCTCGTACGTCAAGGACGGGACGACCGGAGGACCAGCTATAGGCTCGACAGGCTCCAACGTATGCGAAAGGTACGTGAACTCGATGGTAACGTCGGGGATGTGGATGCCAGCGGTCGCGAGGGCGGCGTGTTCACGATTCTTGGCAGAGAGCATTCCGAGCAATTCGACCGGTCCTTGGTAATCGAGGGTTGTAACCTTTTGCCGCCGTCAGACCAATGAATCACAATTTTTGCACCGTTTTCACCCCGGGGTACAAACAAACGGCTACTCGAAGAGTCTGTGTCATGGCGCTGCTTGAAAGGAGAAATTGGTTTCGTCGGTTCTTACACCACGCAAGCTCTGATTATATACTGCAAGGTAGGACGCTTCCGTTGTAAGTCCTCATGCATGATCCTGGTATGATCCGTTTTCGTTTACGGGCGGTGTCGGGCGCTGCTATGTCGAGAAGCCGAACGAAGCAGTCCAGAGGGGAGAGCATTGGTGATGCGGCGATGATGGCGCCGGCTTCGAGGAGAGGAGAGGAAGAGCATCTTGGAGAGCATCTTGTGATGTTGGGATATGGCTGAATTGTTGGTGGAAACCGCTGAACGAGATTTCGTCCACCAAAAACGGCTGATTTTGTATCACGGATTTCTTGGCTGGACGAAGATCTTTCGGTGATCCTCCGTAGATTTGAGTGACTGTACAAAACCAAGAGCCCAAGCACAAAGAAGGTTAGATGTACAGCACACTACAAATTATATTTACTTTTGGTCAACAGCTATCCAATCTATCCATTGACCGCCTCAACCTCAACATCACCGTCCGCATCCACGTCCTCTCTCAGGAACCGCGGATTATCCACCTCAGCAAGAAGTTCGCTGCGCTCCGCCTCTTCCTCTTCACCCATCTCCACATGGGTCATACGGATAATTTGCCATTTATCGTTGTACCCGTCATACGCCTGTATGCGCTTCAGACACAGAGACCCGGAAGAGAAACAGAGAGAAACCCACATTGACCCGCTTCTTCTTCAACAACATCTTACGCTCGATGTTCTTGTAATACGCCCCCTTGGGTCGTGACGAATCGCCATCATCGGCGGGTTCATCCTCGATGACCAGCAGGAACTCATTCGGCACCTCCTGTTCAACCTTTACTGTCTCGTAGTCACGCACGAAGTGGAATTCCGTCTCCTGGGGAAAAAATGAGATACGGCGCGCGTGACCGAGAGAAGAACATGAAGTACCTCTCGTTCCGACGGAACCTCGTACGGCTGAAGCCGATTCCGCATTTCCTTGAATTTGATCGCAGATTCGTCATCTTGGGTGAGGTAGTACGCGAGGAAAGAGTCGTGCTCGGTCTTCATCGGACGGAGAATAGCACAATCAAGTCGGGGGTCGTCGACCTGAAGTCACCAAGTCAGTATCTGAGACAAATGCTTGAGATTAGCGCATACGTCTAAGCTACGTTCCCCCGGCCGTTCGGAGAACCTGAACAAGTCGTACTGGTTCGCCCAGATGTCTTTATCCGGTAGAACCTCGAACGACTCTACGGCGCGGACATTGGGTTTATTCGGGTGTCGGAGGGTCTCCGGAGAAAAGTTATCATTGCATGCGGCAAAGGACGCCTCGATATCGCGTAGTTGGGCCTCTCGTGAGACGTCAATGGGGGCGGAGATAATGTGTTTCCTGCGTGGCATAAGTTCCTGTCATGAGTTAACATGGAATCGCGACGCACGGTTCTTGTGCCCCCGACCGCTGAACGCCTTCCCGAGAGATATATTCCGTTTTCCGCAGCCATGATACATGTGCAGGTAGGGGTGTCGAGGCGCCGGAGGCTGAGTGGCCATTGGTGCCAAATGCAGGAGTAGCAGGCGCGACTTCCTCAAGCAGAGCCGCGTCTTCTGGATCCAGTAAAGGCAAGTCGTTAGGATCCGGATTCAACTCTTGGTAGACCGTCAATTTCTGTCATACGCTCCTTGCCGAACCAAAACTCACCCGCGTCCAACGCAGCCCACCGCAACTTGATATCCCCACCACTCGTATCCGTTGGATCTTCCCCAAGCCAAAGAGACTCCCACCTCCCCAAGTCGAGAGGCATACCGCATTCTGCGTCAACAATCATGGGTAATGGCATATCGTTTGCGAGCGTGTTGAGGAATTCAGGACGCGCGTAGCGCATTGGGTTCGTTGGAATGTCTATGAGTTTCGGGGGACATGGTGGTGCTGGGAGAGGATTTGAGTAGCGCACGCGCACGAGGAGATCGAGCTTGGAGTTTTTCTTCGAACTCATGGATGATGGTGGTGTGCGAGCGGATGTCGGACGGCACGGGAGCCCGATGACCTCGAATCCCAACAACACACAACAAGCCTTTTCAGGAACCACAATCAGGACATCGTAGAGGCTTGCCCCTGCCTCTCGGGATGCATAGGAAAATTTTGCCGTCGATCGAGGCAGCCTTTGCCGGCCATTCGAGAATCCATGTGCGAAAATCCTCGGGGAGATAAGTACTTACTCAGTTAGGCTGCTCAAGGAGACGAGTGAGTCCGACTCGGGTGTAGAACCGGTGTAGACTTCGCAACTGAAAGTTCTTTTCGAGCAGCGAGGGTCGTGGCTGATAGAACACCGGTAAATCGATTGTTCGCATGCGCATGTAGAGTTCGAGCCGTCCGCGACGAGCGGGAAAAGGTATGAAATTGCGCCAAAGCTTACTGGCACCGAGACGCGAATTCAGTGCAAATTCAGTGAGAAATGAGGAAGATTTCGAATAAATCTCGTTCACGAGGACATGGATGCTGCGAGTCATAGTCTTCACGCCTATGTGATGGGACCTACAACGATCCACAAGAATAGTACGGTGACTTGACCACACCACAGGACCAGGGCGGTGGCTTTGACTAGAATAGCTACTAGCATAAAGACGGATTCGAAGTAAGGAGCATGACTGCTCGCGCTGAAATCATAGATATCAATAGAAACTTCGGGTATAATTCTAACCTGTTTCATGTACATCTCACCGGACACACGAAGCTGAATGCTGAGCCAAAAAATCGCGCATATACGCTACTACGGTGTTGACCTGATCCTCCGTCACGGCATTGTAAATCGAAAGTCGTGTGCCTAGGTATTAGATTACCACAAACGACACCTCAACCACTGAACAGATCTACACACCTTTGACCAATCTACGGAGCGTGATATTCAGCGACACCAGGAGTCAGAATCACAGCGACACTTACGGATGCCCCCGAATTCCCTTAATTCCACACGCTTCTCCATTGGACACAAACCGTTCCTGCACCTCACTGTCGTAGAAATCGAAGACCACATTCATCAGACTCCGCCCCTTGCCCTCTGCTACACGGGCGCGTAAGACGCCTTTCGCCTCCCCATCCCTGATAACCGCGTAAAGCCGCTCCGCCTTCCTCTTGTTCACAGCATCTATATACACCACCCCACCCAGGTCACGCAGGCGCCGAATCACCAGCCCCGTCACATATATCGCAAACACCGAAGGCGTGTTGAACAAGCTGCCGTTGTCGGCGAGGGTTTTGTACATGAGGGTGTAGGGAATGGACGCGGCGCCCAGTTTAGCTGCGGCATCAGAATCGACGAGACAATCGTGGCGCACAATGAGCACGGTGAGGCCTGCAGGGCCAATGTTCTTCTGCGCGCTGGCAAATATGACGGCATGGTCTGCGAGGTGGGGGATCGGCCGTGACATGAAGGAAGAAGAGTAGTCGGCGACGAGGGGAAGCGGGCCTTTGCCCTGGGGAAGTAGGTGGAACGGGAAGCTGGTCGTATCTGTGCTGTCTGAGAATTGCACGCCGTCGACGGTTTCGTTTTCGCAGTAGAAGATGAGCGCAGGGTCGGGCGAGAACCGGTACGCTTCGTGAGAGGGGATGTTGTCGAATTTTCCGCACGAAGAGTACAAGCGCGCGTCGACGACGACATTCGTGCGGCCGCCACCCATTCGGTTCGCCTCGTTGAGGGCCATGTCGCTAAACCAGCCAGTGAGAACGTAGTCCATGACACGCTCTGAGTCCAAGAGGTCGGGGTGGAGGAGACGGTGTCGGGCGAGGAGGTTCAGGACAACAGTAGAGAACTGCAATGCGCCACCACCCTGAGCAAAGAGAATGTGGTGTGTTGGTGGAACGTCCAGTTCAATCCGAATCATGCTTGCAACGTCATTGATATACGCGACGAATTCTGGTGAACGGTGAGAGATCTCCGCAATACCGATACCGGTGCCATTGAAGTTGAGGAGACCTCGAGACGCTTCCTGCAGCACCAATTCGGGGAGCGAACATGGGCCTGCACTGAGGTTGATAACACGCGTCGAGTCGGACATGGGCAACGGAATTAGGTCGCGACTTTTAATAATCGGACCGGGACATCGTTCGGTGATGTCGGAGCGTAGCTGTACGTTCGTGTGTACTGTCTTGTTCCACTCTGGAGTAGGACTGCGCTCGCAGGCGCCAGACGCAAATTGACTTGTGCAATCCACTGATGCGCACTCAGTGTTCAGCAGATAAGGCACATCCGTAGAGGCGGCTGTTTCATGGTTGCGAACGAGGAGAAAGGCGGGAACCTTTTGCAATTTTAGCAGTTGAATAGCGGGCTCTTTCAAGACCAGGTAGGACTCGGAGCGAGATGTCGGAGGACATGAACGTAGAGGGAAAGAAAGAAATGTCACGCATCACGGTCACATGCAAGTCCTTCTTGATCTCTACCCTCATCTCCGCTTCCGATCAATCCTGGCCGCCGTGTCAGTCGGTCGAAAACGAGTCGAGTAGCATTGAAAGAATGGCACACAGGAGCCCTCCAGGCTCCCTTAAAAGCCGCACCAGTGCGAGCAACCCCCCCAGAACGCGTCTAGTAAAAATCCCTGGCAACGAACCTCCCGCAGAAACCCCAGCATACGGACCCCTCAGAAACGAATCGAGTATCAGCATAAACCGCGACACAACGAAACCGTACACCGTCCCCAAGACCTCGTCCCTCCGCTCCACCGCATCCACCGAACGCGACATCCCCAAGGAACCCCCGCCAACGCCGTCCAAAGGCCGTAAGGCCTTCTCGTCCCTCACCAATGCCTTCAGACTCGGCTCCCCCGGTAAACGCGCCCCCCTCCAAACCGACACCCCCTTACCAGAAGAGGACCACGCCCGCGAACAGACGACGCCGACTCCAGGACAACCCCGAACTCAAACCAACGATCACGTGCCCGCGTACAACGCCGGCACGTCTTCATTCGACAACCCCGGCGACTCCCCCATGGACGACGACACCGCTGACGAACGCGACGACAACTCAGTCGTCAACTCCCTCAAACCAACGCAAGACGAAACATTCCACGAGATCATCCCCCAACAACTCATCCGCAATATAAAATCGTCGCTTTCCGACGCCCTAACCTGTTTCGACAGATATGCGTACGCAAGCGGCGGCTCCCTCCCGCCACTCGACCTTGAAGACATAGAAAGGATTGACCAGGTGTACCGTCTCGCACACGGAAGCTTGGAAGTGGAACGACTTATGGAAAAGCACAACGAAGAACTACAACGTACGTCCCAAAAATTTGACGAGCTGAAGACCTTGGTTGTAGGGATGGCAACCACCATGCACAATATGGAAGCGCAGCTTTTCGACAAGATGAATAAACTAGAACGCACCGTAACGGAATCCAGGCCAGCACAAACTTACCCCCAACCCCAATCATCGCACGCGTCAGGCCCTACCATCGTGCCGCCCCGCAGGACCCAACAAAATACTGCAACGGCACCACCGGCCGTACCCAAACCAACGATCGACAGCCCACTCTCGCCCCACCACCACTCCCGCCTGATTGTCCAAGTGCTTCCCGACGGAATGACACCCGACCAACGCCCCGACCAACTCGCCCTTGTCCGCGATATCAACAAACGCCTAACCGACAACAACGTAAAGCTCACCGTCGTCTCCTCCAAATGGAACGCCCACGGGAACTGCATACTGCTAACACGTACAGATCAGACTGGAGCAGAACTAGCAAAACACGCTCACCTCTTCAGTGACCTCATCGCCAAGGACAAGGAGGTAATTGTACGAGAAGACCTGAAATGGATAAAGTTTATAGTCCACGGAGTACGCACTGGAAGCCTCGACCTTATGGGGGGCCTCTACGACTCGAAGACACTCGACAAGGAACTCCGGGAAAACAACCCGATCTACGCCAACCTCAGTATCGCGCAACAGCCGAGATGGCTACGGAGCAACGAGGAGCTGGCCAATATGGCCCACTCCTCAATCGTATTCGCAGTGGAAGAAGGGGAGCAGGCATTACACCTGCTCCACAAAGTTAAGTTCCTTGCTGCGTTCGGCAGGAACGTCTCGGTTACCAAATACGCTGACAAGTCCCCAGTAGTGCAATGTAAGCGCTGCTGGGGCTATAATCACATCGCGAGCAAGTGTGACGAACACCTCAAGTGCCGCCTGTGCGGCGAAGGGCACCCAGAATCAGAGCACCGGAAAAACTGCGCCGACTGCAAGTCGGTCGGCGAGGGCGACATGGAGGTCGACTCCCTCATCGTCTGCACCCACGGCCTGAAATGCAGGTTCTGCTCCAGAAGAGAGAACCTCGACGCAAACCACCCAGCCGACTCCCGCCGCTGCCCCGAACGTCTAGCGCGCTACGGAACAGCTCGCGCAAACGACCGTGTCGCGCAAAAGACCCCGGACAACGGGTGGTCTTCAACCGCTAACCGACGCCCGAGACCGACTCATCGCACAGCACCGATTATTGCTGACGAGAACCGTTTCCGCGAGCTATCTATAGACGAAAGAGTTGACCGGATTTTAGCTGGCGCCACCGCGAAGGGCGACACATTATCACGGGAAGCGGCAACTGCCATGCTCAAGGCGACAGACCCCAACTTGCACAATGTAGATGTCTGAACAACCAGCTGCACCCCTCCTTCAGCAACCTCTGAACAGACATGCAATATACACCGAACCTATCCGCTGCGGACAGATCAACGTAAACCGGAAACCACCCACCACACACGCGCTCCTAAACGGCAACATCCTCGACTTCGACATTCTATTCCTCCAAGAACCAAGCTGGGCTAGAATTGGCACCGACGACTCTGGCGACGCCATCATCGGCCCCATCGGACACGCGGCATGGACGCCCGTCCTACCAGTAGCTGCCATCCCCCCGAATAGTCCTGCCCCGAGGGTAATGGTCTATTTCCGCCCCCGCCCGGACTTCACGGTTACCCTCCGCTCCGACATTGCGCAGGACTTGGACATCCAAGTCATCGACGTTGCTCAACCCGGTGCACCGACAGCCACCTTCGTCAATATATACAACGACAGACGACAACTCATCCGACCCGCAATTGAGCGTATAAAAACACTTGCGCTACCCACTGACAGACCGGTAATCCTCCTAGGCGACAAAAACCTCCACCACGAACTATGGTCCGTTGCTGGCGTCCACGGCAACTCCCGCGCTAACAATTTTGTCGACTGGACCACGGACAAAGGCTACACCCTGATGAACCAGAAGGGCGAAGTAACACATGTACCCCACAACGGCGACGCGCCGTCAGTAATTGACCTTACCTTTGTTAATGCCGCAGCCTTGAACAGCGATACGATTCAAGACTGGGCCATCGACAGGGATATGGCCTTCGGATCCGACCACTACGGCATCAAGTGGACTATGGACCATGGCCGCACCGAGGTCGATAACCCGTCCGGCACCAAATTCAACCTCAAAGACGTTGAGCAAAAGGACTGGGCAGCGGCATTCCAGTCAGCGCTCGAGGAACGCCGCAACAACATCGACCCGATCATGGACGACAACACCACCCCGACCAACGAGCAACTGGAGACGGCCGCGTCAGCCCTCACCGCTGCGATGCAGTCCGCCACGGAGCAGGTTGGTAAACGCCGTAAACCAAATGCTAACGCCAAACCGTGGTGGAACAGGGAGCTCTCGCAGGCAGCGGAAGCGATCAACAAAGCTAGGGAAGAACAAAGAACTTTCGAAGCGGCGGCAGGACACCACGACCGATCCCTTCGCACCAAGGCAAAAAAGGCGGTCAACTTCTTCAAACGGCTGGTTAAGGCGACAAAGTCGAAGTGGGCAGTGGAGGAACTAGAGGCGGCTCATACAGAGGACATATGGGGTTACCAGAAATGGTCCAAAGGTGCGCGGAACTACCCCATGCCAGCCATTAAACGCGCAGATGGCACTTCGGCGGTCTCGCTCGAAGAAAAAGGAGACGCTCTCCACGACGTCCACTTCAAACCACCTCCCCCACTCCCCAACGAAGCCGTACCCGACCTGCAACACCGTGCCGACGACGACCTCGAATTCACGGACGTCACGTTCGACGAGGTCCGCGAAACTATATGGGAAGCAAGTCTCAAGACTGCTCCGGGCGAGAGCGGTGTCTCGTTTGGAGTAATACGCTGGGCTTGGGCAGACGCCAGTCAGGAGATATACAACCTCATCAAGAAATGTATTCGAAATGGTTTCCACCCTCGACAATGGAGAAAATCTATCGCGGTGGCTCTCCGAAAACCCCGGAAACCAGACTATTCGAATCCCAGGGCGTACCGTCTGATCCAGCTCCTCGAGTGCCTAGGCAAGATCGCGGAGAAGATCATCGCACGACGTCTAGCCTACCTGGCTGGAAAACACCGACTCATTCCTGGCAGCCAATTCGGTGGCGTATCCAACACGTCCACCACCGACGCAATCCTGAGCTTCACGAACGACGTTGAGGCTGCCTGGAATAGCGGTAAAGTAGTCTCCACCCTAACTTTCGACATAAAGGGGTACTTTGACTGCATTAACCACCAGCACTTGCTCAACGAACTCCGCCGCAAACGAATCCCCCTGGAATATGTTAAATGGGTCGCTACTTTCCTTGAAGACCGACAAGCGGCCCTGTGCATCGACGGACGGCGCTGCCGGATGAAACCAGTCAAAAACGGCACCCCCCAAGGCTCCCCGGTATCACCGATCTTAGCAGCGTTTTACACTGCGGAGCTGCTGGAGAAGTTCGAAAAATTGGGCACGGCGGTAAACCGTTTACCTCTTCCGGACAGTCCTTCTGACACAACGCTTTCCATGTATGTCGACGATGGACGGACCTACGTCGCATCGGATTCGCTCGAGACCAACAACGAGTTTCTGGCCAAAGCTTGGATTATCAGTGATCAGTGCCTAGAGAAGAAAGGCCTCACAACGGACGACGACAAACGGGAACTTCAACACCTACTGGCTCGACGGCAAACGAAACGAATCAAAGATATCCGCCTCCCCTCCATACGACTGCGGAACCGCGATGGGTCTTTCACAACGGTCACGCCCTCCCCAACGGTGAAATGGCTGGGGGTTTACCTCGACTCCGCTTTAAGCTTTAACCACCACGTCCGCTCGCTAACGGCCAGGGGCGAGAACAAAGTCAACGGCCTAACTATGTTATCCAACACGGTGAAAGGCCTCTCCCAAGTTCACCTCCGGCACCTCTACAAGGCGTGTGTAATTCCCACTATGACTTACGCTAGTGCAGTGTGGTGGACCGGGAAGAAAGAACATCTAAAGCGCCTTGAACGAGTACAGCGCCGGGCACTACGGCTCATTTGCGCGGCCTTCCGGACGTCACCAATTAATGCACTAGAAATCGAGGCGTCGATCCCCCCCATACGCCTGGCCCTCGACGAAGCCAACCGCCGCACAGCACTTCGATTCAACAGGCTAAGTACACATAACCCGGTCATCGAGCGGCTAAACGATGATTGGAGACAGGGCAGAAGTCCTTCAGTTCCCCCGCCCATCCCTGTTCGCCCGCCGAACTCCAGAAGTCAAGCCAACCTGAGGAAATCCTCGCAACTCGAACGGTTGTCAAAGCTCACCAATCCGAACAACGAACGCATATTCCCGTTCCTCAACGCCCCTTGGGAACGGACCGCGAATGCGTTCGAAGGACGCCTACGGATCTCAGGAACAGAAGGAGAGAAAAAGGAGGAAGCAGCGAAGGCACACAAGGAGAAGATACGTACCCTTTCCTCTTCCCGTGAACATTTAATCGTGTACTCGGACGGCTCCCTGCGCCCGATACACCGTGTTCGCCGAGTAGGGGCAGGATATGTTGTTTACCACGAGGGAATTGAAGTGGCGGCTGCCAGCATCGGTCTGGGGAGCAATGCAGAAGTATATGACGGGGAGCTGACCGGCCTCCTCTTTGGCGCTGCCAAAGCATTCAAACTCGCGAAAGACGACCCGGGAATTACTCACGTACATCTGTTCGCAGACAACACCTCCGCCATCAAGACCATCTTCTCGCCAAAACCCCGCGCCGGGCAACTCCTCGCCCACCAATTCCACCGACTGGCATGCGCGTTCCTCGACGCTGACCCATCAAACTCTATCGAGATTGCGTGGTCGCCGGGCCACGAGGACATCAAAGGGAATGACCGCGCCGATGACCTCGCGAAACGAGGCACCGAACTACGAACCGACGCCCCAGGCACCCTATCCAACGCCCTGCGGAAATCAAAAGAGAAAACGGCTCGCACCTGGAAAAAGGAATGGAAGACCGCCCCGAAAACGGGACGCTATGCCAGCGCCAACCGCATAGCCCCGACGCTGAAACCCACCCCCCACTTCAAGACGCTCGGTCGCGAGATTTTTGGAAGGGTGACGCAATGTAGAATTGGACATGGGTACATAGGCGAGTACTACGAAAAATTCGTACCCTCCGAGAACGTTGACTGCCCGTGCGGCGAACGGCTGCAGACCCGCGAGCACATACTGCGCGACTGCCCACGCTACGACGACCACCGCCACCTACTTCGAGAGGCCTCGAGGGACTTGTCCCTGCCCGAAATATTGGGCACACGTAAGGGCATTGAAGCCTTGGCCAAATTCCTCGAGGAATCCGGCGCATTCACCAAAAATGGGCGACCGTACGCTAAGGCGGAGCTCCCCGCGTTCGAAGACGAACCCGACCCCTGGTTGTCAGACGACGAAGACGACGGCGGGTAGGCGCAACGCCCGCAAGATGATGCCCCCAGGACAGAGGCGTCCCCGCTATTCATTTCCCTCCCCCGCCGACACCCGCGCCTTGTGGCCCGGCTTCATGTTTCCTTTTCTTTCTTTCTTCTATGTAGTTTAGTCACCTTATGCTCCATGGCAATATGCATTATGCATCCGCCGCAACACCACATAAATTCCACACTACTTACTCACACTCCGAGACTATACTCTACCACCCCCGGACGAATTCCTCCCACTCATCTCTTCCCTTATTTATCGCCCTTCGGGCACCGCGTCTTAGTAGATAGTGTACTTGTTGCGGTATAAAAATGCTGATACAAAAAAAAAAATCACGGTCACATGATTTTGATTTGCTGCTTTGCGCGCTCGACGCGTTCGGGATCTGACCCGGATCCTGGTCATATTTATGTATCCACCGATTTGAACGTCCTCCGAGTTGGTCAGAGGATCAACGAAAAAATGCATAGTATGTACATGCTGTGCAGAAGCAGCTACAATTAAAGTGACTATATCTTACCCCATAGACTCCTCAGCTTCAACTGCCTCGTTATGATCATCAAAAGAACGGACAACAGAACGGTTCCGCCTTGGTGAAAAAGGGTCAGCATTGGCATCTTCGAATCCAGGTCGAAGAAACACATATACCAGCATAGAACCCCACCGCCTTGAACCCGCCCGTCGCAGTGTTGATGGCGCCTGATATCGGGGGACCCGCAAGCGCACCAGCAGCAGCAATCGTAAGCGCCATTCCCGTACGACGGCCGATGTCGGCGACGTCCCCCAGCGCGATGACTGGTATGGGGTATGTGCTGACGTACGTGCCCGAGACGACCCTGCGTAAAGAGGTCAGTTGCGTCAAGACGATAGGGGAACGTGAAGACGGACCCGTATACAGCGGCCACGACGATGATGGACGCTTTGGTGTGCGCGAAGGGCCAAGCGAACGTCATCCCGGCCGCAATGAGTGTCATTGGGATGAGGACGTTCAACGCGCCTAGTGGCCAAGTCAATCGCATGGGATCGCATGAGTAAGAGAGATCTACCTATTCTGTCTGAACCTATTCCGCCTGCCAGCCGCCCAAGAGCAGAGAATCCGTTCGCAATCGACACGAGATAGAAGCTGAACTCGGGCGAGATGCCAGCCTCCACTGAGCTGATGTCGATGTACGTCAAGACGGTGTACAAGCCTATAACGAGCATCAGACGAAGAGCGACCCTCAGAGTAAGAACCAACCCAAGAAAGAGACAAAGCCGCTCAAGCAGTAAACGGTGAACGGTGCCGATCTGAAAGCCTGCGGATTGAATAGTCCTCCCTTGACGTTTTTCGCTGGAAGTCGCCGGACAATGGTCAGATTTGCGAAGCCGAGGGTGAAGAGCAGTATGAATCCGCAGATGCGCATCGTCCAGGGAAATCTGCAAACCGATGAGATTCGAGTATGCAGAGACAGGATGAATGGTCTGACCCGACCATGGGGATGAGTTTGTGTGTCGCTATGGGGAAGATTGTCCCGCCAATAGAGGACCCCATTGCGTTGACGCCCAGCGCGAGTCCCCGTCGTTTGTTAAACCAGTGTCCAATGACGCCGAGAGTGGGGGTGAACAGCATGCCGCAGGCAATCTATGACAAAGTCAGGATCTTCGTCGTCAAAGACTAGGAAGGAATCCTTACACCCGTGGCGATTCCTTGGCATAACAGAAAATGCCAGTATTGCGTGCATATCGACACGAGAAACGTCGAAAGCACGAGTAGAACGCTCGCCGCGAAGAATGGGACCCTGAAGTACCCGATGTCGAATAGACGGCCGACGACCAATCCTGGCAGGAAAACCAGAGAATACTGGGTTGCGGATAGTAAGAAACGGGTGAATATGGTTACATCCGAAGAATAAATTGCTCCGAGTCCTACCGGAAAACATGGGAGAATAACGACGACAAGGACGGAACATTCATGTTTTCCGCCGGAAAGAAATTTGTGCTTCGTGGCAGCGTATGTAAATTGTTCTCACCTGAACAGACCCAATCCATGCTCTGGATGCTTGCTTGAATGCGAAGAACAGCTTGGAACAGACAACGGCACGCACATATTTGAAGGAGGAACATCTTTCAAAAGAGTTTCCTGGTAGTAAGCTTGAAATACCTGCACGGAACTTGGCTGAGAATTTTGGAGTGGGAGGTAAAAGTTGCATACTCACACCCCAGGCATTCACGTATCCAAAGCTGTTGAGAAGTCGGTTGAGACGGAGCTTCGAACGCGATTGAAACTCGAAGATACTTGCGTCGAAATGGCGCTTGCCATTGTCTACGACCGCCATATTTCAACCGATGAATGCAAACCCAAAGCGCTGAACGCACCCCCGCGATAACTAGCCAGGCCCTGAATCCACCATCGGGGAAGTCTGGATTGCTCAAGACCTTCTCACTGGTAGCGTCGTCGTTGCCAGAGTTGTTGACCGTCAATACGCTAGCGTTGGGGCCCTCTTGCTGTTCGCCCATCTCAAGGAGGAGGGAAGGAAAGCCGCGTGCCGTACATCTAACTTAGTTAATTTGGCCGACATCGGACGCGTTGATGGTAAGATTCGGGGTAGTTTTTGGAGAACAGGTAACCATAAGTAGTAGCTAGATAGCAGAGGTTCGGAGACGAGGTGGACGATGGCAAGATCCAAATAAGTTGAACCCGAGCTGACAGTCCGACGCTGACAGCGCAGTTTGACCCATTTGGCTTTCTTTCTTGTATTTTATGTCTCTTTTCCCCCACACGCGACTGTTCGTCGAGCCCTCATTAGCAATTGTTATATCTGGGCCGCACATTCAGATTCTTGACGCTGGGTCCGAACTTTGAGGTCAAAAACGCCTCGCGTCTCATTTCGAGCAGAACAGGGGATCTTACTGCAACCACTGCCAATTTTCCAGACGCGGAGAAAGAATCCGTCTTGAAATCGGGGCCTATACGAGTGGCCGCTGTAGATGCGCTAGGAACCCATCTTGTTACTTGCGGGGACGATAAAATACTCAAGCTTTGGCAAATCGATGGATTGAAGCTATTGAACGAACGGTATCTGGTTCTCTGCTGTGATTTGGACTTGCCCTTGAAATTCCAGACAGGGAGCTTCCAAAACGGCCGACAGGACTCGCATTTACGCGAGACGGACAGACGATCCTCACGTCCGATAAGTTTGGAGACATTTTCAGGTGCGAAGTGCTTGTGTGGTCAAGTAAACTAGCGGTACTGACATTCACCATAGCTATGAACTGAATCCAGCGCCTCAGACAGCTGAGCAGAAGAAAACCGCTCTGGCTTCGCATGAAAACCCTTCCGGCGGAAAACTCATACTCGGTCATACCTCCTTCTTGACCGCGTTTCTCCTCACACCCGACGAAAAATTCATCGTCACCGCCGACAGAGACGAGCATATCAGGGTTAGCTGGTATCCCCAGGGCTACACCATTGAAATGTACTGCCTAGGGCACAAAAAGTACGCCCCGAATGTGTTGTTTTTGTCCCTGAGCACCCACAGCTTGTAGATTCGTCTCCGCTCTACACATACCGGAATCTTCGCCTACAGAGCTGATATCTGGAGGCGGCGATCCGATGCTCAAAATCTGGGATTGGATGACGGGAAAACTCAAACGCGAGATCCCCATCTTGGAGGCCGTGGAACCCTTCATCAAGGTGAAGCCTTCCAGAAGGACACCCCGCCGCTTTGAAGAGGGTGGGGATGAGAACGAAGAAGGCACAACTAAAAAGAAGAGTCGAAAAGCAAAGGCCCGTGCAAAGCAGCAAGCCAAAAAGGAGGAGATGGAGGATTCCGCGGCCGCTGATCCTTCACCTCCCGAGCTTCCAGACGCGGACCCACCTCCTGAAACCGTTCTCGCAATTCACCGAATTCATTGTCTAGACCGACATATCATCTTCAGCGTCGTTGGGTGTGTTCCCATCCCGACAACTCTCGAATCTCAGCTATCTGACCTCTTCATTTTCAGCGCGACCGCCCTATTCTCATGTGCATGCTCTGAGGACGTAACGCCTGAGATCCATGCCTTCGAATTCAGTAAACCCGTCGTCGACTTTACTGTCGCACATGATGGACGGATCTGGGTTTCCCTTGACGGACAATGGTCGGAAACTGGCGCTGACAGTGCGGACAGCACTCCGACCATGGTTAGGGTGGTACAACTCTCTGGAAACAAGGTTCGTTCACCTCCACGCCAATGCTGTCGCTGCGTCAACTTTAAACTCTGTTTGCAGCTTGTCGACATCCCAGGCGTATCACTACTCTCTTCGCTCAACTCAAGCTGTTTACTTCTAGGTACGTATTGATCTTTGTAGACCTATCGTCCTGCATCGCTCTCCTCCTGACATGCATCAATGCAGCCACCATTGCCCAGCTCAAAACTCTCGACATTTACCAGGCGCTTTCAGCCCTCCCCAAAAACAATGAAGTCGAATACGACCCCATGGACCGAGACGCTATGGAAATTGGCGCCGACAATCTCAGTAAGAAAGAGCTGGGGCGGCTGAAGAGCAAGCAAGCCGTAGCGAAAGCGCATTCCACGCTCCCCGCCAGTGAAGAAGGTCCAGGGGAGTTGGACGAACCGTGCTCGAAACGAGCGAAATCCCAGCCGAGCGAACAAGATCCAGGGGATGTGGCTATGGATGGATCCTGATCCAAATGTATACAGTAAACATATCAATATACAACAACTCGAGATACAGTTACTGATAGTACACGCATTGCAGCTATAGGGTCATTGGTTTACTACAATCATACAGCCGGGCATATCTATTTTCCAATAACAAATTTTGAAGACGGAGCATGATCCTACTGGGAATCATAGATCAGACGCAGGGCGACGGCGTCGTACGTTCGACTATCGAGCGTGACCACCTCTAACTTGGGACACACCTCTCTCACACGTTCAACGAAAGAGAGCTCGTCCAACGTCTGATTTGCGCATCGCAAGAAGGAAACAGACTCGAGAACAGGAAACTGCGCGAGCCATCGAAGAATCGGCTCCTCGAACGCGTCATCGGGCTTTGGCGCGAGTATTTCGAGTGCTCGCGCATGCCGCAGAGAGTCGCGTTTATACGGCTCGGTACTTGGCTCGGGGAGGAACGCGCTCCAATGCGAGGTATCGTAGTCAATCATGACGACGAGCGTGAGGTGGACGCGCTCAAGGTACGTGTAGCATGCCTTGAGTTTGATATTTATGCTGTCGGCGCTGAACACAAGATGGGATGAGACCTTGATTAACAGTCGGACGTGGCGCACATTGAGTGCGCGTCCGTGGGCCATCAGAAACCGGGTATAGCTCGGAGGTGCAGAGAGATGAGCTAGATTTCGGAAGGGCCCCTTCGAGGCTACATCGGTTTCTGTGAGTTCGACCAAGTCGCGTCCCAGACTTAGCCTGCTTATGCGTGGATGCCGAAGGAGAAACTGGTCAAGGGCGGGCGCCTTGATCTTAGACCGAAGGTCTATGATGACGGACTCGAGGGAAGCGGCATGAATGCTTCCCAAGATATGATCCCAGCTACCTTCTGGGATCTCGGTTCGGAAGAGAGACAAAGAAGTGAGGTTGGGAGAATTGTTAACGGCGGCTATGGTCCACTGGTACGAAGGATGCATGAGGAGTAGCCTGGAACTAATGTTAAATGCCTTGAGACTGGACCCCGGCTCACTCTGAGCAGGGGATGAACCGTTCAATTCGCGGATCAAGGGCTTCGCATCTCGCTGCAACTGAGAATGATGGACCATGAACATCCCCCCTTCTACCTTTAGGGTCTGACAATGAGCTTGCAGAGTATTGTTGAGTACAGTCGAAAATGCAGAATCCCAGACCTAATCAGCGACACACCAAGCTTGAGCAAGCTAATTATTTAATCTGCATTGATGATGCGCATACCTCCAAGATATCCGTTTCCTCGGCCATAGCCCAAAAATTGACATTCTTACAGCTGTTTCAGAGTCTATGCGGAAAACGTAAAAAATTCTCAGGGTGGCTGTGCAGGACCCGGGAACTCTTCGCTTAGTTTCTCTCCACCCCTACCGTCTTTCTCGCCATACTTATTATGAACAGTATCCTTGGTAGTCTTCTAAGATAGACTTCCCAGCAACGCGCCCCCCACTTTTTGGATCGAAGCGTACGGAATCCCGCAAGAACTCGCCACTCGGAGGAGATTCTGGAAGTTTTGAATACGACTCATGTAGGCCCATGTACGTCGTTCTCCATGGCTAGTTTTGCTTCATATCGTCGCGGATGCCCTTTGGAACTTCCCCTGCTTCATGCAACAGTTTGTTGCGGCTTCAAGGAGGGTCTTTCGTGGGGTACTGTCGGATTCTACCCAGGCGGCATACTCCCAAGCCTTCCATCACGCCTGGGGATGGTCATTCAAGTGTGCAGTACTTGATGAGGAAATACATTCAAGATACATTCAAGCGTATTTTTCGTCCTTTCTCACCGCTGGGGGACTCTAACAGTGGAAGACAGCGGACCCGTACTTTCCACGATCAGAGGAGACATAGGCCGAGAGAAACTGTCAGAGAGGGTTCCACATAGCATACAGAGTACTAGTACACTCATTAGGATAGTGAATGCAGCCCATATCCTTCGCAACACCGTCGAGAAACCAAGGCAGGCCCCGGCAGGGGTTCCCGGGTCCTGCACAGCCACCCTGAGAATTTTTTACGTTTTCCGCATAGAATCTGAAACAGCTGTAAAGCACCTGTTACTCCCACATAAGTACTGATACTAACGCGGGATATATGGCGGATCTCCAACGCTAATAGTGGTCGTTCTTGATTTATCCCAAGCAGCCGTTAATTACGCATAAATACAGAGCTATTTAGCGCTAAGTAATTATCAAGTGCTCGGTAAATATCAATGTCCCGCATCAGTGTCGGATCGCCATCTCTGATCGCGCGTGTCAACTCAATGTCATTCCCGCCATCACGTCAAGTTCCCGCCAAGGAGCGCCCTCGCTGTTAGAGTCTGCCGTACTTGACTATCAATGGACTACGGGTCCTGACCGCACCAATACCCTGATCTTCGGGGCTTACTTATTATAGGGCTGCTGTCTAGCTTTCGGTTTTATTGTTCATGGCTGTCGGCAAGTAAGAGCAAATTGACAACTTGAAGTAATTGAACATTCTGAGTTCTCTCTCAACCAACAACCAAGGTACTGATAAGAACTGTTTCTGCGACAACCAATCTATCCTCACAACATGTAGCAGTACTGTATTACCATACTCCCGTTCAGTTTCATCAAACAATGTACCAATGCTCCTCCATGTTGCGACCTCTACATCTATTGGACATACAAGGTTGTCATGTGAAGCATGATGGTGTCTGTGAGGGTGCTCAATGAGGTGAAAGGACCTAGCCACCTTCCCCCGTTACTGACATGGAAATTTGGATCAAACATATCATTTCATTTGCTGAGGTTGCTTCTAGTGAGAGTAGAATGAAAGAAACTCAGCTCTACTATCATCTGACTGAATTTAAAGCTAGCATGCTTGCGCAGAGAACGAGAAATCTTCATCGAAGAGTTGATTTGGGGATGTCGGCCGAACAATCGGAGTTCTCGGAAGGCACTCCTATTGGCTGGAAGCACGGGCCGAGACGGCGCTTAACGTGAAGGTTTCGGCGTCAAAAGTTGTATTTCGTTGAATTCATGGTCATATACACCGCTGAGACCTACAAAAGTACGGCAAGAGCATAAAGAAGCACATATAGAGCCCTGTCTAGTAAATCTATGGCTCTACTTCGAGTCAAAACCACAATAAGAATTTATGTCGCGAACTGATATCCGCAAGCATGTTCAAAAGGTTGAATTGCGCACCTCCACCTCGACCCTGAAACTGTGCTCAGCAACTGCTTGCTTGCGAATTAGCCTCAAAGATGTAAGTACCACGGTGAGGGAGAGCATTATGAACTCGCTGATCTGAGCTGTAGGGTGCATGTGTACTCTTGGAAGTCAAACAAGGTGTGATTCTGCCCGAGCCAGTCGTAACACAATGAAACGGAAACATATGCAATGAACTTGCCTTCCGTGCCAATTATTCAGCCGATTGACAGAGAATATGTGATCATTCTTGTTTGCATTCTTTGCAGTTCAAGTACGAGCATCTGAAGATAATGGGAAGCAACATTTGGATATTTGGTGTCAGGCAACAAATTTTAACTCGTGAATACAATGCAACTAGTGAGCAGTCGACTTAATCGATGTTGAGGAGAAGCTAATAAAAGGTAGGGAACACTCTACTCGGCTCCTATAATTCAACAACCCCCGCAAAAGTTCGACTTTTGGTTCAAGTTGACTTGCTTGAGAGGTCTCATGTTGAATGATGAATTCAATAGAAATCAAAATACTGCTACAAGTGGTATGTATTGTAAAGATTTGACTCTGACCCAGTGTCCTGTAACTCAGGGATAGGTGGATTGGTCAATGGTTCATGTTCGATGTTGGAATTCCCAAATTTGGTAATTGGCGTTCAGTATTATTGATGTCGGACCATTCGGTAGTCAACTCCGAATGTGTTCAATGTCGATGTCGACATGACTTGAATTTTCAAGGAATGAGTGCGAATATGTTTATAGCATGAGGTCTCCTATTGACAGGGATTTCTGTTGTCGGGTCCAGCGTGGGAGGACGACAGACCTCTAATGGCGCTGGCGCGCATTGACGGATATTGACGTGATGGCGGGAATGACGCTGACTCGACATGCGCCATCAGAGATGGCAGGGATCCGACATTTGATCAGCGTGATGCGGGACATTGATATTTATCGAGGACTTGATAATTACTTAGCGCTAAATAGCTCTGTATTTAACAGTAATTAACGGCTGCTTGGGATAAATCAAGAACGACCACTATTAGCGTTGGAGATCCGCCATATATCCCGCGTTAGTATCAGTACTTATGTGGGAGTAACAGGTGCACCTGTAAAGTCGAGCGTTATCTCGTCGACCCGTTCCAGGTTGGACAGGAAGCCGCCAAGTCTCCTGAGACCCCTCAAGAAGTTGTCCATCTTTGACGACGTAAAAGCTGGTACAGTATTGAGAGTAAAGGAACATGATATAGACTTCACAGAGCGAATGAAGAGTGCTGTCTGGAGCGCGGCCAGCACTTCCAATTCATCGGGACCGAGGACGAGGTCTGCGGAGGGGAGCGCTGAAGCGTCAGTGATTCCATATCCCGAGAGGTAGATGGGAAGGGCAATGAAGTGCAAGCGCCGACAAGAAGTACTGATAGCGAAAACTCCTGGATCGTTGGCCTCCAGTAACTGGAGAATTTCAAGGAGAAGTTCGTCTGGGAGTCGCAGGAGACCGACAGCCTCCTCCGGTGCGTTCATTTTGCGAGTTTTCAAAGGCGCTACATATACGAAAGGGTGATGAGATGAAGAGAGAAGGGGAATCACTGTACGGCATGAAAGGCTGTATGCCAGTGGTGTCAAAGCGGTTACAACGTAGTAAAATGTCGTTACAACGTAGTAAAATGTCGTTACAACGTAGTAAAATGTCTATACTTCTGAGCGTGTATCGAGCTACAGCATCTGAATATCGCGCTGTCTATCTAGCTTCTATCGTATCCATCTTCTCGTCAACAGCTTCTACCTGAGTCGGTGTCTGACTCTCCTCCGTCCCCCGAATCTGCTGCACAAAATTACGCTCCAAGCTGTAATGCCGAATGAGAAGCGCAAACTGAACAAACACATCAGGCTGTATGACCCTCGCAAGGCAGCAAACGACACCCACCAGAACCGTTGCCACAGATATCGGGGTGAGCATGATAAAAATGGTCCGTATAGAGCGCGACAACGCGACAATGACTTCGTGACGCAGCTCGGGAGGATCAATGAGCTTAATATCCTTATAATTTCCTTGCAGGATGCTGATGAGCGTTGGCGTACCCGCGAGAGCGGGGATAGCTCGTAAACGCGAAGCAAGTTGAGACTGGAACGCCACGCCTCCCAGCGAAACGCCCATGGTGGTGCCGAGAGTACTAGAGAAGGATATAAATGATCGATGCCTTGGTAGTGATACACGAACATACCGAATGAGATAAAACTGGCGGCATCAGTCTGAGGTGTTAGTCCCTCTAATCGGCAGTTTTCTGACTCACCGCGCCGGTACAGGCGGCCATGTCTTTCAAAGGCATCGCCGCCTGCAGAGAGATGAGAGGGGGCTGAAATAGCTGCGAAACAATGAGCACACATAGATATCATATGGTGTTTTCGCGTACGAGTCCAGTCCCAAGGCCTTGAATAAGTGTAAAGCCCATCTCCATGCCGAGATTAGAGCTCTCGTTGAGCAAGATCAAGAGACCTGCCCCGATTGTCATCAAGACCGTACCCGTCCAAATGT
Organism: Favolaschia claudopus; assembly: GCA_037176885.1. Lineage (NCBI taxonomy): Eukaryota > Fungi > Basidiomycota > Agaricomycetes > Agaricales > Mycenaceae > Favolaschia > Favolaschia claudopus. Next base: position 1,159,202 of record JAWWNJ010000034.1, on the reverse strand, counting down.
ACGGCCGTGTCACTTTCGTGAGTGTGATGATAGGGCCAACGATGATGGTCGTGAACGAGCCCCCCAAAGCGTTGGGGAACATTTTAACGCCACTGATTAGCGCGCTATCGCCATTAACCCCCTGGAAGAGCACGGGCAGATAGAAAGAGGTACCTGTAGGCTATAGTGAGTAGGATTCCCTGGTCGTAGCGAAATCTATAATACACATGAAAGCAATGCCATGGAAAAAATCGAGGCCAAATAGAGCTAGTGTCGTTCGTGTTTTGAGCAATCTAGGTGGGATGATAGCCATGCGAGTGGTCTTTGACTCCACTACAGCGGCAGCAGCTAGCATAACGGGACCAACGACTATGAGAGCAATAGTGGCGGGGTCGCTCCCTGTGCGATTGTCACTATACGGACTGAATAAGCATGACATCTGGTACGCACAACCACTATCCGCAGCAATGGAGAAACCTGCGAGTAGCGTTCCGGTTCCAGCCATGAGGAGAAATCTACAAAAAGGTTGGATCATTCCGTATAGCTAGTACTGTTCACGCACAGGCCCCAAAAGTCGAATTTCTCCAGAAACTCGGAGAGGGTCATCTTTCGCACAGGGTTCACATTGACAAAGAGTAGTATGATGGCCGCAACTCCACCGGTAGGAAGATTGAGCCAAAAGCTTCCTCGATTCATCAGCTCAAAAACATGATGATCTATCTAGATAGTGGGACGCACCACCACCTCCAAGACGCGCGCTCGGTTACAATTCCCCCGAGTAAGGGACCCAAGACCTATTCGTGGGCCTTGATTCGATTCAGACCGTCGCAACAGAAATAGAGGCAACTCACGCTCGCTATGCCTATTTGTATGATTGGATGAGCATGCTTGACGATCGACAAATTGGAGAATGTATACCCCAGCATCCTCCAATAGCAGAGGAATATTTTCCGCGGTCACGGAGACTCACGATATCGGACAAAACCACCTGGACCATGACGACTAAGGCAGGAGAATTAGAGGGTAATCGGGGACGCAAGGAGAGATACTGACTGACACCTCCGCCACCGACGCCTTGAATTGCTCGGCAACCGATGAGAAACGGCATTGACTGGAAAACGAAAAGTGAATATGCAGACAGGGACTCAGATACAGCGACGCACTGTGGCGGCGCCGCATAAACCCGAACCAAGCAGGAAAAGGGCTATGCAAGGATAGAGAACGACCTGGGTCAATTGTAAGGCAAATTCCAAGGTGCGAAAATGTTCATTCACTTTACGTCCAACTACGTCGCTCAGCTTTCCCCACAGCGGAATGAAAGCACCTGAGCATAGCATCTGTAAAAATGAGAATTCGCACGAACAGGCGGCGCGCCGCGCGGAAAGAAACGTGCGCACATACGAAACGCCCGTCCAGCTATAATCGCTGGCGGTTCCATGCAGTTCTGCAGTGATAGTCGGCAGTGCAGTCGTCACTATCGTCGCGTCGAGGCTGGCAAGAAAGATCGTGATCGCGAGGCCCGTCATTACAACGTACATGCTGGACGGGTTTCAGCATTTTGACGCGACGGTCTGTTACTAATAGACCTACTTGTTATGCGGGAGATCGACCGCGTCCTCGCTATCCCTGAAACCCGCCCCGTGGGATTTGGGCTTGTCCTTGTACTCGAGGGAAGCAACAGCAAGGTCAGACTTTGCAGGGGAGGACATGGGTCAGGGAACAGGACTCTGGGAGCCACCACTACACTCAGACGACTTCTTGAGCGTAGGGGAAATGACTCGATGGTCGTGGATGCGTCAGCCATCGCTTGTTTAGTTCGCTTTTTCGAGGTAGATTCCCGTGAATGGTCGGCAAAAGGAAGAGATTGGACCCGTTTTCGGCCGAATAAAGCCGATTGGAGTGACTGTGGAGGTTCTTGGACAGAACAAGCACCTACCGTGGTACCGACACACAATTGTGTTCACGTTGTATCATCTACCACCCCGTCGCTGTCAAAAATTGATCCATTCGTCTCTCAGGGCTGAGAGGGAATTACGACTAACCACTGACGACGAACAAGACTGCGAAGTTGCAGCGAAGTTGAAGACGGCACTGTAACAATGCCACTGTTTAACGGATAAATCTAGATTTTGGAAAGGACGACTCGGAGTCAAAGTTGCGTCTATCGAACTTTAGACGGGGGAAGAGCTAGTCCTCCTGAAGCAGAGGGAGCAGACGAAATTCAGGACGGGAGCCAACTTCCGAGTCGCGCGCTACGGCTCCGTTAGATATTATGAGATCAAGGATTCTGAGTAACGACTGAAGATTGGTCTAAGTATTCTGCCTCTGGGAGACAAAGAAGAGCCAACAGAGATCCAATTTGGGTTGATTGTTTTGCAAGACAGTCACATAGCGCTTGTAGCTGATCTCCGACGGGCGAGCCTGAGTGCTATGCGTTGACCTGAGCACATAGCACTAGTACTATAGTACTGAGGTGATAGTAGACGTCAAAAGATCTGAAACACACCCGGCTTGGAGAAGCCAGATTGCGCCTTCTCCGCCTGTGCTCCAGCTGTCCATCCTAAACACCGAGATGAAGTGGTGGATCGACACAAGAAAAGATTCAGAACCACGTCCGAGTCATCAGAAAATCCTTTCCATTCCTTCGCCAATTCAACAAGGTAAAGTAAGTGGTACAACAGCGCGATGAGTCCGCTGCCTCTGACGGCACCCGCAGCGAATAACAATTACTTGGTGTTCCATGATTTTAATAATGAGCGACGTATGATTTCTACACGACAGGCGGCGCTTGGACGGGCCAGATGGGAGAGATGCTGTAGGTGGATCCAGTATAGTTTGTGCGGTGATAGCAGTCAATGAACGAATTATGTAGAGTGCGTGTGTTGTTGTACAGGTCGTCGTGAATCGTTCGTTTCGTTGCCCTGCCTGGATAATACGGAGACCATGAGTTCATGTTCTTGCGCGCGCAAAGAAAAGATGCGTACCCGAGGGAATTCAATTTCAATTACTTCATGGATACACGCGGGAAATACGCCGCGAAAAACCGCCGCCGGCGGGACGGTGGTTTTGATTTTGTAGGCGGAGAAGGGAAGGAGCCAATGGATTCGCTGGGGTTTGGGGGTGGCCGCGAGGAGGCTCATATCTAGGTCAAGTCGTAAAACGAAGGCTTCTTCGGCTGTCGTGGCATGGACCTCGAAGATGTCACGGGTTGGATATGGTGGAGGGGAGGCGGGCTGCAATGAGGACCTTCCAGTTAGAGAATTCTGACCAGAAGTAAGAGGTCAGCTTACATGAGGGAGATCGGGAATTCCAAGGCGATTCCTGCGGATGGGCTCAAGCTTATCGGCTGCAGACTCGGAGTCGGACCCAGGTTCCCCTTGAGACAAGTTTTCTGTCCAGTCTCCCCGAGCGTACGTGGAGACGACGATTGGCTTTACTCCCTCCTTAAATTGGGCCACTTCACCTTCTGCCCAATGCACTTGGCGAGTTAAGCAACCGTGTTCGCCATCTGGTGGCGTCACGTCTACCACCGAAGCACGTCGGGACTGAACAGCTGCATCCCAGCAAGTGTCAGCGAAAGACTGCACAGGCTGTGTGAGAAGCTGTTCGTCGAGAGCCTCGAGGCACGACAGGTCAAAGTCGCCAATGGCGAGCGACGTGCTATCGATCCAAGGCCAAGCTACCCACCGCCCTTGTTCGTCGGACGGGGGATCGAGAGTAATATCGGGAAGTTTGGATACGCCCTACAACAAAGAAAGACAATAAAGAAATTTGAGTCAATCCAAGAGCACAAGCTGAAGCTTCGCGTAGCGCACCTCAAGACCGCTCAAAGGCTCCTGGCCATACATTGCGTTCTTGGAGGGAATATGGTGGGGAGATATGGGAGGAGACAGAGAGGACCCACGGGGCAGCCATCTTATTATTCTTGGAGTTTGGCGCCGAAAAGAGCCAGTACAGGTTCCGTATCTCCATGTGGGTGACAGCCACAATTAAAAGGTACGTACCATGTCGACCCTAACCCTAGACTAGGTTTCGGCGGTACTAACTCTTCCCTGACGCTTGCTCTGACGATGCCGGTTGGACAATTCAGGAGATTTCCCCGCTTGAGGGCTCAAGCGCTCAAGAACGGCGTCGATTCAAAGTGCGCTTGTTGTCAGGCAACTTGAATTTCCTTCTGGTCCCGCGATTTGCAAAAAAAAAATGGATCGATTCTAGCAGACCTATCCTGTTCTAAACTGAAACAAAAAGAGAATGAAAGCTATGTATAGACAGAGGTAATTGGAAAGCAGGAATAGGTAGCTAGTAGGTAGTCCAAATGTTTGATCACAACTCTGCGTCGCCCACGCGCGCATGTAATTAATTCTCTTCGTCTTGCTTCCCTACGACAAATGGAAGCTGCCCATACCCTCCTGCATCGCGACGCCCAACTTCTCGCGCATCACAGCTCTCGAACTGTACTCCGGCAGCTTCAAGTAGTTGACACATGTCATCACGCTTGGGAGATAGTCGTCTGCGGAAAGAGGCGCCTCATGTGGTTTGCGCACAACCGTCAGTGGCGGGTTCAGCCCACGGAAGCCCCCAATAGGCAACTTCGGGCTTCCAGTGACGAATTGGAGGAACGTGCGCCGCGTTTGGGCATCGTACGCAGCGAGAAGCTCGACGAGGTCGCGGATCGCGCGGCTTTCGCCGTTGAAGCCATGGTCAGCTTTGACCGCCTCACTGAGAGCTGCAAGAAGTCGTCAGCAACATGCAACTGGTGAGGGAAGGAAGACCGCACTCTCAGTACTCCAGTCCTCGTCAGAATTTCCGAAGAGTAGCACGAGCTCATCAGCGGAGAAGGCCTGTAGGTCGGTTATCGGGAACACCTTGGAGAAGCCTTCGCGGAACGCCTTCGCTTGCAGACGTGCTCCTTGACCAATGATAGCATTCAGCACCTCGTGGATGTATTCGTCGACATTGTCCGCTGTCACCGCAATATCACGACCGCCGGGCTGGGTAGATATCGTCAGCTGCGTCAGGCAAAAGACGAAAACAAGCTTACTCGGAGCTCAATGTCGTACCCAGGTATGGTGAAGTCAAGTGCCAGGTCGTCGATGCTGACGGTCTCCAGCATGGCCACCTTGCGCTTCAACTGTAGTACATCAGGAGGCTGGATCATGCATTATTTCGACAGCGCGTACCTTGTCGTTCTCAGCCTGAGCCCGGGAGGCAACGATGCTCTGAATCTTGTCAAGCGAGTTAGCCATAGACACGTCGACAAGCTGCATCGTGGTGAGCATTCGATTAGCAGGTCCAAGTGAAAGAAATGAACCTTGAGCGTCGCGATGGTTAGCGGAACCTCCTCGCCGAGAACGATCTTGAGGAAGATCTTGTTCAACGACAAATCGATAATGCGTGAATCAAGCATAGCTTTAGCCACGAATTGACCAATCACGCGGAAGACATGTGTTCGTTTCCTGAGTAGTATGAGACCAATGAAGGGCAAATCGACGAAGAACTCACTGTCCACCGTCACTCGCAATGTCCTCCGAGCTTATAGGGGCAGGATAAAGGCCGCTAGGATGATCGACATATGGGCTCGTGCCCGCCGCATCAGCGTCGCGCCATATCTTGAGATCTTTCCGTGCAAACTCCTTCGATACCAGCGAGTAGAACTCGAGCGTCGGACCTAAACCCGTTCCTACTTCCTCGAAGTATTCGACCTCGAGTACCGACGAAGAGGAGCCGTATAACTCAAAGACCTTCACCGCAGATTCCAATATGTGCTTGCGAGAAATGCGGACTTTCTGGCGTTGCAGACGTCCGAGGAACCCAATACCTTCATCCCGCCTCGAGGTGTCTTGGGCACGAGCCTGTTGGCTTTGCCACTTGAGGATTAGACGGGCGTATCCGAAGGACGTTGACTGGAGGAAGTTGTATCGTGTTGCGAAAGGGAATAGGAAAGGGAAGTGCTGAGGAAGATCCAGCGCCCAGTCCGGTAAGCATGAACTGCAATCAAGATGAGATTGCGTTTGGGAAAATCGGACAGAAATGCTTGCCTTGCGACGATCATCGGCTCTTCCAACTGTCGCGTGAGCTTTGCGGTGAGCTTATTGTTCACAAACGCCGACTCCGGAAGAGTTCGTTTCTCGCCAATGAAGACCGAGCGCTCCGTTTCAAGTGTATTGAGTTGGTGCAACACCCGTAGTAGACGCAATATTTTGGCATGAGAAGCATCCTCAGGTAACGACGAGAGCGTTGGACTAGGTGACCGACTCTTCGAGCTGCCTTCTCCGTTTTCTTGACGAGCTAGCGAATAGAGAATCAGAGCGGTCTTGACGAGATTTTTGATGAACATACCATCAGTGGAGGGGAGCGGCCCCGGAACCTTCTTGAACTTGACCGTATACACGCCTTGCCAAATGAGATTGGGAGGCAACGCGCCGGTCTTTTTCCTCATCTCGTGTTGATGCATAGCTCCATAATAGTCAGATCAAGAGGCAAGACTTGGTCGTCCATCGAGAATTCAAGGTGCCAATCAGTTGGCTTTGCTTTCAGGGCGGATGCATAAGACACGCGTGTTGCGGGCGCACGCGGTAAGGGTGAAGGTTGGCCATCTTTGAGACTCGGTGTTGCTACTCGCGTTCCGTCGGGCGTTTGGGCTTCGACCTTGGAACCATCTGGGAACATGTAAGCAACCGTAAAGAACCAGAGAGACTCGACGCACCTTCGGCGACGGACAACGTCACAGTTTTATCCGCAATAGAGCTATCGGGGTCCACTTCATCGTCAAACACCTCAGCATCAACCTCGTCATCATCAGTGAAATCAGCAGCCATCTCAGAGTCAACAGTATTGCTTGGAGGCGGAGCGTCCTCAACGATAGTCGGCGGCTCAGCGACGGCATCAGAGCTCAGCTCAGCAGCAGGAGGTGGGTCGGACGTTGAGGCAGATGTCGACGAAGACGCCGGTGCCGGCTCTTCAGCTTCAGTTTCAGCTGCAGTTGCATTCTTGGCACTGAGACGCTGACTCCTCCGGCGCGTGATGGTCGATCCCGAGGCTGCAGCGCCGGCGGAACTACTTTCTGCTGCCGTAGGGGGTGCAGATGAAGGTTGTGAGGGTGCAGCGTCGCTTGGAGTGGGGAGGCCAGAAAACCCAGACGCGGCCAAGGCAGCAAGCATACCCGACAAGCGTGAACCGCCTCCGAGCAGCCCTGCGACACGGGGTCGAAGGTAGTCGTGTAGAGCTTGGAAGGTGGCGATCGCGTGAATGGATACAACGATGTTATGCAAATTTCGCGGAATGTCAGACTCGTCGCCGGCGACCAAGCGGATGCGGAGCTGTCTAGCCAAGAGCGAAGGTGAACTACGTTTTGAATCTACGAGTACGATATAAAGAGTTAGCATGAGGGACGGCGAATGCAGAGCGATCTTACCATCGGTTAACCCTGAGCAACAGTGATAACATCGAACGACTCCATACGCGTAAGGCTCTCTTGCAGCTGCTTTACAAATGTCGCGAAAGGTGATGGAGCACCCATTTACCGCCTTGGTCCGCCCGTCCAGCAAAAGCGTCAAGCAACAGTTCTTTCCGCTTCGCCAAACTCACTATCCCGCATGCGCATGCGTCAGAAGTTTGCTCAACGTAAAGAAAAAGAGGACAGCAGCTCACATGTACGATTCCCATCAGTGGCAAACTGCAACAACCCATCGACTGCCCCGCTCTGCAACAGCTCAAAGCTCGACACGGACGAATGCGGCGACCCAAACAACGCAGCCATCTCCCTCAACGCCTCCGTCGCCTCCTTCTCCGACCCATCCTTACTAATGGTTTTCACGAGCCTCTGCAACGCGCCGAACGAGCCGTCCCCAGCGGCCGTGTCATCGCCAGAAAGGAACCTGAATTGGATGACCCGTGCACGTAAGGTGATAGCATCCTCGGGCTCAAGTGATAATGATGTGAGTTTCTTGAATCCCGGTATAGACGATGCACTGGCGCTGCCGGAGGCTGCTGCTGCTGCTGCAGGAGGAGGCGGGATGTCTGCAGCGTCGGAGGGAGTTGGAGATTCGGAGGTTTCTTTCTCCTTCTCCTTCTCTTTCTCCTTGTCTTTAGAGGAGGACGCCTCCTTCTCCTTGGAGGGTTTGACCGGAGAAACGATATTCCGCCCAGATAACGTCTCGATCTCATGGAACACACCCTCGCGCCTGAAGGCAGGTTTGTATAGTGTTGGGACCTTGGTCATGAGAAGGTCGACGAGCTGGAGTGCGCCAATGACGAGCGATGGATGATCTTTCGACGAGAGGATAGACGAGGCGAAGCTCGCTACGGGAACGAACTGCACAAACGCAGAAGTCAATAAATGAGAAGAAATCATCGAAAGAGACACACCGTCAAGACGCGCTTCAGACCATCCGCATCGAGGAAACTGACCGCCTTGAGGAGACCTGTGAGGGTCTTGACCCGTACAGGCGTGATAACGCTCGCCGCATAAACATCAATGAGGATCGGAACTGTCAAATCCATGAAACGCCCAACGACCTCCGGCTTCGACCTCAGCAGCTCGAAACGGTCAGGTGCGGGAGTGCTGCCCGTGGCACCGTCCTCTGGCTCGGCAACTGCCGTCTCAATCGAGGCATTATCGTCCGCCGGGGCAGCCGCGGCGGACGTTGACGCCTTCGGAGTTGGATCAGCGATCAGCATGGCGGCAGCTAGCGATGCATGTGTGGCCTGGCGCGCTGCCGCTCGCTCCGCCTTCGCTTTCGCCTTGACCATACGAGCAAGCGACTTCTCCGTGTAACCCTTGTGGTCAAAGACACCATCTGTACAACAGATCCTTTAGCATACTTCTTCAATCGAAATTTAGCAAAGTCAAAACGTACCCTTGGGTAGCGGAGGCATGAGCTCGGATATGAGACTGAGCGTCTCTTCGATTTGGTCCTTCGGGCGATGTGCAAGGTTCTCCATGACTGTCATATCCGCAAGCCCGCCACCCAATCCTTGACCGCCGCTGGCATCTCCTTGCTCGGCTGAAGCATCCCCCGCAGGTGGCAACACACCCGTCAAGATCTGGTACACCGTATCAACTATGTCAGCCTCAAGCAACGCAAGTGTGATTTTCGGGCTCGCGCGCGCGGCAGTGGCAAGTGACCGGACGAGGAGTGTATACGTGTTCGTCGCAACGAGGGGTGCACCGGCGGGGAGGAGCAGCATATTGACTGCACGAATAAGCGCGGTGTCGACGAGGGCTTCGAGATTCTCGACACTAGAGCGGTGGTAAGAGTCGATCACCCGAATGACGCAGAGGCATGCGAATTCGACGAGCCGCTGGTCCGAATACGAGAGGCAGTTGCGGATGATCGGCCATACACCGAGAATTTGGGCAGAGTGTTCTGGGGAGACGTTGCGGCAGCAGTTTGATGCAGCTTGGAGAGCAGTGCGCTGCACGGCGATGGAGAAGAAGTCGAGATAGTTGAGGAGGGCTGAGAGGCCGCCCTCACGTACAATCGAGCTCGGGAATTCTTCCGATATTTTTTCCATTGTCTAAGCACGCATCAGGTTTGGAAACAGGACACAAAGGGTGAGGGACGCACACTCAAAGTCTGCTCCGCCAGATCGATGTACGAAATCTCAATCAGCTTGCTGCACAGCACAGGGATCGCCCCGTGATACACGACGGTGTGAGCAACGCCAGGCAGGGCTTCCATTAGATTGGCAAGACACCTGCAGGCGAGGACCTGAGCTTCTAGGTTATCGTCACCTTGGTAGCCACCGCCACTCATAGCGAGTGCAGCAGCGAGTGCGGCATCCTCGTCCTGCTCCCGGGGCTCCTCATCCCCGTCTTCATCTTCATCTTCGTCGTTGCCCCCGGCCACCGAGAATCTTGACCAGTTCTCGCACAAATTGCTCGACCTGGAAAGACCCTGCAAGCGTATCTTCCGTGCTGATGCTGAGCAGCTCGCTGAGCTCCTGCAGCGTGACAAGCCTCGTAGTTGGATCCGCCGTGGGTTTGATGTTGGTCAGCATCGTCTTGAGGCGCGAAGATAAGGACAGCATATATGACCCAAATTGACGATAGTCGCCGAAAATGGCCATAGCGGTAGTTTCGTCGAGGCCGCCGGGAATGGGGGCGCTTCCGGGGTTCGCACTCTCTCCCCCGTCTCCGCCATTGTCTTCTTCTTCGTCGTCGTCGTCATCGTCATCTTCCGGTTGCCCCTCCTCATTCCGCGCTTCTTCTTCCTTGTTATACTCGGCATCGGGCATTTCAGTATCTTCGTCTTCGATCCGGGAGGAGCTGGCGATGGCCATTGCGGACTTGCTCTTCACGGCAGCCTTGCCTTTCGCAGCAGCAGCAGTGCTAAGCGATTGGTCAGCATTTCGGGAACGAAAGTGGCAGCTGGAACGAGCTCACCGTGTCTTTCTGGGCATGTCGGTGGAACCTTTCAAAGTGCTAGAGCGGAGAGAATACGAGCTTGTGCGGGGACGTTTGGTGGAGGGGCCGGCGTCTTCTTCGTCTGAAGTCGGCTCCGGGGCGGCGCGTTTCTTTCCCTTGGGATCCCGAACGGGTTCGTTGATCGTGAGAGGGGTTTCTGGGGGATTTCTACGGGTCCTATGTAATGCCATTAGAATCGGAAAGTCGGACAATTAGCGACTAGATACCGTTTAGCAGGACGAGGAGCGGTGGCAGCGGTGTCAATGGGCTCCCTCGCCTTGGATTTAGCTGTACGCTTGGACTTCACTCGGGATGGGGGTTGCGCGGAGGAGGAGGAGGCAACGTCGGACTCGTCTGGCTTATCCTTTGCTTTCTGCTTTGCCGCCTTCACTCTGGCGCTCGTTCGAACTTCTGGCTGGTGCGGTGTAGTGCTTGTAGTGGCTTGGTGATGATGGTTTGAGGAAGAGTCCATTTAGAGGTCCAACAAAGCCATCGATTCCTGGCCTTGACCGTGCAGGGTGGAATTCGGCAAGAGACTAGAGTCACACAGTGACAAATGAGTCACACCAGCTCAACCAGAGTCTACCAGCTTTTACTCAACGCTGACAACGTCTAAGCCGTCATGAACCTACGGTATAGCAAAGGAGTCACCACGCGCGCTCTAGATGAAATTCTCAAGCCCCAACTACGCATATCTAGGAAACTAATGGCAAGAGAAGGTCATAGAATTCTGGAGACGATCCTGTGCTTTTGTCACCTCCGTCCCGAACCCTTCTGCGGAATTCGTGCTCAATGAATTTATAACATCTGGTCAAAGGGGAATCTTTCTCTCCTTGTCTTTGTCGTGCTATGGCTTGCTTCGACCCACAATTACGGGTCATAAGTGACTCCAAGGAAAAGCAGCCAGCCTCTGAAGTAGAGGAAATCGCAATAGAGTCAATTTTGAGTCCAGCTCCGCTTTTGTGAAGGCAGGGTATATTCCTCTCCTACTGGGAAGGTATCTGACCTGCTGTGCATACGTGTCGCTCTCAGTGAAAGAGCCCAGTGACCCATTTTCACGCTTGTCTGTTTCTTGTTACACCTTGTGGTGCATTCATTGTGTTGCTGCCTAAAGCGTGGTTCGCCAGTGCATGATGTACCTGTCGACTCCTCTCATTCAAAGGTAATCAAGGCTTTGCTGCCCCTCTAATAGTCGTAATGTGCTTCCCAGCTCTTCGTCACACATCTGATGACCTGCTATGCAAACAGGTCATATTCAAACCGTTGAATTTGTTGGAGATTGTGGAAATTTGTGCTTCAGTTCACCACTGGTCAACAAACCGTTAAGCACAGGATCGTCTCCAGACATTTTATGACCTTCTCTAGCCATTACTTCCCTAGATCTGTGCAATTGAGGCTTGAAATTTGCATCCAGAGTGCGTGTGGTGACTCGTTGCCGTACCGTATGTTCAAGACAGCTTGGACGTTGTCGGCGCCGAGCAAAAGTGTTGATAGAGTTGGTGTGACTCGGCCAGTAACTTCGTTCGCCGATTGTAAATCTGCTTGTGCGACAATTGTTACGACCACATGTTGTTCTCTCTCTCTACGATTTAGCCAAAGCGGTGGTTTGTCAGTCTAAGCTTATCTATCACTGAACTAAAAATGAGATATTTGAAGTAGGGCAGTTAAAATATCGCTCAAGCTCAGAATCACGCCGACAGTGTCAAGTAAGCGCATCGAGTCGATTCAGACCATTCAGACCGTTTCAATGATTCAGATCAACCTCAACATTCTACTACTTATTTGACCCATGTCGAGAAATCTTGCTCCGCCAACATCCCAGAGAAGCCCTCCAAGGTCGAAACGCTCCCTCACAGTCGCGGCCTTGATGCGCTTTACACGCGCATCATCCCGAGATCGCTTGAGCCTGTCGGCGGGTAACACCAGGGTAACACCGACGCAGGGTAACCGAGTACTATGGTAAAATACTTACACCAAAAGGAACATGTATGCAGCCGGCCCTTTCGCGTCAGGAGGAAGCTCAAATAATAAATTGACGTGTCCACCCAGTGAATACGAGGAGCTCTGAGACACAGTTCGAGCGACAGTAAGCCAGTAGAGCATTTGCCGGCTGCGGGGAAGCAACGAGAGACAAGTGAAAATTAGCCCATCAGGATGTGTGGGCCAGTGGCAAAGAAATGGGGTCGGAGTATTCGGGGTTTCGAGCCAGAACCTCGAAGACAATGCCCCCATGAATGAAAGCTTTGGTCGTGTTGAGAGCAAGTTGAGAGGCTTATTTGGTCAGTGGCAGTGACTCAGTGCTGGCAATCTCCGCAAACAGATGGTATCAATGATGGTCACAGCCACCAAACTCAACCATCTCAACACACTCGACTGAAATTTTGAAAGTAATGTTGGAGTGCAGCGAGAACAATGATAAATTACTCTGAACAATCTGTGTGTCCAGTGACACACAAGTCAATTTGTCCTGAACAAAAAGTGTACTTGCCTGATTTAAGTTCTCCTGTGGCAATTTGAACAACTTTGTCCACTTGTAGCTTAGGTGGCCTGCTGAATACATACCAGTAGAATCCTTCCTTTGCTTTGTACCTTTGGCGCTACATCTTGGACCCCAAATTGAAAGCCATAGAGGTAATGTTTGTGTAAATTCAACCGCGGGAAAGATGATTTGATGTTGTGATGCCGAAGTGGTGGACACATGAAACATACTAGTACATTTCTTGCACAACGATTGTACGAAATTCGACACTATGGAAGTATGGACTACAATGGATGACACAACTCTGGCCTTCAAGTTCACAAATTCAACAATGCTCCACGTGGCTTCCTCAATGATTCGGCAAATCCCAGGAATGTTTCGGCGAGCCGCACCTGTTGGACTTGTAAAATCTGATATGGAAAGGTCTGATGAACTAACCGTATCTAGAGCCGTGGAATAAGATGAGTTGATAACTGCCTCTGCTGGAAGAAGTGGATCACGTGGAGCCTTGGTCTGCACTTCGAGGGCAATTTGAACCATGCGCCTCAGGACCGAACTGTGAGAAGCTTGCCCAAACGAAACAGCATGAAAGGAAAGTGGTTTCCTATTGTTAGAGTTAGCAAAGAGTTCTATTGAAGATGACTACATACCCTAGCGCCACGGCTTTCCGACACAGACCACGTACAGTTTCATCTGAGATACTGCACTCGCCATCAGAAAGAAAAATGACAACTGGTGTTCTTTTTAAGATCTTAGCTGTAGGCTCTGGACCCTAGAAAAACATGCTACACACCTCTCTGTGCTCCAATGATCTTGCATCAATTGCTGAGCAGTTGTGAGAGCCATAGTGAAATTGGTACCACCTCCACTTCGAGTGGGGAGGACTTTTTGTAACAAATCGTCCGGAGTGCTAGTGAAATCATTTGCAATACAAACAGACATGGTGTGGTCAAACAAGACAACACTGTATGCATCTCTGCGAGCAGGGACTGCGGTTGACCGACCATTATTGCTTAGAGCTGTGTTGCGCGACATCCAGAAACCATGAAGAGCTGAATAAACTGCACCGAGCCTATTGTTCGAAGATCGTGAAATCAAGGCAGTACCAGGTGCATTTGCTAATGGTCCACGATCAGTAGCGCTCATGGACCCTGATCTGCATAGAGTTGGGCACCACTGATAAGACCTCTGAGAGTGATGAGGAAAATTTACCTGTCAATCACAAATATGCTGAAGGGATCTGAGTTTGAGTTAATATTCACAGCAGTTTAAAAATTCACGTACACATGGAAAGCCTGTTGCATCACTGATGGGTTTTTACAATTAAAAACATGTCCATCATTGGACAGATAACCCAATCCAGCAGCAACTGTTGCGGGTGGATGGAACAGAGGCAGCACACAATAAGACGGATGGGGGGGATCAGTTGCAGTTCCTGCATGCTCAGCATCTAGATTGAAACATATTAGTTTGAGACTGCTTTCAACCTCAATGTGTTACCGGGGCAGAAGGCATCACTACAAATAATATGTTGTTGATTTGTCACTTAAATAGCTCACTTCACATACCATTTATTGAACTCAAGTTGAAGGGGTCGTGAGTAAGGGTCTGGAAAAAATCAGCCTAAGCATTCAAAATTGAGACTGATGTTTATTTATTCTCTGACCTTCAAATCCTAGAGAATATTTAAGTTGAGGTCCTGAAGATCACAGTGGTTTGTGAAATTTACCTGAGCGTTTCCAGAACAAGGAGTGTGTGATCCAATCTTTCTGGCGATCAGGATTTGGTTTCATACGAGTTTTGATATGCTGGATCTCCAAGCCTCCGCAAGCAGAGACATTGTCAGCACGGCAATAATCAAGATGAGCATGCCGACCCATGTCCTGACACACAACATTGCACATCATAGGAGCTCCATCATCATTCGACCCAAATTTATGCCTCTTCAGTTCCAAAATTGTGCCATCAGGTCCGTCTATAGCCCATTGAGTCTTAGACATGGAGCCATGAGATGTTCTATGTTCCTGTTGAGTGTGGCCTGGAAGAAAGAATTCATATGAGGTCCTCAGGCATTGCAAACATGGAAGAAGAGCCAACCTCGAGGTAGTGTGCAGTAATATCCACAGCTCTCGCAACGAGTTTCACAGAAATGGAATAGAGCGGGATCTGTAGTATGTATGTGGGGGCCAGAATGTGTTCTTTCCCCAGGTGGAATAGGAAAAGCACAAGGACGACGTTTTGCAACTGGTGAAGTTCAATCAAGTGCTATGTTGACAATATAGTAGCTCACCTTGGGAATACTAGAAATCAAACATAGTCAGCATAGCTTGATCATTCAGAAATACGACACGCACTTTGGTGTATTGGAATGTCTCATGTCTTCCTGTGAATGTGGCTTCGATTGACTGAGGTGCAGTTTCTATTTCACAGATGCCTTGTGCCTGGCAAGTCGCTGTACAGCTATGAGCTTGCCTGAAGAAAGAAGATCAATTTCATGGTAGATTCCAATATTTATGAAAAGCTGGCTCACCCGCAGAGATGGATGGCACCAGCTTGAAGACCATGAAGATGGTCTGCATCAGAACACAGACGTTTACACAGTTCGCAAGACAGAGGGCATGCAGAGCCATCACAGATATGTTGGGTGTGGGGATCTTCACTAGAGATGATGTCAAGTTATGCTTTGCGAAACTGACCAAAGCATGACTGACCAAGATATCACACAAACCCTTGAACAAGAATACAGTTTCCCAGAGACCTTTATATTTTTCAAGTCGCAAGCCTAAAGGACCATGAATTGAAGGGCAGAGTACAAGCTCCATGCTCAATTCAACTCACCTCGCCACACTTATGCAAGCGTGCAGAGCACATATGCTCGTCCTCTGGGTGCTCAGACATCTACCAAAGGGAGCAGTTATAAGAGGCAACAATTACTGACAAACAAAATTACCTTCATGCAACGCCCCAGACACCCCTGCTTGTTGTTGAGTTGACAAGGCTCGCCGCAAAGATGGACATCAACAGCACAACTTATCAAAGCAATTAGAAAGATGTCAAGTGTTTGCAAGCTACTTACATATGATGCCCAGCATGACCCGCACTAAATATTGATAATCAGGAAACACACTGTTAGAATATGGATGTGAACGTACGGTAGCCCACAGGTCTTCTGAACTAGAGGATGCTCTTCAGCATAATCACAGATACGGACACAGTGATGTGTGGTTTGACAATCATGGGTCATGTTGGAGTCATGGCGCCGGCTCAGCAAGCATTTCAAGTGACAATTTGCACACTGTGCTCCACAGAGTTCGATGTTTGCCCGGAGGTCAACAATGGAGGTCTCAAACAATCTTTTGAGGACCTCTATGTTGGCATTACTGGTTTTGAAGCGGGATAGGTTTGAGAAAATCCATTCATGGACATGTTCAATCCGTAGCTCTGTCAAGTTTGCAAGGTATGCTGACAATTCTTGGAACCATGTTGCTTCCTCGGTATGAGATCGTCCATTGAAATCTGGCCAAGACTTCTGCAGAGCAGCCAGTATTGCTTCCCTTTGGGAACCAGATGAATTAGAGTTGGAAAGGAAAAATTGTGCAGCTGTGTCAGGTTTCTCAATGAGCAAGTCGGTGTCAAAATTCTATGCAAGGTACATGTTAGTGGTGAAAGCCAGATGAGAGAAGGGATATACCTTCAGGGGCTCAGGTTCTGGCTCCACCTCGAACAATCCATATGCTAGAGCATTGCTGAGGCCGCTGAGCAACCGTTGAGACCGATGAGCAACAAGTGTTTCTGGAAATGATAAGCCCTTATAATAAAACATCTGTGCTGATGTCAACATACGTGAGATGGAACCCCAGTCATTGGCCTTTGAAAAATAATTAGTGACTGCCAGGTTGATATATTACAACAATTGACCTTTAGTTTTGCCATGAGAGTTTTTAGAGTATGTAGGAACTCGCCAGCTGTTCTATGTGTGATTTCTTGCTTGTCCAGGAGCCGTTTCATGGCGGGAAACAGCAGGTAGAACTGTTTCGACTCAATGACAGGCCAAGGAACAATACTCAATTGCCCTGCATGTAGCCTGGAAATGAAGTTTGCATCCTGTTCATCTTCAACAATTTTCTGTGAAGCTGATCAGTGACCGCAAAGAAGCAACGCAACAATATTTGCCTGGAATTTAGTCGAAAATCTGGAAAACTCGAATCACACAATATGAATTGCATTGATCAGAAGTCCACTTACTCCCGAACTATTTCGTTCTTGTCAGATTCAACGACATCCTGGAAGGGACGTAAATCAATTTTTCAATTCAGCATTGAAAAAAGCAAAGCATACCTTGATAATGATGGTCAAAGTAGAGCGAAATAAAGTTGGATTTTGACTTGGGTTAAAGATAGATCCTGAACTTTGGAAGGAGGAAAAGAGCCCTGTGATGCTGCGTGACATTGCAAAATTGTTTCGGAACAAAACCAAATTTGATAGTGCAGTATTGAAAAGAACCAGTAACGTGTCTTCCTGTGCGGAACGCTCAATGCTATGAACACCTAGGTTCACACATTAGAAAATAATAAGATATCAATATGAAAGAAACGACCTTCGAAATCAAGCGCAACAATGAGCGTGTCGTCTGTTGGTGTTACTGACATCCAAACACCCTCTATGAATTGAGAATTAAATAGGGATGTAGACATTCAAATAATGCCTCACCTGTGGTTCTCATGGCGCTACCAGCAACTGGATCTCGAATTTAGTGTGTGTCAATAACAAAGATGAAAGACATCTTACAAGATGTATCAACCAGGTGATTCAGACTGAAGCTTTTCCCCACTGATTGCTCGCCTATTTTTTTTTGACACCATCAGAAATACACAAAGAGGGACACCATCTCGGGCCTTACCCATCGATGATACAACTTTGACCGGCTAGTAAAAATAGAATAAGAAAGTAAGCACAAAACAACAATAATCAAACATGATGCTGACCTTTGAATTCATGTAGGATTGGAAGATGGACTCAAATAGACCAAACGAGAGCAGATCGACAATTTGTCCTACTTCAGCGCCAAGCAGAGACCGTTCAAGAGAGGCGGACATGATGCCATCCTTGAGAGGTAGAAAGCGATTTTCCCGCGTGACGGCAATCTGGATTGGAATCAAGCACAAGATATCAACAAGCCACTCTCCAGCACGGAACTCTGAGAGCCATTGCACATCGGACAATGTTTTGGAGAGAAATGATGAGCTGGATGAGAGTGCTGAAATCTGGGTGTTTTTCAAGACATCACCAGTGGGTTTCTTTGTTCTCTGTTCAAATGCATATATCAGCTCCGAAAAGTGCGCGGCAAATCTGTCGTGGTCCCGGTCTGTGACAAAAATGATTTTGCGAGCCTTTCTATCAATCGAAGACAGGATGGTGCGCCGCTGAACAGCAGCAACAACGGGGAAGCGCGTCCAAACATCCGCAAAGCAGTCGATCAGAGAATTGTGGGAGGTGACGACAGTACTCAATTTCGAGTGACTTTTGACCCCGGTTTCTTTGAACATGAACTCGGTGACTTTCTTCGTGATGTCAAGAATCATGGAGCGGCACACATTGGCGTCAACGTCAAGACTGACGAGATGTACATTTCTTCGATTCACAAGGGAGGTCGATATGATCAAAGTGCTGGAGAGGTCAAGAGCGCCGAGATCAATGCCCATGGACGACCCGAATGTAGCCCAATGGTAAGCCCGGAAGCACAACTGTTCCCCATTCTTGAAACCGAGAATCAGACAAGCACCATCGGGGGAGGAATAAAGGCCGATCGGGGTATTTTCTAAGGCCAGTGAAGCAGGTCTTCACAGTTGTGAGTTTTCCCTGATGAGCTACGGACACCGGATATAACGCACCGAAATTGTTGGCTTATCAGAGAAAAAATTCTTGCTTGCCCGCTGGTGTCGACGAAGAGGATTTCCTCTGAGCCGCACACAAAACATGACCGTGTAATGAAGGTTCCAGCGGTGTACCATGGTCTGAAGTCAAGGATGTTACCCCAAGCTTGCAGAGTACTGAAGGTTTCATCAAATTGGTAGATGTGCAAAAGCATCTAAACACGCATAGTCAGCTCTCAATGAACATTAACCAAAGATGGTGGCACGACTCACTTTAGACGCAGCACAAAGAGATAGCATACGTTTTTGCTCGTCGTACGCGAGGATAATTTCTTCGCCAATTTTGTCTCGATGGAGAGATCGCTTTACGCCCCCACGACCTCGCGAGATCGCCGAGTCGAGAGCAACAAGGCTGTCAAAATAAATGTACAGAAGTTCTGCATCTGCGATAATCAGAAGAAGTTTCCCAGATTCGAGTAATTGCATGTGAAGAATGCGATGGCCAAGAGGCATGCGAAACGATGAATCAGAGCTAGCTTGCAGATTCGGCGATGGCACGAAGTTGGAGTTCAATTGCATCTCATGTCGATCGTCGGTTGTCAGATGCAGGATATGCAACTTGCATTCAATGGCGGGCTCTGAACGAGATTTATCAGTCGCATCGATCTTGAAACCGGGCGCTGTAGAATGGTGCGTCATGGAAAAGTTTGTAGCTGACAATTTGCATACTCACTTCCATAAGATTGCCGTTGTCGCTGAATACCTTCGAGGAGTAGAGTTCGGCTACAAAATCAAATGATTAACAAGAACAATCCCAACACTCAAACCACATACGTGCTCGGGGGCAATTCACTCTCGTACTCCTCTATCAATTGAGCCCGGGAACTTTTCTGTTGTTCCTCGAGCTTCGCGGAGTATGTGCGTTGGATTTGTGCCTTCAGCGTCTCATGTTGAACGAGGACTGATCTCCCAACCAAGCGTTCGAGGAGAGTCTTGACTGTCCCCTGTAAGTTTGTGTTTGCCTCTTCCACCGTCTGTGTTATGAGTTCCTGTAGCAGAGGTTCTCCGGAAAGCATTCCGTCGAGGCGGCCAAGGAACTCGCAATCAGACATGGTCGCAAGGCGCCCACGGACTTCGCGGCGAATTTTGTGAGGGTCTACCGTTTTGTCGTCCGAGAACCAGCCGGCCAGTCTATTCATCCATCCCTGGCTTTGAGTCGGAGTGTCTTTCGATTTGATTTCAGAGACACCGTCAACTCCAACATCGGTGATTCGCTTGATCAGCTGTTCGCGGTCCGACGCCTCAAGATCGGGCATGCCTCCGAGCAGCACGTCAATACAGATGAGTTTCTCCTTCAGGCCACTGAACGCGGCTGACAATCGGAGCCGATTCGACTGGTCGCCTCTGGCGCCAAAGATCGTCTTCTCCAGCTCATCCTTGAACTTGGGATGTACAGTGACGAAATTCTTGTACTTTTCTATTGCACTTGTTAGTCACGTACCGCATTGTTCATACGCCAAACTCGTACCGCGCAGCGATTCAATATCTTCTTCCGAAGAAGAAGACAGGACGGATCGGATTGTTGTTCTAATTGCAAATCAGCTTTCGCACATAATACTGCGATAATACACCTACGGATACAGGTGAAGTATCTTGTCAATGATAGCTTCGCGAAAGATGGGCTCCAATTGAGGCGATTCGTCAGTCACTCTCTGCTTGACTTCATGTTCCATCTTTTTCCCCTCAGCTTCAATCAACTCTTTGGCCGTCTTGTTTCGCGCCTTCCAAGCCTTGAACGGCGCGGGGAATCGAGTACTCAGACCATTATCCATCAAGATCTCAATCCCCTCGTCAGTCAGGGACGGACCTAGCCGAATAGTGCCTTTTTCACTTCGCGGACAGCGTCAGGATATGAAACATGAGCTAGAAACATATCACAAACATAAGGGATTTCAGCTGCACCGCGTTGTAGGGTTCCCAGCGAATGATACGATTGGTCGACTTGCTTGGTACGAAATGCTTTGTCAAAATAGCCTGGGCGGTCTCGCCGGGTACCAGGGTCGGTTGCAATTCCAGCTCGTCCAGAGTAAACTCAGCATGGACCTCTTCCTTAGCCAGAACAGGGGCATTCATCTCGAAAACAATCTTCAATTTGCGCAGACGATAGAATATCGAGTCCACTTACCGTAAACCCGGGACGAGCCGTGACGTTTTCTTCTTGCTGATTCGTCTTCGCAACCTCGAAAGTGAACAGCCGGTCAGAGCCTGCCTCAATTTCCATCGGAATCTCTTCGGCTTCATCGTTCCACACGATTGCTCGTGCATGCTCTGGAGAAATCAGACAAAGAATTTGGTCCGAGACCTTCGTCAGATATCTGAGGGCGAAAGATCAATCATTGTGAAATGAGACAGAGAATTCAGATGGGCGTGGGCACCTCATGAATGTTATACGATTGCGGCGGACTGAGGAAATCGCGTCGTCATTCCATGTTGTTGATTCGGGCCAGTAGATGACGAAAACTTGGTTGAATCCGGCGACCTCTGGAACGACGTGTAAGACGTAAAGGCCGGACCGCAGTTTGGACCCGGAGGTATTATCAGTTTGAGCGTTAAGGACAC
The DNA here is from genome assembly GCA_037176885.1 of Favolaschia claudopus. NCBI lineage: Eukaryota > Fungi > Basidiomycota > Agaricomycetes > Agaricales > Mycenaceae > Favolaschia > Favolaschia claudopus. Next base: position 1,137,844 of record JAWWNJ010000034.1, on the reverse strand, counting down.
GAGCACTGGAAGCCTCGAACGCGTGAGCATAGGGCGTTTCAATGCTTGCGATAGAAAACTGACGTGTCATCGCCAATCACACCCTTAGAGGATAAGAACGCTACAATTTCAGATCGACTTCCGTAGATCCCGACCGGTTTGACCGGTAGCTTGTCGAGAATTCTGAAGTTGACCTTTGCGAATAAACAACCCTCGTCAGATTTGACGGCACGGCAGGATAGCACAAGTTCACCTTCGTCAGCGAGACGTATGCGCCAGGAGAAAGAAAGTTTATAAAATTCTTGAATGATTCTTGGTCGATGATAATCTTGTCGACTAAGAGTGCGAATTGAGGGCTGAGAAATTGTCTGCCATGACGACTCACCTAAACCCCCGCTGAATGAACAAGTGGGAATGAATGGACGTATGTAGGGAGTAAAACTCAACAATTACCTCCCGGACTCGGTGATCAAGTCCAGAACACGGAACATTCCCTTCACTGAATGAAGGAGGTCGAAGCGCTTCGGATGCTTCGAGTTGGGCTGTAAAAGATTCCCTTGAGCGAGGGGTCGAATTGTCGAGTTTGAAAACAGCTTACACTTTGATCGATGTCCATTGCGTCGGAATCAGGCTCAGGCTTGAGGGATGAGTCGGAGTCGATCGGAGGCTCTGCCATTTTGTTCTTCTTCTCTGGGGCCGCGACTTCGTCGACCTGGGGATCAGGCGAATGGTCACGATTTTTGGGTCCGGAGGATTCGGGGCCCATAGCTTTGCTTTGTGAAGATGTTTTGGGAGGAGACTGGGAGTCGATTGAAACGTCCTCCGACTCGGAATTGTTGGATTGATCCGAATCGGCGGGGCGGTCGGGAATAGCCGTGTCGCCCCCGTTGCCAATGCCTAGTCCCGCAACTCAGCAAAAATCATGTCAATGTGAGCAACAACGTATATACCAGGCCCTATATCTGAATCGAACGTAGACTCTTCGTCGTCTACAACTGCAAAATTTAATATCAGATCCATGATATAGTATTCTATCGTGGCCCAGGAGTCCAGGACCGGACTCACCAGTATCATCATCATCCATGTACCGCGATTCAATCCAAGCGCCGGGGAAAACTTCAGGATGTCTGTGGTAGGTCATGAACGCAGCGGAGGTAAGCAAACGAAGGTTGCTGGGGAAGGGCATCCAAATCGACCCAGTTTAAAGCTCTTCCTTCTGAGCTGCGTAAACCACGAGGCTCCCACCGGAGTTCACCGTCGATTCATCGATTCACACGGGACAAAGGCTGTTTATTCGATCGACGAATGAAAATGCTTCTTCTTCCACCTTATCTGTGCGTCGAAGCAAAGGAACACGTTCAGCAACGCGTTCAGCAGTGTACTGTACTATATTCTCTTCCGGCGCTTAGTTCTTCTGCTTCCAGGTCCTGGGCGAAGGTTCAGAAGAGCTCGAATTACTTCCGTCCCCCAGATTCCTCGTGCTGTGTGTCCAATTTTATGTCGGTTCTTGGGGTGTAGCGCCAGGAAGCGAAAAAACTTGACACCAAAGCGCGGTGTATGCCGTGAAGACTCCGCATGGATGCCGGAGAAGCTCCTTTTCATTGTGATAGTTTATTACCGGAATAAAAGAGCCGCAAGCCCTCTGTTCTCGAGCTGAAGTATACCACGTAGCAGCGGCCAACCCGATATTCATTGACGGTGATGCTTCAAGCAATCATGAATCAACAGCATCCGAGGAATCTGCCGATTTATATCGTTAGTCGACAGAGGAAGTAAATGCTGTATGCCGAACTGGGCTGAGAGAAAATTGCAGCATTGTTCCACACATCCTGACTGCGCAAATACCATGCGATCGATGCGAAGCGGTCCTATCAGGTTGAAAGGCAAGAATACGCGCCAGCATTCGATATCTCAGAGATCGCGTTCCGCCTTTTCTCCGTCGAACCCTTGGTAGGCGCTGTGTTCCCAAGTTGTGATATATGAACGCCATTGCCCTTTTAAGTCGTTCCGGCGGTGGAGTTCCTGGGCGTGACCAGGCTACTGAAATTCTCGGCGTTGAGGCATGGGTGGCGCTCCGAGACTTGGCTGCATGGCATCCAACACACCTGACGCGCATTGAGTTCGTCCTGCAATTCAAAGCGGAGGGTGGTACGTGCACGAGTCCGAATGTGATGGCGGAGGCGCAGAATGCGGAGGTCAATGTGCTGTTCTGAGTACGGCATGTTCTGGGAAATGAATCTATCTCTGTACAATGTTTCTGGGGTGCTTGCGAGCTGAATCTGCGGTACATGGTCTCGAGGCGAAGATGAGAACAGAGAGATCGAGACAGATGATAGCATCCAAAGTCCGAAGGTTACTTCGCAATGATGCGACGGTCATGGCGATTAACTTCTCCTGTCAAACTGCACAAGACGATATATTCACCAAGCTTGCTCTACATTCTTCTTGGCCTGATCAGTCTCTGCGATGAGTAAGTAAGATATGTTCTGCAGGAGCTGCTCAATTCTCAGCAGTGCGCAATGAACAAGTCAAGTCATCTTACCCACTCGAGAGCCTCGTCCACACCGTCCCCAGTCATTGCAGATATACCCTGCTCCATGTCAGCCTTCGAAGGTTTGTCACCTGGTAAGGAGGAAGACTGACCTTCAGGGTGATTGCTCGTCCGGAACTCGCAATTTTCTCAATGCCCAGCGCCTCCTCAATCGCATTCAATCCCACGGCGCCTGCCAAATCCATCTTGTTCGCCAACACAAGAATTGGATGCTGCTTTTCCGTTCCCTCCCACAACCACGTCAGTTCCTGCTTAGCTTCGGCGAACCGCGTCGGTGCAGTCGCGTCGAGAACAAAGATGAAAGCATGTCCGTTCCAGAAATCTAGGTCGCGTTGTAACAGAATGAAGGACGAGATGATCACGACGACACTCACAGCGCCGCCAAAGAGGCCGAATCTTTTCATGGCCTCCGAAATCCCATAGTGAGATGCGATGTTGGCTGTAGGTAAAAGTCTCATAGTTGCCGCCTGCGCTTGATGAGTCTCGCACAAAACAGCTCCGTGAGAAGGGAACGAACCTATCGTAGGGATGGTGGCTGGTAGCACGCCTCGAGGCAACTCGCGTCGATGGAATCGGTTCAAGATGCCGGTTTTGCCTGCTTCATCGAGGCCAACCATCACCACTTCTGCCACACCAGTTTGGTACTTGTTGACGACAACGAATGTCAGCTCGACCTACCGAATTTTTTGGGTGAGCCAAGAAACGCAGCTGTGCTTGCGGTCGCGGTTGAGATGGCGGAGCCCATACAGATTTTAGACAAGGTAAAGTGACTTTAGACTTCTAGCAGATTTCGCGAGTCCGAGACCAGTTCAGCGTCGAGGGAGAGGAAATTTCGAGTTTAGGGCGCTTGCGAGACGCTTATATGTTACATTGATTAGGTCGCTGGATAGCTGTGCGATACTGACGAGACCACGACTTCCACCACGCAGTGTACACGTCCAAGGGGCAATTGAAACGTTCAAATGTGGTGGTGGTTTGGGTTAGGCTAAGACGCCCGACGCACAGCCACGAAACTTCTTGCATCCATCATCTGGGATAATAGTACTTGGCCGGTAGCCCGCCAAGTTCCAACGTCGCTTCCGTCCTCCAAAGCTATGCATGTGAATGGAGGACACGAGGATCCGTAAAGGATATTCCTATATTCTCAATGTTCATGGGCTCAGTCGTCTCCAATGCAAAGCTGGCCACCGCTACGCTACTTCAATCTCCCAAGAAGTTCGGTAGGTTTTCGTTAGCTCAAACAAAACTCCGCCTACAAGAGTCGGTTATCCTCGAATAGAGGTCATAATGCTAGGTCTTGACGGTGCGGGCAAGACCAGCCTCTTGAGCCGCTTCAAACGGCGCGGGACGGAACGTGTGCTCCCGGAGACTGTCACCACCGTAGGTACGTGTTGTCGTTGTATCTTCGTGTTGCTCTGAGAGATTCAATGGCTCAAGTAGGCTACAACGTGGACACAGTCTTGTACGGCCGACATAGTATCAAGATTGGGGAGTTTGGAGGGTCAGACAAGATCAGACCACTCTGGCGATCTTGTTAGTATTCTTTCGAATTGCTTTCAAGTTCTTCTTCACTGTGCTCGACCATCAGTTTACCGTAACTACCCTGCCTTGGTCTTCGTCGTCGATGCGGCTGCACCTACACGCTTCTTGGAAGCCAAAGAGGCACTTGCGAGAATAGAAATGGATAGAGGCATGGAATATCATCCTGTTCTTGTTCTAGCGAATAAAGTCGACTCCGCTGGTGCTGTGGATTTGGCTGTCATTGATGAGGTACTCGGCATCCAGAGGCTAGCCCAGGCAGGGCGAACGATAAGTCTCAAGGTGGGTGAGTCGCGAATCTTCGGGACGGAACGCTTCGTTAATCAGGTCGCAGGGTATATCAGCTCTGACTGCAGACGGAATCGACGAGGCGCTGGAGTGGGTGAGTCCAGCTATTCAAAGGAACGTGTTCTTTTCACTTAATCAGTGCGCAGCTGGTCGAAAATGTTTCGTATGAACTCATCGCGGAAATCGACATGTTAAAGAAACAACGCAGGTAATCTATTCCTGCGTTCGTACCATTCGCTGTTCATTTGTTCGATTCATCTTGACTTGGATCTACGCTTGTCTATGCCAAACGAGTTCTGTGCTTCACGTTGCGTAGCATTGCGCCGCGGCAACTCGCCTTTGGGTCGTACACAGCCACACCAGCTGTTTCCTTCCCACCATCATGGGCGTTCCCACATTTCCTCCAGAGCTCTGGGAGGCCGTTATTTACGAAGTTGAAGATGTGGAGTCACTCAAGGCCTGCTCCCTTGTCTCCCTGATCTTCCGGCCTCCCAGCCAGCGTATTCTGCTGAGTTCCTTCACCGTAACAACCGACAACTGTGATGCAGCATGCAAGCTCCTCGCAGAAAATTCGCGCGTGGAGCAATACATCTCTCGTTTGACCATCGAAGATCTTCGGGACATCATGGTCAGCGAGGACTACCGCGAAAGCCTTTCCCAATTCCTTGCCAAATTGCAGAACGTCCGGATCTGCACACTGGTTGGGATATGGTATCAACACGTCTACTCTAGTTTCCAGGAAAAATCCGAGATCCCGAAACTTATTTTGGGTTTCCTATCGCACCAGACGTTGAGCGAGTTGCACCTCTCACATCTGTACATCGGCCCAGCGATACTTGGAGGGTTTTTCGAGGTTGTACCATCTATCACGTTGCATATGGTGGATGTCAAAGAGGAAGAGATGTTGACCAGTGCATTTCCACTATCGGCCTCTCGACCTGCGACAGTGAGATCTCTTGCCATAGTATCTAGCGGAAGCGTTGGAGAATTCCTCGCATCTCTGCAGGATATTTCGGTTTCATTTCCTGCGCTTCAACACCTGTCGATCGACAGTACCCAGATCGAAAGTATTGCATGGGCCAGACCACTCGTTGTGGCCCTGTCTCACACGATCAAGCACTTGCAGCTCGACTGCCCAAGTGGGTATTCCTCATATCATATGTGTTGCTCGTTTCTGATAATTGCTCAGAATATGTTGGTTGGCAACTACCGCCTACTTTTTCTCGTCTTCCAGTACTTCGGAAGCTCCAGTTCTCCTTTGCGGACAGTAGACTTGCTCCTCAGGCGAAAATAGAATATATCTCCGCGACCATTGCCACTATGTCTTCTATTGCTCCGTTGCGAATGACTCCAGCGCTTACGGACTTGGTGATTAGGCAATGGGTTGGTGACAACGACGTGGACATGACGCTTTACTTGCCTCTCATGGCCACCCTTGAGGCAACGTTCGCAAATCGCGACGCCCCGCCCCGCATTCACTGGGTTTTTGCGCATTATGAAGAGGAGTCGGTGGATCTGACACAATCTGCTCATGGCGTGCGCCACGGCATGCCCACCACTCGCGACGCAGGGCGGCTCGCCATCTCTGTCCGCACGCCATCTAGAATATTTGGACGTGCTGATAGGCTCCTGTCCACTTTGTAATGTACTAGCAGTCGCGTTTAAATGATAATGATACCCCTTCGCACTCCAAAATCATGTAACAAGCCCTACGTTTTCCAGTGCTCATCACCTCTCCCTACGCCGCCCCATCGATTTGCTCATCACATGTGCGCGTCTAAGCTTACCATGATGCACAGCCTCACCTCTTGGTCTTTCCCTTCTCCTGCCAGTGCGCAGCGCTTCGGACATGGCCGACCGAGAGCTGGTGGTCAAATGTACCTTCGACAGATGGAATAAACGCATAACGTTTAAGTCCGCTCGAAATTGCAGCTACGATGTTCTACGCCATAGAGTTCGTTGATTACCATTCTCAGCATCGGTCAGTCTTACAATTTTGTTATCACCAGGTGGAACAGGCGTTCTCCCTGTATGCAACGTCGTACGCAATATCTTATAAGGACGACGACGGAGAGGTGACGGACATCACGACCGATGGAGACCTCTCCGAGGCCATATCATACTTTCAAGGCGGCGGAGACGATGCACCGTTGTCATCCGCCGCTTCAATTCTATCCGGACGCAGCTTTGGCAAAAACAAGATAACTCTCCGTGTCACTATCACTGTCGATTACGATGGGCCTAGCTTGTCCGATACTTCGTCTCTCGCGAGCCTTGAGGACTATAAGAATCGGAATGGGAGTCAGCAGTCGTTCTCTTTCGGTGCCCCTAGCGTCGATTTGGACGACGATTCAATAACCGTCAGTTCCAGAGACGCAATATCCCGCGCCGACCGCCCTGTGGGTTCGCAGGGCTCGGTACAATCTTGGGACGTTTTGTCGCAATCTTCGGGAAATCCAGAGGCGGGGCCCAGCACCACTTTGCGCTTCCAGTCCAACTCGAGCGACCCGTTCGCGGACGGTAACAGCAAAATAGATGTCCAGCGGCCTCAGGAGGAGGCCACTGGTGTGTTTGAGCGTTTGAAGCTGGAGGAGTCCATTCCGGATGATGCGTCGAGTATTCAACAGTTTGATGGTTTAGACGGGAGCGACCGTGGCGCCGCGTGGTTGCGCGACCAAAATGCGCGGGCTATTCGCTCGATGATTGGGATTGCGGCTCCGTCAGTATCTTCGGGGGTCGAGTCAATTCCGGAAGAGGAGGAGGACGAGCTCGGAGGAGCGTTGGCGCTGGAACAGGACACGCGAGGCAAGTACTACTACACGTATACTTCCTCTTCTGCGTCCCAGTCGCAATCGCGCGATTCATATGTATCTTCGTCGCACGCCCGCGACTCGGGATATTATGACGAGCGCACAAATCAATTTCTGCCTCAGCCCAAACCGCGACCTTCGTCGCGGCAGCTCAATTGGCTGGCTGCTCAGCAGGCAGCTTCACAATACTCTCAATCTGCCCCGAAGCCGAAGCTGTCGCCTCCGGTAGCAGATCCTTTCCAGTCGGAGGTCGGACACAGCAGCCCTCCCACTGACGAGCCATACACCTCGGAAACGATCCCCAGGGAACTTCTTCAGTTCCTTCCCCTCAACCCTCCTCCCCCAGACTCGCTGACGGACTGCTCCGAGTGTGGCGTGCTCCTCGAATCTTTTCGCTATGTCTGTACGATCTGTGGGCCTAAAAAGCCCGCGTCGCAGGCTAACAAGGGCAAGGGAAGAAGCCTACATCCACACGCGCATAGTGAAAATGTCAATGGGAACCACAACCATCACCACGATCACCCGCACCTGCACCCTCAAAACGGGTTAATTGACGCCGGTCGTACGTCCAACCATCCCTACGCGCCACAGCGCAATGGCTCCTTCCCAATCCCTCAACAGCCCGATTACTCCTACCCTCCGCGACCGCACGACACCTCACCTTCTTCATCACGGCCTTTCCTGGGATCCGGAAGCACAGAGACCCTCACTGGCTCCGTGCGGCACTTCAAACCTCTCCCGCGTTTGCCGGGGCTTGCTTCGCCCGCTTTGAGCACGTACAGCTCGCAGGCGACGCTCGTTGTGCCCTCCAACCCGAATGTACGGGAGGAAACGGGGTACGAGCTGTGTTCGGGATGCTTGGAGCATGCTGGGGTTACGCATGCGATCGAGGCGGGGCTGTCTTCTGGTTCTGCGTCGCCGAGTGTGAGTCCGTTGTCGTCTACAGACCCACAGCGGGCGTTGGAGTGGCGGAGGTCGGCGCCGAAGAAGGGCCAGCAGCGGCATGCGTATCATGAGAAAGTGTGGGGTCATTTCGGTTGGGAGGATGTTGGTGTGTTGTTCTTATGCTTCGGTTGTCGCTGGAACTAATTCATTCCCCTATTTCTGCAGAGCAAGACGAGAATGAGGTCCAGGAATGCTCAACATGTACAGCGATCACATACCACCAACGCTTCAAATGTGCTTCCTGCAAGAAGTTTATTTTGTGTCGGGCGTGCTATAGGTATGTCAGCCACATATGGGCTTCTACCACCGTTGCTAATCGACGGATAGCCAAGTACACGATCTCCATCCTTCACATGCGTTCTTGGTGGTACCGGATATGCCAGTCCAGGCTGCAACTACGGACGACGCGGAGTTTGAGACCCTTCCGCCTGACTTAGGACCCGAGGGAGAGAAATGTGCGCGACTGTCATTTGACTGGCTCAATCGTTATTCACTGTTCCGTAGCACTCACTCATCCAGGGGTACGATGTGCTCAGTAAGTATATTGTTGCTGTCGTGATTGGATGATGCTCAGTGAACGTAGTTGCATGCTGGACATTGTCGGCGCGCGATTCCACTGCGCCATCTGCGACTCGGTAGACATATGTGCGAATTGCGAGTCTGCGGGTTTACCTGGGAATTTGGACTCCGCCGATGGCGGGCATACTTCATCGCATATCTTGATCAAGGTCAGCAGTTTGTTTGTGTGCCCTCTACTTAGCAGAGAAGCTGATTTCGCTCGTAGATACCCTACCCGCTAGAAACTGATGAGGTGGGACTGCGCAGCTGACAGTTCTATGCGGTCGCTAAAGCAGGATTTCAGGTCCAGACAGCCAGTAGAAGAGCCATACATTTGTGGCAGGGTCGGGATGCTGCAAGCGTCGGCAGCCAAGATATGAAGAAGCCCTCCAAAGCGAGTTCCGTCGTCTCGTCCTATGCACGAACAGTCATCGGGTCCGGGACACGACCACCTTCCAAGGATGATCATCGCATATTTTGCCACGGATGTGGAAACGTTCGTGTTGTTACTCAATGTCGTGCTTGGAGAAATTCACCTCATCTGTAGAACATCGTCGGCGTTCGATATCAGTGTGCCAATTGTCCTTCGCAGCCACAGGGGTTCAGTCTTGTGAGTTTGCTCATTCGTTCCTATCCTATTCTTTGCCGCTTACCTCCATCACTAAGTGTTCGAACTGCGAACCGCATTCTTTTACAATCCATGACCCGGGCCACGTATTCTTCAAGCTACCTCGCCCTGTTCAGCACCCACTTGCCTCCTCGTTTGGATTCCTCCCCCGACTGTGCGTTATCTAAGTGAATGTCTTCACATTAGTCACTCTTGACATCTCTGTTCTCGACCATAGATACAAATCCCCCCCTGGACCTCCGGCTGGAATGGATCCTCTTCAATATCTTGCTACTCTGCAGCATACTGCCGCCGTGTGCGACCGTTGCATGTTGAGCATCCAGGGCGTATGGTTTCGCTGTGCATATTGTGGAGTTGATTTCTGCGACGCCTGCGAGGCTGTTGATACGCACAATGATTCGCATTGTTTCATGGCCTTGAAATCTCCTGTGCGTTCATATGCTTTACGCGCTATGCCTGTGCTGAATATTGTTTGTCCAGGTCGACATGCAAGCATTAAAGTGGGCTCTTCCCCTCCATCTTCTCCACAATGTAATGCTAATAATATACGTTCTCAGATCGTTTTCTTCTATCGAGGACCCTGCGCCTGTAATCCCCTACGCTATCTACCGATGATGTATCGCTGCCGTCTACTGTACATTGCTACCTACACATACGGACTCACTGCTCATGTAGTATTTAAATCATTAATTGTATATACCAGCAATGACAAGGTTCCACGGGACGATTTTTCTATCACACCGCTGAATCTCCAGTCGACGCCTGTCGACGCAAAACGCGAGTTGTCACGCGTGACGTTGCTTGCCGTCTCCCCTACCACTACCAGCGCGATGGCTCCTCAGAAGACTGGCTCGAAATCGAAGGCGAAGAAGGATAAACCCGCTGTAACCTTGCACCAATTCTTCGCGAGCCCTTCCGCAGGATCATCCAAAAAGCCAGCTCTCAAGTCTGCCGCCGAGTCATCCACCAAACGCACCCCTAAACCCGCGCAGAAACGGAAATCAGCCCCACCCAATCCTCAAGACATTATTGTTATAGACTCGGATTCTGATGTTGAGGTTGAGGCTATCCGTACCCCGCAGAAGAAACGGCGGCGCAGCGAGAGCTCCGACGTCGAGGTGCTACCAAGCGCGCCAATTAAACGCGTCAACACCTCGTTGTCGGCGCCCGTCGCCTTTCCAAAGACCACATTGAGTTTTGGGAAGCCTTCGAGTCTGTTGGCGGAGAAAGCGGAAGGCTCGGAAATATGTCCAGAGCCAAACCCTCCCTCTCTCTCGTTTGGGGATGCCTCGCCAGTGCTTGGCGGCCCGAATCCCGTTACTCTTGCTGCAACTTCGTCATTTGGAAAGCCTTCGTCGGTGTTGAAAGACCGGCCAATATCGCTCGATACCGACTGTGATCTTACTCCCGCAATAGAAGATGTGCCGCGCAGTGTGTTTGGAAAGCCTTCTTCATTACTGCAAACGCCGTCGGTCTCGCTGACGGAAGACTGTCCTTCTCCCGCCGCAATGGACAATGTTCCCGCCGGAGTCGAGGATGAAGACGAGTGGGGGATGGGGGATGATGAAATAGGAGCGAATCTGGAAGAAGATGAAGACGATGATTGCACGGTGGTTGATGAGCCGGAACCTGCAGTTGACTTTTTGTGCCCTCTCTGTCGGAAGACATTGAGCGAGTCATCGCCTGCGGTTAGTACTCCTTTACCGTCTCAACCTTGGTTAGTCTAATGCATACCCTAGGAACGTGAAAGCCATGTTAATGCCTGTCTTGACGCTAGTTCGGGCGGCCCACACGCCGGTTCTTCCAAAGCTCCGTTGAAACCGTTATCCTCGCTCCCAGTCCCCAACCTATTCGCCCGACCTTCTAGAAACGGAAGCAACGCTTTCTCAGTTCTCATGTCTTCACGTTCCGAGATGGCGATCTGGAATGAGGCGACAGAGGCTGAGAACTCTCGTGGGACGAAAAAGGTCCGTAGAAAGGCTCCTTTCTACAAGGTGATGCAAGGCATGCCTATCGCTGTGGATGCTTTCCGATATGGGTGCATCCCCGGCGTGACCGCCTACTTCTTGACGCACGCGCATAGCGACCACTACACCAATTTAACTGCTTCTTGGCAACACGGTCCTATATATTGCTCCGAAGGAACCGCCAACCTCATCATTCACATTCTTTCCGTCGACAGGAAATGGGTTCATCCATTGCCCATGGACGTCCCTACAGTGATTCCCAACACTGGTGGCGTGCACGTAACTCTGATCGAGGCAAACCACTGTCCAGGCTCGTGCCTCTTTTTATTCGAGGGCCGACAGACCGTGGACGCTGGTGATAGCTCCTACAAATCCCCTTATATTGGCTCTCCCAAGACCTTTCGCTACCTGCATTGCGGCGACTTTCGTGCTTCCCCGCAGCACACCCTGCACCCGGCGGTCAAAGGAAAGCACATCGACCAAGTATATCTGGATACAACGTATCTAGATCCCAAGGTAGCCCGGCCATGTCCTATCTCGGTTCTGCATCCCTGCTCACAGATTTTAGTATACATTCCCTCCGCAGCCGCTGGTCATATCGGCATGCGCCGAGTTCGCTAAACGCATGATCGACGGTAGGAGCACGGGTCCGCCTGCACCCAAGGTCGATGCTTGGCTCGCCACTAGTTCCTCCGATTCAAAAGGGAAGCAAAAAGCACACTCCGAACGGATATTGATAGTCGTGGGGTAGGATTCGTTTATCCACATCTCGCTTCGGAGCTAACACTGTCTTTACATAGAACATACTCTGTTGGGAAGGAACGTATCGTGAAAGGTCAGCCTCTGTCTATACGAGATATTGAAACGTTCATGACTTGTGCTTCAGCTGTTGCTCAAGCGGTCAAATCAAAGATTTACTGCGACGCGCGGAAGGCTGCAATACTGCGCTGCCAGCAGGATCCGGAGCTGCATGCATTGCTGACGTCGGACCCCCTCAGCGCCGACGTCCACATCCTCCCTTTAGGCATGATTTCCTTCGAGAAGCTTCAGCATTATCTGCAGCGTTTCAAGGGCAAATTCACCAAGGTCGTGGGGTTTCGCCCGACAGGATGGACGTGCGTGCTTTCTCACAATATGTAGCACCCTTTGTAACCCGCAATCTCTTTCAGATTCAGGCCACCCACAGGGGCATCCCAGTCCCCAACGATTCCGTCGGTCATAGCCATAACTCAGCAGAAGAGCTTCACGTATGCGAACTTACACCCTGCGCGGAGCACGAATTCGGCGCTGGAGTTGATCCCTGTGCCATACTCCGAGCACTCGTCGTTTTTCGAGCTGACGTGCTTTGCGTTGTCGATCGATTGGGGACGGATGATCGCGACTGTCAATGTGGGAAGCGAGCGATCTCGGGCGAGGATGGCGCGGTGGATGGAGAAGTGGCAAGCAGAGAGGAAGAAAAGAAAGAAGGGTGAGGCCGTACCTCATCGTCGTCCGGATTATTGGTAGAATCTTTCACGTTGCTGTGTAAGTTTTGGTGCGGAGTTGGATTATATTTGTCATTGTACCATTTTGTAACATTGCCGCGATCTACGGCGCACAATGTCATAGTTATAGTCACGGTGTCGCCCTTTCGTTCATTTAACGAAAGTTTACCTGAACGCGCCAAAGTAAGATTGAGACATGGCTCGTTTGAGATTACAAAGTGGACAACAGTTCATCGGCATGTACAGTTTTTCTAGACGGAGCGCGAACAGAGATCGCGAGCCGCCCCGCGTCGCGAGTGATGGGCATGCCTTGACGCACGCCATCTGCAGACTGGGTCAGATCCATCTCTTCAAAAGGCGCAAAAAAACCAGTGAATGCGGGGCGGGGCGTCGCGGGATGTGAACGATAACTCCAGGGTCGACATGAAAGGCGAGTAAAGTGACATGTCAATCCGCCTTCTGTCGACCCATTCCTTGATCACGATATCCGTGAGCGCTGGAGTCGTCTGCGGCGGAGCAATGGAAGACAGGGTGGCAGTTGCCGCGGAAATGTAACCCTCTGTGGCACTAGCCATGATTCCGTCAGGGAAAGAGAACTGGAGCTTTCGAAGTGCTGGAAGATAAGGTAGAGTGGGCGGTGGTCGGCAGCTAGTGTAGCCTGAGCGTACAAGTCAAGGGACCAGACTAACACGAATAGCGAGAGGCAACATACTAGGGCAGTCGAATTGTAAGTGTTCGATTGTGCGAGACACCCCCTCAATGAGGTTTCGCACCCAAGCAGGATCCGATTCCCGATGCTGAATCGATAGATGGCGAACTAGAGGAAACCTGACAGAAAGCTGCTGCAAGAATCCGCCCACGTTTCCGCTGACGATAGTCAGGGACTTGACGGCTGCAGGACGAGAAGCTGATATGAACGTGGTTGTGGGAGGTACTTTTGGCCCCTCCAGATACACCATGCAGAGGGATACAGTGGGAACCGTCTCCATGAAGCTTTCAAGCACCATTTGCGACACAACAAGATCGGAGAGGTGCAGCTCGTTCAATGTTTGACGTCCCAAAAAATCCGATAACAGCGGTGGGATTATGGACCGCTCTGGGAACCTGAACTTATGATGAGGGGACCAACTCGGATACCACAGTCCGCGCATTATGCAGACTCGGATGTTCTGCAAGTTGGCGAGTAATTGGTGGAGGTTGTCGTGGTACACCTCATCAACATCAACGTCGTGAAGACTTTCAATAGTCAAGCGAGACAGATATTGTGCCACGTGTGGCGAGGCTGAGAGAAGCTTGCATGCTGAAGCACAGTTGCTAACCGTTACGGTCAAGGAACTCAGCAAGATACGCTGGCTTGGATAACGCAAGACAAGGGCTACGAGAGAGCAAGCCATGAGTGATTCTTTGTCTTCGATTTCGTGAATGATCGCCTCCCATAGTTCTGGCGGGATTGCGGGAACGCCCATAGTGGTGTGAAGCAGGCAGTTGGCGAGGCTGTGCATATTCCCCACAGGACCTAGGCATATGCACCAATAAGTCCGATCCTGATGCGTACGGATTTGACCCCAAAAAATGCCCTATGTCCGATAAAAATGCGTACGATTTGACCCATTTTTGGGGGTGTAGTCGGATCTTTGGGGCGTACGGAAATGCCTGCCGACGGCTATGATATGCGTACGAATTTGACCGATTCGGAGGTGGGCTCGAAACAAATGGCGGGATGAGCCGTCTACTTATTTGAGCGTCTTAGCAGCCATGCTGACGGAAATTGGCGTATGCCGCTGAAATGTCCGTTCAATCGTGCGTACGAAGCGAGAGATTTTGCTTACCATCCGATCCAAAGTGCGTACAGAAATGGCCGAAAACCGGTAAAAACCGTGCGTACGGAAATGCCAGATTTTGGGCAATTTGGATCGGACATATTACCGCATATGCCTAGGTCCTTTCCCCACACCTTCGAACTCGAAATCGAAAAAATTGGTACACCTATTCAGACCTATTCATATACACAAATTCGCCTCCGATTGAATATCTCTACGCTGGCCGTTTCAACTCGGCTGGCATTTCCCCGCCAAAAACACCCCCGATGAGATTGTCGATGGCTAGGGTCGCCATGTCAAGCCGCGTCTGGAAAGTCGCGCTCCCGATATGTGGTACCATAACACACCTATTGAGAATATCATGCCTGCAACGCAACCGGAAGAATCAAATATTTAACCTTGGTTCTTTCACCAACGGGTGATTCGAAGTAATCGCTGGCTCGCCTTCCACCACATCGAGTCCTGCACCCCAGATCCATTTCTCGCGTAGTGCGGTAGCGAGCGCGTCAGAGTCGACGACAGAACCACGGCTGGACAGAATATCGATAAATTCTCCTAGTCATAGTTCTGACAACCAAGGGATTGTAAGACCGACCTTGTATTTACAAGCACACTCATCGGCTTCATCTTTCTCAAAAAAGCAGCATCTACCAGATGATATGTCTCTTTTCCGCCTGGTGTTAACAAGAATAACACATCGCTTTCGCGCGCGAGGCGGTCAATATCTACGCGATTGAGCCCTTTGAGGTTATACTTTGCTTGCAGAGCATCGTCGCGAGCTATGTCAGGTTGAGACGTTGGGCTTCCTGTATAGATACAGTGTGTAATTCCGAAAGGAATAAGACGAGAAAGCGTCGCTTGCGCGATACGGCCGAAGCCAAGGAAGCCGACCGTACGCGTAGGTGAGGAGAGACTTGTGCTCAGTTGTGGGCCGCAAAATGTGAACGGGGACCAGCCGAGATTTGGCTTGCACCACTGTAACACCGTAGTATTGACATTAGATACGGAGATACCAAAAAAATTCATCGGGGAGATACCGACCTCCCCGTTCTTGACAAGGGTGTATGCTACCCCGTCATTTCTACCGGCCATAAGGGCGAGCATTATCGTGATATCGGCGACTAAGCAAAGGACAGTATCTTCGGTGAAATTCACTTGAAGGAAATGCGGCAAATACCTGCTTCAGTTAGGACATCGGCGTATAACCAACTCGTATGCCGTTCTGCGCCAATCAGGGGAACATCAATATGTTCTTGAAATAGTAAGACCTTGTGGAGGAGATATCGGATTAGAAAGTTACCGTATCCAACTGACACGGTCGACACTACGCGCAGATTTGTACCGGCTATTGAATTTGGTTTGATAGCTGAGGCAAAGATATTATTGAGAAATCACCTGCATCCAGTAGTTCTTGATTGACCTAAAAATGGGTTCTACATCGTCTAGCTTCAAGCTTCAAGCCTCAAGACTAGGACGTACTTTATCGGGGAGAAGAACTAAAACTCCCGCAGCACCCTTGATGTTCTCTAAAAGCCAGGCCCGCTCGCAGCTACGATCTTCAGGCCACACCACAATCTGACAAAATTGAGCGTTCTGGCAATCGGTCCCATTGATAGCGCACATCGACATCTTTCCTTTCGAGAAGTGGAGGCATTGCTGGGCCAAGATCCTTGCATACCACAACCTTGGGCCGCGCGCCACTGAGATGGAGACAATAGAGGTCAGACGCGCATTCGATGAGGAGAACAGAGAAGCCATTGACCCAGAAGACATCGCAGTGGTCGTCGTGATAAGTTGGAAGTCGGGAAGGCTGGACCGCTTTAACACCTTTTGTTGATTGTGACCTTAACCCTAAACTAGTGTCAATTTGAACCATCTTGACGGAGCCCTGCGTAGCCCGGCCAGTCTGCTCAGTGATAACTTGACTTATGCTTTCACCATCGAATGCATGGAATTGCCATAGAATTCGTGAACTCTATCATCGATGCCGTTGTCGACGATGTAGACTTGAAGCGTATTCAGGAATCGAAGATTGAGCAGCCTCTGCGTGGCAAGCGCCGCAAGTTGTGGTCACTGGTGAGCGCGACGGTCGGGCCATGCAACATTCAATGACGTTAGAACACTTACTATTGGCGGTAGATTCTCGAGCTACTTGGTCTCGTTCTCAGACTTTCCACCGAGTCGATGAGAAGATACTCGTTCTCTGGATGTTGAATAGCCGGAGGAACCTGTCCATGTCATTGCTTGAACTTCACCGGCATCGAGACCTGCGATGTTTTCTTCATGCCTTGCGAATACCACTGGCAGCTTCAGAGGTGCGTCGTATAGGACAGTACTTGAAGAGCTCGATCACAGTGCCACAGAGCGACCAAAAATCAAGGCAGTCAAAGCGAAACGTTAACACGCCGGTATTCGATAGAGCCAATGTCTTGGATGGGATGAATACTGAAAAGGGAGTCGACGGGGCGCAACAAAAAAACGAGACCTCCAACTTTCAAGGCTGTGGCCGCCGCTACGGATAGTAGACGAAAGGAATTAGTCGGCCCGCAATCACGCATCAAAACAAATTTCCGTGTTTTGCCCGCGGCGTTTCTTATTTCTTATCCTTCACTTCTTTGCAAACTGCACGCAACAATGGGGCAGACAATGAGTTTCCTCTCCATGTTTCTCCGTGTCCAATTCTTCAGCAAGCTAGAAGACACCAAGGCTGACCTGACGGGGCGTACATATCTTGTTACCGGATGCAACACCGGTGTTGGTCTCGCAGTCGCAGTGCACCTCGCCCGTCTCAATCCCGCCTTGCTCATCCTTGCTGTGCGCGACTTGACGAAAGGAGAGGCTGCGAAGACAACCATAGTTACCGAAACAGGATTCAAAGGTGCGATTGAGGTCTGGGAACTTGATATGGCGAGCTTTGCGAGCGTGAAAAAGTTTGCGGAGCGGGCGAACGGGACTCTGGATCGACTGGATGGTGCAGTTCTTAATGCCGGGATCAATAACTGGAACTGGGAAGTGACCGTTGACGGTTGGGAAAGACTGTAAGACTACGCGTTCTTCCTTGTTTGATAGTATGGGCTCAGAATAATATAATAGTTTGCAAGTCAATGGTCTCGCTACTGGCCTTCTGGGTGTTTTATTATTGCCCAAACTTCAAGCCACATCCAAACTCCCTCACCCACTTCCCGACACAGCACTCCCGCCCCATCTCACATTCACTGGGTCAGAGGGTACTTATTGCCGCTATGTCTCGGATGGCTTTCTTTGACTCCTGTCGCTAGGAATGTTCATGGCCAAGTTTGCTGATAAATCTGCCCCAAAAATTTTGGAAGCTATGAACAACAAGGAGCTAAGCAAGGATGCTGTGGACCGGTACCCAACTTCGAAACTGTTCAACTATTACTTCGCACGCGAAATTTCGATGCTCCCTCAGGCTCAGGGTGTTGTGGTGAAGTGCGTGCACTCAGTTGTCTCTGGCCTTCGAGACACCATCTTCACAACACTTCTAGTACTGTCTCACCAGGCCTTACTTCGACTGAGCTTGGTAGAGATCTTGCAATCCCGGCCTGGGCATTGTATGTTCCCTCGTTTTTTATTCCTCTGCTGCACGGTTGACCAATTCATTTCTGTAGTTCGATCATCAACAAAATATCTTTCACCGCTTCTCAGGGTGCTCTGACACTGTTGTACGGGGTGCTACGTCCCACTCCACCGGGCGCATTCATCTATGCGTGTAAAATCACTGAGTATGTTCTTTCTCCCTGGCCCATCCTTCATATATGATGACAACTTTCGAAGACTGCCGTCTTGGAGACCTACCAAGGAAGAAGGACCGTACTCTGACCTTCAATCAAGGCTTTGGTCGGAGATGGTGGAGGTGTGGCGGGGAGTTGCACCTGAGGTGTCCGATATTGTAACCGTTTAGATTCAGACTCTCATACTTATCCGTGCACTTATACGCGCGTTCTTCGAGACGTAGATCTAGTATTTGGACATGACAGCGATAGAGTTTCATTTAAATCTCATTAATTCCGTATCTCGTCTGAATGGAAGCTAACCAATCTTTACGTATCAAATTTCGAGATTTTTGGAGATTCAACCATGCGAATTGTTGGCCAAAGCGCTACTTCGCAAAAGTTATTTATAACGCGATAGCAACGGATGCGCGAATTCTGAAATATCGATGTCCAAAAAATTGAACATTTGATACATAGCTCGTTCGGTACCTGCGCCGACAAGGGTAGCGATTCATCCTTTCCGAAAGCGGCAAATAACTCGCACCAAATGTACGGACGAGGTGCGAATGCCAACCAGGAATGCATTGAGGCGAGATCTAGCCTAGTAGGAGAATTTGCGCAGGAGCGGCAGGAAAAATTCACGTCTCTGGAGATTCCGACTTCCATCTCTGTATAGACCAGGTTTTCCCTTGGGTGATCTGCGTAGGAGATAAAGGTTAGTACCGGACTATCGGTTTGTCGGTTGCATACCTTCAAAAACCTGTGCGCATATCTCGAGTGGAACATCATACCCCAACTCGGTCAATTTCATGCGTTCAAAACTGAGATAGAGAGAGTCGACGAGAGTGTTGAATTCTTTACCCTAATCCGACACTAAGTTGTTTCAGTGTTCGGCCCCTATAGTACAGGTCCGATTTTGACCCTTGTTGAACGTATGAATTCGCGAATGATAGAGCAGACTGAGGTATTGCATGATTAGGCGGCACGGTATTAAGAAACGGACGATGAATCCAGAACAACTCCGCAAACGTTTCCACAATCGATGAATAAGAAGATATTTCGACAAGCCCAGAAATCGTTTTTGGGTAGTAAGTATGCTCGAGTAGGGTCACGTTAATTTCTGGCTCGCACAGCTTTCTTGGCCTGTTCTGTCTCCGCAATGAGTTCATGTGATATGTTTTCCACAGACTACGCAGTTTTCAGCGGGCTACAGACCTTGAACAATCACATTGACTTACCCACTCAAGTGCCTCATCGACCCCCTCGCCAGTTATCGCAGACACACCCTGCTGCACGTAAGCCATCCATCTCCCGCACAATGCGACTCGGAATTACCTTAAGGGCTATCAGCCGTCCCGAACTTGCCATTGTCTCGATATCCAGCGCATCTTCGATGACGTTCAGTTTCTCTGCACCGTATAGATCAATTTTGTTGGCCAATACGAGTACAGGATGCTGTTTTTCCGTCCTCTGCCACAGCCACATTAGCTCCTGCTTAGCTTCAGCAAACCGTGTCGGCGAAGCCGCATCGAGGACGAAGATGAAGGCGTGCGCGTTCCAGAGATCTCCGTCGAAATTAGGGACGCGAAGGGGATTGCAGCAAGGCCACTCACAGGATCGCGAGAGCGTACGGATCGTGCGAGAACCTCCAAAATCCCATATGGTGATACGGTGTCGGCCGTAAACAAAGTTGTCAATGTTCCAGCCTAGAATCTCAACTTGATCACGAATGTCGAGAACTGAAGGAAAGAGAGACAACGAACCCATTGTAGAGATAGTGGTTGGCAACACGCCTCGCGGCAGCTCATGCAATCTTGTAACCCGAAAGTAGAAGCTCGTTTTCCCCGCATCGTCGAGGCCCAGCATCACAAGTTCTTTGCCAGCAGTGAGGAGGTTTATACTTATGTAACAGTGTGGTCAGCTCAACAAACCGAAAGTTTTGGGCAAGCCAAGGAGATGGGCCGTGCGACCGGTTAATGTTGAAATGGTCGAGCCCATGCAGAGACAGAGATACGACCAAGAAATTCAGAGTTCAGCAGACTTCGAGGACTCAGACGGATCGTAGGGAGAGTCAGTCATCAGGCTCCGACGCTTATATGCATATTGTTTAGGTTGAAAGAGCTGTGCGCTAGTAAGCGACACGTCCGACACGGCGTGTACACGTCTATGAGACGCCGAAGGTCCAAGAGGGCCCGGGAGAGAGAGAAAGAGGCCTGTCGTGCACAGCCACGGAACAAGTTGACTTGAAACCAATACTTACCGCCTTCGACTCACCAAACTTAAAATGGCGCGCCTCGGCCTTCAACAGCGAATACTCTATGGGCTCCGTTATTTCTACAGCAAAGGTGGCCGCCAACGCCCTTTTTGGGTCTAAAAACTTCAGTACGTTTTTTCTTGCTCAATCAAGTTTGCATACATTGAAACCTCGATACAGCTCTAATGATGGTTGGTCTCGACAACACGGGTAAGACCAGCCTTCTGAGCCGTCTCAAACGGCGCGAAGGTACTACGCTTCCACCCACCATCCGCACTATCATGATAGGTGCAGATCAGCTTCGGGCTTTCGTAGTCCTCGAATTCAGCATCTAATGTTGCGAGCAGGCTTCAACATCGAATCAATCTCGTACGGCCAGCATACTATCCAGATATGGGATTTCGGAGGCTCAGAAACCATACGACAAATCGCGCACTGTTGTTAGTGGCATTTTCCGTTCTCACTTTGACTCGCCCGAAAGAACCATCTCACCTATTTTTCTGTCAACAGATTATTGGCACGGCCACGCTTTTGCTTTCGTTGTCGATGCGGCCGCACCTGCCCGGCTTGCCGAAGCCAAGGACGAGTTGGAGAGAGTCTGGTTGGAGACGGAAAACCAATACCCTTTTCTTGTCATCGCAAATAAGATGGACCTGGTCGGCGCCGCGGACCTGTTTGTAGTTGAGGAGGCACTTGGTATTCAGCGGCTTGCTCGGTCGGGTCGGGCAATAGCTCTCAAGGTGCGTATCGTATGTCTTGGGGCGGTAAACCTTTTTCCCTAACGAGCTACAGGGTGTATCGGCTTTGAACGGGGATGGGTTTGATGAGGTACTGGAGTGGGTGAGTTGATCTGCATGCATCTCCTTGGAAAATAGTTGACAAATGACCGCAGCTGGTGCAAAATATTTCATACACAGTCATTGCCAGACGTGGCTGAAGCAATGTTTTTTTCGCTGCTGAAGTCTGCATAGCAGCTTCCATTGGAAGAAGAAGAGTTCGAGGCGGCGTATCGTCGTTTGCACAAATGGCCAAGAAAATGAGCAGCAGAACACGACTCACTCATGACCAGTCGAAGCAGTCGGGTTCACGAAAAGCTTTCCGACTGCTTGTGGATTACGTCATATGTGCGCTAGTAAGCGACACGTCCGACACGCCGTGTACACGTCCATGAGACGCCGAAGCTGCAAAAGGGAGAGAGAGAAAGAGTGGCTGCATCCTGCACAGCCACGGAACAAGTTGACTTGAAACCAAATATCGCCTTCAACTCAGCAGACTTTAAATGGAGCGCCTCAGCCTTCACAAGCTTCACCTACGGACTCAACGAATACTCCATGGGTTCCGTTATTTCCACAGCAAAGGGGGCCGCTAGCGCTCTTCTTGGGTCACCTAAGAACTTCAGTAGGTTTTTCCTTGCTCCATCAAGTTGGCATAGGCCCTACAAACATCGATACAGCTCTAATGATGGTCGGCCTCGACGACGCGGGTAAGACCAGCCTTCTGAGCCGCCTCAAACGGCGCGAGCCCAAAGGTACTGCACTTCCACCCACCATCCCCACGATAGGTGCACGCGCTTTCGTGATCCTCTCATTCAGCATCAGGCTAATCGTGCGAGCAGGCTTCAACATCGAATCCATCTCGTACGGCCAACACACTATCGAGATATGGGATTCCGGAGGCTCAGAATCCATCCGACCATGTGCGCGCTGTTGTCAGTGGTATTTTCTGTTCTCCCCTTGACTCGCTCGAAAGAATCATTTCACCTATTCTTCTCCAAACAGATTACTGGCACGCACAAGCTTTTGCTTTCGTCGTCGACGCAGCCGCACCTGCCCGGTTTGCCGAAGCCAAGGACGATTTGGAGAGAGTGTGGTTGGGGACGGAAAACGAATTCCCTTTTCTTGTCATCGCGAATAAGATGGATCTGGCCGGCGCTGTGGATCTATGTGTCATCGAGGAGGCACTTGGTATTCAACGGCTTGCTCGATCGGGCCGGGCAATAGCTCTCAAGGTGCAGATCATATATCATGGGGGCAGTAAACCTTTTTCTTCTAACGAGCTACAGGGTGTATCGGCTTTGAACGGGCATGGATTTGATGAGGTTTTGGAGTGGGTGAGTTGATCTTCATCGATTTCATGGGGATATAGCTGAGAAACGATCACAGCTAGTGCAAAATCTTTCATACTCAGTTATTGCCAGACTTAGTCAAGGTGGCTGAAGCAATGTTTTTCCACTGCTCACGACAAATTTCCCGTTCGGAAAGCTCGTGAAACCGACTGCTTTGTTGACTGGTCGTGGGTGAGTCGTGTTCTGCTGCTCATTTTCTTGGCCATTCGTGCAAACGACGATATGCGCCGTACGAACCCACGACTTTGAATGGTTATGGTGACCATGGATTACGTCATAAGGCTCGAGTCACTTTGACCACAACCGCCATGAGCAGGATCACACCGGAGGAAATCGACGAGCACGCGGAGAAGGAGGGCTGGTTTCGCCCTGTATTCGACCAACCGCCATTCACCCTCATTCTCCAATACCTCACCGGCACTCTTTCTCTCGAAGACACAGTCACCCAACTGACAAACCCAATCAACGCCTCGTACTCCAGCGCCGACTCAGGCAACGCCATCCGCCAGGCCGAATCGGACGCCACCGCTCAACGAGAGTTTCACAGCGAAGCTGCAGCGCGTGAACTATGGGGCGATCCCTTGCCCGAGGACGAGGTGCCCGCAGAAGAAGTTCCCGACGCGCCGAGCACGGAGGGCCAGCTCTGGGAGCTCTGGTACGCTGTTCTGCACGCTGCGAAGCGCTATCCCTGGCGAAACGACGAGA
This sequence comes from Favolaschia claudopus, assembly GCA_037176885.1. Taxonomy (NCBI): domain Eukaryota; kingdom Fungi; phylum Basidiomycota; class Agaricomycetes; order Agaricales; family Mycenaceae; genus Favolaschia; species Favolaschia claudopus. The sequence goes on along the minus strand of JAWWNJ010000034.1, from coordinate 1,114,457 downwards.
ATAACGCTCATGACAAACTCGTCGCGCTCGTAGCCGCCATCAAGCGCGTCCCGGATCCGCCTTTGCCCCCCAATGCGAACAAAGCGCTGCGAGGCAACTGGATCTGGGGAACCGGAACGCTCTGGTCGGACCTTGTGTTGCTGGGCGCGTCGTCGCGGGAGATCTGGAACGACTCGCCTGGGACCGGGGCTGGGTACTCGGACGCCGCGATTGTGGCTTGGACCAACGTCAATGCATTTACCGCGCGTTTGACCTCGGAGGACGTGAATGACTATTCGCTATATGCGATCTGGGCCATGCGGGATGCGTTAGAGACTGACCCTACCAAGAAAGCCAGTGAAGAGAGCGGGACATGGCTTGATGCTTGCGTTCCCGCGGCAGCTGCGTGGATACTTATCTGGGGACGACCCATGTTTGAACGGCGTGAGGTATATGAGCGCAGTCCGACTCGAGGAGATCCAGGGAGACCTGGCGATCTTATGGTCCAGAGAACGAAAAACAAACAATCCGCATGGACATCTCAAAGGTGGGCATTCTGGAAGGCAAGATTTGAAGAAATTAGCGTCGCACAGGATGTGAAGGAAGAGACGAGGATCGCCGCAGGAGAAGCGTTCGGAAAGATGAAGGAAATAGAGTCTTAAACGTAAATACGAATCGGGTTCACGCTATCCAAGCTGGTTACAAATTGAGCCTGATGAGCACATAAACACAAAACTTGACTCACTCCTCGACGTTGAGATGGTTAGACGCATCACCCATTTCAGCTCTACTCGTGCCGCTATCATCATTCCGTCGCGTCCACTCATAGTGGACATGGTGGATGTCGCTTGGACACGCTTTGGTTCCCGCTGTGTCGCGTCTGATGCCAACCGCAAACGACATCCTCAGCCATCGCTACAAAGGCTCTAGCCGGGGTCAGGCTCTAAGCTGGGTGTTGTGAGTATACTCAATACCGGTGCCCTTGTCGCCGCGTCGAACGCATAGGCTGTCGCAAAGGAACAAACGGGCCTGTCTGACTGTCACCAGGTAGCATGTTTCACGCGAAGGTTCGACGAACAGGAAAGAAGGAGGAGCAAGTTCATGCTTAGGTTGATTCAAAGAAAATGTGTGGCCAAAACGATGTAAGCATTATTCGCCCATTCCCCCATTTTCACCTACTTCAACCTACTTACCTGACTTTTCATCGAGAATCGCTGTAGTTCCTCCCCTGGCCCACCACTGTGTGAGCTACTTCCTTCCTTATGAGAAGGCTGTTGCTGCGTCGGAAGACGTCAGAGCGGTTGGACAGTGAATGGTGGTGATCTTAGTCGTCCTGATCAGCCACCACTACACTTCAGTACTCAGTACAAGGACCGGTGAGTTCGCGGCAGCTGACTTCTCCTGAGCGCATGGCGACAGCGATTCAGACTCAGAGAATCTTGGTGGACGATGCCGGTCGTGGTGACAGACGAAGACGACGTCAAGAAGCCACTTGAAAGCCACAGAAGTAGATGAAAGGTAAGAAGGCGGCGTAACATTGCGTGGAAGTGCCATCGTTTTCGGTTTTCCAGTGACCCAGTCCATCGGTATTCGACCCAGACTAGCAACATCGTGGTTGGGAACGACAGCCAACGGACACAGGACAGCGCCGAAACGGCGACGGTGTGATCTACGGTGATCTAGCCAATCGGGCTCGTGCGCTTGAGTAACTCCGAGCCAGAATTATTCAGCGGGCGACCCCCTCTTTCACTCTGACAAACCTGGAACTAGCTGAACTATGGGTGCGTATGATGTCCAGGTAACATACGGATCATTGACTCGATCCAGGTCATCCTCAAGAATGGTTTAAAGAGCGGGGTCAAGGCGCTCTTTTGCAAAGGCGCCGGGATGGTTCATCCCACCAGGTAAGTTCCTCGAGTCGGGTTTGGCTTTCGGTTCAGGTTGAACGTGAGTTAGGTCTAGGAGGGCGAGAGCCTGAAGGTTGACCATCTCGTTTGGCGTACGAATGCCCCTCTGAGCGGAGCAGAGGTTGCGCAGGTTGCAGACCTGCTTCAACAAGCTAAAGCCGTTCCAGACGAAGCTTTCTCGGCGCAGATTCAGTCCTACAAGATTGCTCTCGCGCCTCACAAGAAACTTCCTCTAGAGGTATTGGCAGAGATATTCGTTCACTGCGTCGGAACGCCAATCATCCTTCCTCCCTCTCCTGTGAACCAGCTTTGGCTATCGCTGGGACTTGCAGATCTTGGCGACGCATCATCCTGAACATTCCCAACCTGTGGAACAATATCTTCCTTGATTTCAGAGGCTCCAAGCCTGTAAAATTGCTCGAGTATGCGAAGCTTTGGATCTCCCGCAGCGAGAATACCCTCATCACCATCCGCAACTCCACTTCGCGATACACCGAGAATCGCATGATGAGGGAGAATGTCGACCCTATCACCTTTCTTGTGGCGCCATATGCTGCTCGTTGCCGCGAGATCGACTTGCGTTTCCTCGAATCGTCTATCGACGAATTTTTCACCCTCCCTACGGGCTCGATCGAACGCCTCGAAGTTCTCTACCTCGAGACTCTAGGATTCACCATGCCTTTTTCTCATACGCCGGACCAACCGTTTCGACGTCTTTCGCTCTGCACCGCGTCTTCGACGTGTTCTCTTGTCCACAGACCTATGCAGCCTTAACCCGCAGATTCTCGGCCTTCCATGGAGCAGCTGACCAGTTTACATTTCATCGCTACTTACATCCCTCCCCTCGCAGTACACACCATACTCCGACAAAGCCGTTCCCTCCTCGAATGCAGCTTCTCGATCATCCAACTCGACGATGCTACTGCTATGGAGCTCAACGCTCTCCCCCAAACCATCCTCCCAACTCTAAAATCCCTCATGGTCGAATTCTCGCCCCAAGCAGTCGACTACGCGCCTTTCCTGCACCCCCTCACCCTCCCAGCCCTAACAGACCTCGAGCTCCCGCCCCCTCGAGGCCGGCTTCCTCCCCCAATGCCCCTGGTCCCAACGCGCGTACACCGGCCTCCTCGCGCGCTCGCGCTTCACCCTCCGCCGCCTCGCCATCCTCCACTACACCATCTCCCCCTTCGACCTCGAAAGCATCCTCATCGGCATGCCCTCGCTCGCAGATTTCCACCTCTACCTCTGGGACGCGGAGCCGACCGAGTGGGATCGGGATATCCTCGCAGGCCTCGCGAGCGGTGCGCTTCTTCCCAAGTTGGGAGGTGCTCACGTTTAGCACGTACCCGCTTCCGGAGTTGCTTGCGGCTCTTGAGGAGCGTGTGCGGATGCAGCAATTTGGGGGGAGAACGAGGGAAGGGATGGCGCGTTTGAAAGCCCTCAATATGTCAATGTCAGGGAGGAGCGACGTTTCGCCTCAGGAGATGACGCGATTCATGCTGCTTGAAGCTGAAGGCGGACCGAGGTGCAGAGCGTTTATCCATACGCGGGTCGTATGCGCATGATAGGTCAGACGACACAAATAACCGCTACTTGAGTTCCGGTTTGCACCTTTCCTGTCAGTGTCATCCTTCGCACACCCCCTCACAACCATCTTTTTAGCAGCTTTTCGATTTCAGTCTATAATACATCAGAGATACCTATCACATTCGTTTTGGCTAAACTGGGTGGGTGTAAACTACCTGCTGTCCGTCCATCTGAAGGCAAACTACTGTTGCTGTTCCCGTACTCGATAATAGCTGCTTTGACCATTCGAGGCGTGGATCGCGCTCGGTCGCGGCGGTGGTGTGGGAATTGGAGGTGGAGGTAGATAAGGCAGAGGAATATCAAGCATGCTTGGGGGAATTGGCACCGGGTCGATGAGATGCTCTGCTTGGGACCTAAAAATACAGTGTATGAGAAAAGAGGGAAAGATCGCGATCCGAAACGACGCACCCAAAATACCCCCTCAACAAATTATCCAGCGCCGCCTCCTTGCCCTCCCTCTCTCGCTTGAGCTCGGCCCTCACCCTCCGCAGCTCATTCGCCAAGTGCTCGTTCTTCGCCACAGCATACTGGTGCTTCGCCTTCATGATCAAATACATTGTCATCTCCGGCGTCCGCCCAAACACAAGTCCATCCGCGGGGTTGTAATGTGCTCGTAGACGCGCCGGGAGCGTGTCCACCGACGCCCCCACGTCCATCATCGTCATCGACACGCGGCGGCGTCTTCATCCCCGCCGACATGGGCGACAGCGGTGCGCGCGGCCGCTCGCTGAAGTCGCGTTGCGTGAGCACGGACGTCGTCGCAGTCGCACCTGCGGCGGGGTCCTCCGTCTCGACCGGTGGGTTTGCGTCGACTTTGAACGTGCTGAAGGAGGAGGAGCTGTGGAGGAGCGGCGGGGCAAACGGGGGGTGGGGGCGGTGGTGTCGTCGGCGTTTTTTCGCGCTCTTCGGTGGGTGGAGGCCGCTTGCGTCTGCGGGAGCCACCGCGGCCTGGGAGGGGCGGGGATACGTTGTGTTGGAGGCGCATGTGTTTTGCGAGGGCGTCTGAGCGTGTGAAGGACTTGTCGCACTCTGGAGAAGGCAGATTGGTACAGGATTACCTGGACAAAAAAACCACGCACCCGGACGAGAGCAAGTGAAGGGTTTCTCCCCTGTGTGTGATCTTATGTGGGAGATCAAGGCGAATCGAGAGGTTTGAGGAAGACTGCGCCGCTGGCAGGTGGTCCATTCACACGTGTAATTAGCCTTGTGAACTCCGACGTGCACTGAACAAGATAGAAGTTCCAGAAGACAAGAATACAACGGATGGACTGACTGGTATGGATATGGTCAATCAAAGTCGGAAGATGGGTGTACACCAAGCCGCAATTCTCCCACAAGCAAGTGACGCTGTCCTCTGAGTCTCGGAATTCATGAAAATGGGTGACTGGAGGAGTGCCCGAATGCGAAGGGTTGGAAGAGAAGTCTTCGTCGTCGCTAGCATATTGGCCCGGAGGAGGATCAGCAGAAAGAGAGCGAGAGAACGAGCGCGACGTTGGGTCAGGTTCCGGAGATCTTGACTGCGAAGCGAGAACTGGTACAGTTTGGGGAACAGGAACAGTATGTACAAATACGAGCTCTGAATCTGCTTGAGGTGGCGTAGCCATCTTTTGGTGCCAGTTCCGTCGTAGTGGAGGTAGAGCACAAAGTTGGGAAGCGAGAGGCACGCCGTGACAGATCCCGAAGAGGAAATTTGCGTGCCGTGCCTCGGCCGGCTACTCAGTAGCCGGTTCGGCAAGTTGCAGTATACTAGTAATGATACACACTCAGTAATATTTTTTTCCGACGACTTCGAGCGGGACTGTATGATTAGAGATCGACTAGCTGACTAGAACAAGGATCGATTGTCAATTTCATCGCAATCTAGCATCTCCAGAAATGTGTTTGATTCGGCTGGCCCTGGACAAATGAGCCACTGCCTTCCGCTTGGTTTAACTGAGGATCAAGATACTATACCGTTCGAAGGTAGCACAGTTTACAAAATATTAGCAACCTCGGGTGCGACTTCCCGCCACACTTCTGTCATTTCTGACCACACCTTCGCCTGTACACTCAAACCTGCTGGGGTTTTGGTCCAGGAGGGAGGTCTTGACGGCTTTACTTAGGTGGAGTGACAAAAGAAAGGATGAAATAACGCACTCTTTTACTTTGCAAGCGTACACAAACGCTCCGGGCTTTGTGGGACGGAGCACTCCATACAGCAAAGTCAGCGCGCCTTGTGCAGCGGTAAAACCTATGCGATGGATGAGAAATCTGCGAAAAATTCAGCGACGAAAGACATTGAGATGGCAACAGGATGTACATACATCACTGCAGAAGGCAGTTCGAATTCCCTCGCTATTTCAGTCACACAAAGGCCGGGCGATACCACACTATTGAGTTTCAGCGTCTCGAAAGCAGTCAATAATAATAACGACCTACTTGACAACCACACCCTGAGCTTGGGGAAGCTTTGATAGTTCACGGGCGGTGAAGAAATTGAACAATTTGGATGTGGGGTAGCGGTCCGACATATTGAAGCGATCTTTGTCGTTCATAGCTTCCAAACTCTTCGGAGTTGAACGCTCTGCGAATTTTGCCAAAAACATGGCTGAAGCAGTATATCAGACTGATGAATTCGAAGGAAAAAAAAAGAATCTGCACCTTCTGAACCTGTAATGGTGAGATGTGGAGGCAATGCTTTATCCGGAAGCGGATGGGAGAGTTTCGATGTGGCCTGGAGTTTAGGCAGCAACAGAACTCCTAAAAGACCAGTAGAAAGCCCGTTGACGTGCAGCCTGTGATCTGGAAATGAGATTGCATCTTCGAGATGCAGTTGAACCGAACGCACATTTTCTCCCACCCGTCATTTGTTAACCCCCATTGATAAGAACTAATACCAGCGTTGAGTATCGCTCCGTCCAGACGTTGCAGGTCCGAGTTTGCCCTCTCAGCAAATTTTCTGACACTCGAGAAGCTAGCCATATCAAGCTCCCAGACTTCAATTGAGCCTTTGAAGCCTGTCTGCGCGATTACAGTCTCCTTTGCAGCATTTCCCTTTCCCAGATCTCGCACAGCAAGAATGAGGAGGGCAGGGTTTAGTCGGGCAAGATGGATAGCGACTTGGAGACCAATTCCAGTGTTGCTGCCAGTAACAAGATACGTGCGACCCGTCAGATCAGCTTTGCTGTCCTCCAACCTGCTGAAGAACTGCACGCGCAAGAACATGGAGGCGAAACTGAGAATTTGTCCCATTTTGATGGGAGTGAAGCTCGAGAGCTGGAGGAGTAGCGTATGTCATTCTTGGATGTTCGTTCGGCCTATAAGTAGGTTTGAGAGAAACGGAATTTCGGTTGATATCAGAAACAAGGATAAATAACATGCGTCGTGTTGGGTTAGTCATCGGCAGCCTCTAAAAGGCAGGAAGTTCTCACCGTGACCGTTCAAATCACTTGAAACTCGATTTTTCCCGAAAACATCGGGGCACCGAGCGTACCGGATGTAGCCCGATTTTCCACTTAGTTCGAGCCGTTCACGAGCACCCTTTATGAATTCGTTTGCCAGGAGTTCGAGATCACGGTGAGAAAGCAATTTGGACATTTTTCCCGACTCACCAGAACACAACCACTTACTCACACAAAGTGGTATTCCGGCTGATAGGCAAGGATATGCTCACTCATCGAATACGACTGGCAGACGATGCTGTGCAACTCCTGAATCGCGATGACGAACGTCATTTTCGCAATTTCACGCAAATCTTAAATTCTAAAGTATCGTCTTTCATTAATTGCGCCCAGGCACGAATACATAAAAAACAAACAGCTAAAGGCTGACCAGTTCAGCTACCTCGGGAGTAAGTGTTCGCCACACATCAACCATCTCTGCCCAAACCTTCGCTTGCAAATCTAACCCCTTCTTGGTTTTGGTCCACGATGGAGGTCTTCGATGACTCGTAAGGAAGGAAAATTTAGACGAAAAAAATGAACGCACTCAGTCATTTTACAAGCGTAGACGAACGCGCCTGCGGGCGTTGGACGGAGCAACCCGTACAACAAAGTGAGGGCACCTTGAGCAGCGGTGAATGATATACTATTTATGAGCTTTCTGCACATAAAGTTAGCCATGCATATTGAGCCGAAAATATCGTGGACCAACAAGCCGAGGGAGGGAACCACAAGATCTCTTCCAAGCTCCGTAGTGCAGAGTCCGGGGGACACCACGCTAAAATGGGGGATCAGACTTGGGGTCTACAAAGCAGTCGTGGAGCGGGAAATCTTACTTGACCACCACACCCTGTGCACTGGGTAATTTGCAAATTTCGCGAGCCAAGTACAGATTGAGCAGCTTGGAGGTGAAGTATCGGTCCCCGAGTTTGCCTTTACTCTGCGCTTCGTCGTTCATGGCCGCCAGAATCTTCGGCGCGGATTGTTCGGCGAACTTTGCCATGAACATACCTAGTACAACGTCAGGAAAGCAATAAACAAACTGAATGTATTGGCTGTTAGTACCTTCCGACCCGGTGATAGCGAGATGGGGCGGTAATGCTGTGTCAGGAAGTGGGTGAGGAAGCTTGGACGTGGCTTGAAGCTTGGGCAACAGCAAAACGCCCAATAAGCCGGTAGCGAGATCGTTGATTTGCAGCCTGTATATTTGTTGAGATTCAAAACATTGTGGAAGACTAGGCAAACTCACGTTCGTTCCCAACCATCATCGGTGGTCCGCCAATCCCAAAGATTAATTCCCGCATTCAGAGAGGCACCATCCAATCGTTCCAAAGTCGTGTTCGCGCGCTCCGCAAACTTCTTCACGCTCGCGAAACTCGCCATATCGAGCTCCCAGACCTCGATAGAGCCTCTGAATCCCGTTTCGGCGACGATAGTCTTCTTTGCGGCCTCGCCCTTGTTCAGATCGCGCACGGCGAGGATCAACAGAGCGGGATTGAGTCGCGCGAGATGCACGGCGAGCGCGAGACCAATGCCAGTGTTGCTGCCGGTAATCAGATATGTGCGCCCCGTCAAGTCAGCCTTGGTATCCTTCAACTTGCGAAAGAACTGCACGCCGAGAAACGTGGGGAGAAAACTGAGGACCTGTCCCATTTTTGAGTCGGAGGCGTTGAAGATGCGAAAGGAGGAAGAGAGGGCTGGTTGGGGTGTCGAGCGGCGGCATTTTGTAGTGGTCTCGATCGGGATTTGTCACGGTCTTGACTCTTGCCGTCGTCTTTATCGGCTTACGAGTCCCGCTCTGTTCGTTGAAGGAGTGAAGACGCCATTGCTATTGGTAAGACCTGGAGGCGGATACAAGGCGGATACGCGGATACATCGTCGCTTGAGATATTTGAATTTGTAGGTTGACCAGAATGGGTCACCGTGGACTCCAGAGGCGACTTTGGCATCTTGCAAACAGCTTTCAGGGGAAAATGGGGGGAATGCTCGGCGCAACACCCGCATCCCCGCTCTCCTGTGGTGGAGGGAGGGAAAAGGCATCCGTTGCCGCTTAGTGTGATCCGCTGATTCCAAAAAAAACCAAGACAAAACCCAAGTTCTCATCGTGGTCTATAAAGCTTCTGAAAATTACAATCCATCCACAGACAGTACATTACGATCCATTCATCTTTATTGCCACTTTCCTTCAATCTAACCTGAGAGAACACAGAGGGGAGGGCAAACATCAGCATCGCAGCATTCGCACCAAGAAACACTACAGCTTCGGCTTGCCCGACGAACTCAAACTAGCGTGTAGATCGTAGAGGTCCTCTGCTGCACGCGCAATCTCCTCGCAAAAGCGCGCGTTGGGCATCTCCTTCCTCGATGTGATGGTGTATTGTAAGCGGTCTGGAGTGAAGAGAGAAAAGAGCGAACGTGAGAACGTGAAGAAAGAGGAAAAGAGAGTCAGGTACCGTCATAGCCAGTCATGTAGGCGACACCGAACCCATCGGGGACAACCTGACGAAATACTCAGTCTGAGAAAGATGGGAAGAGAGAAGACAAATACACACCTCGCCCCAGCCATACACCGGGAAGTGCTTCGAAAAGACGGCGGACGTACTCAGAACCCAGTAATTTGACCGCAGGAACAAAGGATCACTGAATAAAGCCGGAACCGCCTCACCCTCCCTCAACAATCTCTTCAAGCCTGGTACGCCGAGTCGTCTCAGCCAATAACCTATACGCCAAAGTAGATCGTAAAGCTTACCAAAAAGATGACGGTCGATCCCCAAGCCCTTCCCAGCCGCCCTCGCCATATTTCCATGCGTCTTAATCGCCTCGTCAAACAGCTTCTTCCTTTCTTCCTTACCAATTTTCGCATCATCCATACTGCTCACCCACGCATCTGACTCTGTCGACACCACCCTTATCGCCTCCGTCCGCCCCTTATAAAACCGCCTCGTCGATGCTGCCTCGTACGTCCCGCCTACCCGCGTCTTATCTCCCAACAATCTACGATACGCCAGCTGCACGATCATCTGCGCCCACGAGTCGGGCGACACCCCAAAGCGCTTAATCGCAGCCTTTCCGTACTTGGTCAAAAGGAATCCCAGCTCCTGGCTCTGCACCAGCTCAATGGCAGCGGCGTTCGCAGCCCCCAGAGCGGTCACCGTCGTCGGCGAGAGCTGCCAGTCGAGCGGGGTGGGTGTCAGCGCCTTCGACGAAGCGTGAGCCTCTCCCGCATCGAATGACGGACTCGCAATCGCGTCGAGGACGTCGTCGCAAAGCCGCACCGTGGGCGTGCCATCCATGACAGAGTGTTCGCCCATCAGCCCAGCGACGCCGTTCTCGTACACGATGTACTGCACGGGTTTGTCGACCCAGCGGTTCTGCAGGCCAACAGGGACGTTGTCTTGGGAGACATCGCCGTGCCAAAGCGCGCGGCTGTGGTGCTCTGGGGTTGCGGGAGAGGAGGCGTCGAGGCTGATGGTGAAGGCGGCAGACTGAATGGCTTGCAGGATGGCGGCGTTGTGCGGCGAGGATGCGAGCTCGGTGTAGTCTTTGGCCCAGACGTCGCGGTTGTTGGCGGCGAGGACACCGACCCCAGGATGCTCGCCGCTGGAGTTGTCGACGATGTGCTGTATTTGTCTGCAAAATAAGAATACGTTGCGAGTACTGAAAAGCGGACATACTTCTGCAGCTCTGCGGCGCTCAAGAGGCGGCCGTCCACTGCAGTTTGCACTTTCCAAGGACGATTGTTGCGGAATACGATGATGTGGCCAGAGTCACCGACGTCGCCCGGCTGAGCGTATGTTACGCTCCAATCGAGACCTTCTGGTCCGGGAACGCGACAGCAGTCAAACATCCAGCGGTAAGTGTCCATGCATATCGGGCCTTCCTTGGTGGCTTCGGGCTTGAGCAATCCTTTCTTGTATTGTTGTCGGAACAACATGGTAGCACGCGCGAGATAAGCGGCCCTGGCGACAGAAAGCGGTCCTTCAGCCTTGTGTGGATGGTCATCGAAACCGTCTACAAATTGTTATACCTTCATCGTGCAACAAAATACATAGAACTCACAATAATACGAAACGTTGACTACCACCGAGTCCCTGTAGCCCAAATAGCCTATGTTATCCCACCATTCCTCCAGCCAGTGTTTGTGTGTCTTGGATCGGTCAAGTAAGCGCTGATGAAGCTCGGGTCCTTTCTTCTCCGCGAATTCGGCGATCTTGGCCTCTACAGTATTTAGTTCCTCTTGAGACCACGCTAATGGCCGCAAAGACTCTTTCAGACGCGCCAAGGTCGCCTGTAGTTCGGGTACAGGAAGAAGGGGAAGAGAAGCCTGAGCCGCAAAAGTAGTAGTGCCAGGTAAAGGTTCCGGGGCGGCGCTTTTCCAATTCGCTGGCTGAGAAACGGACATTCTTGTCGACATAAGCCGCCGAGTGGCCTGGCTAGCTGGACGATGGGAAAGACGAGCAAGCATACCCCCTCACCAACGCTGAGCCGGGTTTAGTCGAAAAACACGAGCTTAGGACTGGAGTACGGATCACAGGCGAAGAAAATACCGACAGCCTGGCACGGCCCGCTGCATTAAAAACAACTTTGAAGAAGCAAGAGAAGCTTCGAGACCTTACCTGCTTTGCCGTGCTCTACAAGCTCTGTAATGAAGCAGTTTAGCTCAACTGAGTGAAAGCATCAGTGCTGGCCATGGGCGAAGGCAAGCCGTACGGTCGCGAGGGTTAGGGTTGGCGAAGGCAAGCAGTACGGTCGCGAGGGTTAGGGTTTGCGTACTACCAGACCCACAGCCAGCCCACAGCAAACCCACAGATTCAGAGGCTCTCAGCGGACCATATGGGTCTTACAAGTCGCAGCATCAGTCCTATACCATCGCCGTCGTTCGTTACAGCAACCAGCAGAGCGAGGAAGCTATTGCATTCGGTCGACCATGAAATTCTGTGACTTCAACTGTTAAGCGAAGGTTACTGCTTGGTTACTGCTGCAAACCTCCTTCCTTCTTCCACGTCACGGCCCTATACCCTGCCTCAGAGATGGGGCAATTCTTGAGCTTTATCCCTATTTTTTTCAGCGCGCAGTTCTTTCGCAAGTTGGCAGACAGCAAGGCTGACTTGGAGGGCCGCACGTATCTGGTCACTGGAAGCAACACTGGCATTGGTCTCGGAGTCGCGGTGCACCTTGCGCGACTCAATCCCGCCTTGTTGATCCTCGCCGTGCGTGATTTGGATAAGGGTGCAGCCGCAAAGGAGACTATTATCGCCGAAACTGATTTCAAGGGCTGTCTCGAAGTCTGGGAGCTCGATATGGCGAGTTTCGCGAGCGTGAAGAAATTTGCGGAACGCGTGAACACCACTCTGGAGCGATTGGACGGTGCCTCTTTGAACGCGGGAATCAATCTCTGGGATTGGCGGACCACCGATGATGGCTGGGAACGAACGTGAGTTTCGTGCTTTCTTCCCGCCGTTTCGATAGTATAGACCAACAATATAACAGTTTACAAGTCAACGATCTCGCCACTGGGCTATTGGGTCTTTTATTACTACCGAAATTGCAAGCTACCTCCAAGCTATCTCATCCGCATACCGATACAGCACTACCGCCTCCGAGTCATCTCACTATCACTGGGTCGGAAGGTATTCACAGCTGAGACATGTCGAATTCTTGTTCAAATTTTGTCACCAGGGATGTTCTTGGCCAAGTTTTCTGAGAAATCCGCTCCCAAAATTTTGGAAGCCATGAACGACAAAGCACAGTGCAAAGATATTCGTGACCGATATTTCACATCCAAGCTGCTTAATCTTTACCTGGCACGGGAAATATCAAAGTCACCGCATGCCCAGGGCGTTGTGGTCAAGTAAGTAACCTACCACTTGTCCGCAGAGCGCCGCAACTCTAATGTTGAAATGTTTAGTGTGGTTTCCCCCCGGCCTTTGTAACACGGAAATTGCCAGAGATCTCAAGGTTCCCTCCTTTGTCATGTTAGTCTTCGATTTCAGCTCGTTGTTATACATTTGTCTGGATGACTTCCTAGATCTCTTGCTAAACGTGCAGCATTCACCCCTTCCCAAGGTGCCCTGACTCTGCTCTACGGTTTGCTCCGCGACACGCCACCTGGAGCGTTCATCTATGCATGTAAAATCACGGAGTACGCTCATTCTTTCCTCCGAGATTTTTCTTCCTTCCTTACGAGTGATCGAAGACCTCCGTCCTGGACTAAAACCAAGCGAGGATTAGATTTGCAAGCGAAAGTTTGGTCGGAGATGGTCGAAGTGTGGCGAGCAGTCGCTCCCGAGGTAATCGACCTTGTGACCGTTTAGCTGAGGATTCTCTGTACCCGCTTCTGCAAAATTGAACATTTTCAAGGATGGTCCCCTCTTGTCTTCAGGAATTGCGGCGCGCTTGAACACAAGACTCAGTGGTGCGAGATATAGATTCCCGGGCGGGTTAGCTTCCACATGAAATACCTCTCAAGCACACCTAGCTCTAGCCTATATACGCTCATAAGCGTCGCCTGACAGCACAGATGCTAAAGCATCGTGAAAAAAAGTTCTGAACACAGGGGCGTGGGAATGTAACTTGCAGAGCCGGAAGTCCGGACCGAGATCCGGACTGTCGGCGCTAAGTTAACCCACAGCAAGTCGAAAGTTGCGGAAAAGTGCCTCTTCTCCGTTACCCCAATGTCCTCCATCTCTGGAATCGCAATTCTAGGATCTGGTATCTTTGCCAAGGAAGGTAAGGTGTCGTCCACATCCAGGAATTGACCAATGTTTTACATTGAAAATGCAGCACATCTTCCCGCTCTTGTAGCGTTAGGCAGCAATGCGCCGGCTCTTCTCGCGGTGTATTCGCGCTCTGAGAAGAGCTCACATGAATTTGCGGACGCAGCGGCTGCAGCAGGCATCTCCCCCACCCCCGCGATCTACCACGATGGGGATCCCTCCATGAATTTGGACGCCTTGCTCGCGCGGTCGGATATCAGCGCAGTCATTGTGGTCCTTCCGATCACCCTGCAGCCTTCGATCATCCGCAAGGCTTTCGCTGCGGGAAAACATGTTCTGAGCGAGAAGCCTGTTGCACCTGACGTTGCCGGGGGAATCAGTCTAATCAATGAATACAACGAGAAGTATAAGAAGAATCTGGTTTGGCGGGTTGCGGAGAATTTCGAAGCGGAGCCTGGGTTTCGTGCGGCCGGGGAACTTATTGCAGCGGGTAAAATTGGCAAGGTTAATTTCTTCAAGGCGATCGTGGTGAACCACATCGACGTGGAGAACAAATATTATAAGACACCGTGGAGAACGATTCCAGACGTGAGTTATGTTCGTTTTGATCATTGGTCCGAGTCACATTCCATTTTTGTAGTATCAAGGCGGTTTTTTGGTGAGTACCATAAAATATCCGACGAACCTTATGTCTTAATGAGCCATGGACAGCTCGATGGTGGTGTTGTATGCTTTCGACGTCTATTTTTTCTTACACTATGATCTGATCTTTACGCTCAGCATACGGTCGCGGCCTTGCGAATCATGTTACCCAAGCCCTTGACTCATCTTTCGGGCGTCGCTTCATTGAACCATGAATACCTCAAGCCCCATGATACGATTCATGCGGTTGTTAAAGCGGGCTCTGACTTCCACGGCATCGTCGAGCTCTCATTTGGTGCCCCCACCAAAACCACCCCCACTGCGGACCAATTCGTGATAATTGGCTCCGAGGGCTGGCTGACAGTCAATTCCGCCAACGTCGAAGGAACAGGGCAGGTTCTACGTATTCTGGTTAAACGGGCAGTGAAGGTCGAGGGAAAACCGACTGAAGAGGTGGAAGAAATAATCGAAAAGCCGAAGATAGGTGTCGAGGCGGAGTTCGGGAGCTTCTTTGACGCGATTCGCGGCAAAGAAACACTGGATATTGGTGACCCCCTCACCGCTTTGGGCGACGTTGCGTTCATCCAGGCTGGATTGAACAGTGGAGGAGCCTCGATTGATTTGGCGAAGCTAGTGTCCGATGGGAAGTAAGAACGTGATTCTCTGGTAATGTAACAATTTTCACTTGAAATTTATCTAGACTGTTTTTCCGACTTGCAATCAGGATATTCCAGGTTGTAGAATTCAAATACAGAACGATCGATTTACGGCTACGACTCAGTCATCGGTTCAGCGGCTTTCACCTGTTCAATGGCATCTTGGAAATCTGGAATCTCTGACGCGCTTTTCATGGCTCCTCCCCATCTGACGATACCTTGGCTGTCCACCGCGAAGCTTCCCGAAGTCTGCCATCTGTTTCCGCTTTGCGTCGGCCTGTTCCATATTCCCTCGTCGTTCCCGAGGCGATATACCGCCCACAAACCCGCAGGACTCAGAAAGTGGCTGAAGGTTGAGACTTGCAGTCCCCACAGTCCAAACAATTCTCGCTCGACATCAACGATAATTTGAACCTGATCGGATCCGCCGACGGCCGCGAGCCATGTTTCAGTTGAAGCCTGGTCACTATGCGACACAGCGATGAAGTGGATGTCTGGCATGCGCTCCGCGATTGCACGCAAGTTTTTGAACGTCTTCTCTGCAACTGTATCGTCTATTCACTGATTGTTGCGTCGTAATTTCATGGAACGTACACGGGCATCCGCAGTGGCGCAAAAATGTTATAACGGTGGGGCGTTTGTCTAGACTGGGGAGTCGTAGGAGGTCTGATGAGGGTGCTCTCATTCCCGGCTTCGGAGGCGGCTGAGTCGATTTTTCGCCCGGGATGCAGAATGAACTGAATTCTTGGAAGAGCGTCATCCGAATTCCAGTGCCACGCCCAGACGAAAGATGATGGGGAATGTCGAAGTACTTCCGCTCTCTTTATAGGCGTCGTGTGAGACGAGACCGCCTAATTGGCTGTTTCGGCCCGTCCGAAGCAGCGAATGAATCCATTGTTAAATCACGCGTTTTTCGCTTGTTTTCTCGATTCTCACTAACGTTCACAAGATTCGGAAGCCAACGGTTTTGAAGTTCGGCGATGGTCTCAACGCAAATCTCTACCGTGACCTGGAGCATAACAACTTGAAAGGTGCGTAACTGCGAAACGGATGGTGGATGACCCCGATAACTTGAAGTAATCGATCTATAGGAATTTAGGGCAACCTTCCCGATTCAGTTGGAATCAAATGAAAACAAACACTTCCATCTTGTAACCTTCTGCAGCGCTTCGAACAAAGACCATTGTCGGAGTTTGCCGAGTAGTTCAAGATTCGGGTGCCATCAGTGGCATTTTCGCACACTCCCACTTGACCTGAACCACGATGGACGGCGCGCCACACGAAATTTTGCTAGAGATTCTGTGTCCTTTACTCAAATATTCCGACGCGGACTTCTCAGATACTTCAGAGAAACCCATCTTACGGCCTGCCTCATCGACTTCGTCCTACCTTCTCGTTTCCAAACAGTGGCTACAGGTTGCCACTCCACTGCTATACCATACGGTCATCTTGCGTACCACAGCGCAGGCTGCAGCTCTTGCTTATGCACTCAAGAGCAATCCTGAAATGGGGACCTGTATAAAAAGACTCCGCATCGAGGGCGGGTTCGGAAAGTCTATGCTCACCATCTTCAGATCCGCTCCCAACATTGTCGACCTGTATTTAACTCTGATTCTGTCGGCTTCCGAAGATTCGCGCAGTCTGTCTCATGGTCTTGCTATCGTTCGTCCGCGGCGTGTCATACTGTACGATGCGGTCGATGATCACTACTCTGAGACTCGAAAGCCAAGAGTGAACAAACAGGTAACACAACTGTTCGATGCGCTTTGCGCCCAGGTCCTAAAATGGAACACTTTGGTAAATAGCCTTCCGATCTAATGTCTAAAAGACTTAAAGATTGGTTCCAGCTATCATTTGTCTTTCCCTATGTGAGTTTTGGCGGTTATCGCTCTAGCTACGTCTCTGGACGTGCAGCACAACTGGCCGCTGCCCTGGCAAAATCACCCACGATTCAATACGTTGATGTTGGGATTGGCGGAATATGGCCCACGCTTCTCGACCAGCTCTTCACTGCGCCGTCATTCAAGCTTCTTCGCTGTTACGAAACAAGATATACTTCAAAGGCTGGTCATGAAGATTTCATTACCAAGGCTTCCCAATCTAGTTTCTTGGGCAAACTTGACGTTCCTGAGTACGTCGTCGTGGCCATGATCCTATGACTTTCTTTGACGTTTCGCAGAATGAAGCCCTCGCCCTTCCAGATCGTGGGCGACACCATAGTACGCGTGAGGCCCGTCTCACCATCGTCCTCCTCGGACGGATCGGAAGAGCACGAGGGTGACATTGAACCTTCACGAAGGAGGAAATTTCTGAACAGAGCAGGAGACCTTGTCTCGTTACAAACGCTTGCCGCCTCCCCTGCCGCGTCTACATTAGAAGATTTAGACGTGGACACTTCCTATGCTCAGTCCACGGGTAAGGTGTCTAGTGCAAACCCGACAGTTCTAGCCGCTTTTCCCGTGCTCCTATATCTACGTTGGAGGATCGACGGGAAATCCTGGTTCACGAAACCTGACCGAGATTTTCGGGCTCTCGAGAATTTAAAAGTTCTTGAGGTGGGAGGCTCCAATGTAGCATCCATCCTGAATCTGGTCGAACCTCTCGAGTACGTAGCTTCGAATTTCCTTTTGTTTCTTCGCACTAAGCTGACTATACCTGTGCTCAGACTCCCCGCTTTGAGCAAGCTAGTCTTCAATTTCAACCGAAACTCAATCTTTCCACTACTGGCCACTTTCGTGAACAAGCATGGCAATAAACTCTTGTCAGTAGCGACCAACATGGAGTTCATAATGGAAGCGAAGGTATTGGATCTCTGTCCAAACCTCGAAATGCTGGGCGTGCATTCAGTTTCTCGAAATCTTCCGGTCGAGAGGAGGGTATGTTTTCTTTTTCTGCTCCCTCCCGTTTCTTTGCTGATTCGCACTTCATCTTCAATATCTAAGTCGGTTCCCCCCGACTTCTTCTCTTCCAAGACGCACGCCGCGCTAAAGAAAGTTCATTTCGATATCCGCCGCCTGTGCCTATTGTCCTCCAATTATATTGCTTTCAGATTCTAATTTGGACTTCATTTCTGATAGAGACCGCCATCAAGGACCCAGATTAGAGCAATCGCTCGAAGCGCTTGATCCCGTGAATTTCCCCGCATTAGAGGAGATACAGCTTGACGCCATCCAGTGGCCGACTGCGGAGTACGTCTATCTGATTACTATGTTTTTCTCCGCACTTTTCTCTTGGGATTCTTCCTTTCAAGACAACAAACACTGATTTCTTGTTGTTCAGACGGGACATTGCTAAAAACAAATCCGTCGCCCTATTCGAACTCTTACGCGGAAAGGGAATCAAACTCGTAGACGGGCGTGGTGTGAGTTGTGTGCTTCGCGGGAGAGCCTGAAGGAGAAGATAAGATCTTGTATTTATTTCAAAATCATACAAGTAGATGAACTCGAACATTCTCCCGTGGATCAGGCGGGAATACGAATTCATGAACAACAACAACTTCCTGACCATCGGCCTCAGACTCTCTGAACGAGATCCGCATCCTCGAGGATGCCGGCGCGACAAGGCAGGTCATATCCCGCCACTCTCCAAAAAGGTTCTGCTGCTTGACAACAATCGGCTCCTGCTTCCAGTTCAAGATGGAATTTTTACTGCGGCCGTATCGCCCGATGTAGACGTTGAAGATGTAGGGGGCGTCGGCTGGGTAGGGCGATGTGGGGAACATCGGGTGATAAAACAGCCTATACTTCGACCCAACGTCGGTGTATTTGAGCGTAGCGTCTAGTGGGGGCATATCGGGCTGAAGATTCGGTTTGTTAATGATTTAAACTTGACTTGTTAAATGAAAAAAGTGAGTCGCGATCGCGCACGTACGCCGAAAATTAACCCTGCGTAAAGAGCATCTCCCCTCGCTTGAAAGCTCTCGAGAGCGCGCTCGACACTACCCTCAATATCAACCTCGCGTTCCGCGTCGATCGTTTTCCGAAACGCAGATTTACGACTGTCGCGAGAGGTTTCCTGCCCTAGAAAGGCACGCGAAACCACTTCGTCGATTTCAGGGGTGTAGAGAGGATAGCCTTGCCGCTGTTGGAGAATATCAACGAGTCTATGGAATTGGAATGGAGAAGATGGTGTAGAGACCTCATGGAATACAGCACGGGCATGACTGCGCGAAGACATGATTGGCTTGAAGCAAGGGAGCCCCTAAAAGACATGTGCTTCGAGCGGCTGTCAAAAGTGAACATAGGGAGGGCCAGCTGTCAGTATAGGTCTCACCGCATCCAATTTTCATATTTCTATTCCCTTGGTATTGCACTGCACTGTAAATTTTGGCTCGATGGTTGAAATTCGGGCATCTCGGAGATGTTCATATACGGCACCAGGTGTTGTTCATTGTGCTCAAAGTATAGATAAAGACGTGAGCCGGTTTTCACAATGCCAGTATACTACTAGTACATAGCTCCCTGCCGCATGAACCCTGACGAGGAATCAGGATAAGTAAGGTTCCCTGCCAGCGTAAGACAAAAAGTCTTACATTCAATGTTCGGATTCATGGCAAATGATCGCTAGGATTCCTAGGAAGCGGCTGCTTATCACAAACAATGCCGTTTTGGTTAAGGTTCTCGTTACCAGAGAAAGGTGAGATGTTGACCGAAGAGAGCGCAGCAACAAAAAGTTATGTCATTCTATATCATGCATTAAGGGGGAATCGAACCCCCGGCGGGTCGAAGCTATTGTGCCCGGTACTATGGCAACGACCCAGGTTACCACTACCCCATTAATGCATCGACAATAGGCCAGAATGTAGGTATATCATTGGACAGCCATCCGAAATTCCGAATACATTCGTGTCCTCAATATTCCCAGTAATACGCCCGGAAAACCCGAGGTCAGCCGGGCCGCCACCCGCCACTGATTGACGCCGGTCCCCAGCATCACATCCATCAGTTGCCAACAATTGCCTTTTGCGGGCATGAAGTTCAGCGCACACCGCCGACTACCGCTGGACCTCGTTGGTTGTTGCGCAAGTGAGGGCCAACGGCAGCTGCTGGTCTCCACCGGATAATATTATAAAAGCTTATCAGATATGTGGTGCAAAACTGCCGGTCTCCACTGGTTTTCCATGCAAACAAATCCAGCGACCGCCGCCGGACTTCGCTGGACTTCACCTAAAATTGGAGTCTGCTCCTACACCACGACTCTGCTAGTAGACTCTCAGTATATACTTGACTATGAAATTTAGTGCTGGAAATAAGCAAAACATCGAGAACTAACATGCAACCTGAAGTTACTTCACATACTCAAGTAAGTTATGTCAGAACCGACGGCAGCCGGTGGTTCTTGCTCAAGTGATGAAACCAGTGGAGGCCGGCGGACTTTAACCAACTCCAAAACCAGCGGTGTCCGCCGGTCTCTGCCCTCATTAATATTGTTGACGCTGTGCTGAGGCAGCAGTACAGTAGTAGGGTATTTTGGCCATTGCATTTGTGTGCGCAAACATATTTGTGGCGTGAAATTGATGTTGTAGAACCCAGACTAATTTTTTGTTATTTGTTGAGTGAAAACAATTAATATTGTCATTTCAGCGAATTCCTGGCCACTTGCAAAGTTACATTCACGGCGGAAAGGTGAATAACGACGGGGAACATGTTTCTGAATGAGAAAGCACGTTTAGTTGAAATGCCAAAGCAAGAAAATACTGAAATGAGGTATAGCAGGGAATACCAGCAAGAACCGGCAAGAGCCAACGAATGCCGATGGATCTGCCGGGTTGTTCGCCGGAACACGTTAGCTAAGCTTGATGATTGATGATATCCCTTGGCTGCCGCCAGCCAACGAAAACCGCCGGCGGCCGCCGCTGACCGTGCCCTATGCGGGCATATAACTCAATATTCCGAAGCCTTTCGTTCCTCGCTTGAAGTCACTTCAGCCTACTGCTTGGTGGAAAGGACATGGATTCAGCAGATAGTAACGAAAAAAATGGGAGATTTACTTGACTTCATTATTGCGCCATACACTCCCCATCTACATGTGCGAGTGGCAAGCAAGTGGTATCGCCGGTTGCGAGCCATGACGGTAGCGGTTAGCGGGACCGTTCGTCGGCGCCATCCAATTGCATCTCGCGCTCGGAGATAATCGTTTACCGGAACACGAGCTCTCAATCTTCACGAGTGGTAGACAGGTAGTTGGCAGCCACCAATTCGTCCATTTCTTGGGTGTACTCGGAAAAGGGAAGGCTCTATAATATTGGGTCATAAGATATCACAATCGGCTGTGTGGCAACTGAAAATATATATAATATGACATGAGCTTGAGCAGCGACGACGGCATCTGCTATTTTTTTTGAAGAGGTTGAAGGTGCGCTGTTCGGCGCCCTTGGGATTGCGGCGATGTTCCGCATCGAGTCTCTTATAGTACGTAGTCATGCGAATGTCGTGCGTTTGAGGATGAGCTGTAAAGTAGCGAGTCATGACGTGGTCGATTTCTGTGGTGTATTTTGGACGTGCCTGTTGTCTAGACGTGAGGTTATGGCGCGAGCGAGTAGATTGTCACCCAAACTGGGTTGCCACTTGTGAGTGTCAATGATGACGGAGGCATGGTCCTTGGAATAGTACTCTTTCGGCGTCCGGTCGAAGGAGCTTTCTGGCGTACGCTCTTACATCCTGTATTAATATATTCGGGTCTTGCTTGTTTTTGTCACTTGTGAAGTCGCCAAGAAGTCGCCGTTTTCGCGGCGGACATAGCAGCCCTGGGTGTCCAATTGCAGCAGATGAGCATTTAGTTAGACGGTAGATACATCCCATGACTCACCTGAGACACCCCGGCCCAAAAGCTGAGATCAATGATGAAAGGAGAAGACAGGAGCCTGTGAGAAACTTCCTATTCGGGACTCCGGCGTTGAGCTGTCAAAATGTGCTTGCGAGTGTTTGCGCTTGGCTTCTTCTCAACCCACATCTCCGGGACTGAGGTATCTTTGCCGCTTGTCTTCGCGGCGTTGCACTGGCGGTCTGGGCAGGGCTTGCTTTAACCTGGAGACACATCCAACTGGCAGTCTGAGCTTGGAAGCCACTCGAGCGAGATTGGCTATGGAAGTTTTTTGATACACAAATCTGCGCTGTCCCCCACTTTTTGCGTTGATGGGGATTCTCACCGCCGTCTATTCTGAAGCCATCTAATCATGACTCGATGCACCGGGATACTACCGTTAGGCGCAAAATAGTTGCTTTCGGCTCAAGTCCTTGCGTTCGGTACGAGGGATCGATTCTAGGTATCAGAAACACTGGCATCTACTGGCATCGTAAAAGTGTTTCTCTACCTATTTGATTTCTTGTTACATGACTGGAGAAGGGGAAGGAACCACGAAGTGGTCCCAGGCATTGGAAGTGCGCCAAGCCTCACACAAACCTCAGCTGCCAGTGGGATCATGGATGAGTACCTTGCAAAGTATCTTGAGGCCCCACAAGGCCGTACGCCATCTCGATCCGTTACGAGCGAAACCATGTTTTTCGGATTTCCGGCGACATTCCAAGGCCTGCCAGTGGAAGAATCGATAGGATCTTGCGGGGCTATTGTGAATGTTCTCAAGCTGTGTCGGAGGCTCGGAGCTCACTTACGAATCCTTCCGCCCGATAATCGCTACAAGTTCCCGCCTTCGTTTGCTTTACCGTTTCCGTCAGCGAATCGAGCCGCCGGCCCAATTTCACCACTATAAGCCTTCACCTTCGTACATTATCACTAGCTCTCTACAGCTTTACGTCATTGTATTGAGTTGCTTGGATTGCTCCCTCCGGCGATTGCCGGCGTCAAGCGCCTCTGCCCGCTCACCGCGATGGACCACCGCCCGCTAGGGCCTCGCCAGCCGCAAGACCCGCGAGCAACTGCTGCGTACCAGGATATATTTGGCCGCAGACCACGACCCCAGCAGCCTCTTCCTCCTCAGCAGCAGCAGCAATACTACCAGCAGCAACAACCATACCCACCGCGATACCAACCGCAACAGCAGCAGTACTACTACCCTCAGCAGCAGCAACAGTATGTAGGAAGACCTCCCTCACTCCGCCCCTCCACCCACCAAGGCGCCTACCATCCCGGCGTCGCCGCTCACCCGCCCGACCGACCCCGCGACGCACAGGGCCTGACTCCGGCTCAAGCCTATCAAGCCCAAGTCGCCCAGGGCCATGCGCACCACTTCCGCAGCCCCTCCCCGGGTCTACCGCCAATAGCTCAGCGCACGCAAACTCCCCAACACGCTCCATCTCTCAGTCTCTCCATCGGCGGTGACGGCGCCGGTCACCTCGGTATCGATTTCGAGGCGGGTCATAACACGGATAGTCCGGGTGGTTTCGAGGGGAGGCCAAAGGCAGCGGGAGATGTGGGGGTTGGGGCGGTTGCTGTTAATGGGAAGAGTGCTGGTGGCGATACGTATGGCGAGGAAGACGACGAGGAGAGCGAGTTGCCTTGGGCTAGACGTGAGTGTTCTTTGGTTCTTATTTCATATCCTTCTCTTGCCTTGTTGCGATCGACGTCGTTACGCGAGACGCACGCCCGCTTTCCGCGAGGCGGTCGATGACGTCGGGCTGCCGGGTACTATGTCCTCGATCGTTTTCTTTCTCTTTCTTCCTTCCTTCCCTCCATCCTGTCGTCACCATGCTGACTTTGTTTGCGTCTCTAGCCCCGCAACGTGAGTTTATCTTTTCTTCTCCGTTATCACTGCGACGATGCTAACTTCTACATCTCCCGCAGAACTACAACGTACGTCTATCCTTCTCCTCTTTATTTTCCATCCCTTCAGATCCTTTCTTCCTCCCAATTACTTTCTCTTCCCCCACCTTCTCCTTGTGTCTCATCTGCCGCCGTGCACGCGTGATTCCCGTTCGCGCGACTGTCGGATCCGACGGATGATGGGGCCACTGAAGAGAGGTTTTATGTGATTTGCTCGCGGGCAGACTGACCTTCGTGTTTTGTCGCCTCCATATCGGGCAGTGGGGACACTTGGGCGGGCTTTGGGGATGACGACGCATCACCCGCTTTCGTCGAAGATGCAGACGAAGTCGATCGGGGGGATATGCTTCGTCCTTGTCTTCGTTACCGCGCGTTGGCGCGGCTCTTGTGTCATTCGTTTATGACGCAGAGGTGTCGATACATCCTTCTTTTCTCCCCAGCAGCACTGGGTTTCTTTGCCTCTCTTTTGTTTCGTTTCGGCTATGCGAGGTGCCGCGGCTTGACGATCGGTAGTCGGTGTTGGTGGCTTGCGATGGATTGGTGGCGTTTTTCCGGTGTTTCACAGACTACGACGATGGTGTACGTTTGGTATTGCCGTGCAGGTGGTCGGAGGGGATTCTCTGTCTTCTTTGTCCATGGGCGTTTATGGGCTGCTGGACCAGATTGCTTCTTTCTTTCTCTCTTGATCGTTTCCTCAAGTTCTTCGCTATTCCGTTCTTCCTTGCCTTGACTCCGAACGTATGCTGACTGGTTTGTTATTGTTTGCAGGATTACAACGTGCGTATCGGCTTTCTGGTCTTGTCACCCCTTTGCCGGTTCTCTATCTTCTGCTGCGGGGTTTTCTCGGCACCGAAGCAGGCGTCTGCCAGCTCGGAACCTTGTTTGCATCTGGCGCAGTCTCACGAGGATTGGACTCAGGGGAAGGAGACACTGGAAGAGGAGAGCGCAGATTGTTGGCCCGGTCAACTGAGGTGTAGATGTATGACTCCGATTGACGTTCGCGCCGTCCTTGTCATCGTGCTCGTCGGTGGTCGGGCTATGATACATCACGATCTCACGGACTCCGAAGAGGAAGAGTGCCTGGATCGGCTTCCTCTTCCTTTCCTTTCCCGCTAATTGAGATCGCTTCCCCGTCCTCGCGTGGCTGATTGCGGTGGTGGTATTTATATCGTGCCCGTGTCTGTGTCTGCCTCCCGGGTGCCTCGGGAGAGTAATTTTGGTCTGGTATCGGATGCGGTGCCTTATAGCTGGCTCTCTTTCTTCTTTTCTTCCACCTCTCTCTTCCCATCTTGTCTCGTCTCGCCCTCAGTCTAGACGGACTCGAGACGGGATGCTGACGTTCTCGGCGCTCTGGGATCTAGACGATGTTGCGGAGAGGCGCCGGTATGGTACTCAGCCGAGACGGTGGAAGAGCGAGCGTGCGTGGGGCCATTCGTTCGTCTTCCCGCTTGTGTCGCTTGTTTGTGGGGGGTGTTTCTGGGGTGCGGGGAAGGTGAAGATGCGAGGGGATGCGAGGGCAAGATATATGTCATTACAGAGATGATGGTGACGATATGTCTGCCGTCTTGAATGCCTCTATCTACGCGCTCGCCTATGTCACACGCGTAGACGCAGAATCTCCGCGTGTTGGAACTTCCTCCGCATTCAGCTCGGTATGACGATGTGGTGACAGACAGACGGCGTTTTCTATTTCTTCATGTTCTTCTTCGTTCTCCTTCGTTCCGCCTGTTCATGTTCATCATGCTAACTCTTTTTCGCACAGCCGCACCCACATACCCCGCCCACCGATTCTCCAGCGCATCCGACACCCCGCCGACGTCTATCCGGTCTTCCATCGCCAGCACATCGACAGGACCCACGAGTTTTGACCACGAGCCGTATTCGGCGGGAAAGAACGGCGCTACGGGGTTCTCCCCTTCGCTAACTCCCTCACCTGCCTCTGCCAATTCGCGGTCATCGTTGCCGCCCTCCAACATGTCGACGCGTCGATCGTCCGAAACGGGCCGGACACTCCCGCGGCTTGTGGGTCCACGACGTGAACGTACAGCACAGGACCGCGCGATGAGCATGTCTGCTGTCAGCACGCCGACATCGCCTGTTACGGCCCAGATGCCCCAACCACCTCAACATGCCAACTCTTCCTCCTCCACTATCGCCGCTGCCACCACCCCGCGCCCCAAACGACACGCTCAACCGATCGTCTACCCCGCTTTACTTTCTCGCGTGGCGGAAGCCTTCCGCGCGCGTATACCTTTGGCAGACCGCGTGAAAGACGGGCTGACGTACCATGATTCATTCGACGGGCGGGAGGCGGTCGATCGGATAGCGCATATCATAAAAACGACGGATAGGAATTTGGCGTTACTTTTGGGGAGGGCGTTGGATGCGCAGAAATTTTTTCATGACGTGACGTATGATCATCGGTTGAGGGATAGTGTGGTGGAGTTGTATCAGTTCAGGGTGAAGCTGCCGAGTCCGTTTGGGAGTGGGGAGTTGACGATTGAAGGTGGGGCTGGGGGGCAGAAGTTGCTTGGGGCGCCGCCGCCTTCGGTGATGTCGCCGGATTCGTTGGATACGCAGACCACGGGGGAGGGGGCGTCGCCTTTGGGTGGAGCGGAGACGGTGGAGGAGGACGAGGCGCCGTTACCGAGTGGGGTGTTTACGCTGTTAGCGGACTGTTATAGTCCGACGTGTAGTCGGGATCAGCTGTGCTATAGCATTGCATGCCCGAGGAGGTTGGAGCAGCAGGCGAGGCTGAATATGAAGCCGCAGCCAGGGTTGCGGAAGGTGCGTGTGCTTTCTACTTATATCTTCTGCAGCGAAACTAATGAAAGCGATTGCACCCTTACCACAGGAAGCTTCTCGCGAGTCGCTTGGCGCTGATGAGCCCGATGCAGGAACGCTATGGATACATTCCGTGCCTGCTGAGATTGCTGCGAGCGTTTCGGAGACGGAGAAGAAGCGGCAGGAGGCGATCAATGAGGTGATTTACACCGAACGCGACTTTGTGCGGGATATGGAGTATTTGAGGGATCAGTGGGTGGCGAAGTTGGCGGCGGCGGATATTATACCGCAGGAGAGGAGGGAGCAGTTCTTGATACAGGTGTTTTGGAATGCGCATGATATCATCACGGTCAACACGAAGGTGCGTGGTGGGCGTTGTCTTCCGTACGCAGGTGTACTGATTCAATTGCAGCTACGGGACGCGCTGAATAAAAGGCAGCGGGCGTATGCTGTGGTAGAGAAAATTGGGGACATCTTTTTGGATGCGGTGCCCCACTTTGAGCCGTTTGTGAGCTATGGGGCGCATCAACTGTATGGGAAGTACGAGTTTGAGAAGGAGAAGTCGGGAAACCCTGAGTTTGCAGCGTTTGTTGAGGTGCGTTTGCTTGCGGGTGGTAGATCGGGATCAAGCTAACTGATATGATGCAGCAAACGGAACGGTTGCCCGAGTCGCGCAAGCTTGAGCTCAACGCGTATTTGACGAAGCCGACGACACGGTTGGCTAGGTATCCGTTGTTGCTTGAGGCGATTATCAAGCATACGCCGGATGACTCGCCGGATAAGGTTATCTTGCCGCAGGTCGTTGCGCAGGTCCGTGCGCTGTTGTCGCGCGTGAACGAAGAGTCTGGTCGTGCGGAGAATCGGTTTAACCTTGCTCAGCTCGACTCGCAGCTCATATTCAAGCCTGGGGAGCAGGTTGTGCGTATCTTGTTCTGTCGTGCTATTAGGTCTGGGCTTGATGATTTGTATAGGATCTGCGGCTGCAAGAGGAGGGACGAGAGCTGGTGTATAAGGGTGTACTCAACAAGCGCGATGGTGAACTGCAGGTGTATCTTTTTGACCATGCGTTGTTGTTTGCGAAGCCGATGAAGACCAAGACGCACGACCAGTTCCGGGTATATCGACGGGTGCGGTTGTCTTGTGTGCCTTCTTCGTTCTCTCTAACGCTCATGTAGCCGATCCCACTGGAGTTGTTGCTTGTCAGCTCTTCGGAGGACGTGACCAGCAACGGGAAGGACACGATGCGTGGGCAGCGTGCACGGCAGCTAGTGCGCAAGCCGTCGTTTGGGAGCGTGGCGCAACGTAGCTCGCCACATCCTCCGGCTGTGAACATCCGCCCTGACGCCAAAGGCCCGAATTGGATAACGTTTATGCATCTGGGGCGCAAGGCGTATAGTCTTGTACTATGGGCTAGCTCAGCGTTGGTGCAGCGTAAGTGGGTTGAGCACATTGCGAAGCAGCAGGCGGCGATGCGTGAGCGGAGTCAGGTGTTTGATACGGTGGCTTTGAGCGAAGGGTTCTTTGGGACAAACAAAGTCAATTGTGCGGCACCGTTTAGTGAGTTGACTGTCTTCGTTTTCTGGAGATAAATAACTGACTGGGACAGGCGGCGGACGGCGAATCGTATATGGAACGGACGATGGGGTTTACATCTCGGACCTTCGCGATATAAGCAAAGACCCGGTGAAGGTGCTTGCGCTGCTCGACGTGGCTCAGGTAGACGTTCTAGAAGACTATCAGCTGTTGATTGTTCTTTCTGGTACGTCACCTTTCAGCCTGCGTTCTGTTTGTACTCACAGCTGTCCAGAGCGGCAAGTTCTGACATTTCCACTGGAGGCCCTGGATCCCATGGACCCGATGGCCGGGCTGAAGCGTGCGAAGCGGATTGCCACGCACACGTCCTTTTTCAAGGCTGGTTTTTGTTTGGGCCGTGTGCTCGTGTGCATCGTCAAGTCTACGCAACTGTCGAGTACGTTCAAGGCTCTGGAGCCAATTGAGCAAAATGTGCGGGGGCGTGCCAAGCCCACGTTCAAGAAGCTGCTGCAGGGCGGCAACGATACACTGAAGCCGTTTAGAGTAAGGCTCATTCACTGCCTGCTAATTTACTCACCGCTGACGTGCGGTGTAGGAGTTCTACATCCCCGTCGAGTCAACATCCATACACTACCTGAAGACACGGATGTGCATTGGGTGCTCAAAAGGCTTCGAGATTGTTGATCTCGAGTCACTAGAGACGCAAGGCTTGTTAGACCCTGCCGATGAGTCGCTTGAGTTTGTCCGCAAGCGAGAGAATCTGCGACCCATGGCGATTTATCGCATAAATAACGATTTCTTACTCTGCTACGATGGTCTGTGATCGGGTTTCTGTTCTTCGAGCATCTTGCTGACGTGCAGACAAGAATTCGCATTCTACGTAAACAAAACGGGACGGCGGTCACGAAAAGAGTTCATGGTCTTCTGGGAAGGCACACCCACTGGTTTCGGTACGTCAACTGCTACAACGTCGGCCGTCAATTAATAAAATATCTGACAGCCTTGCATGAGCCCTACGTGCTCGCTTTCGAGCCATCCTTCGTCGAGATCCGCCATATCGAGACTGGACTCATGTCGCAGGTAATACAAGGCTCAAATCTGCGGCTCCTGTTTGCGGACACTCCGCCGTCGGTCACTGGTGGAGGCTACAATTACCAGGGCGGCTACGACCCCTACAACCCTCCCAACTCGGCTAACAGCCGCGGGGCCTTCAACCCATACGCGATTCCCCCTCACATGCAACAGTACCCACAACCGCAACACCGCTATCCGCAAGGCGTCGGACGGGACGAGATCCTAATGGTTTCTGACGACCGCGTCCTTGCGCTTCGCACGGCCGCTGGGCCACAACGCTTCATGTCTGATAATGTCTCGATGATGTCGATGCCGATGCGGTAGCACACGCTTTCCGCTGCCAGAGGCTCTTGCGACTACATTTGGGTCGCAAGCCTCCCTGTTTTTTATATCTCCTTCCCTTGTCTCTGTCCAACTCCTCTTCGCACGACGTACATACTGATCAAGTCTCCTTCCTTCGTTCATTGTCAATGCCATTTGTGCACGCGTCTTTTTCTCATGTGTCTTTAGTATACGTGTTGTTTGCTTTTCTTTTTTTCGTCGTCTCTACTAGTATACATATACTATATATATCACTTGCACTCTGTACTTTTGCAATACTTGACAAAAGGGTAGATAAGACCCTGCTCGGTGTATGTTTTCCCACGCTTCGAGGTTGAGCTGCTTCTATACGCCTCTGTTCCATTGCTCCTTCGACTCCTCATCTCTGGCGCTGTCCGTCCGATGAAACGTTTGCCTGGCCATTCCATCTGTTCTTCGCTCCAACCAAATTGAACACTGCGGCGGCCGAATGCTGGCAATGATACATACCAGTCTGCAAATTGATGTTCAAGTTGCAGGGCACTGGCAGCGTCCCCTTCGGTGAACCTTAATCTCAAGGTGCTGCACCCTGAACACGAGGAGTCGGGATACAGTTTCAATACAGCTCAGCAGCAGCAGCATGTTGCGCACCCCTCAGCCATAGCCCAACGCACTCCGGTCACCGGAATCGATTTAATCGATTTATACCGTTTCGAAATATCTCTGGTGCTCTTCAAAGGTTGTAAACGTTTTTGGCTGCTGTACATAGCTCATTCTGTCCGCCGATTGAAGTACCCTGGGCTACAGCTTTGCAACGCTTACCACTTGCCTGGCTACGTTTCTTGGTCTGTCTTTTGTCTGGCGCTTGACATCTTCTGTACTCTCCGGCGCTTTCATAAACTTTGAACAACTTACCTTTTTTCATTCCTGGTTCTACAGCGCTAGCGGCTCTACATGCAAGGACTATGTCACTGCGGAATACAAAATATCTTCTAGACTCACGGGTGCTTGCTAGTTGTGTCCTTGTTGTGTCTTTCACAAGGAAGAAGATGCACCTTCAGCTACTGAACGTGTCGCTATATTCAGCAACTATTCAGCACAGTCTACCCGTACTTAGGCTGGCATGAAATCAATATATCGGCCATTTCAGAGCACACTAGTTCAATGCCAGGATTGGGCGAGTTTAATCATTCAACGGCGTTTAATCCCACTTGCTACGAATCTTGAACATTAATTCTAATTTTTAGTGCAGTGTATCTCACGGATGTCAACAACAGCAGTTGGCTACCAATTTTTACACACGGCGGCGACGGAAACAAACAGACAGACTCATCCGTATAAAGCCATGTTCACCGCAAGCAGACTGAGTCCCTTTCGTCCACCCATCCTGGCGGCTAATAAAAGGATGGGCCACTATCATGTGAGCTCCCTACCACCAGATGTCCGCTGCCAACAGTTTCTGTCTCTGGCCTCAATCCTCCTTAATGTTCGTTGCCACTGCTGCACTCTCCCTCATACCCTCTAGTGTGATACGATACGGAGGCCTTGCCGTCGTCATCACATCCCTCTTCGTCGATACTGCCTATCGAAGCCGACCATCGGTACGGCTGGCCAAACTCAGAAACAATCTCGACTCTGCCAGGACTCTGTTAAGTATCTTCTGCGATGTCCGAGCACGCACCGAATGTATTTGAGCTTGACAAGATTCATGTTGAGCTCCTTCAGTATGTCGATCGTGCTGCCCTTTACGGTGTCTGATTTTATTATGTTAGGACAAGCTTATCTGTATCCCAAATCCGCTCTGACCTTTTGGATGCAGACACGTCTCCGTTGAAATCTTACCTGCCGAAGATGAGGTCGATCTGGTTGACGTTCAGCCAGTGCGAGGAGGAGATAGAGAAGATTCAGAGATCAATTTTGGTGGGTCTACTTTTCCTCCGTTGTGTGAACTCTTGCTCATCGTGATCAGTTGTCCGTGGAATCTGAGAATCGGAGAAAGCTAGCTCAAGATATAAGGTGCGCAAGTTAGTTGGTCGAGATATTGAACTTTGGCTTACAGTTTGAACAGCGCCAAGGGTGCCCGCAGCCGGAACACCCAGGACGTGTGATAACCAGAAGATGCACCTCGTTCTCTAGCTACATCATACATACCGCTCTCCTCTCCTCTCCTCATAGTCCTCCGGGTTCCTATTAGACATCAGAATATCTCGCACAGTTTCATTTTTTGGCTTTGGACAGCACTAGCAAGCAAAAGATCATCACACTTGAATAACGATATACTCATTCAATTCATATGACCCTTCCTAGATTCAACTTGAAGCTTGAAAGTTGAAGGTTGAGTTCTTCACAAAAATTCATCTGAACAGAGTCGTTAATTTATTTCACTACCAATGAATGCTGAACTCATTGGTGACCGGGGAAAGACAGAAACAGGAAGGAGAGTCAGTAGATGCGAGAAGAGATGAGATCAATGAGAGACTATTAAGTATGAGAGAGGATGCAACATCGTTGTATGGCGTTGTTTGTGTTGCTCTGTCCGGCGATTGCCGACGTTCAGCGCCTCTGCCCGTGAACCACGATGCGCCAACCACTGGCACAAGACTCACAAGACCACCGAGCAACTGCTACGTATCAGGACATCTTCGGCCGACGACCGCCTCCACAGCAGCCTCAGCAGCAACACTACCCGCAACAACAACCAACAACAAGACTCATCCATGCCCTCGTTCACAACCTTTCCGCCGTTCCGACTACTTCAATACCAAGTCGTTTCCAAAGCCCTCTCTCCATCCCACAACCAGCTTTCGCTCTTCCCGCCTCCGCCTCCCGCTATTCGACGATTACTTCTATAGGTACCACCACTGAAATTGGTTAGCACCGGCATCTCAAGCTGTATCGCGTGCCTTCGTTTGCTGACCCTTCCATAGAAACGACTTGTCTCTGCATTCCACACATTCGCTACTATCACGAAAGCCACAGACGCGGGAGGCACTGCACGCCACTCACTCACATCCCTTCCTTGTCCCGCAGCCGTCCTCAATCCATCTCAACGCCGACTCTCAGCCTCATTCTTCCTGCCGCCTTCTCCACATTCGACGACTACTAAACCGATGCTTGAAGGACAGTGCGGAAAGAAGTCAACCGACTCAACTCTCAAGATTCCAACATGCGTTACGTCCCTTGTATCTCACCGCAGCTGCTCCTTGCAGCCCTCTCTGGCTTTGTACTATGTACTACCACGGCTCACGAGCAACTGCCGCGTATCAGGATGTCTTCGGCCGCCGACCACGTCCACAGCAGCCTCTTGCTCCTCAACAGCAGTAGCAATACTACCAGCAGCAAAAGTATGCAGGAAGATGACCCCGGCGTCACCCCTCATCGTCGCTCTCCACTCGCTCACTCAAATCCCTTCTACTGACCGACCTCCTGGCTCCGGCCCCCGTCCCACCGCCTTCAAATTCAACCTTTCCATCCGTCCCACTCTCCTTCCGCCCCACGCCTATGTACCTCCTTCCTCACGCATCCCCCACTCCGACTACCTGTCCCCTAGCCATAGTCTACTACTCCAACCTCACGCCGTTACTTACGCTCTACTTAACTTGTCCGCCGCTTCTTCTCATGCTGTCCCCTCCGCCCTCGCGTCTTCGTCAAACAAACTCTCATCAATTTCCACTCTCCCTCTCATCCTGTCCCCTCGACAAACAACGCTCTCCACTCATCCATCATCATCACTTCTACCATCCCGGTTACTCTTAGTCTATCTAACACCAAGCCGTCCCCAATCCCTTGTCATTACCAATTCCAACTAGTTAACTCTCGCCTTAACTTGTTCCGCCTCCGATCCTCGTCCCGCCGCCTTCCCCACATTTCCCGTGTGCTTTAACGAAAGCTACGAGGCGGGAACTTGGCAAGTCGGCAGCAGCAACATCCACGGTGCGTCCCTTTTCTCTCAATACCTTCCCCTTGCTGAGACTTTCACAGCGACGACTTCTCCCGGATCCCCTTCCCTTCCTCTCTCCAACCTTCTCCCGAGTCCTTCGGCCACCCCCACTTCCATCTCACTGCCACAGCCGCCTCCAAATTCGGCTTTACCGCCTTCTGCTGATTATCTACTCTACTCTACCCTCGGCACAACGCTTCTCGCCAGACCCTGCTCGCCCCTTTACGCTGCTGCGTCCTCGCTGCCTTTGTCCGGGAACTTCTAAGTCTCACCCTCGCTCTGCCCGTCTCGCTGCCTTCATGAAGTGCTATGGCCTTACGTTGCCCTTCCATTCGTCCCAATCCTCTAGCGCCCCACGCCTGCTTACCTCCTTATTTATGCACGCCGCCGCTAAACCTCTACATCTACCCCTCCCCCATCTATACTACAACCTTACGCCCCTCATCATGTCCGCCGCCCCTCGTGCCCTCACCCTCACCCCACGCCTCCACCGAGTCAACAAAGATTTCTTCTCTCCGCCTCAACGCCGACTCTCACCCCGAGCAACGTCAATACTAGAATACATGTTTCGATCAAGTGGGGCGGAGGAAACGAGTACTCAACGTGCGCGCTTCACCGGCTTCTCTGCCTCACTCGCTTGCTCGACTGACGCTTGCTTTTCTTCCCCCCACAGACTTCCATCCGGCAGGTTGTTCGACACCAACGGCCGACCGGGTACCTGTCGCGACGTTCAAAAGCGTAGCCGACGCACATCTTCTCGCCAGCTTCGACCTCTATGACCACGACTGCAACAACTCAAGAACGCATACGCAATGAATTTCGGCATCAATCGGTATGAATACAGGTGGTCGTGGCCATGGAGGGGTAGTTGCATCACCTTGATACGTACGTGCGTGTGTGCATTCCCTACCCCGCGCAGCTGTTCTGCGACGGCAGACGCTGACTCGAGTCTCGACTGTCAAGCTATAACCACGGTTAGCCTTTAACGTGTCGATGAGGAGGTAGCGGAGCGGAGGCATCATACAATACATAAAGGTGTGCCTATGGCTTGCGTTTCTTCTTCGCCTGCTAACTTTTTGTTTCTTGAGCCCTGCCCCGTCGTTGTCCCGCTGGCCATGGCCGATTACTATGCTTTCGCCCCGACGATGTGCGTGCTTCGCATCTGAAACATCTATTACTCCTACGGCGCCGACAACCTCCCTATCCTTTCAAGCTGTCACCAAGCCCGGGTCCTACGGTTATCATGCCAGAACTAAGAACTATTATGATATGTACGATTTGCTTGCGCCCCCCAAGACCATGCCCTATCATCCACCTTCACAGTACTTCCGCGACAACAGCTCTGTCTCAATGTGCCGGTGCTTTTCTGTTATGCGTGTCTCGACAAGTCCCTAAAACGTCGACCCTGCTTGTTCGAGGCCGCTACCTTTCACAGCTGCCTCCTCTGAGACTTCTTTCCCATCTCGATCGCCCGCAACACCCCCATCTGCAGCACAGGAAAAAATTATGAATCATCTAGCGCCGTTGTTACCTTGCAATGGGACACTTTTCCATTGCATTAATGGGGTAGTGGTAACCTGGGTCGTTGCCATCACGGAATGTCGAAAGTATGATTCGACCCGCCGGGGGTTCGATTCCCCCTTAATGCATATTAAACGTATTCTAAATCTTTTCTCTCTTTTTATTACTTTCTCTGGTACAATTGACTTTTTTCCCCTCTTCCCTTCGATTCAGATTTGACTTTTCTGCCATTTGCAGTGTGCTCCTGCTTCGGGATTTATACAGTACTTGGAGTGGACAAGATTTCTCATTGGAGGGAAACCAATTCAAAGCACAATGAACACACCTGCTGATACATAAGTAATCACTTCTTCTGTGTGGAATGGCAAGTCCATGACATGATCTTTCCTCAATAGGTTCTGGTATTTGTACATCTCACTGGTCATCGTCGTTTTGAGCAATGGTCCCTGGGGGACGTAATACTTTCACTATATAAGTTTGATATTCAAGTTCTCAAACACTCCATGTCTTCAACCCATTGTTCCAGGGTGTCCCACTGGCAGTAGCCAGCAAAAAGATGACAGTAATCTGTCTCCAGGCTTCATTTTTTTGATTTGCATGGGTTGCATGGATCCTAGTCTCTTTCGTAGACAGACGCTGCAACCAAAGAGTCCTGGTAGCTTCGGTTGTTGTACCTGGATCTGCTGCTCCATGAAATGGTGGTCCCAATGGATATCAATCTATTAGCTCTGTTCTGTATACCATGGGTGTGGTTCTGTGACCTCTTCACTGACAAGCTTCCAAGTCTGAACCATCGAGTGATTTTGCAAGGACATGACAAGTAAAACAGAGATTGTTGTGGAAGTTCTAGAGCACCAAACCACGCAGAACATAGACTAAAATGTGCCAAACAGCTGTGCGTATAGTATGCAGATCAGGGAAGTGTGATAACACTCAAAGAGAACATACAAAGTGACAAGAGCTGAAAATGAGAAGGTTGGGAGTATGTCGGAAATTTATCTCTTGCCTCATGAGGCATTTTTCTCACACGGCCTTATTTTGATGGTCCGAGGCTTTTAAGGCCTATGCGGCCTTACGAGATGGTCGACCCAAACTTTTTTTTTTTGCAGCTACAAGACGAGGCAAGGCATTCCCACCTTGTCTGCTGCTCTGGACGTGTTCTTTGTTCCTGGAGTAAGGATTCTGCACCCCACACGGTACCGTGGGGGCCCTCTATTCGAAAAATCGAATTAATCTCGTATGATATCACTTTGCTCATGAGGGCCTCGGCTCTCACAGCCACATGAGGCCTTACGAAGTCTCACATGAGAAATTTCGAATTTCCGACATAAATGGCACTTTTTGAGGGCTGTAGTGATCCAAATGGCTCGAAAGTTGGCTAGAAATGTGCGTAGAAGTGTCAGGAACAGTTCTAGTTTCGCCAAAAGGCCAAAAAGGGCGTAAAAAGGGACTGCCATGCTGAGGACTGGCATTTCCGAGATCTCTCACTTGTATTTTTTGCTCCAATGGTACTGCTCTTGCCTTCAATAGATAGAAGACATACTTAGCTTCTTGAGACTAAATGGAATGTGGACCGCAGTGATGTGTGGCATTCAATTTTTATGGAGAATACGGCACTAGACACAGTAAAACTGAGATGCACTGGCACGCGCACCGAGTTGAGAAACAGTTGAGTTGTAATTGCGAGAGCTGTAATGCACGTATCTGGACGAGAATTGGGCAGCAATGTACGGTGAAATGACCTGATCATGAATACATGTACGGTGGATATGCAGGAGGAAAGGGAAGGGAGGGGATCCCAAAGGGATTCACTGTCAGAGTCGGCAAGGTGCCTTCCAGAGCGGATTGCGAAGGCTACAGAGCACCAAATCACATGAATCTTGGGTCCTAAGGTACGTCTCAATACACCGAACAATGTTGAGTATGGTGTTTGCACCAGAGAGGGACGGTAATCGGGGGGATTCTTGTTTTGGACGGTATCAGCTAGAAAAAGGTGCCATCAGAAATTCACAGATTCTGAGAGCTACAGTGCACCAAACCACATGAAATTTAGGTCAAAATGCGCGGAACATTAGCGCGCACATGAGGGGACATATCAGCAAGCAAGGGGAAGCAGAGAAAGCTTGAGATTTGGAGTTTAATCAGAAAAAAAGTGATTTTTTGAAAATTGACGTTTTTGAACCTTCCGATGCTTCAAACTTGATGAAAATGAGCTAGAACTGTTCAAAAAAGCGTCAAAAAGGGCCTAACCGGGAATTGAACCCGGGACCTCCTCGAAACACGTGACTTCGGCGATTGCCGATGCACGCCCTAACAAGGAATCATACTACTAGACCATCAGGCCGATGGCCTATAAGACACCAAAATTTACTCGATAGTTGACTGGGTTTTCACGTCGCTTGTGCGACGTGTCCGCCTCGAGCTTCACGGCAGCAACGGACGTCTTCAAGCTTGACGTCTTTCTGAACCTGTCATACTCAAATATTGACATTCACAACTTTAAAATTCAAGGAAGTTGGATGGTCGCAACGAAGTCGCAACCCATTCGCCCAACCTGCCAGAGGCCGGCGCTTGTCTTCGATTCATACCCAAATTCATGTCATCCTGTAGCTGATGGCGAGAAGATCTCTCACCCGGACTTGGGGTCTCGATTGCTTCTTTCTCTGTGAAGACAGTTGCCGACAATCAGCAAATCAGTAAGTAAGCGCCACTAGCACTTCCGAACCTCTTCTTGCAAACCATCCCCGCGAAAGCCTAAATGAAGTATGTGCAATGCCTGCTTTCAATACCACTATTCATGGCCTATGACCCCAGAGTTGCTGCAATTCAAGCCGAGCCCGTTTGGTTCGATCTACAGAGCGGGGTAAAGAAAGCGTGCGCTCTTATCAGGGAAGCGGCCTCGAATGGCGCTGAACTCGTTGGATTCCCGGAATCATTCATTCCTGGATATCCTATGGCTATCTGGGCGCAACCTTTCAATCCCGCATACTTGGCGAAATATCAGAAGAACTGTCTCTCAGTTCAATCGTCCGAATTTCAAGAACTCCTTGAGGCAACCAAGGAGGCTGGGATTTGGCAAATCTTCATGCTTCAGTAGCCGATTATGACCGTTGAACTTGTCCAGGGTTGTTATTGGATTCTGCGAATTGGACGGCGGCAGCATGTACGCCGCTCAAGTAGTCATCAACTCTGAAGGAGTAGTCGTTCTACATCGACGTAAACTCAAGGTAGTGTGCCCTGGGATCCGTTTGACCTATCAGTTATATCGTCCGTTCTTCAGGCTACAGGACAAGAACGTACTCTCTGGGGAGATGCTCCAGCCGATTCCCTGCAAAGTGCTGTTAAAGGCCCGGGTGGAGTCATTATCGGTGGTCTGAATTGCTGGTACGTTCGGCACAATTATTGTAACGTTTTTGACGTTTGGTGGTAGGGAGCATCTTCAGCCTTTGCTACGATTCCACCACTACAGTCTTGGCGTACAAATCCATGTAGCCAGTTGGCCGTATTGTGATTCGGTCGCCAATGGCGCACCACCTGCGTTCTCTTCGGACGCACAAATTGTTCAGGCCAAATTCGCCGCTCTAGAGGGTCAAATGTTCGTCATTTCGAGCACTCAGATGCTCAGCAGCAAGAATGCAGAGTTATGTGGGTAAGTGCGCAATAATCAAGCTGGGGATGTCGAATTGACTCGGCGCCGTCTAAATTCTAGCGTGAAAAACTCGGGACCCTGGGAAATGCCGGTATGCAGCCATACTTCTCTAGTACAATCTGCGCGCATTGATTGTCTGTTATGTTAGATGGGCGGCGGCTTCGCTGCAATTTATGGACCAGACGGGACACAGCTCACCTCAACAACTTCACCGGACGAAGAGACAATTTTATATGCAGACATTGACCTGGATGCTGCGAGAACAGCTAAGCTGGTAGCAGATCCAGTTGGGCATTAGTGCGTGGTTTTCACGTACGTAGCGACGCTCCTAATGCAGGTCATAGCTCTCGCCCGGACCTTCTGACTTTGAAGGTTAACACTCGTCCAAATCCATTGGTATCGTATGAAGGACCTGAGGCTGAAAGCACTCTCCTTGGTCGACTATCGCAGAGTCGGGCATAAACCTAGACTCGGTAGCCTGCGTTGACTAGCAAGTCTAAGGAGAAAAGCGAAAAATTATGTGTGGATAAAAAGCAAAGCAAAGCAGTGTCAGCGATGATACAGATATTACTATTCTAATCGACCTTGAGATGCATCGACGTATTCTCTATATGTCCGTCAGTAAAAGGGTTCGTGTCCGACGCGCTCGAGTTCTCTGAGGGTGAGTGAAGCCGGTCCAATGTATTGGGGGAACGCTGCGGAGACCACTGAGATGGCGAGCCCAAAGAATACGGTGTTCCCCAAGCCTCACCATCCCCGTCCGCCTCCGTCGAAGATGCAGGCGAGGCTTTGTTGGATGAAGGATCAGGGAAATCAAAGCGCTGATTAGACTGCATGAGTGGGTCGAGCTGAATGTCAATGGGGTCTTCTAGATCGGGTGGTTCCTCGTGCATCGAGGACGGCGATGACCCACCCGCAGACCGCTCAAAAGAGGTCAGCTGGGGAAGGCCTAGATCGTCATCGCGCGCGTCGATTATCGAAATGGAACTCTCCTCCAATGTGATCTCCTCCGGCTCCTGCTGGCGCTCCAACTGGGCGGCGTCAATCTTGGCCCGAGTCTTTCCGCCAAGGGGTTCTGTTGACCGTCGACGATAGAATAAGAGGTACGCGTTGGCGTTCTGTATGTTAAATTAGCAAGAAACAAGATCAGTGCCGTTCGAGACTCACCACAGCATCGTCGGCTTTCGCTGGAGTCACGTAGGAATCATCGAAATGGTACCACTTGTCGTTGCGATGATTGAGCGCATATGCGCGGTAATGACCTCCACCAAGCCCACCCATGTGCTCGTCGACGCCGAACAAGTCGTAAATCAGCGGCTCGTCCATGTTACCCAACTCGAGGCCGTCCAATGACTCCCCCTGCTCCGCCAACCTCCGCGCAGCGGCACGCTCACCCACCATCTCCCCCAGATCCAAGCCCGCTACAGGAAAATCTACAAACGCATCGATTTTGTCCCTTAACGTCCTGCTGTTGCTGAAACGCTTGAGGTGCACGACGAGTACATCGGGTGCCTTCCACAGGTCGAATTTTTTCGTGGCCTGCTGGTGTTTCTTACACCGCGGGCAATACCATAGATCATCCTCGCCCAATTGCTCCTGTTTCGTGAATTCGTCGAGGCAGTCCTGCAGCGAGATGCCCTGGTTCTTCTTACTCTCCGCCGCTCGCTGCGCCTCCTCATACTCGGGATGCACCATCTGGCCCCACGACTCCCCTCGCGTGTCCTCCCCGAGTCGGTGGATACCGTCTCCAAAGTAAAAGTGCCTCATATTTTCCTCAAACTCGCACACCAGAAGATCCCCATCCTCCAGCAGCAGCCCATCCACCGCCGTTTCCGCGCGCGCCTCCAGCGTTTCCGATTTGTTGACTGTCAAGTACGAGTTCGCCGTCCCGTACTCCTTCATCTTCGGCAGCACCTTTAGCATGAACAAATCGGGTTTGGACCCCACACAGACGGGCTCGCGATCACCGTCCCCATTCACCACTCCCTCCATCGCAACATCCTCATCCTCCACAATCAACCCCTTCTCGTCAGTAATATCGCCCTCCGGTGCTTCGATGTGCTCCACAACGTCCCCGTTCGCCTTGATCTCTACGAGCGAATCCACAACAGGCGGCACACCGTTAATCTGGATCGCGCCGGGTACTTCCCACCTGAACAGTTCCCGGGGATGATTTACCCAGCGCTCGAGCCGTTTGACCACCTGGTCATAAATCGCATCCTTATCTGCCACCTGCTCCGGACTCAGAACCACAATCATAGGATGGCCGAAATACGTCGGGTTGGAGTGGTAGCCGCCATAAGTGCCGTAGGTCGTGCGCTGGGGAGTCGCGGGCGTGGGACGGAAGTCGGTGAGGTAGAGGGGCAGGATGAGGGGATCCCCGGGCTGAGCTTTGTACGTGCGGCTCTGCTGGGCGTGACAAGGCAGTTCGTAGCAGACAATGTGATCATTTGGTGACATCTCGCCGCAAAGAAGAGTGTCGTCCAGATTTTTGTAGAATTTCTGCGAGAATGTCTCGAGGGTGAGCAGCTGACGGATTACATGAGTCAATGGGCTTCATCTAAAAGCACGAGGGAGCGTACATTGTCTGGCGGGACACCCATCCATCTCCCGAGAAGGTGGCGCAAGTCCTTGAAAGATGCGTCCCGGCCAATCTCCACAGGAATCTAGGTTATCGTGAGTAGGGAATTATAAATTTACGCAGAGCGGAAAAACGGGTCCACCTTGACATGCGGTTTGTCCGTATCCCACGGGACATAGAAAATGGTGTGCTTCCACTTTTTTTGCACCGGCAAGGGCAACGTAAGGTACATGAATGGGTCAAACGTGATGGAAACCTGATCTCTCTGTTAGCCCGTGTCCCCCGTGCATCGAAATCGAAATCGACGCTCACCTTTTCACATTCCGGACACACAAGCGTGCTCTGATACTGCCCTTGGAATAAATCCACAATCACACTATCATTCCGCTTCATATACCCCTCCCAACTCCGCCGCGCTAAATCCACCAGCTCGCGATCACCTCCGCCTTCCCAATCCGGTTTCTCTACATACGGCTTTTGCAAAACGCGATTCAGATCCTCATGTAGCCCATCCAACAAAAACGCCACGAGCTCCTGCGAATCGTGCTGCTGGTACCCGCTGAACTGCGGTGCGAAGCGTTGCAGCTGCGTCTTGAAATCCCGCGGAGCATACGACGTCGACGGCGCAGTCGCCGCCCAGATACGCTGCAAGAGCGCGCCGAATGCCTCAGCGATGGCCCCGTGCATGCCCAGAGGATTGTCCGGATTGAGCTCCTTCGAGAACACGCCTGAGAGGAAGTAATCGACGAGCTCGGGCTGGTGTGCGAGGCATTGCAGGGCAGAGTTCATGAAGCATGTATTGCCCATGTTCCCGAGGCCAAGCGTGCCGGGTTCGAGCGTTTTGCTCGTCGATGGTGTGGGATTGATGACCGGGCTCCTCGACAAGCTGCTGCCAAACGGACGCGTGGAGGATGTTTGCTGGTTTCCGCCGTTGAGGCGGTCAAAAAATCCACCTCCGGAGGGGAACATCGGGGTTTCAGTGATGGATGGGGCGGCTTCGAGAGGAGGAGGGCGAGCGGTGGGAGGTGGATCAGCGATCCATTTACCCATCCTGAACTCCACAACAAAGGCGTCGCCCTGCATAAATCCCGTCTCTTCGAGGGTTTTGGAGGTGCCATCGATGTTCTCGCATTCGTAGGTAGAGAAGTTTTCATAGAGGAAGTCGACCGATTCAAACCCGGCCGGAGGAGGTGCGTTCACTTTCCAGACGCGGTAAGGTGTCTTTTCTGGAGCACCGGGGCGACGGACGGAGCTCGCAAGAGCTTTGTTTAGGTCAGAGACGGTTGCGGAGCAGGAGATGGAAAGGGACTGAGGAGGTTGAGAGGGTGCTGTTGAGATGATCATCTGCACCATGCGCATTACTATCAAGCGGAGGGGATAGAGTTCTACAGATGGCTCCTTTTGCTCGCCGCGAAGAATGACTTGTCGGGGAAGTGGATGCTTCGGTTCGCCGTACCTTCAATATACAGAAAACAATAAGGTTTCTTTTGATAAAACAAAGAAGAATTAGACAGACGTACCAAGAAACAAGATCATCCCATCCAGCCTGTGGCACAAGCTCATAATCAACCATGTCTGAAAGTGGCGCACGTAGGTTTCCGCTGGCGTCGACAAGGGGCGCATTGTCAACCGGACCAAGCTGATCCTCGGATACAGGACCTTCCTTGTCAACAATGCCGGTGCAAGCCTTCTTCCAGCGCTTCCACCAAGTCCTGTCAACGAGGTACCAAGTATCACCTTGATTCAACCTCTCTTGCTTCAACCCCTCCACACGAGCGTATCGCTCTGCAGGCGGTAAGAATGAACCCTGGGGAGCGAGGCGGATGGTATCTGTTTCAAGCTCGGCCATGTATGTGTCTGTGGAATCGGAAAGAGAAAGAGTGGACAGTGGCTCGCTGTCCTGGGATGGCCCATCAGACAACGAGCGTTTCACGGATGTGTCTGAGAGCGTCGAGTTACTGCGTTGACGCTTTCTACTAGGTGGCGAGGGCGGTGGCGAGGGTGGCGAGGACATCATGGCAATAAGAAAGAAAATAAAGGGAACGCGTACAGATGAGTGACTGTCACAGAGTGTCACGCATCACCCCTTCCCACTTTGCGCCTACAACTCCACAGCGTTCGCTGAATTTCATGGAAAAGGCGGCCCATGGCGCAAACCCGTCTTGCAGACTGACTCAAATTTTCTGGGAAATTTCCGAGTTCGGATTGGTCTTCATCGCGTCGTTCACAGCTGTTCTTGATCACTGCAGAATCTTGGAGAAGCTTTGCCTATTGTGGCGAAGACAATTATAATCCAAATATTATGAGAGGTCTATAGTGACGGAGCGCGCCGCATTATTTTACAACATGAATCTAAGTATGATATACGGGTGGTAGAGGACTCCAGGAAGATCATGAATTTTGTGGTCGTGCATTATTCGTACCTGGTCGTTCCCTCAACGCCGCCCATGCTTCCTCAGTAGCAGCCGCTATCCTCTCCTTCACGCTTCCGAAGCTATCCAGCGCCGGACGCACATCAAGCGAGAAAACGGGTGATCCATCGCGTTCCGGCGGTGCAGAGTAGTAATCAATAACATAGCGCACTTCCTCACCCGTTTTTGGCCGCCGTACAACCCAGTCATGGCGGTCAAATGGAGGTTCCGTGCTAATTTGAGCGATGAGTTACACATAAAGGTTGAGAAAATACTGATGACACACTTGAATCGCGAGGGCATCAACCACCCAGCAAACATCCATATCCGTGCTTTGGGCGACATCTCTCCTGGTCTACCTTTGAACTTCGCTAGCTCAATGTCTTCCCCACTAGACAAAGATATCAGCATCGGGCCACTGAAAAGCCAAAAAGACAAGACGCACGGATACGCCCTCTTCTCCCATCGAACAACCTCCTCCCATGCCTTCTCATTCAAAAAATTGTGAATCTCCACCATCATTTCCACATGTTCCAACTCCTCCGGCGACTCCTTTCCCTTCCTTGCAAGAGCACTATAAAACTGCTGCGGGGAAGGATACTCCCACTTGTTCGCCTGATCGCGCGGAATAGACGATTCGGTGCGAGCTGTAGGCAATGCCCGCGCTTGTTCCGGCACCGCGTCCTGCGAAAAATTCGGCATTTGGTTGCGCGCATTGATAGCGCCCCCATCATGGTCAATTGGGCATTGCGCTGGTTTGTTGGCGCCATTGTGGGGAACGGGACACCCAGAAGCAGCAGCCTTATGGTCAACCGTACATGCTTGCGAGCTACGCGG
Organism: Favolaschia claudopus; assembly: GCA_037176885.1. NCBI lineage: Eukaryota > Fungi > Basidiomycota > Agaricomycetes > Agaricales > Mycenaceae > Favolaschia > Favolaschia claudopus. The sequence goes on along the minus strand of JAWWNJ010000034.1, from coordinate 1,070,203 downwards.
CACCACCGAACTCGATGCAGTCTGGCCCATGGGTGAATTTTGCAGATGAATGGCGGAGCAAGTAGGAAAAATGCTTCGGGTTCATCAAATCACACAAACAAACAACCGCTTTCCGCCGAAAATGGAAATAAATGAACGTCGGCTCGGGAAATTTCGGGCCGATGATTAGTCACGCCAAGGACCTCTGTTGTCACAATAATGTCAACATCAACTCTCGCAGACACCCAAGAGTCGGATTCACCCTTCGATATCCTCGGGAAGTCGGCTACTCACCAAGAAATAAGCCCCTTGCACTGCCTCGATAAACCTCCCACTCCGAGTTTGCAGTTTTCGCTGAAGTTCCCCGGGTCGTGGGCTATGGGCAGAAGAAGGTCGGTTGAGCTACTTACCGCTGAGTTGCACCAGCCATAGTTCGCGCCGCAAAGCCGACGTTCCCGACTTCAAGTCCAAAACGATTCGTCCCTATTTTAAACAGCAGTTATAATCGGCGTTGGTCAAGGTCGTGACTCTCCAAGACTCCAGAGGCTTCCCTTGATCGAGTGCTCTTAGAGGCCATTGCCAAGTCGCCGTTGCGCTCCGAGAAATTGCTGCACCATCCGCCGGTGCGGTACACACACTTCCCAAAAGTGGTATCACAAGTGTCGTACGTTTAGTACCAACGCCAACGAAATTCGAAAGCTCTCCGACTCGTCCACTCTATCGACAGAACCCAAAACCGGACATTCTCTGTCAGAAAGCTGTATGCCAAGGCCCCGGTTTCCTACGCAATAACAGTCGAAGCGGAAAATTCTCGTACTCACTTCAGGCGCGAATTTGGATTACCGGCGGTTCGTCACCTCTCTCATGCTCTTGTTCGGCATTCCTCGACATCGACATCTTGCCCCAACGACTGCCATGCCAGCTTCTATGTCTGATTTTCTACGCATAGCCTCGCGAACTAACTCCAGCACATGTAAGACCTCTTCGTTCGGACCTAATACTCCAACCCAAAATCTCAGACAGAGCAGCTAATCTCCATGGCCTTCCAGGTGGCACCGAGGAAAAACTCTCGCGCACTGAGACTTCGACAGGGCTTGGCGTTCTTGTGGTATCACCCTGCCAAAAGGGACCTTCCGCAAAATCATCCTGGCATGATGAACGTTCCTCCAACTTTCGAGAACCAATACTTTTTTATACCATCCATTAGCAAACGGCGTGCTTTGTCGATCCGTTTATCTGGGACTACTTCTCCCGGAAGCTGCTTACATCAATTTCTGAATAATATCGCGAAACTCGGTTCGGCTCAGCCCACTTCCGACTGACTTGTTTGTTCAAGATATTCAGGTTCGGCATCCCTCAATAACAAGCTCGATCCGCACTTCTTTTAGAGATTGACGGTATTCAATATCAAAAGGTAAGTATACTTGAAAACCGATTGACTACCGAACCTTTCTGATGACAAGAGAAATCAAGTGTAACTGTCCGTCCGAGCCGCAAAGCATCCAAAGCGACGGGGTACCAGATGCTCGCTGATCATGGCGCATAGCCTCGCGAACACTCTCACGTTTTCGTTTTTGCTCTTTTCATTTACCACCCGTATCTTCTCGATTCCACGCTTGGACTCGTACAAAAGCAGACATGCTCGCCTGGCGAGATAATCCCCGTCGTATTCATTTCACTGACAATGTCTGCGTCGCCCCAAAGTTCAACGAAAGCCGCTGCCTCCGCAGACGGTGACCATCGCAAGCGGTAAGCCTTCCAACCACACTCCTTACCCCTGTATATCATGACTCACGCAATCAAAGTCGACGCAACCGCACCACGCAATCTTGTCTCAATTGCCATACCACAAAACGCATGGTTAGTGTCCTGCATCACCATCGCCGACGCCCGGATGGCTCAACAAACTCTAGTGCGACAGGAAACGACCGGCTTGTTCTCGCTGCTCACAACTTGGTGTTGTAAGTCCCTGAGATCCCGCCCATGCGGTAATTAAACCGAAGTTCATTTCAGAGCGGAAATTGCGTATACGAGATCGACGACCTCAAGAGGGCTGCGAACAAGACCAAAGAAGACGAGGGTGCCCGGCTAATGAATCGTATCGCTGAACTCGAAGGATTCATCCGCGAGGTAGATCACCATCTCGAATAATAGCATTTGTTTCTAACCTTCTTTCTACTTCAAGCTCAAGCGAAAGCCCTCGCCCACTGGCAGTCGCTCACCGTCTGTGTCCTCTGGAGAACCTTCAACAAGCCGTTTATCGATGCCGCCAGGCAGCCCTCGCAGGTCCTCACCCAGTCATTCCCCCGGTCCTCTCTTCCCCTCTGGCATGGACAACTATCGATCTGTTGATGTACACTCGCGCGCTAGCGAATCACTCGCATCCCTCATGGCCGCATGTGCGAATCTGACGGACCACATGTTCCTTCAAAGGGGGGGCGGAACCTGCAGCTGCCTGAACGAAACCTCATGCTACAACGCGGTTCTGCGGCTCTCTCTGATACTCAGGAACGCAGCGGACGTCCTTTCCCAGTCACACAGCCATTCAAGCCGCTCCGGATGCGCTTTGAACGACCAAATTTCTGAACTAGATAATTTTATCAAGTACGTGGGTTGTTATCTTTAGTCAAGTACTTGCAGCTGACACTGGAGGATAACAGGACCTCTTTACTCCACGTCCCAAGCTCCGATTTTTCTATGCCGTTGAACTTCAACCATGAATCTGGGTCCCCCACCCTCCCTTATCCGAGTTCGCCGACCTTCTTCACCCCATCCTACACTGAGAATAACGGGCTTTACTGGAATTTGGGGGACGAATCAGATAACTTTATGAGCTGGGTACCTGCCGCGAGGAATTCATGATGTCTTATGTATACGATATTGGTCTCCACATTGTACTATCATGTATTTAAGCTATAGAATCAAAATCGGGTTTCTTTTCCTTTCGTGGCTTTAGAATTCTGGAATACGCCACCTATCTTATCCTACTGCACTTCGACTCCAACCGTTGGTTGCGACATAAATACATTAGACGTTTACGGCTTATGTTTAGATGTACCTCTCAGTCGGTGTGGTCTCGCATCGAGTAAGTATATAGATTCTTCCTTCAGCAGAGTGCGTCAATGAAAGGATTCAGAAGGTAGACGGACTCGGAGAATGTGAAGAAAACATCGTGCGTCGCATTTTTCGTCGGGAGACGTGCTGTGGACGGCAACGATAACAAAACGGAGGTGAATATTCGGCGAGGCAAGGCCAGAATTCGCCAGATTCTCATATGCCAAACAGTAAGGATGACCCGGAATCTGGTCGACCACGAAGACGCCATTTGACGGAGCTATTTATGATTAACTTCAAGTTAGGACACGAGAATTAAATTTGTTACCCGCCTGCAAGCCGAAAGTGAGTAGATACATGAGTCTTTGAGGTAAGAATTTCTTTACGCACTTGAGCGGTTGGTATATGAGACCCATGGGTCACTAGATGAATTGTTCAACTCGAGCTTCAGTGATGTTCAACTTCGACATTGGCGCGTCGGAGAAAAATCACAGAGGAATTAGAGACTGGAGCCGTATCTGTCGCAGTAACCGAGAGAGCGGAGCCGTTCTGCGGCGTATCTAATATTTACATTCCACTGAGCACTATTTGCGTTCCAAAATGTCCAACCTAAGTTCGTTGCTGTCGGGCCGAATGACCCGAATTAATTGGTATTGTTTGGATCGGAGATTGTCGGGGACGCGTCGGCCGGCAAAAATTTCGTGGGCGTCTGAGCCGACTTGCACATTGACTGTGTCAGTCTCTATGCTGCCCCGCAATCTCCAAGGGCTCGTCGTCAGAACCGCCGCTCGTCGACACGCAGCTCTCTCGAGGCAGAATGTGCCATTACCTCTACCTTTCCGGATAGCGCCTACCGCAGGATTCCACTCTTCGTCTCGGTGGCGGAATGAGCTTCCGAAATCCCCTTTTCAGACGTTCGTAGAGGTTCTCCGGGACGAGTTGAAGAAGAACCGAGAGTTGCAGGAGAATGTCAAGCAGCTACAGGGTGATGTGGACAGACTCCAAGATTCGGAAGCCATGAAACGCGCGAGAGCGGCGTACGAGAGAGCCCGGGTACGTTCTCAACGACGTGTTGCTGTAGTCCGCTGACGCGTTTCCTTATAGCTGACTTCGAGTATCAAAGAAAACCCTCGATTACGAGCCGCGGCTGAAGAGCTGAAGAAGACGGGTGTCAAGGTCGGAGACGCCGTATCGGAGGCGCTCAAGACGATGGAGGAGAGCGAAGTAATGCGTGCCGTGCGTTCTGGATTGCATCACAATTTTTTGCGCCATTCTGATAATTGTTTAGATCTCCCGCGCCTCCGCTGCAGTTTCTTCCACAATAGAAAAATCAACTGAGCCGATACGGAATACTGCAGCTTATAAAGCGCTTTCCGAAACGCTTGTCGACGCTCTCGACGATAGTGGAAGTGCTAAGCATGCGGGATTTGAGGAAAGGGAGGCCCGGAGACTGCGACGACAAAAACGGCTAGAAAAGGCGGGACGCGCTCGTGGATTGGCGCCGACTAATCGCGTCGCGGAAAATCCAGAGTTCGTGATCGGCATGTGTTCGCGTTTCAGCCCTACACTAACAGGATTTCAGAGCTGGTTCCGCCGTTGTCCTCCACAAAGATTCTCCGCGGCAAGAAAAATGGAATCGACTGAAGGAGACCAATCCCGTCTTTCGCACTCTTGCATCCATGCGCCAAGCTTTCGACGAATCCGAAAATCCAGTCGTAGCATCTGTCCGGAATGTCACGGAAACAGTAGGATCATGGTTCGAGGAGAATGAGACCGCGCAGGTGATGCGGTTGATGAAGAACTTGGATCCACATTTCACCCGAGACGGATTCGAAAGGGAGCTGCGCGAATACATCGTTCCGGAAGTCGTCGACGCGTATCTTTCGGCGGACCAGGCCGCTCTCAAGGCATGGTGTGGAGAGGGCGTGTGTAATTTTCCCCTCGTTGGCTGATACTTCTAACGAACTATCCCCAGACATATAATGTGTTATGGGCGACTGTCGAGCAATATCTCCGTCAAGGCCTCATTAGCGACAGTAAAGTACTTGACATTCGACAAGTTGATGTGAGTTGGCTTCGCTCAGCCCGTAATCCCTCGTTCATTTTTTCATTCAGGTTTCCGCGGGCAAAATCCTCGATAACGAAGTTCCTGTATTCGTTATCCAGTTTGCAACGCAAGAAGTCCTTCTGTTTCGAAATGCCAAGACACGCGAAATCGTCGTCGGTGCTGAGGACCGAGTTGAGCAGTGCACTTACTTTGCTGCCGTGACGCGTGTCGAAGAGGAACTTGATAATGAGCTGACTGGCGGATGGAAGGTTATCGAGGTCCGTTCAAATCCTTTCATTCCTTTTGAGTTAATTTTTACTCTCCTCACTTCAGATGGCGCGGCGGAGTTCGAGGGCCTATTTATAAAAGTATCATATAGACATAGTACATACAGTAATACTCAAGCAAGCAAGGACATAGGGAATGCCTTATGCTCAATCACCACTCTACTCTCGTCGGAATTGAGACCAAACGTAGCAAATGACCCAGTTTGGCAAGCACTGCGTTCAAACAGTCCCTAAAACGGCCAGTGGCGAGGCGCGCTGAGGTGATCGCCGAGGCCAGTGGAGGTCCACCGAGCCGCGTGGTTGCGTCTAGACTCGGCCTTTGCCGGCCGCCTCGCAACTTTCGCAGCCGAGGCACGCCTACCTCCGCGACGGCCGTGTACTAAGACGCAATCTAGACACACCTAGACGCATGACGAGGTGTGTGTACACGGCACGGCAGAGCTCCATAGCACATGCCGAGGCCGTCTAGCGGCCATCAGCTAGCCGTCAAAAATCTAGCCGGCGCTTGAACGCAGTGAAGTTGAACTTTCTTGCATCCAGCCAATCGATTCCGAATTTACCGACAATGGCCCGCCCTTGGCGATCTTGAAGTTATGACTTGGAGCACATTAGCATTCGGAAGGCAGGCATGAGGTAGTACGAGGACCGTTGTTGCTGTCGGACTCGGCAACAGCCAAACCTTGGATCATTAATGTTGATTCCTCTTCAATGTCGTCAGTTGCCTGTCAAGGTTAGCGGCCATCGCGACATCCGGCGGCTTCTGAAAGAGCTCCTATGGACCTGCATACGTTCATGATTTGTTGGAAAGTGCCTCTCGATTGCAAAGAATTTTCGGAAACGAGACTTGAATCGGTCGACAGAGAATATCATGATATGGCGTTACTTATCATCCGTATGGTGGCGAGTCAATTTGCCGTCGGGGGGTTTCATCTCCATGAATCTCCAGCGAGAAGAATGGGAGAGAAGCTAGGATGGCACGAAGCCAGATGAAGGCGAAGGGACCTGGAATGGGTCCTCGCCAAGCAAAATCTCGATGCACGGCTCGGCCCACTATGATTCTGGATCCTTACATCGTCCGATTTCCGGTCCCACAAGTCCTTGCGTGCGGGTGAGAGCTGTGGAGTTAACAACGTAGACCGTCAAAGTAGTCGCCCTCGGAACAAGGAAAGCTGAAGGACTGCGGACCGGTCGAATGGACGGTCCCTTCCCTCAGGATCGGACTTCGGAATCAGCTGTGAGACAACCCTTGCATCGATATTGTACGTCGGCCCTCTGCTTTCGTGGCACCTTGGCGGCAGCTGCTATCACAATCTGTCAGTTGTCCACTCGAGGATGTTTGAAGACCTGACTGATTCTTATGATTCTTGGCGGTCGAGTGCTCGTTGATGAGTTCCTTTGGCTTTGGACGTAAGTAAGAACGTTCATTTCTCGGCGTCCAGCTGGGCGTCCGAGATGTGACAGTCACTGTCGCCCAGCTTTTCGGCGGAATGCGACCAACGCTCACACACCAACAGCGAAGCTGGACAGGGTGGTCCATGAAAAGCTCCATCACAAATCCTTGGGCTGTGCAACATTCTACATGATTGCTCTCGAAACCATGTCCTCCACAGAGATAGCCTGATAAGTCCCGGCATCCCCCTCGGGCGCCCAGACAAGGCCGTCAAGAATATACACCAAAATTCCGCCCTTGCCATCCGCAATGAGACTGACTCGGAGCAAAGGCATATGAGAAGGCTCGTGCGCGCGTCCTGTAGGTATGGACAACGGATTGTGCAACGCCGCAAAGCCTTCCGCATTCGACGATTACATGGTCTCCTGCGTCCTCGCCGACGGAGGCAGCGGCGCGTATGGTGTCCCATTCTGCTCAAATATATTCGGCGCAGAAGCGGACGCCGCCTGCTCTGCGCGGAAATCCGGTCGCGGTAGCCGCGTCGGGGCTTGAGGACCGAGCTCAAGAACCTCATTCATGAGTTGCAGCCCACGCGTGGAGTCTCGTGCGACACCACCCAGATTCTGCACCTTCTCTCAAAAAGAGACGAGCCTTTCCAGAATAGAAGGAATACCGCTTGATGCGGAAGCCTTCGCGGAGCGAAGCGCCGAGCTGGGGGACGACGTATTTCAGGAGCATTGCGTCCCATTCACCGGCGTCGTAGACCTCCCGCCAGTTGCCCGAGTCCCCGGGAGACCATCGCCAACGCTCCAACTTCGGAGTAAGCTTTTCGCATTCTGCTGGGCAGCGCCAAGCACGTCTTCCATCCTCAGGCCCATGCGAGGAAGCCGGGCTTCCTCGCCTGGGGCAAGGAAAGACAATGATCCACAGAGATACCGCCGCCCGCCTCGGACTCCAATCTGCCACAGCTTTTATGAATAACTCTAGGGGTTATCGCGGGTGAACGGCGGCAGGAACGACGACTGCGCTTCCTAAAGTTTCACGGCCGGTTGCGGAGTTTGCGGGTTCCAGTCGTTGTTGATTGATGTTCGTACATTCGGAAGCCGTACGTTCCAGAGCGTGCTTTCGAAGGGTGCCATTGGTTTCCCACTGCGATAATATTGAGCACTGATCTTAATAGTCAAGAAATAGGCAACTTACACGTCAGGAAAGCGAGGCAGAAACGGGCTTGAATCCGTAAATGTCGACTTGAGTCTGGGCTGGTAGCATTCACTGAGAGCTCGCCGCCAACTGTGAAAATAGAGAGGGAGACCATTGGCGCGTCCAGCGAGTGTCATGAGGTGACCATGCGACGAACCTGCGAGCATGGTTAATCTCACAAACGCACGATATCGCCAGAGTACCTACTAAAGGCGCTATAGCCGCAACAGCGATCTCATCCAGCCTGTACCGCTCACATTTCCGAGAGAATTGGCCGACAAATCTGTAAAACAGAAACGAGCTCTTCAAGTTCGAGGGGACCTTCATGCATCAACGCCGACTCCTTCGACTTCGTGTTGATCTAGTTGGCGAAAATTTCGACTTGTCGAGAAAAAGGACTGACAGTCTACATCGTCCTCGACTTTCTTTCGAAGACGAGCATCTTTACGAACAGGCGAGTGTCTTCAAGAATATTTCATTTCTTGCGCAAGGCCTTCGCTTCACGAGCAAAACCATCGATGCCGAACTGGAATGCGTGTTGGGTCGTTCCATGATGACCAGGTACTCATTCAGCCAGATATCCGTCAACGAGAAAACCTCTCAAACTAAGGTTTTCTCAAACTAAAAACACGGCGTTATCAGGCAACAGACGGATTGTACAAGAAACCACGTACCACTGAGGCGTCTTGACGATTCTTGACCCCCCTCAACAACGATTTGCTCGTGTCTTGTGCTCCACCTTGATTTTGACTTTCTTCGGTTTCCACACCTCAAACAACAGTTTCTCCTTCGCTTCTTTATCCTTCCCGGTCTTTGCTCGCCGCCTCGTGAGGAGCCTCATAATCGCTGACCACCTCAGAACGACGCCGCGCCTCCGCCGTGGGCTGCTCCGTTTCTTTCCTTCCACCAACGGAAGCCCATTGACACTAGAAACCCTCAGACAAATTACGCACGCGATGTGACGCGGCGCGTTCACGATGGAGGACCGCGCGACCTTGCAAGTTTGGTGGGGGCTGGATGAGGGATCAGTTACGGCATGCCATCAAGACTTTGATATCAACCTCATCCTTGCCCCATCCTCAGTTGACTTGAGCTGCGAGCATCGACTCAGAGCATCCATATTCATACTCCATGCTGCGTTTTTTTTTTCAAAGAATTTTAACCCTCCTTTGAGAACGCATCATGATCATCACGCCGCCACTGGTGAACGGCAAGTTCCTCTCAATGAACCATTCCGGTGTCCCGGGCCTCAGTGGCCTACTCCCATCCAAGCAGGTATGATCTGCTCTCGTACTCCAGTCTACCTTGTTTTCGTTATCCTTGGTTCATTTTGTGATTTGAATTCAAAGATTCTCTAATATTTCCAGTCAACAATAGCTGAAAACCGCCTTTGATGCACGACGTTCAAAAGTACCGAGCGCTCGACTTCCTCACCTTTTTCAGGCACGATATCACTGAATACACCGAACTCTTCCTCACAGTGACTCAACGACTTACCGCTCAAGACATCTCCAATTGCCTAATCCGAATGCCGAGAGAATGCCGAACAATAGCGAAAAGACAATTGAGCTGCAACAGTCCAACTTGGGAAGACCCGGATGCGTTGACTTCACAATAGCGCGGGAACCAACTCCGAGCGAGCCCCTGGCATGCCTCTATTCTAGGCGCTCCCAATTGTCAAGATGCTGCAGCATGGGCCCGGAAAAGATGCGTAGTCGGGACACATAAAAACGGGCATGGCCCCCATCCTGACGAACTGCGTCTCTGTCCCCCCTCTCCCCGTCATGGCTCTCTTACGATCTCTCTACCTCACGATTCTCGCCACTGTATCTGTCGTCCTGTCCGACTCCCTTCCTAGTTCCTTCCCCCACGCATATCCTGGCAAACCCACTGGTGATTACAGTCCCGTATGGCAGCAATGTACGGCAATCTCGAATTACTTGCCTCGTTTCAACGCCTGAATTGTCGCGCATTTTAGACTTCAAAGTTACCTCTCCTCTCCCCAACATCACTTTCTCTTTACCTCAAGGCTATGCCGGGAACATCGACGTGCAGCGCACCGGACACCCCAACAACACTCTGTTTTTCTGGGCTCTCGAGAAGACACCTGGATCGCTGACGGCATCGAAGAGCTCTGATCCCTGGGGCATCTGGCTCAACGGAGGGTTAGTTCTCTCGTGTTCTACATTAAATAAACTTTGACTATTGTTCACAGTCCCGGTTCATCAAGTATGGTCGGATTCTTCCTCGAGGTAGGCTTGGCTCCTCTATTTTTGTCGCGTTGACTTACACTCAGCGCAGAACGGACCCATCCGCATCGCTTCCGACGGTGCTATTTCTCAGAACAAAGATAGTTGGGATAAGGCCGCAGATTATTTCTGGATCGACAGTCCTGTGTGCGTATATTCTTGCTTCTATGGAAGTAATTCGATTTCGCTCATCACTTATATTTAGCGGTACGGGGTTCTCCACCGCCGATGCTGCTGGATACAGTTCGTTTTCGTTCGATTTCGTGTCTCCTCGTACTAACCTTGCGGATAGTTGCCGATGAGGATCAGATGGCAGCGGACTTCGTGAGCATTCAGTATCTTTTCTAATGTCTTACCTCTAATGTTGTGTCAGATGGGTTTCCTTGCGAACCTGGTCAAGGTCTTCCCCACCCTTGCTACGCGCCCTCTTCATCTCACGGGAGAGAGCTATGCCGGAGTGTGAGTCGACTTTCAACTCATTTTCGTGTTGTTCTGAATCGCGTCGACGGCAGCTATATTCCATACATCATGAAGGTAAGAATTCTCGTGTCTCCATTATTTTCATCTCACTCATCTTCTCCCCCAGGCGTATTTCTCGATGGCCAAACCCCCAGTCAAGATCGCGAAGATCGCCATTGGCGACGGTTCCATTGCCGAGGACGAGGTTTTCGAGCTGCTGCCCACCGTAAGTTCGCTCACTCCTCGGCCGACTCTCACTAAATTCCTTGTCTTTAGGTGAGCATCCTGGAAACGTTCCCGCAACTCATAGGCTACGATCCAGAGGTCTACAACTATTTCAAAGAGCAGTACGTCGTTTCTCTCTCTCCGCCTATTCAATATACCTCATTCAATTCCACCAGGGAACATCTCTGCGGCTTCGACGTGAATCTTACTTATCCTCAAAACGGCATCATCCCCACAATCGGCTTTACCAACGCCCGCGACCGCGACGTTCCTTTCCTCCAGAAGACCAAATACGCTAAACGTGGCCTCGTCAGCGAGATTTCCGAACGATACGCTCAGTTGGAGGCCTCCGACCGACACAGCATTGGTCGTCAACGGGAGAAGCGCGATTTGAGTTTGCGTGCGAATGGGACTCTCGATCCTTGGGTGACTTCAACAATTTATTTTTGTTGAACATCGCTCAATATCTTGTTCTCTTTCCACAGTACGGTTGTGCGCTCCTCCCAGAATTCATCGACTATGCCTTGAACTACTCCGCTCCCTGGAATATTACCGGGGAGGATTTTAATGTACGGTCTATCGTTCGTTTCGCTGAACCATTGTTTTCTCACATCCTGGAACGCTTCAGGTTTACGACATAACGGATCCGTTCGGCTCACCCAGCCTCTCGCCGGCTTACTTGAACGGTTCGTTCGCATTAGATATTGTTGTTCTTACTATTCGTGCTTATAGTTCATCAGACCCACGCGTTGTCGCTGCTCTTCATGCCCCGACAAGCAAATCTTGGGCACAGTCCTTCGAGTTTGTATTCGGTGATCTAGGTTCGTTTATTCGCGCAAAGGGTTTTTGGCTGCGTCTGATGTTGTTGTTTCGTCAGAGAATGACCCCAGTAAGTATATATATAATACTGTCTCGCAGACTGGAGAGTGAAGCTGATGCAACAAACCTACCAACAGGCCCGGTGTACGTTTTTGTCTGCCGTCCTGTGTTCGCAGTGATCTGACAACCCCGCAGTCCCATGAACTTTTTGACCGAATTCGCCACGAATGCTACTGCTCACAATATCTCGGTTATCTTATATTCTGGCAATGATGACGCTCTCATCGCCCACCGCGGCACCGAAGGTACGAGAATTTCCTTTTCACATTTTTTTCTGTCTTCATTCTAACTTCTTCTCCGCAGTTACGATTCAGGTTAACACCAGCAGTCAATCCCATCGCCATTGTCGCTGACCAGCTTTTTCAGAATACAACCTTCGGCGGTATTCAGGGTTTCACCCGTAAACCCAGTACGCCTTGGAACGACGATAGCGGGAAACCGGCTGGTATAGTTCACCAAGAACGCGGCTGGACCTACGTTCTTTTCAATAATACCGGCCATCTCATCCCAGCGAAAACTCCCGCTGCCGTATGTTCCTTCATTTCTTACTTACTCTCGCAGTATCCGAATTCTTACTTAATTCCCACAGGCTCTGACCTTTGTCCGCGAATTCGTATTCGGCAACAACCCAACCGGTTCCGTCGTCAAAACGCCTTCGGGGCAAGCCATGGTTGTCGGCGGCGAAAACGCAGCCTTGGTCGGCGACGTAGTCCCCGGCGCAAACGGCATCGTCTACAACGTCGGCACTGCTACTTCTACCTTCGTATACCCGGCAGAAACCATTGCTGCCTGGAACACCTTTATTCGCGGGTCGACTGCGGCGAAGAACGCTCCCAAACCGAACGATTCTACAGACACCAATACCAACGACGCTTTCCGAACGACGCCGAACTCGCTCATTTTGGCTGGCCTGATGAGTCTGGCCGGCTTATGGCTTTTATGAATAATTTATAGCTAACTATTTTCTTGTTACTGTAATGTAAACGTACGCATCTGGTCGTGCGGTGTTTGGGATCTTGGGTATCTTTCTAGTCTACCTCACGATGTAATCACCCCTGCAAATGAACGAAACATTATGTCATACTTGCTCGACTCCCTTTTTCTTGGTAATTTGTGCAGCTCTCAACAGAGCTGGGGGATAGTGGGGGATGAAGCGTTTTGGTTCAAATGTTGAACTTTGCCGGCAATCTCCGACATCATGATCTCATATCAAGCGAGCGTGAGACGCACCTCAAAATCCACTTCCCCACGAACCACGATGAAGGAAGCGCCGAACGAGGTGGTCCAAGAGATATTGACTTACATCCTCACGTATCCGGACGAGGACTTCTCCGATACCTCAAACAGATCCATCCTTCGACCCGTCTCCTCCGTGTCTTCGTATCTTCTGGTTTGCAAACGATGGCTTTACGCCCTGACGCCGATGCTGTACCATACCGTCGTCCTACGTACAAAGGCCCAGGCTGCGGCTCTTGCAAGCGCACTAGTTTCGAACGATGATATGGGAAATAACATCAGAAAATTGCGTATCGAGGGTGGTTTCGGCAAACCTTTGTACACCATCCTCAAGTCTGCGCCAAAAATCACAGATTTATTCCTCACTCTCGTCATGACGGGAACAGAGGACTCTCGCGGTCTATGCGAAGGGCTTGCCCTAATTAATCCCTGCAAAGTCATTCTCCACGATGCAACGGACTACGATGTCTACGCCAATCCCCGAAAGCCCAAGCAGAACAAGCAGGTGACGCAGCTGCTCGAGGCCCTCTGCAAACAAATTCCCAATTGGGACAAGCTGGTACATAATATCGCTGTATATATGTGTTACAAGCACTGATCCTCCAATTCAGCAATCATTTGACTTTCCGTACGCGCCGTTAAACAACTATAGCCCGCTCTTTGGCTTCGAAGCGGACCCCTTGGAACCGCGCGCGATCATGCTAGCGGCGTCACTGGCAAAATCATCCTCCATAGAATATGTCGACATCCGCACGTCGTTTAGATGGCCTGGTTACGTTGATCAAATCTGGACTGCACCGTCTTTCAAGCAGCTTCGTTGTCGCGGCTTTCCGTATAAGGTGTTCCGGGAGAGGGAAACTTGGCGCCCAGGGATGATGCAATTAGAGCCGTATGGATTTGAACACTTGGTCCGTTCAATCATTGTCTGATCGAGAATCCCACAGAGCGCCAGAGAAGGAGGTCATCGAAGCCGATGACCAATTCGGCATTCCCATTCCGTTCCCTATTGACCAGATACTGGCCATGAATGGGATACCGGCCATGAATGGTCCTCCTCCAGGTTTCGACTCTGACTCTGACTCAGAGTCCGACTCCGCTGGTGATGTCGGGTTTGCACGAACATCGAAGTCGTTTTTGAGGCGATATTGCTCGCTCTCGTCTGCAAGCGTGAAGAACCTTCATCATACTGTGGCAGACCTAGCGTCTCTTAAAACGCTCGCGGCTTCCCCCGCGGCTTCGACGCTCCTTGCCTTACATGTTAACACTCCCTTCGATTCGCGTAGAACGAACCTCTCACCGCCCACTGCAAATCCAGACGTCTTCGCCTCATTTCCAGAATTGCTATATTTACGTTGGAACATTTCCTCCAAGTTTCCCTGCAAGACAGCACCTGCCGGATTTCGAGCATTCGAGAACTTGACAATCTTGGATGTGGATGGCCATTTAAACATAGCTGCCGCATCCATTCTTAACGTGCTAAAGCCACTCGAGTGCGTACCTTTTGGGTTTTACTACGCTGTGTGGGATCATCTTGGCCAATTCACATTTTCAGCCTCCCTGCTTTGCGTGTATTGATGTTGGAACGTAGCTCCGCGATTCCAGACTGGACCACATTCATGAAAAAACATGGGCCGAAACTCACCACACTCACAGCTGGGATTGAACTTCTTTTCAAAGCTCAAGTCTTTAACCTCTGCCCAAGTCTCGAAGACTTGACCGTGCTCCAGCTGAGCCCCAGTGTTCCGCCAGAACGAAGGGTGATTCTGCTTCTCGTGACTTCGAGCGTGAGGCTCATCATTTTGCCTTTTTCAACTTTAGTCGATACCGCCCGACTTTTTTACGTGTTCTGGAACGCAAGCCGCGCTCAAGACCGTGCATGTTGAATTCAACAGAATGTATGCACCCCATTATTTCTATCATATCCAAGTATGTTGTCTGAACTCATGCCATCAACAGAGATCGCCAGCAATTCCCCAAGCTTGAAGCGTGTTTCGAAGCACTCGACCCGTTGAAATTTACCGCTCTCAAGGAAATAAAAATTGACGCAATTCAATGGCCTGTTGCTGAGTGAGTTCCTGCATCCAGTCTCCACTCTCTTGTCTTCTGTTCGATATTTTCTTGTACTCCCCCTTCCACTCTTTCCTTGTTGACTCATAGCTTTCTTAGGCGGGAGCTTTCCAAAAATAAATTCGTTCCGTTGCTCGAGATCCTCGAACCCAAAGGTATTAGACTCACCGACAGGAATGGAGGCACAAGCGCAGTACGCAAATTCAAAGGAGCAACCTGAACTCGCGAGATGGAGATGGGTTCAGGATCTAACTGGCTGTCAGAAAATGGTTTGTTCTCCCAAGCGGCCGTGGATGATTACAGCTCAAGAAAGGCAATAGAAATCTCTAGTGTCTGCTTGGAGTATGCTATGTATCTTGATTCGTTCGAATTATTAGTAGCAACAAAGTAGCAAGTAACGAAAACTGTAACCTTCGATCAATCTCTTGATCGCCACGTGTTGAGCATCATAATGTACATAAAAAATCTATGTGCCCGGCCTTGCTAGCTCAAATATCATCTCAAGTCCAGAAGCCTGAAAACCTTGCGGTATTTCGAGAAATGGTGCTGAGTTGGTGCTGAGTGACCGGCCCGGTGATACTGGTTATGTAACATTTGATTTCATCACATCAAAGTTGATGCGAGAGCGGAGGCCACCCATTGCGCCACCCGGCGGGCCGGAACTTTCGCTTTGTCACTAAGCTCAGCAGATTTAGAAAATCTGGTTAAAGCGTACGAACCCCATGTCCGTGGCCAGTCAGATTAATAGACCGCGAACTTCTAGATTGTAGATGGGTCCAACTCCGTCCTGAGTCCTCAACTGCCACATGTCCTGCGACACCGCATGAGGGGTCGTCGCAAGCTCAAGTTAACGTTGTATTCCGAAGTCTCGAAGAATCATCTGCACTCTCCTTTGAAACGTATCACCCGCTCTTGAATAGCAATGATGCGCCCACCGACTACGAGTCCTCTCTTATCCGCTCTATCTTGGTCAACGCGGATAAGCGCCTGCAGCTGCTAGACCACGAGTCATCGAAATTAGAAGAAAACCTGCAGCAAATGAAGGCCGAACGCGCAGCATTACTCACTTTTCGCGCGCGTACTCGCACTATTCTGTCCCCGCTGCGCCGGATGCCGACAGAGTTGCTTCGCGAAATTTTCTCGTGGACACTACCTTCCTTCTCAGACATGGCAAAATCAGGGAGAGTCGACATTGGGCTCAGTCCATGGGTGTCGACCTACATCAGTAGCCGCTGGCGAGCGGTTTCCCTCTCTACGCCTTCGCTTTGGTCCCTATTTATCGCCGACTATGTTTCTAACGGTCCTAATCCACCTTACTATTCGCCTTCCTTAATAGAGACTCAACTTCAGAGAGCTCACAGTATGAAAGTCCATTTTTACGCCAACCAGACCGTGGATCCAAAGTCCCAAGTAGAGATCTTTCAGCTCTTGGCGCGACATTCAGATCGCTGGGCAGATCTCAGCATTGGGTTAACCTCGTTCATCTTACCGCTTCTAACTCGCCTCCGTGCCCGACTTCCGTCCCTTCGGAGACTATGGGTTCAGTGGCTTCGACCTACCAGTTCTCTGTCAGTACAATCCATCGACTGTTTTCAAATTGCCCCCTCTCTTGTCGACTTTGGCGCAACACACACGTGTCCTTATTCCGTCCCGTCCTCTTCCCTGCTTACCAGCTTACACGGTACGACCTGAATGCCCGCTTGGAGCATCACTGCGAGATCTTGAGGCAGATTCCGGCCCTCGTTGAAGCTCGAATCATCACTGACGCTGACGAGGCTTGGCCAGAAATAGACGGAATCATGAACCTGTTGCATCTTCGCCGCCTGTCGATATGTGCAGTCACCGTCCTGGGCTATCTTCGGGCACCTCTGCTAGAGGAACTCACACTGTTCGAGGATGAAGACCCAGTTTCCGTGTTCCGTTCCTTTCTCGATCGGTCCTCTTGTTGCATTAAGCGACTTTGCGTCGAGGATTATCGAGCTTTACCTACCCTCCAGTTGATGAACTGCTCCTCCTCCATTACTGAGCTCGTCATTGTCAATCACCGTGAACCGGCGGAAGAGGTACAGGCTCTGATGGAGGCTCTTACCGTATTCAATGGTCCTCGGGATAAAGTCATTGCCCCACACCTATCCCTCGTCTATGTTGGGTGGGAGGATACTGAGGATGACGCCTCGAAATTGGATTACAGAGTGTTCCTCCAGATGGTACAGTCACGATGGAAGTCGGAGAGTTGCTCCCTCGAAAAAATTGGCCTGGTCGTTCCACATGGACCCCGACCAGATTCTGTGATACTTGACGCACTGAACAGACTCCGCGAAGATGGATTAGATGTGATGTTACTGGAGGGAATGGCTGTGTCGATCGAAATCAGGATCTGGGATTGTGAAGGGACATGGAATTAATCGAAATTTTTTTTTTAAAAAAAAACGGGAACCCACGTACTGTAGGTGCTTACTCGAATGTAGTTGGGAAACTAGGGCAGGAATATAGATACCACCGTATCTCAGAACCTTTGACGTGCTAGATAGGTCGCAATGCGTGCACAGAAGCCTGAGCGACCGGATTCGTAATTTACGCTCGCCAATGACGCGAGGCTAAAAGGATCGCACGGTGACCCCGTCAGATAATCCAACCAAAACGGGATATTTGGTGGTGCCACACCCATAGTAAGAGTTACCTCAGGGGACTCAGATCCAGTCGACTTATGGCAAGATCTTGGGGAAGCCGGTAGTCGACGAGTGTCAAACAAAGACTTCGAAAAGAACAGGCATGAAATATAAAATGTTTATTGCCTTTTCGGTATCATTTACTTTATTCGTTTGTAAGTTAGTCGCCCCGAGAAGTACATGCTCGCCATGACAAAGCAGGCCGAGCCGCCCGGCTCTTGACCGTGTGACGGGCAACCCGAGAATCGCGGCGTACCACGCCGTTGAGGCAACGACTACGATGAGGGAAGCAAGCTGGGGCTTCACCTTCTGCATGCGGGAGCGAGGGTGTAACTGGGGTGTTGACGAATGAGCGTTCCTCGACGTTCATCCCACACCCGCCGCCTCCGAGAAACAACGGAGGTGCAGGTGACTACCAGCCCGCAATCTTAGATGCCATTCGCGCGGCACTGAGACCATTGTCCGGAACATTGGAGTAGTTCTGCACAAGCAATCAGTACGACGGACGGCAGGACGAGGTTGACTGGAGACATACCGAAAGGACGGGCACAAGAGCCTTCAAACAGGTTGCGACGCTGGTCGGGACGGGAGTAGATAGCTGATTGATCGTGTCTTCGAGAGCCGCGAACACTTCGCTGAGCAAGATAACATCGTCTGCGGCTATATTAATCACTGCCCGGGGCTAATAAAGAGGATAATCAGCATTCCGTGGACCTGCAGCAAGGGCGTAGATGACTTACCAGCATCTCCAACGCCACGACCACCTCCCCCACAAAATGGGTGAGTTGTTGTACGCTGTCCTCCGACGGCGTGGTATGTGCAGGCGCATCCGCAGCTGCTGAACTCGCCCGCTCCACGTAGTTGCGACGGAGGAAGGCAATGAGATTGTTTGTGGAATAGCTGACCGCGTCGACTCGGTTTCCGGTGACCGAGACCAAATCAGGAGTGGGGGTAGCAGTGGCGGTGTTCGATGAGGTGGTAGAAGAGACTCGGAAGGCGGAGGACCAATCGCGGGAGCGGGGGTAAGCGAATAGAGCTGCCGTCTGTGGCGCAGCGCGCAGACTGGAGAGAATGGCGGATGGGGTAGAAGCGACCGCCTCGCCAGTAGAAGACGCCGTCAATGCGGCGGCAGCAGCTGAGGGGATGGCAGCGTCACTAGCAGGGACGATAGGGGCGGCGGCGGTCATATCGAGGATAGACACGATACCGACGAGAGCAAGGGAGATATAAGTTTTCATGATGAAAAATAAGGTTTGCGAGTGATATGTGTTCGTTGTGTAACTTTTGAGAGCGAGTTGCCCCAGCTTCTATAGAAAAATCTCTCCGAGACATCGATTGAAGACATTTGCACTGTTTCCCCGAGACCCCCAGAAAGGCCGAGTAATTTGAGACACAACGAGAGAGACCTCGTCAAAGCGAGACTTTGCGCTGATGCTGGCCTGAGAAGCCTAACGTGCCCGGTTGGTCGCGGTGTTCATGGATATTCCGAGTGCGGCAGTTTGTGCCATTTGCTCGACCGAATCAAAGATCAACAACTCTTGCAAGAGGACCTGCTTGCAGCGCAAAAGACCATGAAGTCTTCATGATACCATACGGTGTGTTGACCCGAACACCTGCTTAGCGCTTATCATGCAAGACCGATTTCGCTGGATTTGAGGGTCAATGTGGTTCGAGAGAGACAAAAGGAGCTGGCCTACGCCTCCCCCACCTCTGACGTTGCCTATTTGGGAAATCATTTCCTCTTTTGGACAAGGAACGACCTGATGTATTGCTATCAATCTCTTACCTTGTGTCTTCACTATAGTAGAGTGGTTTACGTTGCGGATCTCCGTGTCGTCAAGGTTCATGACGCGGTTTGCCGTTCGAACCCTACTTTTGCAATTTAGTTTTGCTTTCCTGATCTTTTTCAATCCACCACGCGAAAAATATGTACAACCTCCACGCAGTGGGCCCTAGCGGCGAGCGCTAGCACCACGCAGTGGGCCAAGCGGCGAGCGTTAAAGGGGGGTCCGCGGGGGTCTCCCCCGCGCTAGATTTCCCATCAATATTGTATTAAGCATTGAAATCAGCGACACAAAAGGCAAAAACAAATCTATCTCTCCTTCAATGTGCCGTCAGGCCAAAGGAGGGGGGTCTGGGGGGAACAATGTTCCCCCCAGCATCTCAAAATCCCCCCAAACCATGCCTGCAACTGATTAGATATATTCAAATTCAAGCTTGCTTGTTGAAAGAAAAGCCCTTAAGAACAACCACCTTCATACAGAACTAGCTATAGCACTTAAGATACATACAACACCCAAAAAGCCTTTACAGTAAAATAGGTAGGTTGTTCGCCCTCCATCGCCAGATTCGCTTTCGGATCAGTTAACCAAAAAAGGAAATTTGTTACGGCATATGTCAGAGGTGGGGGAGGCCAAGGGGCGTTTCCAACCCACCTCTGGTTGACAGTGGTTGTGCTCAACCTCGACGCCCGATCTTTCATTTTCGAGATTCTTGGTGAGCAGTAGCCGGTGAATATTAATGTTGACGCGTCGTGACTCACCCGAACATTCGATTCCTCATCAGTGGATGTCGATACAGTAAACCAGATCAACCCATGTCCATAATGTGGTCTCCCCCGTCCTGCGCCTGGTACTGCTAATATATCAATGGCAATTCCTGAAGAGCCGCTTGCTCTGCTGCCCTTGCCTGGATCACGTCACCACGCGTTGCTAAACAGCAACGATCCTCCCGCCGAGTCAGATTCGGCGTTCATCGACTCCGTCTTCGTCGATGTGGATCACCGGCTGACACTGCTCGACCACGAAATGTTTGAGCTACAGCAAAAGCTGAAACAGCTGGAGGACTTACGCGCATCTCTACTCGCCCTCCGCGTTCGTAACTGTGCCATTATGTCGCCGCTTCGGAGGATGCCGCCAGAATTGCTTCGCGAGATTTTTTCGTGGACATTGCCATCTGTTGGCGATGAGCTGGAATCGGAACCTGGAAGGTTTGACTTGGGACTTAGCCCATGGTTGTTGACCCACGTCAGTAGCCGTTGGAGAGCTATTACGCTCTCCACTCCTTCGCTTTGGTCTCGAATTGTGGTCAATTACCAAACAAGAAACGGGAGATCGTCGCCTTCTTATTCGTTGTTGTTAGCAAAGACGCATCTTCAACGAGCTCGCGCTCTACAAGTGCATTTTTATGCTGGTGATGGCGTCGATCAACAATCTCAATCCGAGATGTTCCAGCTCTTGGCTCAACATTCAGAGCGTTGGGAAGACCTCAGTCTCGGTCTGACTTTCTTTCTCGCACCTTTCCTCTCCTCCCTCCAATCCAGACTCCCGTCTCTCCGGAGACTTTGGGTACTATGGACCGGAGATGCAAGCCCTCCGTCCACCGAGAAGACCGTTGATTGTTTTCAAACTGCTCCCTCTCTTTTCGACTTCGGAACTTCACACCTATCCTTATTTCGCCCCATTGTCTTTCCCGCTCACCAGCTTACTTGTTACGACACAAGAGGCCCGTGGCAACATCACTGCGAAATTCTGAAGCAGACCCCTCGCCTTGTTCAGGCTCGAATCGGAAATGACTTGGACGAAGTATGGCCGGAATTAGATGGAACGATTGACTTATTGCATCTCCGCCGGCTGTTATTGACTTCAGTCACTGCCCTGCGCTATCTTCGAGCCCCATCACTCCAAGAACTCGCCCTGCTCGAGGATATAGATCCCGTCCCAGCTTTCAGATCCTTCCTAGATCGCTCTTCCTGTTGCCTCAAACGACTCTGCGTCGAGGATTATCAAGCTCAGCCTCTGATCGGGCTGTTGAACTGCTGCTCCTCCATCGTTGAGCTTGTGATTGTCGTTGACCAGGCATCTGTCGAGGCCAGCGAATCTATGCAAGCCCCTACTGTGTCCAGCCTTTCGAAAAATGCGATCATTGCTCCTCATCTGTCTCTCGTGTTTGTTGGATGCACGGAAGACCATGATATAAATTTCGTAGCTTATCTCCAAATGGTGCAGTCACGATGGGAAACAGACCCTTGCTCACTGAAGAAAATCGCACTCGCCATAGAAGGGGGACGAGAACCCGATTCCACTACGCTTGAACGCCTGCATGAACTGCGCAGGATGGATTAGATGTTTCTTTGTTCAGGGGAGACACTGCTTTAACTGAAATAACGGGATGGGACTGTGGACCAACATGGACCTGAAGTTTCTGAGTACCGTAGGTAAGACAAATCAAATAGTGGTGCGCGCGTCAGATTCGAGCTCATATACCCGCAAGGAAAGTAGGTTCAACCAACTGATGAACCACTGAAATCAGCCAGGATGACAGGTGGATGTCATGGCCTGTTCTCCGAGCCAGGTTCTGGGTCAGAAGAAATTCTATCAGTGATACCAAGATACATTACTTACTTCCATGCCACAACATGAGAATTTTGGTTATAGTTGTCCCAGAAACTCGCTGTCGGGTTCATGTTCAGTTGCCCAGCTATTTTCCCTCTGTATGCATGCGCACACCTACACAAAATCTACATTCCTCTAACTACATAACAACAAAGCACTGAAATACATACATATAGATACGGACCAACCAGTCGCACCACAAAACCGAACGATCTACATGACGAAGCAGCCCCCTTCTCGACGCGGTGGTTGGAGAGGGGCATTCTTCTTCTCTATTTCCGCAAGACAGAGTTCGAACGCTCTCGCTGAATTCGTACGGAGAAATGAATCATTGAATTTCTGGGCCATTCATTAACCGCAACTCACCGACGTTCACGTCCTGCAAGGCGCTAGCTTCAATCCATGCGGCGTTGATGCTGTTCGCAAGCTCCTGGCCATCCCTCGAGTCTACTTGGCGGCTGCGGAGAGCTATTCAGTCCAGTTGATTAAATTTCAACAAATTACCAACTCCATGTGCAAGTCCGCCTTGGATCCCACAATGATTGCATTAATTTCGGAGAGCCCGGAGAAATTCAAGATTTTGTCGTATATGATTTGAATCATATTGAACGATGCGCGGGAGGTGATTGAATAGACTAGTACGTAGCCGTGTATTCCCATCGCATGTTGTGACTTCAATTGCGAAAATTCGTCCTAGAAGTAAGCGTTCTGGAGTGAGCAGAGACAATAACGATTGAAGTACACTCGCACCTGTCCCGCCGTGTCTATGATTTCGCAGGGATATTCTACACCGTTGTACGAAATAATCTTACTGGCCGTTGACTCGATAGTGGGGTAGTATGACTCTGAAAAATGGCCGTCTATGAACTGTTTTACAAGTGAGGACTTTCCTAGAGATCCATTTCCGACTCAGAAAGGGCAATTTGTAATCACATTCAATGAGATCGTGCTTACCCACAGAACGCGACCCGAGGATGACGATCTTCCGGGTGTTGAGGGTAACGGGAGGCATGGGTATATGAGTATGTACAAGCGGTCGGGTGAGTGAGCAGGGCCAGGTCTGGTGAATACCAGTGAGTGCACCAGCAAGCACTGCGCAGTGGGTCCCTGACAGCAGAGGGAAGGATGTGGTGGGTCGTGATAAAAAGGAAAGGCCGCTGCCGCGGCACCCCAGCGGCATCTGCCAACCCAGAACCGACGTCAGCAAATCTTCGCGTAATAATGATCCTCGCGCGCAAATTACTTGCACACGAGCGAGATGCGCGGAATAAATCGTCCAAGGCTTGCGTATATGTCCAGGAACAAAGTACAAATTGTAAGGTAGACCAATGAATCAAATAAATACCCTCCGTCTATGCTCACCGACATTCGCAGCGCCGGCGGCGAACGCGGGAAAGCAAATACTATAGTATGTAAGCCCTGCTTCGGCCCTCGACACCTCAACCCCCGCGCCCATGGAAACTTAGCTCACCCATGGAACTCAAAGCAGTTACTGCACATTCCCTTCGGCTTGAACGGATTCTGTTTAAACTCCGTGCACCCCTTCGCACTGGCCCCGACAGGCGACGTCGACAGCTCCGTAGCGCTGTCAAACGGCGACCTATCGTATGTGCGCGAAATTGAGCCAGACGATGAGGACGTCATCGTCCCACGCGACGGGGGACGGCGCTCCGGGATCATTGGGCTCGAGCCATTGCTCGCGGTAGCACGACGCGGGGGAGGCGGCGGCGGCGCCTTCTTGTTTTGCGACCCCATGTGGAGGAGCTCGCTTGTCGTTGACCGACGTGCTACAGGAGGAGGCGCAGCCGCAGAAACAGAGGTGGGCGCGATGTTGTGCGTAGAGGACGATATGAGCTTGCGCTCGTCGTCGTCCTCATCCGCGACACTGCTTAAGATGCTCGCGGCGTCCCCGGCACCCCCATAGAACGGGCTTGCATCCGTCATCGGACGCCCATAGTGCTCGTTGGCGTCAGAGTCGGGGTCTTCTTCGTCATCGTCGTTGTACATGTCCCTCGAGTCGTCACTGAAATCTGGATTCGAAACTCGCCCGGGACGGGAAGGCAATGAAGGGCGGTCCTGGGCGCTCTCCGTGTACGCGGTGGGAAAGAGCCCTTGTTTGCCGTTGAGCTCCCCCATCCACCATCCATCAAGAACTTCGTTCACGACAACAATTTTATCCCCTGTCTTGAACGCCAGTTCATCCGACGACCCAGAAAAGTCGTATAGTGCCCTGACAACTTTGCGCGGCACCTGCGATGGAGGCTTCAAAATCCTCGTCGGAAGCTTCGGTGTCGTATTGGTACTGCCGCTCTTGCGGCGCGTAATGGAGTTGAGGGTGCCAGACAACACCCCCGGACCGCTGGTATCCGACTCGCCGTGTCCGGAATCGCGCTCCCCGTCGTCCCCGAGAGTCGCGAATGTGTCCTTGTCCTTGTTTTTCTTCGATCGCCCTGTGACGGATCCGACTGCACTCGAGGCCCAACCGGCGACGCTGAGCCGCCGCTTGTCCCCGCCCGCCGTGCCGGTGCTGTCTGAGCGTTTCCGAGATGCGCGAGACGACGGGCGTGAGGGAGGTCGACTAGATGGACGACTGGATGGCCGGGAAGAAGATTGCTCGTCGTCCGAGCTCTCGAAAGTGGGCTGCGAAGGAGCCTTGTCGGACTTCCTAGATCGCACCGAACCGGTGTTTTGTGAACGGGAGGGAAAAGCGGGTCTCGACGGGGGCGAGCTATTGCAGATATGGGTCCTTGTAGTAGACATGACGAAACAAAACTCACTCGCTGGGCCAATTTGCACGAGTGTCCTTTAGAACTTCGAGGTACTGCTCGACAAAATTGAGCTCGAGGGTTAGGAAGCTGGTTAGCTCGCGAAGCTGCACTATTTCGCTCTCTTGAATAGCGTGCATGTGAGCCTCAACCTCCTCCTCTGCTTCCTCACTAGATGCAACGGATTGAGCGTCAAACTCGGGCACGGAGCGGATACATACTAGCGTAGCTTGGCACGCTGCATCTCTTCGTCGGCCTCCTTTCGCTCCTTTTCTTTCTTGCTGCTTTTCAACTTCTCATACTTGGTGACGGCTGCATCGTAGCTGAGTCTGTGATAACAAATTGTCAAGTAAGGCTTGTAGGAATGGCAGGTTTCACACACCGTCTGCTTTCCAGTTTCTTGCGGAGAGCCTCATACTCTTTGATGTCTTCGCTGAAACGTACAAGCGACGCCATGAAGCTGTCATGAAAAGACTGTGCGAATGATTCTTGTAATTTGGCCACCTTGCAATGCGCGCGACCGAGAGTGACGAGGGAATTGCCTGCGCCGCCTTGAATAAATGTGTAAATAATTGAAGACCAGAGTGAATACCGAATGGAGAGTCCTCGCCAAACTCCTCGCCATGTATGATCATCACGATTCCCAGAGCATCGACGGGCATGAGCTTCTCCGCATCATCCAGGGCACCTACGTCCTTTCTTTTCGCGATATTCCTGTGGTACGCTTCGGACGCCAGAAAGAGCCTGTTCGTGATATAAACATTCCAGATAGTGGAGGTCAGGAGCACAGCGCACACACCTCTGTGCCCCATCCTTGCGCAGCTCGACATCTTTCTCCAAAGCCTTGAACTCGTCGGATACCGTCGTCTTATCCCTCGAAGATATAACCTCGCCCGCCCACTGTAGAAAAAATCGGGTAAAAGTGGTTCGATTAGCTCTGGATTCGCGGCGAACGGCGCACGGGCCAGAGACTGACTTGTCTTAGTTTTCCAAGCTAGGATGAGACCATAAGACATTTATTGATGAATTATAGGCCACGTTTACCTGTTTTCCGGCCATGAGGTGGTAGATGGGAGAGCGGACGAGCGGCAAGAGACAGGGACTCCCGACATCAAAATATAGCCGATATAGGTATCGCCGCCTCAAGATCACCGAAACCCGGCATTTACCGAGCTGTGATGGATGTTGCTTGCAAGTTGCAACTCGCGACTTATGACCCTATCTTGAAGTGATATGCGCACAAGACCGCGTGCACCGTTGTCGACGCGTTTTCTCGCCAGCACTTTCAAAACCCGACGCCTACTGCCCTTTTAAAGCGTCAGGTGCGTCGTCCCCAATATCTACTTCCCTCCTTGTTGTCTGACCCGTTTCCATCTAGCTCAAGGGATTCGATACGCGTACGGGTGGTCTCTTAGGTGCGTGGCGCATGCACTCTTCCGCTTTCTTTACTCATTCTGATACCTCCCCCCAACGCACCTTCTCCCTGTTTGCGCCTCGGCGAGCCAACGCACACGGCACCGCGCTTCGGCGCTCTGCCCGGAAGCAAACGGCAAGCCGTTGTCGACGACTCGACGTGCTCATCGACAACCGCAAGAGACGGGCGTTCCACCCAGAATACAGCGACTCACTCACCACCACCGACAACCGTATCCCGGTCTATCCCTACGCCGCCCATCCCTCAAGCAGCCACTCCCTTGAACCTACCTACCGCGGCTGCGTCCGCTATGCCTTCTTTGCACTCTAATATATACTCACCCTTCCGCTTCCCCCAGATCCTCATCACACGACACGCCCTCCTCTCCACTCTACTTATATCACCCCTCCCACCCGCCACCTCCGCATCTCCCCATTCCATTTCTTCCTCGAGGCTCCACTCCGCTCAGCGCCACGTCATCGACGACGCGCCGGACGACATTCCGCCCTACAACCCGCCGATCTGCTTCCCCCAACTTTCCTCTCGACGACACGTCGCCCTCAAGCGCTGCCGCCTCCCTTTCAAATACTATACCTTTCAAATACTATACCCCACCCACCGCGCTCTCCTCCGCCTTCCGCATTCCGCATCCCTCCCCTCTACTCTCAGCGCCACCTCAAGCCCCTCCCTCAAGCCATCTCCCTCTCTACTCCCACACCCGCCATCACCCACCACCAACTCGATCTTTCCCTCCTCCCCGTCCACTCCACCTTCGCCCCCGAGACAATCCCGCGCGCCGCCACAGCACTCCCGCCCCTTCCCGATTCGTCGGATAAACCCAAAACTCAAAATCACAACTACACGCGTTCGGCTACCCGCCCTCGACACCTCCCCGTCTATTCCCGCACCCGTACGCTGCCCAAATTCCGCCGCTCCACGCGCCAAAACCCACTCGGCACCGAAACTCGCACGCGCTGCCTCGAAAACCGTAAGTTTCTCTTCAAATCGACAAAAATCAAACTCACCTCATCTTTGTCCTGTTTGCAGATTCCGCATCGACCGCCGGTCCCACGCCGCTGCCGCGCCGACTCCGTCCGCAAAACCCCCCGCTGAGCACTGACCCGTCGCCTCGCTACCGCGGCATCGGCGCGTTCGTCTCGGCGCGTCCGAGTGAACGCCTGATTCGTCGCGCCGACGGAAGTGGCGGAGGCGCGGGACTGCAGCGCGGCGTGTACTATGTAAACCAACTATTTAGAGCTAATATATCGATTTTTTGACAAACTATTGCGCGAGACGAGTTAGCGAATTCAGGAATTTGAGTCGGAATGATAACTTACAATTATTTGCCGCTTGAATTTCCCTGCACTAACGAGAAGCCTGCAACTTTGAGTCAGCGTGAATCGAGGGAACGGTATTGAAACGGAAATTACTCACAAAGATGTAGGATGAGCGCCATTCAACTTAATCCTGCAGAACAAAGCCAGATTCAAAGAAATTGAGCAAGTTAGTCAGTAAGAACAGCAATTGAAACTCACCTGAAATTAATTCCTGGCGCGTTGACCTCGAAATGAAGCGGAACAGAAGGAAACGAAAGAACAAGATTGAAGAACCGACGATAACTCACAAGCATTTGTGTGAGGTGTGAGAGCGCAGTTGAAGTTGGGTTGAGTAGAGAGATCTATATGTAGTAGAGTTGAATTCAAAGTGAGTCGAAACGAAAACGAGAACGAAACGAAGGAAAACTCACCGCAGTTGTCAATCACCTCACTCGAGGTGAGGTTCAACTCGCCGAGCGTCGACTGAAACGAATGAAATCAATGATAGGAATTCGAAGTTGAACTCACCAGAGGTGTGAACTAGGAATTGCGAATCGACACTATGAAGGAAAGAAATCAGAAAAGGATTGAGATGAGAGAATGTTGAATTGAAATCGCTTACCGGCGGTCACTGCGCTAACCAGTCGCAATGTGCATCTCACCAAGTGCACTTTGAAGAATATCAACATCCTGTTCAAACAATCAGTGTTGAACAAATTGAAGTAGATGAATAGGACTCACCTTCGACGATCACAATGCGAGTCTATTGAATGTATGAGGGTCAGTATGGCAGAGATGAAGATGAACCAAATCAAGTTGAAGTGAATTGAACTTACCTTCGAGGATACTTGAACGAGACGTTCAAGTCACTTCCTTTGTTTGCTTCAAGCTAAGTAGTGATCGAATGTCGATGATACTCAAGCAAGCTATCAATCGTTAGCAATTGAATAAGTGAGAAGCTATCGAACGAAAGCTCACCTTGTAGACAGTTGAAGCTTAGGGTCGGTCCCTGCTCGAATCAACAGTTAGTTGCTTACCTTTTCAGAACATCAGTTGAATTTGCGCGCTCGCGCGCGCGATTCAAATCAAACGAACATAGTTTCGGCCTTCAATAGAGTCAAAATTGCAGTCAGTCAATCAGGCTTTCGAATATAGAAGCAGAATTGACTCACAATGGGGGCATAGTCTCGGCATTCAACTGAACGAAAGTCTAACCTGATCTCAAACCGCCAGAGGTTCGGCGTCTGGAGTAGCATATAACTACAACGTCAGCGTGCATTTTCGAAAATTGAACGAACATTCATACATACTGTCATAATTTCGGTGTACATATGGTTGAAAGAAACGCGTCAAACGAAAGCTATAATGAAGTCAGAGAAGCCCTAGATATGTGAATGAAGGATGGCGCACTGAAATTAACTCGTTGTTCACTACATCCATAGCCCAGCACTTGGAAGAAGACGTTGAAGAATGAAGTCGAAACCCTTTCAAAAAGCAGGTCAGTCAGTATTTCGACGATATAAAGATAAGGAGCTCACATACTTGCATAGATCCAGCGTTCAAACGGAAAAGAAAGGTGGTTTTGAAGTCTAATCCAAAGAGTCGGAGTTTCGGCCTGGATATATTCAAAATTGAAGTCAGCGAGCATTCAAGTGTGAAGTGGAAAGCGAAGAAGATTTGGGCGTACCGTCATAATCTCGGTATATAGTGCTCTGGTTCCGATTGAGTAAGGGCTGGGAATGAAGGTGAAGTCAGAGAAAAGGTAAGGTTTGCAAATTCACGCGTTGCGCACCTTGTTGAACATAAACCTCAACCCCAACGTCAACGTTCCTTCCCATCTATGACCCAATCCTTCAACGATATCGCGGTGGAATGAATTGAAGGCTATCCTGAATCAATACAGTCAGTAGAGTTAGAAGCAAGGTCAGTTTAGTGATTTACCAAGGCGCCGAAGCGAACCGAGTATTGAACGATAACTACAGTATTAAAGCAAGGTTAGATATAGAACGAAGACGCGTTGAATCGTTGCTTACTGGTATATAGTTTCGAAATTGAACGCTGCAATAGACGATAAGTACCTGGTTACGAAGTAGTCAGCAAAAGTCAATGAGAAGGAAAGAAAGCTGAAGGAACTCGATGCTCGTTTGAACGAGTTAGCAATGCCGAGATAGAATCCAAATCGACGGATTGCGCACCTCATTCACCGGGAACCTCGAAGTCTCATTACATCGGTGACCCCGATCCTTCACAGATAACATTGAGGAACAAATTCAAATGCATTCTGGATGAACATAGTCAGTCAATCAGGATAACAACGACGGGTTCATAACTCACCACAGCACCAAACTGAACGGGTCATTGAAGGATGACTTCAAAGACACAACGAAAACGAATCGAAGGGTGAACGTACCGGCGTATAGTTTCGCAATCGAAGGGTATCGAGCAAAAGGAGGCCTTGTTTCAAAGCAGTCAGTAAAATTGAAAGAGCATTGAACGACGCACCTTGAATACAACACCGAGACAAAGTAAGCTGAGCATACTAAAGCAAATAGGTCAGTGAGGGCATTGAACGATGATTGAAACCGAAAGCAATTGCTGAAACGTCACCATTCAACTCAAACAAGCTTGTACTGAGCTTCAGTTGAAGGTATAAGAAAGTCAGCGAAGCTGAATCAAAGAAAAAGTAAGTTGCGCACCTAAACAACTCAACTGCGAATTGAAGTTGAACTCGAGTTGAAGGCTTCAAAAGCGAACGAAAACTTGAAGGACTTCAATAGAGAAGCAAAGGAAAGGGTAAGAGTGAGAGAGGTCAAGTGGGAGGGAAGAAACCCATGCTCTGATTGTCAAACTCACCTACCTTATATACAGCCCACCGGCCCCCAGCTCGCCGAAATATGGCGCCATTCTCCAAATTCTTCACGGGCATCTTGCCCCAACAGAGCACCTCTGCAGTAGCATGAGTCAGACGGCTCCCGGGCGCTGTCGCGGCGACCTCGACTGAATGCGTGAAAAGAATTGAAATATTCGTAAGTTGCGTTGAGCCGCATGGAAGCTGCCATGCACCTAACAGGCTTCTTTGATTGCAAAACGGACCGTATTTCCTTATCGAGATATGTTGATCTGGGGGATTTGAGGGCTGGAGAGCGGAGGTTTTGGGGAGGTGTGAATTCAATATTTGAGCTATTCGAGGCGTTCTGTGGTTGTGGGAGACGCACCAGAGACGTAGAACAACAAAATAAATTTTCTGAAGGTTGACGGAGTCGCGAGAGTCAGCCCAGTACGGGGATATAAGCGAAGACATGCGGAAACGCACAGAAATTCATCGAGACGCTGTTCCCGCTCCAATCGCCTCAGAAAGCTCCCCGCTGTCGCGCAGTATCTAGGAGACGTGATCTCGGCTAATGTGATGTGATGGAACCGCGGAGGAATTCACCTGGACCTCCGTTTTTTAAATTGCGCATAATCGTCGTTCCAGCCGTTTCCGACGGCGCGCAGGCCAAATGGAGCCAGATTCGCGTTGGGTAAGTTGCCCGTAGTGTCGTCTGAGTTTCCCGAGTCGACCGAGACCGTAGGTGCGCCGCAGGGGAAAAAGATCATGAAAGTCAAGAGCAAGAGCTGACATATCTCCGTTGGGAATTGCGAGGACGCAGCAAAATTGACTTACGGGGTTGGCGGACCGAAAAAACCGAAAGTCGAACATTAGATCACGTGACCTCGAGGGCGATCAATTTTCGCTTTTTCTTCTTGCTTCCTCTCGTCATCTCGCGCAGATCGCGGCGTTCTCGCCGACACTTCGGGCGAGGCTCGCCGTCTTTCTGGGTCAATCTGCAAATGGCTCGCTTATTCAACTGGGACCAAAAGTCTGGGACTTCTCAAGAACTTCTTGATCAACTTCTGCCAGCGCGCGTCAGCGCGCGCCCACACAACCAAAAGGTAACTAAGTGTTTGGACTTCCTCAAAATTGAGCAGTGCTCGCTTGGACCGACTCACTCGAAGTCTGTGTGTCTTGGCCATTCTGCTTCTGAGCAGCACTCTGGCTGGATTCGATTTCCCTGTTGATTGACTCAGGAAACACGAGCTCTTGGTTTTGTCTTTGCCCCGCCTTCCCTCTTCCGACCCTTTGCCAACTCGCATCAATCAATGTGACTCGTTGTGAGATTGAAACAGTGCCAACGTTATGCCGCTGCCGAAACCGCGAGATTTTTCAGCGGCGAGTGTTTTGCTTTTCCATTTTTTTTCCTGCGAGCATAGTCTGCACGGTAAGCATTCGTTTTCTTTGCAAACTGGTTTGCTGAAGTATAAGAGCTCATACCTCAGAGTTTGAGTAAAGAGATGGTGCGCTTTCCTCGCACTTTCGCTTGGGGGTATCAACTTCCAAGTTGATTCAATATACATTGATTTTGAATTCGTTTTGATTTTTTGTTGCGACGGACAACTCAACCGATGCCAGTGTACACATAGCACCAAACCAACCTCTTGTCTCCGTACCACCACCATCCCACCTCCCTTTCCCCGCTCAAAAAAATTCTTCTCGTCTAATCCTTCGTAAGTTTTCACCCTATTCCTTGACGTCTCTCTCACCGAACATCTTCCTTAGCGTTGTTATCAAGTTCTCCTCTTCAAAAAGGCCCCCTCAACACTTTGAGTATACGTATCGACGTCCGCCGAGCGGCACTCCAAGTCTGTTTTGTCTATTCTCTTTACCTTCAAACTAACGACTTATTCAGCCATTTTTGCACCGGAATTTGGCCGCCGGCAGGCTAACCCCGCTCCCCGACGCGTCGAGCAGCCTGCTGTTTGGCATTGGCGTTGCTGCCGCCGTCACCGCCGCGCCGCGAAGCGGCGCTATCCCTCGACACGACGCATCGACGTCCCGCGAGCGGGACCTCGGCTGAGTCAACTTTTGCTTGGATTTTTCCTTCTTTTGACGCGGCTTTTTCAGAAATTGTGGCCGCCGGCAGGCAAATCCTGCCCCCGACTTTTCACGCAGCGAAACCTGCAGAGCCTGCAGGTATTCATTAAATCCCGGGTCGCTGTTGACATCGCGGACGCCGCGAAGCGGCGCCATTGCTTCGACACTATATATCGCCGTCCGGTGAGCGAGAATTCTGGTGAGCTTGGTAGTCTTCTATTCACATTCTCTTTGTCTTACGATCTTCTGTCTTCTTGCCAAGATTCTGTAATTTTCGGTGTTCTTTTGACGTCGGTTAGTCTGGGTGAGCCCGGTGAGGTAACCTTTCTCTTCTTTTGTTTCAACTCTTAACCAACCCAGCCGCACGTTGGGCACGTCGATTACTATACGTATCGACGTCCCGCGAGAGGGTTATTCTCTAGATAAGGTACGTGGCTTCGCATATAACTTTGATTCACATTCTCTCAACTTCTGAAAATTCAAGCCTCGATATCTCGACTTCCGCCGAGCGACATCTCAAGGCCCTCTACAAGTGCGTTAATACCCTACTTTACATGCGTTCTGTACTAATTCTCTCCCCCATAACCAAAATTTCTCCGCTGCGCGGCATCCAGCATCTCCACCAACCCTTCAAATCAAAATTTGATTTTTATGCGTCCAACGAGGCTTCCAAGTAAGTTCCTCCCCTCATCCAGCCTGTTTCCTCACTGACTTGACACTTCGAGGAAATTTTGTTCCCGCTGCGCGGGCCTCTTCTTCGTCATCAACACCGACACCCCATTTCGGAAATTCGATATATCGCGTTCCCGCGAGCGAGGTTTTGAGCTCGATGGTATTCAGGTACGTCTATTCTACTCACTTGAAGCGTTTCTGCGTTGATTTTGACTGCTAGATTTTTTTTTCTTCCCGCTGCGCGGGGCCACTTCGTCATCATCAACGATGACATCCCGTTTGGGAAATTTGAGATTTCGCGCTCCGGCAAAAAAACCTGGTAACTCATCGGTATTCAGGTGCGTGTATTGAACCATTATGACGCGTTTTCTGGGCTGATTTGAAGTGCCATTCTTTTCTCTCCGCTGCGCGGCCTACACCTTCAACACATCACTGCCAACGTAGTCAAATTTCTCAAGTCCGCAAGGTCGAAGAAATTTTTCTTCGCTGCGCGGCTGGATTGGTGAGTGCACTGCTATGCCTATCTCCTTCTCAAATCTAACTAATTCCTTGCGAAGTCCAAGATTTCTTCCGCTGCGCGGCGCCGTCGGAATCTTCAAGTTTCTCCAAGACACTTGAAGAATGATCTTCAAGTTCTTCAATTGTTCGGCCGTCACAACTTGGTGAGTTTCTCCTATTGACGCTTCTGTTTGCGGACTCTGGCTGTTCAGAAGACGAGGAGCTGGGACTTCAAATTCCAAGCTTAACGCGGACTTCAACTTTGCAACAGGTGAGTGGTGACTTGTAAATTTGAGTACGTACCGAATTCAGGGTCTTTACCCCGGTAGTGAGTAGGTAGATCTGTAGATTCTGAGATCTCTGCTGTAGATTAGCGTCGCTAGAGATGCCCTAAACGGAGCGGGAAACGGGCATCTCAAACGTCGTAAAATCAAAATTTTCTTCTCGGTTGTATGTAAATAGAAAATAAGCCCCTTTGAGACCAACGCCGAAAAACTATAAGTCTGGGGCTGGCGAGTCGCTTGCGACCTTGGTCGCGCGGCGAGCTTAGTCGTGCGGTGAGCGTGGAGGTGGCTGGAAATTTCCTTTTTTGGCAGGTCAAAGCGATTAGTATATTCAAGCTACATACGACAGAGAGTGCTACAGAGCTGCTATGATTCCCCCCCCCATTACCGAAAAGTCAATAAACATTTTATATTGTTGACATGTCTCGTTCTTATCCGTCATCGGACGCCCATAGTGCTCGTTGGCGTCAGAGTCGGGGTCTTCGTCATCGTCGTTGTACATGTCCCTCGAGTCGTCACTGAAATCTGGATTCGAAGCTCGCCCGGGACGGGAAGGCAATGAGGGGCGGTCCTGGGCGCTCTCCGTGTACGCGGTGGGGAAGAGCCCTTGTTTGCCGTTGAGCTCCCCCATCCACCATCCATCAAGAACTTCGTTCACGACAACAATTTTATCCCCTGTCTTGAACGCCAGTTCATCCGACGACCCAGAAAAGTCGTATAGTGCCCTGACAACTTTGCGCGGCACCTGCGATGGAGGCTTCAAAATCCTCGTCGGAAGCTTCGGTGTCGTATTGGTACTGCCGCTCTTGCGGCGCGTAATGGAGTTGAGGGTGCCAGACAACACCCCCGGACCGCTGGTATCCGACTCGCCGTGTCCGGAATCGCGCTCCCCGTCGTCCCCGAGAGTCGCGAATGTGTCCTTGTCCTTGTTTTTCTTCGATCGCCCTGTGACGGATCCGACTGCACTCGAGGCCCAACCGGCGACGCTGAGCCGCCGCTTGTCCCCGCCCGCCGTGCCGGTGCTGTCTGAGCGTTTCCGAGATGCGCGAGACGACGGGCGTGAGGGAGGTCGACTAGATGGACGACTGGATGGCCGGGAAGAAGATTGCTCGTCGTCCGAGCTCTCGAAAGTGGGCTGCGAAGGAGCCTTGTCGGACTTCCTAGATCGCACCGAACCGGTGTTTTGTGAACGGGAGGGAAAAGCGGGTCTCGACGGGGGCGAGCTATTGCAGATATGGGTCCTTGTAGTAGACATGACGAAACAAAACTCACTCGCTGGGCCAATTTGCACGAGTGTCCTTTAGAACTTCGAGGTACTGCTCGACAAAATTGAGCTCGAGGGTTAGGAAGCTGGTTAGCTCGCGAAGCTGCACTATTTCGCTCTCTTGAATAGCGTGCATGTGAGCCTCAACCTCCTCCTCTGCTTCCTCACTAGATGCAACGGATTGAGCGTCAAACTCGGGCACGGAGCGGATACATACTAGCGTAGCTTGGCACGCTGCATCTCTTCGTCGGCCTCCTTTCGCTCCTTTTCTTTCTTGCTGCTTTTCAACTTCTCATACTTGGTGACGGCTGCATCGTAGCTGAGTCTGTGATAACAAATTGTCAAGTAAGGCTTGTAGGAATGGCAGGTTTCACACACCGTCTGCTTTCCAGTTTCTTGCGGAGAGCCTCATACTCTTTGATGTCTTCGCTGAAACGTACAAGCGACGCCATGAAGCTGTCATGAAAAGACTGTGCGAATGATTCTTGTAATTTGGCCACCTTGCAATGCGCGCGACCGAGAGTG
This sequence comes from Favolaschia claudopus, assembly GCA_037176885.1. Taxonomy (NCBI): domain Eukaryota; kingdom Fungi; phylum Basidiomycota; class Agaricomycetes; order Agaricales; family Mycenaceae; genus Favolaschia; species Favolaschia claudopus. The sequence goes on along the minus strand of JAWWNJ010000034.1, from coordinate 1,034,418 downwards.
ACGAGGGAATTGCCTGCGCCGCCTTGAATAAATGTGTAAATAATTGAAGACCAGAGTGAATACCGAATGGAGAGTCCTCGCCAAACTCCTCGCCATGTATGATCATCACGATTCCCAGAGCATCGACGGGCATGAGCTTCTCCGCATCATCCAGGGCACCTACGTCCTTTCTTTTCGCGATATTCCTGTGGTACGCTTCGGACGCCAGAAAGAGCCTGTTCGTGATATAAACATTCCAGATAGTGGAGGTCAGGAGCACAGCGCACACACCTCTGTGCCCCATCCTTGCGCAGCTCGACATCTTTCTCCAAAGCCTTGAACTCGTCGGATACCGTCGTCTTATCCCTCGAAGATATAACCTCGCCCGCCCACTGTAGAAAAAATCGGGTAAAAGTGGTTCGATTAGCTCTGGATTCGCGGCGAACGGCGCACGGGCCAGAGACTGACTTGTCTTAGTTTTCCAAGCTAGGATGAGACCATAAGACATTTATTGATGAATTATAGGCCACGTTTACCTGTTTTCCGGCCATGAGGTGGTAGATGGGAGAGCGGACGAGCGGCAAGAGACAGGGACTCCCGACATCAAAATATAGCCGATATAGGTATCGCCGCCTCAAGATCACCGAAACCCGGCATTTACCGAGCTGTGATGGATGTTGCTTGCAAGTTGCAACTCGCGACTTATGACCCTATCTTGAAGTGATATGCGCACAAGACCGCGTGCACCGTTGTCGACGCGTTTTCTCGCCAGCACTTTCAAAACCCGACGCCTACTGCCCTTTTAAAGCGTCAGGTGCGTCGTCCCCAATATCTACTTCCCTCCTTGTTGTCTGACCCGTTTCCATCTAGCTCAAGGGATTCGATACGCGTACGGGTGGTCTCTTAGGTGCGTGGCGCATGCACTCTTCCGCTTTCTTTACTCATTCTGATACCTCCCCCCAACGCACCTTCTCCCTGTTTGCGCCTCGGCGAGCCAACGCACACGGCACCGCGCTTCGGCGCTCTGCCCGGAAGCAAACGGCAAGCCGTTGTCGACGACTCGACGTGCTCATCGACAACCGCAAGAGACGGGCGTTCCACCCAGAATACAGCGACTCACTCACCACCACCGACAACCGTATCCCGGTCTATCCCTACGCCGCCCATCCCTCAAGCAGCCACTCCCTTGAACCTACCTACCGCGGCTGCGTCCGCTATGCCTTCTTTGCACTCTAATATATACTCACCCTTCCGCTTCCCCCAGATCCTCATCACACGACACGCCCTCCTCTCCACTCTACTTATATCACCCCTCCCACCCGCCACCTCCGCATCTCCCCATTCCATTTCTTCCTCGAGGCTCCACTCCGCTCAGCGCCACGTCATCGACGACGCGCCGGACGACATTCCGCCCTACAACCCGCCGATCTGCTTCCCCCAACTTTCCTCTCGACGACACGTCGCCCTCAAGCGCTGCCGCCTCCCTTTCAAATACTATACCTTTCAAATACTATACCCCACCCACCGCGCTCTCCTCCGCCTTCCGCATTCCGCATCCCTCCCCTCTACTCTCAGCGCCACCTCAAGCCCCTCCCTCAAGCCATCTCCCTCTCTACTCCCACACCCGCCATCACCCACCACCAACTCGATCTTTCCCTCCTCCCCGTCCACTCCACCTTCGCCCCCGAGACAATCCCGCGCGCCGCCACAGCACTCCCGCCCCTTCCCGATTCGTCGGATAAACCCAAAACTCAAAATCACAACTACACGCGTTCGGCTACCCGCCCTCGACACCTCCCCGTCTATTCCCGCACCCGTACGCTGCCCAAATTCCGCCGCTCCACGCGCCAAAACCCACTCGGCACCGAAACTCGCACGCGCTGCCTCGAAAACCGTAAGTTTCTCTTCAAATCGACAAAAATCAAACTCACCTCATCTTTGTCCTGTTTGCAGATTCCGCATCGACCGCCGGTCCCACGCCGCTGCCGCGCCGACTCCGTCCGCAAAACCCCCCGCTGAGCACTGACCCGTCGCCTCGCTACCGCGGCATCGGCGCGTTCGTCTCGGCGCGTCCGAGTGAACGCCTGATTCGTCGCGCCGACGGAAGTGGCGGAGGCGCGGGACTGCAGCGCGGCGTGTACTATGTAAACCAACTATTTAGAGCTAATATATCGATTTTTTGACAAACTATTGCGCGAGACGAGTTAGCGAATTCAGGAATTTGAGTCGGAATGATAACTTACAATTATTTGCCGCTTGAATTTCCCTGCACTAACGAGAAGCCTGCAACTTTGAGTCAGCGTGAATCGAGGGAACGGTATTGAAACGGAAATTACTCACAAAGATGTAGGATGAGCGCCATTCAACTTAATCCTGCAGAACAAAGCCAGATTCAAAGAAATTGAGCAAGTTAGTCAGTAAGAACAGCAATTGAAACTCACCTGAAATTAATTCCTGGCGCGTTGACCTCGAAATGAAGCGGAACAGAAGGAAACGAAAGAACAAGATTGAAGAACCGACGATAACTCACAAGCATTTGTGTGAGGTGTGAGAGCGCAGTTGAAGTTGGGTTGAGTAGAGAGATCTATATGTAGTAGAGTTGAATTCAAAGTGAGTCGAAACGAAAACGAGAACGAAACGAAGGAAAACTCACCGCAGTTGTCAATCACCTCACTCGAGGTGAGGTTCAACTCGCCGAGCGTCGACTGAAACGAATGAAATCAATGATAGGAATTCGAAGTTGAACTCACCAGAGGTGTGAACTAGGAATTGCGAATCGACACTATGAAGGAAAGAAATCAGAAAAGGATTGAGATGAGAGAATGTTGAATTGAAATCGCTTACCGGCGGTCACTGCGCTAACCAGTCGCAATGTGCATCTCACCAAGTGCACTTTGAAGAATATCAACATCCTGTTCAAACAATCAGTGTTGAACAAATTGAAGTAGATGAATAGGACTCACCTTCGACGATCACAATGCGAGTCTATTGAATGTATGAGGGTCAGTATGGCAGAGATGAAGATGAACCAAATCAAGTTGAAGTGAATTGAACTTACCTTCGAGGATACTTGAACGAGACGTTCAAGTCACTTCCTTTGTTTGCTTCAAGCTAAGTAGTGATCGAATGTCGATGATACTCAAGCAAGCTATCAATCGTTAGCAATTGAATAAGTGAGAAGCTATCGAACGAAAGCTCACCTTGTAGACAGTTGAAGCTTAGGGTCGGTCCCTGCTCGAATCAACAGTTAGTTGCTTACCTTTTCAGAACATCAGTTGAATTTGCGCGCTCGCGCGCGCGATTCAAATCAAACGAACATAGTTTCGGCCTTCAATAGAGTCAAAATTGCAGTCAGTCAATCAGGCTTTCGAATATAGAAGCAGAATTGACTCACAATGGGGGCATAGTCTCGGCATTCAACTGAACGAAAGTCTAACCTGATCTCAAACCGCCAGAGGTTCGGCGTCTGGAGTAGCATATAACTACAACGTCAGCGTGCATTTTCGAAAATTGAACGAACATTCATACATACTGTCATAATTTCGGTGTACATATGGTTGAAAGAAACGCGTCAAACGAAAGCTATAATGAAGTCAGAGAAGCCCTAGATATGTGAATGAAGGATGGCGCACTGAAATTAACTCGTTGTTCACTACATCCATAGCCCAGCACTTGGAAGAAGACGTTGAAGAATGAAGTCGAAACCCTTTCAAAAAGCAGGTCAGTCAGTATTTCGACGATATAAAGATAAGGAGCTCACATACTTGCATAGATCCAGCGTTCAAACGGAAAAGAAAGGTGGTTTTGAAGTCTAATCCAAAGAGTCGGAGTTTCGGCCTGGATATATTCAAAATTGAAGTCAGCGAGCATTCAAGTGTGAAGTGGAAAGCGAAGAAGATTTGGGCGTACCGTCATAATCTCGGTATATAGTGCTCTGGTTCCGATTGAGTAAGGGCTGGGAATGAAGGTGAAGTCAGAGAAAAGGTAAGGTTTGCAAATTCACGCGTTGCGCACCTTGTTGAACATAAACCTCAACCCCAACGTCAACGTTCCTTCCCATCTATGACCCAATCCTTCAACGATATCGCGGTGGAATGAATTGAAGGCTATCCTGAATCAATACAGTCAGTAGAGTTAGAAGCAAGGTCAGTTTAGTGATTTACCAAGGCGCCGAAGCGAACCGAGTATTGAACGATAACTACAGTATTAAAGCAAGGTTAGATATAGAACGAAGACGCGTTGAATCGTTGCTTACTGGTATATAGTTTCGAAATTGAACGCTGCAATAGACGATAAGTACCTGGTTACGAAGTAGTCAGCAAAAGTCAATGAGAAGGAAAGAAAGCTGAAGGAACTCGATGCTCGTTTGAACGAGTTAGCAATGCCGAGATAGAATCCAAATCGACGGATTGCGCACCTCATTCACCGGGAACCTCGAAGTCTCATTACATCGGTGACCCCGATCCTTCACAGATAACATTGAGGAACAAATTCAAATGCATTCTGGATGAACATAGTCAGTCAATCAGGATAACAACGACGGGTTCATAACTCACCACAGCACCAAACTGAACGGGTCATTGAAGGATGACTTCAAAGACACAACGAAAACGAATCGAAGGGTGAACGTACCGGCGTATAGTTTCGCAATCGAAGGGTATCGAGCAAAAGGAGGCCTTGTTTCAAAGCAGTCAGTAAAATTGAAAGAGCATTGAACGACGCACCTTGAATACAACACCGAGACAAAGTAAGCTGAGCATACTAAAGCAAATAGGTCAGTGAGGGCATTGAACGATGATTGAAACCGAAAGCAATTGCTGAAACGTCACCATTCAACTCAAACAAGCTTGTACTGAGCTTCAGTTGAAGGTATAAGAAAGTCAGCGAAGCTGAATCAAAGAAAAAGTAAGTTGCGCACCTAAACAACTCAACTGCGAATTGAAGTTGAACTCGAGTTGAAGGCTTCAAAAGCGAACGAAAACTTGAAGGACTTCAATAGAGAAGCAAAGGAAAGGGTAAGAGTGAGAGAGGTCAAGTGGGAGGGAAGAAACCCATGCTCTGATTGTCAAACTCACCTACCTTATATACAGCCCACCGGCCCCCAGCTCGCCGAAATATGGCGCCATTCTCCAAATTCTTCACGGGCATCTTGCCCCAACAGAGCACCTCTGCAGTAGCATGAGTCAGACGGCTCCCGGGCGCTGTCGCGGCGACCTCGACTGAATGCGTGAAAAGAATTGAAATATTCGTAAGTTGCGTTGAGCCGCATGGAAGCTGCCATGCACCTAACAGGCTTCTTTGATTGCAAAACGGACCGTATTTCCTTATCGAGATATGTTGATCTGGGGGATTTGAGGGCTGGAGAGCGGAGGTTTTGGGGAGGTGTGAATTCAATATTTGAGCTATTCGAGGCGTTCTGTGGTTGTGGGAGACGCACCAGAGACGTAGAACAACAAAATAAATTTTCTGAAGGTTGACGGAGTCGCGAGAGTCAGCCCAGTACGGGGATATAAGCGAAGACATGCGGAAACGCACAGAAATTCATCGAGACGCTGTTCCCGCTCCAATCGCCTCAGAAAGCTCCCCGCTGTCGCGCAGTATCTAGGAGACGTGATCTCGGCTAATGTGATGTGATGGAACCGCGGAGGAATTCACCTGGACCTCCGTTTTTTAAATTGCGCATAATCGTCGTTCCAGCCGTTTCCGACGGCGCGCAGGCCAAATGGAGCCAGATTCGCGTTGGGTAAGTTGCCCGTAGTGTCGTCTGAGTTTCCCGAGTCGACCGAGACCGTAGGTGCGCCGCAGGGGAAAAAGATCATGAAAGTCAAGAGCAAGAGCTGACATATCTCCGTTGGGAATTGCGAGGACGCAGCAAAATTGACTTACGGGGTTGGCGGACCGAAAAAACCGAAAGTCGAACATTAGATCACGTGACCTCGAGGGCGATCAATTTTCGCTTTTTCTTCTTGCTTCCTCTCGTCATCTCGCGCAGATCGCGGCGTTCTCGCCGACACTTCGGGCGAGGCTCGCCGTCTTTCTGGGTCAATCTGCAAATGGCTCGCTTATTCAACTGGGACCAAAAGTCTGGGACTTCTCAAGAACTTCTTGATCAACTTCTGCCAGCGCGCGTCAGCGCGCGCCCACACAACCAAAAGGTAACTAAGTGTTTGGACTTCCTCAAAATTGAGCAGTGCTCGCTTGGACCGACTCACTCGAAGTCTGTGTGTCTTGGCCATTCTGCTTCTGAGCAGCACTCTGGCTGGATTCGATTTCCCTGTTGATTGACTCAGGAAACACGAGCTCTTGGTTTTGTCTTTGCCCCGCCTTCCCTCTTCCGACCCTTTGCCAACTCGCATCAATCAATGTGACTCGTTGTGAGATTGAAACAGTGCCAACGTTATGCCGCTGCCGAAACCGCGAGATTTTTCAGCGGCGAGTGTTTTGCTTTTCCATTTTTTTTCCTGCGAGCATAGTCTGCACGGTAAGCATTCGTTTTCTTTGCAAACTGGTTTGCTGAAGTATAAGAGCTCATACCTCAGAGTTTGAGTAAAGAGATGGTGCGCTTTCCTCGCACTTTCGCTTGGGGGTATCAACTTCCAAGTTGATTCAATATACATTGATTTTGAATTCGTTTTGATTTTTTGTTGCGACGGACAACTCAACCGATGCCAGTGTACACATAGCACCAAACCAACCTCTTGTCTCCGTACCACCACCATCCCACCTCCCTTTCCCCGCTCAAAAAAATTCTTCTCGTCTAATCCTTCGTAAGTTTTCACCCTATTCCTTGACGTCTCTCTCACCGAACATCTTCCTTAGCGTTGTTATCAAGTTCTCCTCTTCAAAAAGGCCCCCTCAACACTTTGAGTATACGTATCGACGTCCGCCGAGCGGCACTCCAAGTCTGTTTTGTCTATTCTCTTTACCTTCAAACTAACGACTTATTCAGCCATTTTTGCACCGGAATTTGGCCGCCGGCAGGCTAACCCCGCTCCCCGACGCGTCGAGCAGCCTGCTGTTTGGCATTGGCGTTGCTGCCGCCGTCACCGCCGCGCCGCGAAGCGGCGCTATCCCTCGACACGACGCATCGACGTCCCGCGAGCGGGACCTCGGCTGAGTCAACTTTTGCTTGGATTTTTCCTTCTTTTGACGCGGCTTTTTCAGAAATTGTGGCCGCCGGCAGGCAAATCCTGCCCCCGACTTTTCACGCAGCGAAACCTGCAGAGCCTGCAGGTATTCATTAAATCCCGGGTCGCTGTTGACATCGCGGACGCCGCGAAGCGGCGCCATTGCTTCGACACTATATATCGCCGTCCGGTGAGCGAGAATTCTGGTGAGCTTGGTAGTCTTCTATTCACATTCTCTTTGTCTTACGATCTTCTGTCTTCTTGCCAAGATTCTGTAATTTTCGGTGTTCTTTTGACGTCGGTTAGTCTGGGTGAGCCCGGTGAGGTAACCTTTCTCTTCTTTTGTTTCAACTCTTAACCAACCCAGCCGCACGTTGGGCACGTCGATTACTATACGTATCGACGTCCCGCGAGAGGGTTATTCTCTAGATAAGGTACGTGGCTTCGCATATAACTTTGATTCACATTCTCTCAACTTCTGAAAATTCAAGCCTCGATATCTCGACTTCCGCCGAGCGACATCTCAAGGCCCTCTACAAGTGCGTTAATACCCTACTTTACATGCGTTCTGTACTAATTCTCTCCCCCATAACCAAAATTTCTCCGCTGCGCGGCATCCAGCATCTCCACCAACCCTTCAAATCAAAATTTGATTTTTATGCGTCCAACGAGGCTTCCAAGTAAGTTCCTCCCCTCATCCAGCCTGTTTCCTCACTGACTTGACACTTCGAGGAAATTTTGTTCCCGCTGCGCGGGCCTCTTCTTCGTCATCAACACCGACACCCCATTTCGGAAATTCGATATATCGCGTTCCCGCGAGCGAGGTTTTGAGCTCGATGGTATTCAGGTACGTCTATTCTACTCACTTGAAGCGTTTCTGCGTTGATTTTGACTGCTAGATTTTTTTTTCTTCCCGCTGCGCGGGGCCACTTCGTCATCATCAACGATGACATCCCGTTTGGGAAATTTGAGATTTCGCGCTCCGGCAAAAAAACCTGGTAACTCATCGGTATTCAGGTGCGTGTATTGAACCATTATGACGCGTTTTCTGGGCTGATTTGAAGTGCCATTCTTTTCTCTCCGCTGCGCGGCCTACACCTTCAACACATCACTGCCAACGTAGTCAAATTTCTCAAGTCCGCAAGGTCGAAGAAATTTTTCTTCGCTGCGCGGCTGGATTGGTGAGTGCACTGCTATGCCTATCTCCTTCTCAAATCTAACTAATTCCTTGCGAAGTCCAAGATTTCTTCCGCTGCGCGGCGCCGTCGGAATCTTCAAGTTTCTCCAAGACACTTGAAGAATGATCTTCAAGTTCTTCAATTGTTCGGCCGTCACAACTTGGTGAGTTTCTCCTATTGACGCTTCTGTTTGCGGACTCTGGCTGTTCAGAAGACGAGGAGCTGGGACTTCAAATTCCAAGCTTAACGCGGACTTCAACTTTGCAACAGGTGAGTGGTGACTTGTAAATTTGAGTACGTACCGAATTCAGGGTCTTTACCCCGGTAGTGAGTAGGTAGATCTGTAGATTCTGAGATCTCTGCTGTAGATTAGCGTCGCTAGAGATGCCCTAAACGGAGCGGGAAACGGGCATCTCAAACGTCGTAAAATCAAAATTTTCTTCTCGGTTGTATGTAAATAGAAAATAAGCCCCTTTGAGACCAACGCCGAAAAACTATAAGTCTGGGGCTGGCGAGTCGCTTGCGACCTTGGTCGCGCGGCGAGCTTAGTCGTGCGGTGAGCGTGGAGGTGGCTGGAAATTTCCTTTTTTGGCAGGTCAAAGCGATTAGTATATTCAAGCTACATACGACAGAGAGTGCTACAGAGCTGCTATGATTCCCCCCCCCATTACCGAAAAGTCAATAAACATTTTATATTGTTGACATGTCTCGTTCTTATCCGTCATCGGACGCCCATAGTGCTCGTTGGCGTCAGAGTCGGGGTCTTCGTCATCGTCGTTGTACATGTCCCTCGAGTCGTCACTGAAATCTGGATTCGAAGCTCGCCCGGGACGGGAAGGCAATGAGGGGCGGTCCTGGGCGCTCTCCGTGTACGCGGTGGGGAAGAGCCCTTGTTTGCCGTTGAGCTCCCCCATCCACCATCCATCAAGAACTTCGTTCACGACAACAATTTTATCCCCTGTCTTGAACGCCAGTTCATCCGACGACCCAGAAAAGTCGTATAGTGCCCTGACAACTTTGCGCGGCACCTGCGATGGAGGCTTCAAAATCCTCGTCGGAAGCTTCGGTGTCGTATTGGTACTGCCGCTCTTGCGGCGCGTAATCGAGTTGAGGGTGCCAGACAATACCCCCGGGCCGCTGGTATCCGACTCGCCGTGTCCGGAATCGCGCTCTCCGTCGTCCCCAAGACTCGCGAATGTGTCCTTGTCCTTGTTTTTCTTCGATCGCCCTGTGACGGATCCGACTGCACTCGAGGCCCAACCGGCGACGCTGAGCCGCCGCTTGTCCCCACCCGCCGTGCCAGTGCTGTCTGAGCGTTTCCGAGACGCGCGAGACGACGGGCGTGAGGGAGGCCGACTAGATGGACGACTGGATGGCCGGGAAGAAGATTGCTCGTCGTCGGAGCTCTCGAAAGTGGGCTGCGAAGGAGCCTTGTCGGACTTCCTGGATCGCACCGAACCGGTGTTTTGTGAACGGGAGGGAAAAGCGGGTCTCGACGGGGGCGAGCTATTGCAGATATGGGTTCTCGTACTAGACATGACGAAACAAAACTCACTCGCTCGGCCAATTTGCACGAGTGTCCTTAAGAACTTCGAGGTACTGCTCGACAAAATTGAGCTCGAGGGTTAGGAAGCTGGTTAGCTCGCGAAGCTGCACTATTTCGCTCTCTTGAATAGCGTGCATGTGAGCCTCAACCTCCTCCTCTGCTTCCTCACTAGATGCAACGGATTGAGCGTCAAACTCGGGCACGGAGCGGATACATACTAGCGTAGCTTGGCACGCTGCATCTCTTCGTCGGCCTCCTTTCGCTCCTTTTCTTTCTTGCTGCTTTTCAACTTCTCATACTTGGTGACGGCTGCATCATAGCTGAGTCTGTAATATGAAATTGTCAAGTAGTGCTCGTGGAGGTGTCAGATTTCCACACCGTCTACTTTCTAGTTTCTTGCGAAGAGCCTCGTACTCTTTGATGTCTTCGCTGAAACGTACAAGCGACGCCATGAAGCTGTCATGAAAAGACTGTGCGAATGATTCTTGTAATTTGGCCACCTTGCAATGCGCGCGACCGAGAGTGACGAGGGAATTGCCTGCGCCGCCATGAATAAACGTGAAAATAATTGAAGACCAGAGTAGATACCAAATGGAGAGTCTTCGCCAAACTCCTCGCCATGTATGATCATCACGATTCCCAGAGCATCGACGGGCATGAGCTTCTCCGCATCATCCAGGGCACCTACGTCCTTTCTTTTGGCGATATTCCTGTGGTACGCTTCAGACGCCAGAAAGAGCCTGTTCGTGATATAAACATCCTAGATAGTGGAGGTCAGGAGCACAGCACACACACCTCTGTGCCCCATCCTTGCGCAGCTCGACATCTTTCTCCAAAGCCTTGAACTCGTCGGATACCGTCGTCTTATCCCTCGAAGATATTACCTCGCCCGCCCACTGTAGAAAAAATCCGGTAAAAGTGGTTCGATTAGCTCTGGATTCGCGACGAACGGCGCACGGGCCACAGACTGACTTGTCTTAGTTTTCCAAGCTAGGTTGAGACCATGAGACATTTATTGATGAATTATAGGCCACGTTTACCTGTTTTCCGGCCATGAGGTGGTCGATGGGAGAGCGGACGAGCGGCAAGAGACAGGGACTCCCGACATCAAAATATAGCCGATATAGGTATCGCCGCCTCAAGATCACCGAAACCCGGCATTTACCGAGCTGTGATGTTGCTTGCAAGTTGCAACTCGCGAATTCGTGTAGAAAGCTGTCTTGAGGGGGAATGGAGGGCTATATTGGTGTGGGATGAAGCCCAGTCAAAATCGGTCATGCTGGCATATGCTCCGATTGGCTGATTTCTGTTGTCCTGCCTTGAGCAGAAATCAGCAACTTTTCCGAACTGGAGCAGATGAAAAACATGCTGACTTCTGCTGGGAGATGCTATGTTCTGCTGAGCCTGCTATGGTCTGCTGATATTGGCTCTGCTATTTTGTCCACACAATTGTACCGATAAAACAATATTTATTGCACCTCTATCTACGCACACTGTGCTCTACTGCAACCCTCGACGCCACCACCGTGGCCCGAGTCCACTGCGCAACAACTCCCTCACCGCACGCCCAGTCATTCAACCTTCCCCCAAGTGCGCATGATCCTCCAGAGCCCTCGCCCTACACCCCCTGCTGCGGTAGAGCCCGGCTTGTCTTGAAAGCGAAGGAGCTTGCCGCGATGCGTTGTCGGCGGTGTGGATAACGTCCACCGCGGACTATATACGCGGGTTATCGAAGGATCTGCGAGACGATAAGGACACATACAGGAAACAGAGATATAGACATACCGAAGAAGCCTCATATCCAGATTTACGAGTTACCACATGGGCATGATAGCGCAATGTGGAGGCGACGGTTACCTACGAGGGAGAGTACGACTTTGAGATACGCGAAACAAAAAATCCCACAACTCACCAGTAGAGCGTCTGCGCATCAGACCACCGACTGTCTGTCGGATTGCAGGAAGGAGTTAGTACACGACATGATATAAAGCCTCCGAGAACTCACTTGAAAACTCAGAAAGCGTCACCGACCGTGTGCGCTGCAACGCAGCGGGGTAGACATATACCTGCTGCCGAGCATAACGCGAAGATAAAGTGAGTGGCAAAGGTGGCAGAGAGGAGAGGGGAAGCATACCTGCATATAGCACCCACATAGCACGGTGGCGGGATCCGTAGGGACGAACACGAAAGGGCGGGACGAGAGCAAGCCAACCTCGCTGCTGAGGACGATGTGAGGATTTCAAGGGGGCAGAAGGAACGTGAGTACATGATGCCCAAGACATATAGGTGTCGAGGGATAGACCAACGGCGGCCTGGCGGCGGCGCGCTCGAGCGAGAGCGGGTGAGGGAAGGGATATGGTGGTAGTGACGGAGGAAGACTTCCCAAACTTCCGCCGCATCAGTGACATCCGAATCGGGTAATTTGATGGGGGCGGTGTTGCTCGCCAACATTACGGCATAATTCACCACACGCTCAACGTGAACCACAACTGTGTTTTCTCGATTTACCGACTCAATGAGTTAGCTCGAGAGTGTCAAGAGTCCTGGTAGATTTCATGAGCCATCTACTCAGGAGAATTCCAGCATTGCTAAGCTTAGGCCGGAATATTTTTTCATTGATTGATTTAGCATGAACATTTGCTTCAGACCTTGAGGTGCTTGTTAGTGAAGGCTTTACATAACCCTAGCTGCCTTGCAATTGACTGTGAACGAAAAAAACGCTAGCCTGGACGAACGTAACCCTAATCACCTTACCATGCGTCGGCAGAGTTATAGTACTTACAAGCAGCAAAAAACAAAGCAAACTCAGGGATCGAACTCACATGTTTCTACATGCCCCAGCCTATTTTGCACATGTTTGATACCTCTAAACCTCTATACTAATGGGCACTTTGCTTAACCTCTGTTGTATACATATCACATTACGCCTGCTGGTGATCAACGGCAACGCTGGGGGCATTGATCAGCGTCCTCGCGCGGTGCGATACAAAACGTACCTTGCATTTTCTACCGCGCATCCTCGCCGCACGAAACCTTGAGCATTGGGGGCGGGACTGGGCCTCCGAGAGATTCAGAGAGGAAATACGCCACCTCAAATAGGTCAAACACCGCCCCCATCAAATTACCCGATTCGGGTGCTGATGCGGCGGAATTCATCGAGTGCGGAGGAAGACGCAATTCAAAGTCCGACAGGACCGATGACATCATGTTCTCGCCGCCTCTTCCTCAAAACTTTGTGAATTTTGTTGGAATTTTGTGAAGTCCGAAAATCGTACGATTCGACGGTACGATGTCGAGACGATTTTATTTATTTTACATCTTGACGGTAATTTTATCCCTTGTTTTTTGTGAAGAAAATTTGAAGCTGCAGAAACTAGCAGACCTCAGCAAGTCCAGCAGAAATCAGCCACTCTGGGCATATGCCAGCATGACCGGTTTTGACTGGGGATGAAGGCGCGGTCTTCGACCGCTGTAAATATATAGCTGCTATATAGAAGATGGTGAAAATCTGTCGCAAAAAAAGGCATTGGGTTATAACGATTTATAACCGTATCTTGGAGTGCTAGGTGGGTTATGCGTAGTTTAAACCCTCAAATGCATGTGCCCCGGACGTACATACTCCGAGGTGGGAAAAATCGAATTTGCCTGATAATAGGTTTATAACCCAATTCCTTAATTTGTGCGACATCACGATATTGCATTGAGGGAAGGTGAGTTTGCAGCTGGAGCCTGAGGAGGGCCGGCAGCTCGCCGCTCGAGTCGCTGGAAGGGATTCAAGATGCGCTCAGGCTGGCGCGGGAGCAAACATTAATATCGAAACAAGACGGCCCAAATTCAGTACGCGGGTTCTTAGGTCCAAAACAACCAAAACCAAGCGAGAGAATGAAAGTAAGCTCAGAGTCTAACTTGATGGCTAATGAGAAGCGAGGCGGAGGACGCGTCGAGCGCGTCTGGAGAAAACAGGATACGGTCTGTCACATCACGCGATGCGTCGTAAAGATGTGACATAATGTCACGTCCTCGCGCGCGAACTTTAACCACATCGACCGTTTCCTCAAATCCAACGAATTCGGCGTTGTCAACAACTCGTCCAGTATCATAAAGACAGCGTGGTCTTGTGCGCTGAAAGCAAAGTCATATGCAAGAGTTCCCGATTCATTAGCGAGCAAACAAGTAGTGGAAAGTCGAATATTTGACAACACCGCGACGGCGCGACCAACCCCCCACAATGGACCGCTTCTGGTAGATTCAGCGCCGCTCTGACGAGGGCTTTCTCGATGTGTCTCAGAATACTCGGCCTTTCTGGCGGTCTCGGGGCAAAAGTGCAAATGTCTCATTCGATGTCTCAGAGGAACTCTTCTATAAAAGCTAGGGCAGGTCGCTCGCAAACCTTACACACCGAACACACACATCTCGAAGTCTCTTACCATCTCGACTATACTGTCTCAAATGAAGACTTCCATCTCGCTTGCTCTCGTCGGTATCATGTCTATGCTCGATATCGTTGCCGCCGCCCCTATCGTCATTCCTGGTGATACCATCCCATCGGCTGCGCCGGCCGCTTCTGCAACCGTATTCACAGCTTCGTCTGCTGGTGAGGCGGTCGCCGCCACCCCATCTGCCGTTCTCTCCAGTGTGCGCGCTGCGCCACAGACGGCCGCCCTTTTCGCCTACCCCGCCTCCCGCAATTGGTCTTCCGCCTTCCGAGTCTCTTCCACCACCTCATCGAACACCGCCGCTGCTACCCCCACTTCTGATTTGGTCTCGGTCACCGGAAACCGAGTCGACGCGGTCAGCTATTCCACAAACAACCTTATTGCCTTCCTCCGTCGCAACTACGTGGAGCGGGCGAGTTCAGCAGCTGCGGATGCGCCTGCGCATACCACGCCGTCGGTGGACAGCATACAACAGCTCACCCATCTTGTGGGGGAGGCGGTCGTGGCGCTTGAGATGCTGGTAAGTCATCTACGCCCTTGCTGCAGGTCCACGGAATGCTGATTATTCTCTTTATTAGCCCCGGGCAGTGATTAATACAGCCGCAGACGATGTTATCTTGCTCAGTGAAGTGTTCACCGCTCTCGAAGATACGATCAATCAGTTACCTACTCCCGTCCCGAACAGCGTCGCAACCTCTTTGAAGCTTCTTGTGCCTGTGCTTTCAGTATGTTCCAGTGTTATTGAGTCCGCCGTCTGTCGTGCTGATTGCCTACGCAGAACTACTCTGATGTTCCGGACAGTGGCCTCAGTGCGGCGCGAATGGCATCCATGATTGCGCGCTGGTAGTCACCTGCACCTCCGCAGTTTTTCGGACGGGGGCGGGCTGAGGGTTGACCCTGGCTCCAACCACCTCCTTCCTCAAGACGTTGCCCGCTTTCGGCCGCGACTGTCAGCAGAACGTGCTGGCCGAGCTCGCCTCCCTCATCAGCGCCGTAGTTGTCCACATCAACGTGGTACGCCGCGATTCTCAGGTTGCCTGTCATCAAGCGGTCAAGAGTTAGGCGGCTCAGCTCGTTGTGGTGATTGCGAGCATATACTGGGCGACTAATTTACAAACAAAGTAAATGTTACCGAAAAGTCAATAAACATTTTATATTGTTTCCATGTCTCGTTCCTTTCGAAGTCATCGATTGTCGCTCGCCGACTACGGTATGGGGTGTAGCACCACCAACATGCCGATTTGGATTATCTGAACGTAAGATCCTTTCAGCCTCTCTTGTATGGTGGACGTGGATTACGAAGACAGACGTTCAAGCCGTTACGCGTGCATTACGACCTATCTACCGGTCTTGAGAAACGACGCGAAAAAGTTTCGAAATGGTCGGATATATATTTGTGCTCTAGCTACGAAATCAGCGAACGTACTCCTTCTTGAAACTGGACTGCGAACGAATCGACCAAGTTTCGGTCAATCGCAGCCTCACCCCACGTCAAAGTAACATGGACGGCCCCTGTCGGATCCCCAATCACGTTAACTTTCAAAGCAGCATTCACAACGAGATCCGACTGCGCAAACACCATGCGATCGATGCGCCACGGCCCCAACCCGTGGGCGGTAGGATCAGGTATACGCCCGACGTTAGAAATCTCAAAAGCCGCGTTACGCTTATTCCCCATCGAATTTTGGAAGAACGGCGCGATATTTCCGAAGAGGTAATATATCAGCCCAACGGTTTCCCGCGCAACCGTCTTCTGGCGCTGTAGTTCTTGGGCGTACGCCGCTGCGGCGGGCCACTGGAATGCGGGGTTGATGGGTGGGTAGGTGTAGTGTCCAGAGACATAGTTGCAGATGCCATCAGGCGTGCCAGCGATGCTACGCATCGAGATGGCCACCAGCGCCCCGATGGTCCTGTAACTCGGGGAATGAGGCGGGACGAGCTTGGACATGATGGCAGCCGTGAGCGTGTAAAAGGCGGAGGTGATGGTAGCATTATGGGTCCGGCATACTTTAAGGAATGCATCCATCTCTTCAGCATTGAATGTCATTACTTTGGCATGGGGAGTAAAGTCGGGGGTCTTGGAAACTGGGTTTGCTGTCCATGCGTAGTAGCTACGTTTCCAGGAAGCGGGGATCGGAATGAAGAGGGCGAGCGCGGTGGTGAGAATATTGAGCAAGGAGGGCCTGACATCCGTCACCTCCTCCAATGGGGGGAGTAACGAGATCGTTTTGGGCACGACGACCAACGCAGAGTCTGCTCCAACCACAGGTTCTTGGAGAGCAGCCAAGAGCGTTTTGTGAAAAATGGCGCCGCTGAGAGCGTCTCCGATGCAGTGGTGGAACACAAAGAGGACGGTTCCATCCTTGAGCACCTGCAGTCGCCACAAGGGTAGCGGCGCCGTTGTATCCAGTCGCACAGACAGCTGCCTCTCGAAGATTGTTTCCAAATCTGTTTCATTGGAGAACTCTACAATTGCAGACAAGTCGATCGTGTCAAGCTTGACGAACGACGGTTTGAAGCTTTCGTCCTTGATCATCACAGCCAGGATTGGGAGATCATGGATTACTTTGTGCAGAGCGGGAAACAGAAGTTCTTTTCCAAGTGTAGAACCGCCGGTGGAGATGAACCTGGCTGAGATCATAATACACGAGTCGATCCCGAGGAAATGGCGCGTTGCGTGGAACGATTCCATGAGTCCTAGTGCAATTTAGCCCCAGAACCGCTAAGAAATGACGAAGGAGCGTACCAGTAGGCCGCACAACCGTGGGGGACGACATAAGTGCAGGCCAGAAGTTACAGGATGTCGAACTTCAAGCGCTGGTTATAAGTACGGCGCGGCCTGGGCTCACAGAGGGACCACATCGGATACACGGCTGCGCGGTAGAACGATATAATTGCTACCCTGGAAGCTTGCTTCGAAGGAGCGGTATAAATTGACCGTATCGGGTGCACGGCTGCGGCCATTCAGTACATTACTTCAAACTCACATTCTTCCGGGCCAAGGTCTTGACTTGGCGAGATGGCAGATGCCCGTTGGTCTTCGCCGCAGTCATACTTCCTTCCTTCGGGACCAAAAAAGTTTAATCCGAATGCAGGGCGAGAGGGTTGACTCAAGCTGATGGTCGATGCGTCGATGTACGCTGGAAGGGATGCATTTGAAGACACCATGACTGGGACAACATGACTGGGACAACAACACGCGGTTTTGCAATGATAGCTCTCGAGTCGTTATTGGACAATTTACCACTGGGCAGTTTGACTGTAGCCGAACGGCTCCGGAACCATGCCAGTTTGAAGAAAAATTGACTTGAAATTGACTGGAAAAACGACGCTTCGGAGTCCGTCCGAGACTCGTCTGAGGGCTCGTTAGTGTGCAGGAGAGTATAGAGCCGTGTTCAAGGAGCTTAGGGCAGTGGGAAATCATAGAGATCCGAGTCCATAGGAAAGAATATGGTCAACGGTTGGACGAAAGGTCGAGCGTTGCCCGAGATTTATGACGAAGTTGGGGTCGTGAGAAATATGTAGATTCATTCATTTTCCTGGTAATTGCAACGAAAATTTTGTACTCAAGCATGGCCTGCTACTTAGTTTAGATAAGACGGTAGTTTTCCCCCTCCTACAATACAGCAATATTCAAAATTATAGCAATAACTGTGCGTGCGTGCCAACGGCACCCATAATTAATGAGTATAGTCCTCAACGTGTTTCACTACAACAAAAGATCTCCACTCGTCAAATCAGACATCTACAGCAGGCGGCGCTAATGCCCAAAACGCCGTCAGCTTGGGGAAGCAGTGATGAGTGAGCAGAAACACGCACGACAGCACGCGTCCTCCTGCGGGTTACACTCCTCCGGTGGGCACAGCACGAGACAGGCCGTATCTGGACTGCCGCCCTGCAACGAGCCAAGTTAGCATGAGTAGCAAATCCGCAAGGACTACTCGCCTCTGCGACCGGTGCTACACCATATCGCGACCCGTAATATTCGGGTTGTATAGTGCATGAGTGGATGCCATGGTCGTGCAGTGCCTGTGGGAAATGTTGGCTGCATGAAAGTGAAAACAGAAGGAAACGGGAACTCACCTTTCGTATCTTGGCCGCAATCGGCATGAAGTCTAGCTCACGCGAAGCGAGTACGTGCACAGAGGCAATATTTTTCGATTCAGAGAGCTGAAAGAGCGGTCAAAACCCCGTCGACGTTTTGATACTTGTGGAATGGGGGAGAAGCTACGCACCTGCCATATATGTAACTCGTGTAGACTCTGCACCCCCTCCACTGCCAGAATCGCCGCACGTACCTGCTCCAGCGATATCGTCGCGGGCACGCCTTGCAGCAGAACGAAGGACGCAGAGCGCACTATCATACTCTGTAAGTTCGTGTGCCCAAGAAAAAATATGCATACGCACCAAGCGGCACCGTACTCATCAGTATGATCGCCCCAATAACCAGACTGATCGCAGGATCGAAATAAACCTCGCGGCCGCCCCAAGAGGCCGGCGCGAAGAGGATGATGAGGCCTGTGGCGATAACGCCCACGTTGCCTAGCGCGTCACCGAGAACATGCAGCACTAAAGCCCGCATGTTCATCGAGCCCGCATGAGAATGTGAGTGTGAATGTCCGTGCGCAGGCTCCGTCGATGACGAAGCAGGAGAGTGGCCATTCGCGTGTTCGTGGTCGTGCGAGTGGCTCTGAGATAGGAGGGGTGTTCGTTCACTGTCGTGCGAGTCACTGCGGTGGGGAGAAGAGGTGCGCGCCATGTTGTGGGCCACTGAACCCGCATCAGATAAAATCGTGTTTGTAGAAAACTCGAATGCCACGTACCTCGCACGATCGACGCCCGTGTCATTACAGGGTGCCCTGGGCCAACCGCAGGATAAATCTCTTCCTCCTCGTCGGTCTCGGACACGGTATCCGTCACTTTGATGGTCGGCACCGAGGTGGGTGGAGAGGATGGCTTGATGGGTTCTTGGGCGTGAGTATGGGAGAGGGAGTGGGAATGCGAGTGGCCATGGGAGTGGGAGTGTTCTGGACAAAGAGGGAGGATTAGTGACCTGAGAGGGAGATGCTAGAATCGAGGGATTGCATCAAGCATGCGAGAATGAACTTCGCAAATGAGGTTTCAAGTCATGTCACGAAGCGAAAGAGCTCCGAATAACGCGCTGGGCGGCGGTAGCGAAGAGCACAGCCAAAGTCATGCATTGCGCAGCGCGAAACGCGTGCGCCAGTACAATTGAAAGCAGCGAGTACATACCGTGGAACAGAAGTAAGCCAAGAAGATTCGACGCGAGTCCAAAACTGCCCACAATGATGACCAACTTCGGGTTGCTGATTTCTGGGTAGGTAGAGTCACCACAGGGAGCCGAAGTAAAGAGAGGAGCGCACCAGGTGTGCTGAAGAATCTCTCCATAGCCTCGAGTGCAATAGAGAAACATAGTGCAAGTAGAAAGACACCGTTGATTAGGGCGGCAAGGATCTCTGCACGATGCCATCCGTAGGAATAGCGAGAATCCGTAGCGCTCTGGGTGGTGAGCTTGATGGCGTAGAGCGCGACAATTAAGCTCATCACATCGCTACATTTTCTCAGTCAGCTGGGTAGTGGGCAGTTGACGACGACAGAAATACTTGAGCATGTGGAAGCTATCCGCGACGAGCGCTAGCGAGCCAACCGCATATCCTAGAAAATATTCAGAAATTCGGAAAGCGTCTTGGCTGTATGGTGGGGTACCAGAAATGATTTCGACGAAGAAGAAAACGACGTCGATTGCGAGAAGAATCTTAATCTTCGAGGTGCGCGACATCGTCATCGTCGTTCAGGTGGAAGGAGTGCTTGGACAAGCCGAATTCGAGACGTCAGGTCGTGGCAGAAAGGAAAGAGAGTGGTTATCAGATAATCTTAATCGGGTTGTTTGGTGACAGGTCCCGCGTTCCGTCTCAGGCCGAGATGCGGAAGGATTTTACTGTAACTCGGACTCATATCCAGCCAACTTGTGAGTGGTGGACGACACTGGTGAAGACGGCAATCGATGACTCCGAAAGGAACAAGAAACAGACAGGATGTAAAATGTTTATTGAATTTGCGGTATTTTTTACTATATTGACTTTGCTTGTTTGTGTTTAACGACAATTGCATACTGCGCGCAACCACACAGGTGTCGATTTCTTGACCGTTTGAATAACGAGCCAGCTGAGAATCGCGGCGTACCACCCTGCTAAGACAGCGACTGCGGCGCCGATGAGGGGGCGAGCTCGAGATTCACATTGTGCCGTGTGCGTGCGAGCGGGCTTGCGACGGGAGTGTTAAAACGTTCCTCAACGTTCATCCTTCAACCCGCCCCCCTCCGAGAAGCGGCGGAGATACAGGTGACTACCAGCCCGCAATCTTGGAAGCCATTCGCGCGGCACTGAGGCCGCTGTCCGGAACATTGGAGTAGTTCTACACAAGCAATCAGTACGACGGACGGCAGGACGAGGTTGACTGGAGACATACCGAAAGGACGGGCACAAGAGCCTTCAAAGAGGTTGCGACGCTGGTCGGGACGGGAGTAGATAGCTGATTGATCGTGTCTTCGAAAGCCGCGAACACTTCGCTGAGCAAAATAACATCGTCTGCGGCTGTATTAATCACTGCCCGGGGCTAATAAAGAGAATAATCAGCATTCCATGGACCTTCATCGAAAGCGTAGATGACTTACCAGCATCTCAAGCGCCACGACCACCTCACCCACAAAATGGGTGAGCTGATTTACGTTGTCTTCCGACGGCGTGGTATGCGCAGGCGCATCCGCAGCTGCTGAACTCGCCCGCTCCACGTAGTTGCGACGGAGGAAGGCAATAAGATTGTTTGTGGAATAGCTGACCACGTCGATTCGGTTTCCGGTGACCGAGATCACGTCAGAAGTGGGGGTAGCAGCGGCGGTGTTCGATGAGGTGGTGGAAGAGACTCGGAAGGCGGAAGACCAATTGCGGGAGGCGGGGTAGGCGAATAGGGCTGCTGTGTGTGGCGCAGCGCGCACACTGGAGAGAACGGCGGATGGGGTGGCGGCGACCACCTCACCAGCAGACGAAGCCGTGAATACAGCTGCAGAAGCGGCGGCAGCAGCTGAGGGTATGGCACCCTCACTGGCAATGTCGATAGGGGCGGCGGTAACGATATCGAGGATAGACACGATACCGACGAGAGCAAGAGAGATACAAGTCTTCATGATCAACAGCGAGGTTTGAGAGTATCGGGTAGTGGGATG
The DNA here is from genome assembly GCA_037176885.1 of Favolaschia claudopus. NCBI lineage: Eukaryota > Fungi > Basidiomycota > Agaricomycetes > Agaricales > Mycenaceae > Favolaschia > Favolaschia claudopus. The sequence goes on along the minus strand of JAWWNJ010000034.1, from coordinate 1,012,909 downwards.
TATGTTCGTTGTGTGAGTTTTGAGAGCGATTTGCCCCAGGTTTTATAGAGAAATCCCTCTGAGACATCGATTCAAGACTTTTGCACTTCCTTCCCGGAACCTCCGAGACTTGCGAGACATTGGGCCATTTCCCGTAGCTGAGATATAGTCGAGGCGAGCCTGGGCAGACCTAGTCTGAGCAAGTTCGGTGTCTTCGGGGTCGAAGTCGCTTCAGCGCGAGCGGTACGTTCGTTCAAAACCCCTTCGCCTCCCCCAGTCTGACATTACGGCATAGTTTCCCACCACGTGTCAGGCTTACGTTTGTCAGTCTGACCGCGTCTTAGACGCGTTTTTCAAGTTCAAATGCCGTCTCGCTTGGACTGAAGGCGCTTAAGAAGCATACTACTATGGCGGAGCAACAATTTGGTCCACACCTTCACACTGAAAGACATTTCTGTCCAAAAAAGGAAATTTTCGTACTTTCATTGAAAAGGTGCCAAACACATCTATATAAGAACCAAAGACTTCGTGTCTGGGTGGGACAAGACAAGACAAACGAAAGGAACATTCGTATTGGCTGACCGCTAACAAAATGCCGTGAACCGCCCCACTTGGTGCGTCATTTTGTCTATATAAGAACCAAAGACTTCGTGTCTGGGTGGGACAAGACAAGACAAACGAAAGGAACATTCGTATTGGCTGACCGCTAACAAAATGCCGTGAACCGCCCCACTTGGTGCGTCATTTTGTCGAGATGTTGATTTCGTGCCCCACGCTCCACGCCATCTCTCTGCACGATGTCAATTCACTCAATGCTCAACCATGCCCGCGACAACGGCCCGTCTTCGCCCATTGCTGCCCAAGACGCCCTCTATGACTCGGCCAGAGCCCTTTTTGCTTAGCAGAACAATGGAGCGCGAGGGGAATTTTGGCGAGCTGAGTGCAGTCAACGGTGCACCTGTGAGGATCAGAGCGAGCCCAGTTTCAAGAAAGAGTCGGAGTCAGGTCAGCAATTCAAAAGGATGTTGGCATGCCGGACCTGTTGAAAAGGAATTTTTCCTTAGTCCGAGTCTGAACGGCGTTCAGCGGGCCAAAAAAGACGGAGGAAGAGAGAAGCAAAGGAAAAAGAGAATGATGGTCGTTTGGTACGCAAGACTTGCGATCTGAGCTACATTGTGGACTTCACACTGATTTCGCGAGCACAGTCAGGCATTGGAAGACCTGTAAACTTGACACGATCATTGGCTCAACGAGCACGCCAGCAACGAGAGCTCGCTGGCGATATTGAGGATCTATTGGACATCAAGGGATATAAAGGTTGTCATAGGTCTCGAGCGCAAACGCTACGGCGGAGAGTTGAACAAGGGGAACGAAGGTTAAAGTCATATCCTGAATGCGGTACGTGTCCACCCAATTGGAGCTGTATTGTCTGCTTACTGTTTGTTCCTCACAGATCCAACTCAGGCATTAGATCAAGCCCTCGACCACGAATACGATATCAATCAGCCTCGCCGCAATGACCGATATCGGGAAAGTTACCGAAGTAGGATGCTTCGGTATGAGGATGAGGTTCGGCGAGGTGTTTATGCTGAGGAACAACGACGGGAGATGATGCTTGGATGGCAACAAATTTCCCCAGGCATTTCAACATTGTAAACGGCTTAAGATGGGATTTTTGCATTGTATTTACTATATGTAAGAAACCAAGCCATTTGAGATGGAGTGAGCTCGCACACGGGGCCGCGAGGAGTCGACCGAAGGTCGGCGACGATTGGCACTGGCACCTGGTTTTTGTAGGGCAGAAGAGCGGAATCCCATGGCGAAGCATGGGCTCACTGCTAGTCCTATTCATGTTAAGAAACAAGGGACTCGCCGGGGAAAAAGTACGGTGTATCAAAAAAGAAAAATTAAACAGTTTCAATGTGTGAAAAGCTAAAACTGTGCCTGGGGTTCGAACCCGTGCTCTCCGCACACCACGGAAATCAAGGGGAACACACCGCATACCAATCGACGAGACTGACCACAGCAAAGCCTGCCAACCGACACAATATATCCGCTGCTCGGTCTCCCGCCCATTACTATATTTGGTAATTCCTTCCCTATTTGGCAATGTCAGACTGGGGGAGGCGTGGGTCTCTCCGTTCGTTCAAGGAGTCGGGACATCGCCGCGGCGGCCGCGCCACCTGATACAAATTGGTCAAGACTTTTGGCCAGTGATACGAGTAATTTATTGTTCGTTCTAGGATGAGCCTCAATCTCGAGTGCGCCAGATTGGGAAGCAGAGTTGGTAGTATTTAGCAGACGTTTCGGTGGTTAACTTTGACGCGAGGGTTCGGTGCGTGACAGAATGTCACTGTTACATAGGTCCCCGTGTACTTCCATTTTTAGCAATTTCCATTTTGGGACTTTCTTTTGCCCGACCACGACGCCCAATTCCCTGAGGTCGAGATTTGAAGTGACTGATAGCTATTAGCTTGTTCAAATCATCATGGCGCTTTGTTATCCACTCAAAATTAAATTTCAAATCTGGGACCACGCTGGCAGGCAAAATCCTCTTCCTTCTTCGATGTCACCAGGCTCCGAAACGGCGAACCAACCATCCTTTGTTTCAAGTCCCACGTAAGTAGCGATGTTTGAGCATAAGAATCGCGGCTATCGCGAAAACGACAGAGGTAATGCTGAATTTATATTTTCGGACCTGATTCACCGCTAGCAAAATTCATTCACTCACTACCAAGCGCCAGGCACTGGATTCTATCTATCTTGCCAAGCTTTTAGAAAGTATAAGGGACTCGGATTCACTAATAGATGTACTGCTCAACACTACTTCAGCTACTCCATATAAAAAGTAGGTACAATCTTATTTCACTGAGCACTGCCTCGTGTTCATCATCTCACTTGCTCTCTACCTTCATCTACTTATTGCGGCCCGGGTGTTGCTGTACACCTCGCAACAGTTATAACTGTTCTGCACCAACGTCGCCATCGAGCTTCTACATTGTACCCATGCCTCTATTGCCTTTTGTCTTGCGAAAACACTCCTCAGAGAGGAATCTGCGGCACGAAGGTCCCCAAAAGCCCAGAGCTTCACGCCCAACTGTTCCCCTTCCAAGAACTATCACAGAGCAACTCTCAACAGAACTATACGAACTGATACTGGATCATCTCGACGACACCCCGACCCTTCTTACTTGTAACCGTGTCTGTCGATCGTGGGCCCCTCGAAGCAAATGTCTTCTACTTGGACGAGCGGTCTGCCGTCCCTTGCCTATTGTCTCTCATGGTAGTTTGGGCGCGGTGACGTGCGCCATCCCCAATCCCACCGCAGGTCTCCGCTCTTTAACTGATCATTTTATTGTTTCTGACCTCTTCCGCTACATAGAAAACAATGGCATAATATTTGGAACAAGGGAGGGCGTCTATCGTGGAACGAGGCACACCTCGCCGCAGACGCGTCTTTTGTCCTTGAACGACGTGACGCAGATTGAGGCGTTCCCGAATGAGGATTTTTTTGTATGCCTCGCCGGTGAGATCGGCATTTCTGTGATGTTGGTACCGACCATTAATATCATAATTGCAGGTGGGACTCTGATGACAATGAGCCTAGCGGCTCTTAATTCTGGCACCCTGCGGGACAGCGATATAACTCGCGTCTCGCAGCATGTCTCATTTTTTTCTGTACATTGGAACAACGCGGAGGGGGCCAACCATCGGCTTTGTGCCCTCAAAACATCATCACTCTCGACCACCATGAAGATCTATGATCTGAACGCGATCAATCATTCCACGAACTTGGTTATTTACAGGGTACGTGACTCTGGCATCTAATAATCTACTTGCGAATGTTTCGCGGAATAAATCATTAATCTATAGGAATTGTACATCCCAATTGAAACCCACTCATTGCGGTTTATTAACGCTACTCGGGTTGGAGTCGCAGTCAAAAAAGGTGGAAGAGTGAAGGGCGGTTTTGAGGTCGTCGACTTCAATACAACCGAGTCTCAGGGTCTGCTGGATCCTGATGATCCATCACATCCTGGAAACGAAGTGAAAAAATCCAAATCAAAACCCATGAATTTTTTCAAAGCTGGCTCTGAGTACCTTGTCTGTTACGACAGTGCGTCTTTTCTTGCGCTACGACTCTAATCCACTGCTCATAAATAATTTCAGAGCTTGGATTCTTTGTCGATCGTCAAGGTAGAATGGTTCGAGGTGACCGGATGATGAAATGGAGTCAAACAGCCAGTATCTTCGGTTAGTCCCAGTCGTCAACTTTTGTTGGGTGGTCCTAATATCCACTCATTGGTCGAAACAGTGCTACGCGAGCCGTATCTTTTAGTCTTTTGCAGCACTTTCATAGAAGTATGGAACATCTCAACGGGCGAAAAAGTTCAGAAAATAATGGGATCTTACGCTCTGCTCAACTCTCCGAATGCGGGCGAGTCAATCCTTGTATTGTCTCTTTCCTCAGGAGACGTCTCGGAGATGCTGTTTCGCGACGAACCAACGTTGGATGTCTAGTCGCTTGTTTGAAATTCCGCTCAAGTAATTTAAGTAAACGATTTATATTCATGGCTATGACTCGCAATACGACTCGGAGGTCCTCAAGAGAGTGGAGAACGAACGAGGAAAAACAAGAACATCCCAGACGACTATTTGAACCACTTCAGCTGGACTGTTAAGCATGGTGCGCCAAAAGACTCTCCGAATCGGACAGATGATGAATGAGAAAGTTTATTCAATATTTTCTTGTTTGTTTTTTTGTTTCATACTGTATACGTAGCCCTCCCCTCCAACTCCCCTCCAACTCCAGTCGGGACTGGCAATCGTGGGAACCTCGGCAGTTCCCGATGGCCATCAACCTCACTGTTGACCGTCTGCTTGCCGTCTGCCATCTGACAGCAAAATACGTTCAAGGCTTTACGCAGCGATATCCCTCATATATCTCCAGAGACCGCTGAGTCATGGCGGCAGTGACGGGCATGACCAGTCCAATTCCTGCGAGTCGCGAAATTTGTCAAAATACTGATCAAGGAACTTTTGCGATCGAGGACCCTTCACCTGGGACCCGGCATCATACGTTGTTGAGCAGCAACGATTCACCCACCGACTCTGACATAGAACTCATTCGATCAGTGCTTGCCGAAAGCGATAGACGTCTGCAATCCGTACATGAAGAAATTCAAAACTTGAAGCTGCAGCCGCAGGCTGAGTCTGCGGATTCGGCCAGGATTTTGCAGCGACTGGAAGAAGCCCGTACTTGTCTACTCGCTTTCCGAGTGCGAAACAGAGCCATCCTCTCTCCGCTTCGGAGGATGCCGCCAGAACTCCTCCGAGAAATCTTTTTCTGACGCTGCCTCCCCTTACAGTGGTTTGGGACGCCGGAAAATTCGACTTGGAAGCCAGTCCGTGGCTGTTAACTCATGTCTGCGGTCTATGGAGAGCCGTTTCTCTATCGATGCCGTTGCTGTGGTCCCAAATTGCCATCGATTATGTCGACTCCGAGCCACCGATACGGTATTCGTTGCGCTTGGCGGAAACGCAGCTCCGAAGGGCAGGCCCTTTGAAAGTACACTTCTATTCAAGTGAGACCATGGATGCGGGACCCCAACTGGAGATGTTCAACCTCTTGGCCTCGCAGTGTTCTCGCTGGGAAGAACTCAGCATCGGCTTGACCTCGATTATTACACCATCGCTTCTACTCCCTCTGCGCGATCGTCTACCATCTCTACGCAGAGTAGCCCTCCAGATATCCCATTCACTGTCTGCTAGTACGGAGCTACAATGCCTTGATTGCTTTGACTCTGCTCCGTCTCTTGTCGACTTCGATTGCTTCCACGAGAGATCATTTTTGCCCATCACCCTTCCCGTTGGACTATTTGTGCGATATGGGTTGAACGCGCCTTGGGAACGTCATTTGCAGATCTTAAACCAGGCCTCAAATCTGGTCGAAGCTCGCATTCAGATTGCTTTCCAAGGAGACGCAGATTGGCCCGACTTGCCAGCCCACGCAGTCAATCTTGTACATCTCCGACGTTTATTTGTGTCTCACGCGTTTGCCTTGTGCTATCTCCGTGCCCCCAACCTTGAGCAGCTCGCTCTGGTTGACCGTTCGGATTCCATGAAGTCTCTGAATTCTTACTTTCGCCCCTTCGTCAGTAGGTCTTCATGCCAGATCCGAAGGCTCATCCTTGGTTCTCCCTCTGCTAAAACTCTCGTCGAAATCCTGATACATACTTCGCACATCACCGAACTGGTCATAATGGAAGACGAGGACTCGGACACCTATGATGTTTTTGAGACCCTCGAGGCTTCCGGGTATATCATTGCCCCACAGTTAACCCTCATATTCCTCGCATGCACCGACCTTTTTCGCATACATTACACGCCATTTCTCAAAATGCTAGAGTCACGATGGAGGGCAGAGGTTTGCCCCCTTCAGCATGCGGCGCTCCTCGTGGATGGCGGGCATAAACCGAGCAGCTCAACTCTCGATGGGTTGATGAAGCTTCGTCAGGACGGGCTGGATCTCAAAATGATCGTTGACGACGACGATGCAGCACTGTTAGCCATGAAGGGGTGGGATTTTCAAAACACATGGAATTGATATACTGCAAACCCGAGTTGTCTACTACAGTATACTTCGGCGCTGTAACATCAAGATTGCACTTTCAGATTCCGGATCCGAAAGCATTTTTTCTGCCAACAACGCATTACTACATTACAAAAATTGGGATCAATAACCGCCTTGGACACACCAGCCAATTCCCAGGGAAAATAGTATTCAGTGCGCTTTGCCATGATTTCTACCGCCGCCGTTCAATGTGATCCTCAATCAATTTGGAAACGAATGGCCCGTGAACAGGGATCGAATTTCCTTGGAATCCCGAAGGATAATTCACTTTCGGTTTGCCTTCGCCTTCACCCTCCGTGTGAGCGCTATGAGAAACACGCCAATTCAAATTAGTATGATGGATGAAGTTCAAGCGGAGGTGGCGCACGTATCGTTCCACACAGCATAGTGTTTAATGCCTAAAAGATGGATAATCAGGCGTCAAAATTCGACTGCCGACGCAGGCGGGATGACTGGCGTCGTACCTAAACCGTGTGTCGCCGTCCATTGGTAATCATGACAAAAGCCACCTGGGAAGAATATCTCTATAACAGTAGAAAAACGAGTTGGTTGCATCATCAGGACGTGCGTCAAGCCGTTTCCGTGAACTCCAAGCAAGATCTAAAAGGGTACAAATTCGTCGAAGAAATCAGTGACACGATCGACCAACTAGAAGAAATAGTTGGTTACTGTTGTACGCGCCATGAGTTTCAGCTGCTCGTCATGCGTCAGGAATTCGGCCTGAACGACGTTGAACTCCCAGCCTTTTCGCTCAGCGAGCTCCTCCAAAGCCGAGACGAGCTCTTCGTGACTTATGCGCGTCAACATTCGGCCTCCGGCGCTTTGCCGACTGATATAGGTGATTACGATGCTTCGAGGTGTTGGAAGCCTAGGCTGCCCAGAGCTACCGCCACCCAAAACTACCTGATTTCGCTCTCCGACCTGATGCACGGCGGCAACCCTGGGCTTGGGCAAACCCTTCACATCGTCATGGCCCGCGTCCGCGAATTCGAACAATCTATCCCGGACGGGGTTCCACCACGCTGCCATATCGGCGTTCGCATCGATATCAGCGTTGCCTTCCTCGCGTTCCTTGCCTCCTCCTGACTTTTGTTTAGTTTTACTCCGCATAAGCGCCACAGCCTCCGCTGCGTTTCTCTGCGTCACCGTGCCGCACAGATGCCCACGATTCGACGCGCTCCGGTCTGTCAATAGCAACAGAGGGAAGCGCCACGCCCGCTTGCCAGTGGCGGTTATTTCCGCGCGGTCTTCCCAGTCGTCTTCGACCTCGACGGTGGTGGAGGGGAAGGCGGCGCGGAGGAAGTAGTAGTTGAAGCCGGGGAAGTCCCGCCAGGCTATGGAGCTGGCGCGGGCGAAGATGACGCGGTGGATGGGGGGTAGGGCGTCCGTTGCGGGTGGATTTGGTGTGGAATTTGAGTTGAAACGGTTGGAACTTGAAGAAAAGGTGCCATACCAAATGGCCTGGATGCCGAAGAAGAGTTCGCCGACGAAATGATAGTAGTGACCGAGGAATTGGTCTGGATCGTTGACGAGCACCTATATCATTGATACTGCTGGTCAGAGCCGTTCCTGGACGACGATTGTCAATGAGGAGAACTTGCCGTGTTTCCACCCACAGTTGATATCCGATTTTTCCTCCCCGGTTTCACTTCCCCCCACCGTTTGTTGGCCTCCTCCATGGTCAAGAATGCCATGTCATCCGCAGTTGGTTCTCTGGCGGCGATGTTCTTTGCAGTGTTTTCTAGGATCAGGGGTTTACTGATCATGAGGCGTATTTTGGGGAAGTCTTGCGGCGTGTCGGTTACGATAAAGAAGGTGCCGTTGGACATGTACAAATTTTCGAGCACTAGGAGAAGGTGTTGAAATTTGCGGGTCTGGACGGAGTTCTAAAATGAGAACGACCTACCTGTCCAGCCAGGTGCGTGCGTTAAAAGAGTCGTCGGTGCTATTGTTGACACGTCGGAATCTGAATTCGTAGACATGAACCTGGATTGGAAAGCCTTCGCAGATCCATGTGGGGTCGACAACTCTTGAATGGTAGCTAGCGGTATGGGTCTCTCTTGCTTTTCCATAGGCGGTATCGAAACATTGTTGACAAGAATTTGAGTCGGCTGTTGACGATTTAGTAGAGAATAGAGATGCGTCAGTGCTGCTCCGATGATTATGAGCGTCGCATCTCTGCGTACAGAACGACGGTAGATGAGCATGAAGTGGGGAGAAAGAGCGGATAGGAACGTTGAACAGGGTTCACAGCCCAGAATTGAGTCTGAACACAGGGGAATCTAGGGATTGTCTTGATATACACTTGTGCTTTTGCGCGGGGTGAGTGACTTATCGTTCAAGCAGCATGATTTTTGCGTAATTATAAAGATGTGAAGGGGAGTTGAGGGCAGGGGCAATGAAATGTGGTCTGGGAACCAAGTCAGTCAATCGAATATTAGGGGTTCTCTGCGGAGTAAGGAATTCACTACCTCGAATGACGACAACGGTATTTCAATGCTCAAAATCCTTTCAAGCTGAATTTTGACTTGAGACGTCGGTTGATTGACTTCAAATTGAACGAAAACAAGTTTGTCCAGAAAAAATCTCGATTGCCCAGATCAACAATGTGAGGGGTGCCAAATATGTGGGGTAATCCGCCGACTCCTGCCCCTTCGGATGCCATAGCAGTTTCAACTCGAGATTTTTACTTGAGAGTTTCTGCATTCGACTTTTTCATTGCTTTTTCAGGTGACACCGGCATTAAAATAGGGTGCCATTGAACCTTTCAAAATGCAGGCACACCACTGAACCATAGAATTCATAGAAGCCTGGCAAGACCTAGTCCCGTCCGAGTCTTACGCAGGGGAGAACAAAGCGCTGGGATTCGGAGAGTTAGAGTCGAGTCAATACGTTACGTGAGCTGAATGCGCACTTGTCACGCCTTGGTCACGCCTACCCGCGCTCTCTTCCTACCACCATGGCCACCGACGCCGCCCAGCTAAAAAGCGAAATAGCAAGACTCACAGGTACGCCGCTACACTATTTGGATACACTATGCTCAGACGAATCTCAGCTTCTATCAGTCAACACAAGTCCAACCCACCAACAACGCGTTACCAACCACCAACCAACCCATCTTGGCCACCTCGCAGCAGCAAGTACGTCAACCCGAACTACAAGCCCCCTTCAAATAAGTATATCCGGCCACCATCGTCCACTTCGTCTTCAAGGCCACCAACCGCTGTGCCAGAGGTAAAGCAAGTTGTCTTGAATGGCGTAGCCTTCGAGTCATCGTCTCGTTCGCTCGTTCGCAAAGATGGTGCGTTTTTTGTCTTCAAAACATGGATTCTGGGGTGGGAATAGCAGGCGAGAGTTGATTTCTGGGGGCGAGCCTAACTCAAACCTGTCGAATCGTATAAGCTCGTCAAATCGATTTCGGATTCCGGCTGTTTGGAAAACAAGAGACATCTTCAATTTCGAGCTGCGCTCGGCCGTGGATGAAGAGCTTTACTCCTCGGGATCACCGTTGTCCAACGCTTGCAAGCATAATCACTGTCTATCGTTTCCACAGCAGCTGGAAAACAAGAGAGCTCAGTTCGTGCCACCTTCAGAGTTGGAGAACGGCAATCTGAGGTTCTTCAGCTCCACGACCGAACTCGCGGTCTCTCGTTCTCAAAGCAGCTGTCGGCGGTCAAACCCCAAGAATCCATGTTATTCCGATCGACGTACTGATACATGCCACCAGTGCCAAAGCCGAAGCCCTCAACATCGACATCGACAGCCAAGCCTGCAACTTCTACAGGTCCTCAACGCCCCCATGCACCGCCCCGACTTTACAAGCCCAAATCGATCCTACGCGGCCGCGGCAGAGGTCGAGGCAGAGGCCGCATCCGCCCCGGCCCCGTCAACATGACCCTCACCAACACTCGTCGCCCCTACACCTCGTCCGCCGTCCTTTCTTGTTCTGCTTCCCCTCATGACACTTTCCACAGCCGCGCCAACAAATTCAAAAAATCCGACAAACCGTGCCCACGCTTCTCGACCACGGGCACCTGCACCCGCGGGCTCACCTGCCCGTACACCCACGACCCCGCCACCACCGCCATCTGCTGGCCGTTCTTATCTGGTTCTTGCCCGCTCCCCGCCGACCAATGTGCGCTATCGCACGATCCGACCCCGGAGAGGGTTCCGCTTTGCACGCATTTCCTCGCGGGTGTGTGCTTCATTCTTTTTGCATGGCTTTCGCTGACACACCGTAGGCTCGTGCACCCGCGCCGCCTGCCCCTTTCCGCATGTCAATCTTGGGCCCGCGCACGCACAGGCGCCGATCTGCCGCAACTTTGCGGTGTTGGGGTATTGTAAGCTAGGGATCGAGTGTCCGGAGCAGCATGTGAGGGAGTGTCCGGATTTCGCGGAGAAGGGGACGTGTGAGAGGAAGGGGTGTAGGTTGCCGCATGTTATCAGGGCTGCTGGGAAGAGGGCGAAGACGACGGCGGTGACGACATCCCCAACAGCGACGGCTGCGACGACGACGACAACGGATAAAGTGACTGTGGAGAAGGAGGAGGGAGGGAAAGAGGCGGAGATGGGAGATGAGTTTATCTCGTTGACGTTCAATGAGAGTGAGAGTGAAAGCGATGAGGAGGAGGAGGATGAAGACGAGTCGGAGGAAGATGGCGATGAGGAGGTTGAGGAGATGGACGATGATGCGGATGCGGAGGGGGACGTCGATGAGATGGGCAGTTGAGGTGACAACCTTCCTCTCCCTTTTTTTCGCTTTTTCTTTCTTCTCTTTTCAACCCATTCTGTCTATCTGTCTCTTTTGCGAGGCTTTGCTGCTTCGTCTTGTTCTTGTTTTGTATGCGTGTAATGTATCTTGAATGAATCATGATTTCGAAAAGAACGAGTCCCGAAAGAATCTCAGAAATATTCGAATCACAATGCTGTGCTAAGTCCTCTATTGTCAAGCCACCACAATGAAGAACGACGAACGTCCGCTAGTACTACCAAGGCTGCTACCCATTTCTGCGTACCCGAGGCTGAGGTTGCTCCCAGCTACTCCAAGAACAAGTCCCCGTATCACCGGCCAAAAGTCTTGGACAATTTGTATCAGGCGGCGCGACTTCTTGAATCTTGGACGAACGTACCGCCCGCGCTAACGCGACTTCGACTCCGAAGAAACCGCACCTATTCAGACTAGGTCTGCCCAGGCTCGTCTCGACTACGTCTCAGATACGGGAAATAGCTCAATGTCTCGCAAATTGCGGAGGTCTCGGAGTAAAAGTGCGGAAGTCTTGAATCGATGTCTCGGAGGGAACTCTCTATAAAACCTGCGGCAACTCGCTCTCAAAAGTTACACAACGAACACACCTCTCCCTACTTGTCACTCTCAAACCTCACAATTTATCATGAAGACTTGTATCTGTCTTGCGCTCGTCGGTATCCTCGACATGACAACCGCCGCCCCTATCGTCGTTGCGGGTGACGCGGCCATCCCCTCAGCTGCTGCATTCACGGCGTCTTCTGCTAGCGAGGCGGTAGCCCCCACCACATCCGCCGTTCTCCCAAGCATGCGCGCCGCGCCCCAGACGGCAGCTCTATTCGCTTACCCCGCCTCTCGTAATTGGTCTTCCGCCCTGCAAGCCTCTTCCACCACCTCATCGAACACCCCCGCTGCTACTCCCACTCCTGACTTGGTCTCGGTCACCGAAAACCGGGTCAACGCGGTCAGCTATTCCACAAACAATCTCATTGCCTTCCTCCGCCGCAACTACGTGGAGCGGGCGAGTTCAGCAGCTGCAGATGCGCCTGCGCATACCACGCCGTCGGAGGACAGCATAAACCATCTCCCCCATTTTGTGGGTGAGCTGGTCGTGGCATTGGAGATGCTGGTAAGTCATCTTCGCTCTTGATGAAGGTGAAATGCTGAATGTTTTCTCTCTATTAGCCCCAGGCAGCGATCAATACAGCCACAGACGATGTTATCTTGCTCGGCGGAGTGTTCGCGGCTCTCGAAGACACGATCAATCAGCTACCCACTCCCGTCCCGGACAGGGTCGCAACCTCTTTGAAGGCTCTTGTGCCCGTCCTTTCGGTATGTCCCCAGTCAACCTCGTCCTGCCGTCCGTCGTGCTGATTGCTCACGCAGAACCACTCCAATGTTCCTGACAGCGCCCCCAGTGCCGCACGGATCGCATCCGAAATTGCGCACTGGTAGACGCATGTACCTCCGCCGTTTTTCGGAGGGGGAGGGGGGCGGGTTGAGGGTCGGCATCGGTATACAATCACTCGGTTCCTCAGCACCCTCGGCACAAGCTCGCTCTCGGCCGTCATTGCTAGCAGTACGTGGTGCCCGGCTCGTCCATCGACGCTGTCGCTGCCGCCGTTGAAAGCGTGTCACGCTGCGAGTCTGAATGCCCTCGTTATTCAAACGGTCAAGGAGTCGACAGCTGCGTGGCCCGTATTGCTTCGAGGATTGCGAGCATGCAACTCCGCCGGTCTGGTCGTGCAATCCAGTCTACAAAGTAGATGATACCGTAAATACAATAAACGTTTTATATTATTTCTGTGTCTCGTTTCTTTCGAGGTCATCGATTCCCCTCTTCACCAGTGTTGTTGAGCGCCGACTTCACTCGCAATTCAGCTGGATTTGAGTCCCTCGAGAGAGCGCGATCCAGGGCGATTTTTTTATCTTCCGATGCCAGATGGTACTCTAGCATAACGTCATAGCATGATCGCCGTCTCCACTGCCACCGCCAAGCGAGCTTTTTTTAAGATAGGGGCTCGTAGAGACAAGTTGCTACCTCTCTACGCAGACGATGCGTGGGGCAGCGGGGAGACATCTCCTGCGGGTGATAATGAAGTTATAGGAATTTCTTGGAGGTCGGGAACGAGGACGGGAATATTAATGGTGGCGGCAATCTGCCAGATTCAAGTCATCAGATTTTTTTCGGTAGAAACTTTCAGGGAAATACAAAAGCGGGAACAGAATCAGGAAGGACACAATGCACATGCGCTCATTGAATAGAGGGCTTGTTTAATGGCGTCCATACTATGGTACTTGAGGATGAGACTCGGAGGAGGAAATGCAAAGTGCTCGTTGCATTTCGATTCGAATTGCCAGGGTTCAATTGGTATTATGCGTCGAAGTCATTCTGTGCCAGTTGAAGGAATCGAACCAAGACGAAGCCGCCAATTGATAAATCGTGGCCAAGATATGCTTGGTGTCACGGTTGTTGTTTGTTGGTTGACATCTCTCTTCTCCTCTTCCTCTTTCACCCCGAATTCCCTCGTTCCACCCACACACTCGTTTACTCACAGGCACTCACTCACCCTCTCACCATGAAGCACCTTCAAAATACAGCCGTCGTACTCTCTCTACTGACCGTCGTTGCCGTCGCACACGACCACCATGGTGCGCACCACCACAAGCGCCAGGGACCCGGTAACGGCGGGCCCGTCGTCGTAGCGGGCACAATTACCGTCCCACCTTTAGCCAGCATCACCTTCGGAATGCCCACCGCTCCCATCCCCCCCTCGACCGCTACCGCAACCCCTGGCGCCATACCTCCCTTCAAGGGTGCCCCCCCTTTGCCGAATCCTGCTTGGGCGTTCACACCCGGAGAGTGGCCGGAGATGGATAAGCCTATAGATGCCAGTGCGTTCTTCAAGTTTCCTTCCCTACGATGCTTTTCTTGCCCTCTGTTAAGACTGAGGATTGATGTAAATTAAATTGACAGCTACACCGCAAGTACAAGAATGGATGAAGGAGTTGGAGGGATGGGATATCCCTGATATCAAGCCGACGGTGGATGGGTCGTGTGTTAACGATACAGGTGCGTTCATGCTTCTCCCTTTTTTTCTGGCTCGTCTTCCTTGGCTCTCGGCGCCGCGCTGTAGCTCCGCCCAAGTTCATGTGAAATCTGTTCATCCTTGAGGCGGCGCGGCGCCAAGAATTCTTTCTGTGTTCCCGCTCTCCATGTTTCTATCGCCGCCTTCCTTTCCGCGGCCGTTTTGTTTTCATTCTATCCCAAATCCATAACTCACCTGCTCATGATCATACACAGCTGCCGCCGCTGACGCCGCCGCCCGAGGGTGGTGGACCTGTGGTGGCTACACCCGCGCCACCGATATCGTCGACTGCCCTGATAAGATGACCTGGGGTGTCAGTTTCGACGATGGGCCCGCCGAATATAGTACGTTTTTTCTTGTCCATCTGCCTGTTTTTGTAGAATTGACAATATTTCCCAGTGCCGTACGTGCTGACCGTCTCCCCAGTAACCGACTAATGCATAATTGTAGCCACCTCCTCGAATACCTTGCGTCTACGAAACCAAACCCGACGCTGGCCACCTTTTTCGTTGTGGGATCCCGCGTCATTGGGTCGCCCGGATTGCTGATCAACGAGTACATGGCGGGGCATGAAATTAGGTAGATGTTTTCTTGTTTCCTCCATCAAACCTGCTAACCCGTTCATTCTCAAAGCATACACACCTGGTCCCACCCTCATCTCACCGCACTCACCACCCCTCAAATTGTCGCCGAACTCGGATGGACGCGGAAGGCGATTCAGTCCGTGTTGGGCGTGACCCCGACGACGATGCGACCCCCGTACGGTGATATTGATGATCGGGTTCGCGCTATCGCGCTGGCGATGGGCATGATACCTGTCATCTGGACGAGGGTGCCTAATGCCGCTGGTGTGTGCACTGTTGCTATGTCTATTTTTTGCTAAAGCGAGCTCAAATCGCAGCTCCCGGTGGAGGATTCTCATTCGACACATTTGACTGGATGGTCGCCGGCGGGCTCGTCAAGGGTCAGGATTCGTTTGCGACGTTTGGAAGTATTTTGGGAAATGCGTCGACGTTGGATACGGGGTGAGCTACTTTCAGTGCTTCGTCGTAATCTATGAAGCTCATCGCTCGCACAGATTCTGCGTGCTGCAACACGACTTGTACGAGATCACTGTGGATCTGGCGATAGGCTATACATTGGAAGCGGCGATGAGCCATCAGCCTGCGTTCAAGGTTCGTTCCTCTGTCAATTCGTCTTGTCCTATTCCTATTCATCCATTCCGGAAAAGCTCGAACCCATCGGCCAATGCGCCAAGATTCCCACCAACAACATGTATCGCGAGTCGAACACGAATCAGACGTTCCCATACAAGAGCCCGCCTGCTGGATTGTCTGCATCCGGGAACAGTGGAAATAAATCCACATCAGGCAATGGGAAGGTTGCGCAGAGTGGGAATGGGGGAAATGGGACGACGGGGACGAGTGGGGCGATTGGGAGGAGCGTTGGTTTGGTGGTTGTTGGGATGGCGGTTGGCGCTGTTGGCGCGATGACGATTTGAGAGGTTCATCTCGTGGTTCGGTTTGTTTTAATGATCTAGTGCTGACGCCCTCATGGACGATATCCAAGTTGAAATTTCTACAGTTGTAGATATCATATAGAATCGGCTTGATTTGAAAGTAAACATTGAATTTGCATTTGCATCGATGAGTAGGTGATATGTAAATAAGAGGCTTTCTTGACATGAACATTTTGAAATGGTTCAAGATTCCAAAAGTTCAACATTGGATTCGAACTGTGACGTCAAAGCATGATCGTCGGGATCTTCGCGAAGCTGTGTCGAAGATTTGCGCCAAGACCTTGCGAAGACCACATTTGTCAACATACTCAGCTCAATAGTAATACTCAGACACAAGTCACAAACGATACAGCTCATACCTACACAAATTGAATATCTCAACCCAACAACCCTACAAGCCCTTTAAAAAGCTCTCCCAGAATTGTGCATCGTCCGACTCCATTTCAGTACCCACCCCTGTGCTTTGCGAAAGGTTATCTGAATATGCGGCAAGAGCTGTGAAACTGTCCAGCTCTGCCGGAATGAACGGAGAGTCGTCTATCGAATTAAATCCTGGTCCGGCCATACCAAATCTCACCGTTGTCGAGGAAGATGAGGAAGTCGCAGTCTGGTTTGAAGGACGGAACCGTCCATCCACTCCGGGAAAGTTGGATTGCGCCGCTGTCAAGACACCCGAACTCTGTTCACTCTGCTCTGCTTCAAGGTCTTCCGCCACCCCGACCCGCAGCAGTGAATCATGATCCGCCACAGCGCTCTCCATATCCCGCCTCGTATCCGCCCTACCGCCAAGACTCTCCGGTAGCATTCCAGGAAAGCGTTGCCTATCAATTGTTTCAAACCGAATACTCTGTTTCCGCATTTCAGGATCAGGATCTGTATGCCGTGAGTGGAGGGCGAGGGCTTTTTCGATTGCACATCGCAAAATACCCTGTAGTCGTGATTATGTTTTGAGGGTTGAAAGCTCCCCTGAAAACGTGACGCACCAATCCGTTATGCGTTGGCGCGCAGTGATGCGCGGATTGGTCAAGGATGTCTACCGCCGTTAACAGTTCCGCCATGACTCGAGAAAACTGTCGTTCTGTTTCCAGTTCGGACAATGGGAAACGAATTGCAACCGTCCCGACGATTATCTTTTTCAAGAAGGTAAGAAGCCAGCAGTGCGGCGAAAGAAGAACTCACCGCAGATTCAATCACTATAAGTTTAAAAATAATGAATCAGTCATACAACGGAATCGAAGGACAACTCACGACTTCGCCAAATCCCACCCCTGATAGAGAGCTGGTTAGAATGTTGTCATTGCTGGAAGCTACTTACCATCTTGGAAGCAATTCAGGATATCTCGTACAATTTTGTTCGTTGGTCTTTACCGTCTCTGCCGCGCTGCGATATGCCGCCAGGAAAGAGCTTGTATAAGGGCTCTGCAGAGGATTGGCAGAAAATGACCGCATCGCTTCGATGAAGGAATCTCGGTGAATAAATACGACAACTGCCAGAAAAAAGCAGTATTGTTATGCAGTTCGATGAATTTCAAAGCTTGGGGCACCTTGATTCACCCAGGCCCTCAACATGCCTCGATGAAGAAATTTCACTGGCGGGTCTGAGTCGAGCACCTCCATTGATTCAATGGGAAGGAGGGCGGACTGCATATATTTTCGAATTTGAAGATCCAAGTCCAGGATAGCTTCATAGCTCGGTCGCTTTGTTGCCAGGAAGATCTCCATGACGGGGGTCATGATGTCTTTGACAAACTTCCAGCGAGCGACGCGATCTAAAGAAAAATTTAGAATCAATTCAAAAGTTTGTGCGCGAATATGAAATTAGGAAGTAGCTTACAGCCCGGTAACCTTTTCACGAATGGCTCCAAGTCAACGCCATCGACTTCATCCTGATCATTCTCTGGCGGAAATGCACAGCTAATTGAACGAAGGCGGATACTGACGGGTCGGCCCACCGAGAGACCCTGGAATTTGTTTGAATAGACAGGAGAAACGCGAGAGATAGTTCGGAAATGCACGTGTGCGACTTACATATATATTTTCGCAAGCATAGAGTTCCCAGAAAAGTGCCTGCGCATCAAATCAATTGGCTTCGGTCTCAAATGATGTTGCTTACTCGACATCGGTCAGCTTGTGGAGCTGGAAACATCGAAACGCAACTTTCGGTGTCTGTGTGACGCCCATTGGATCAACGTCCATCATCAGAGAATTATTGTGCATACGTAGACCGAGCTATTGAAACGTCCAGTGAGGTCTCCGCCCGAAACAATAAAACAAAAAATACTCACCCTCTGCGCCAAACTACTTGCCATTGAAATCGTTTGCCATGCCGCCTCAATAGAAAACCTCCGGCTACTGTACGTATAATAATTAGCCAACAGTGTCAAAGCCTGCACTGTCGCCACCTCCGGCGCTTCGTCAAACACGTTCTTGATACTCAACGCCGCGCTCGCAAGCCCAAAATAAGAATCTGCGTCAGGGGAATTGTCGACGCCCACAGTATCCATATCAACCAGAGAGCCGATGGCGAAAATAAGAAAAAGAGAGGCCATTTGATGCACGGTGGCGATGCGGTGGGAGTACACGAGATTGAATAATTCCACAACTTCGTCTTGAGTGACGGGCGTGCCGTGCCAGGCTGCGTTGCGGAAATACGATGAACATAAGCTCCAGCCCTTGTCTCTAGATGGAAGGAAAATAGCGAGGCGGTCAAGAGATAGGCTATGATCCCAGGGCCGAGTCTGCGTGTCAGAACCGGAAAATGGAAAGGAGACAGTGAGCGCAGTGAAGAGGAGGCCGTCGCGCCCAGGCGAAACGAGCTTCGATGCGGAGAAGTACTTGACGAGGAGGGTGAGATTAAAAAAAAAACGAACTGGAAGTCAGCCTTACCGAACGTAATACCTGAAAATCCACATATTCGATAAATGATCGCTTCACGACAAAGAAAACAAACGTACCTCGACACCGCCAACAGGCCCAAAATAGACAGGTTCGCCTTTTTCGTTGACAATGAAGGAGCCAAGAGGATCACCTTCGGGTGCTGGCGTGGAGCCCACTGAAGTGGATTGAATCGGATTGGACCAAAGAGCGTGCTGCGAGTTTGCAGCTGTCTGGGCGCTTGATTGAATGGCGTTCTCGAGATCACGTATTCGCTGGCTCATTTCGACGATGACAGAATTGAGCTCTGGGATGTGGGCCATGACAGAGCTGTCCCCTGCCGGTGAGCGTTCTACGCAGCAGAAGAAAAGCATATCCTACCGTTTGCCGCGCCCAATTGAAAGCAATGTGCCTGGGTGCTTTCAAATAATGTGGCGGCAGTGCTATAACACTGCTCACCTGTAGGACAAATGCTTTCGCATCCCCGGCGAACTAGTCCGTCTGAGTGTTTGAAGGTCTACCGATAAAACTCCACTCACCGCAAGATCCACATGGCAGTCTTTTATCGCACTTTGATTTTTGTCTGGAAGAGCATCTGGTATGTTTGGGGAGAAGGCATGGAAATGGGCCGAACCTCTGGCATTCGGCGCAGGCCTGAAGAATGAAAGGAAAGGGCAAGGAAAGGGAGTCAGACCGATACATTCAATGATCTCCGTCAATAGCACTACCACTTGAGCGACTGAGCCTTGGCCAACAGACGATCTCATTGCCTGAGCGCAAGCCTAGATGTGGACGTGGCCTGACGCAAAGGGGATCGTCGTCAGGATCGTGGACGACAGGATCGTGGACGACAAGGTTGAAGCTGGTTGAAGATGAGAAATTGACTGTGCATCTCAACTCGGAGCTTCGGCCAAGCTTCGGCCTGCTTCTGATGTGATCACTTCGGTCGAATTCGGCCGAACTGTACTTGTGCTCAACCTCGACTTCAGTCTCTCTACTCGGAGTCTCTAGACAGACGCTATACTTGTGCCCGGTGCCCTCGGGCACCCCCAATACTCACTAAGAGTATCAGGAATTTAAAGCATCAGGATCCTGCCTGGGTCCCCGACCAACTTGTTCCAAACCACGGGTGACGGGTCCACGACCGATGTTCTTGGCAGTCGTCTCAGTCCCAGCTTTTCTGACACCGCCACACCGCCCGTACTTGTATCCTACCGTGACAGCTCTTCAGACTCGACGTCCATGCCTCTACTGTCTTTCGTTTCGCAAGCTACAAGTAACCCCTGGCGTCGATCTCAGATTCAGATTCCAGCGCCTTCGAGCTCTAGCCCCATTACTCCTCTCCCTCAAACTCTCACAGAGCAGCTCTCCACGGAGATCTATGAATTAATCCTGGATTATCTCGATCACACACCGACCCTCCTAAGTTGCAACCTGGTCTGTCGGTCTTGGGCTCCTCGAAGCAAATGTCTTCTCCTTGAACGAATGGTTTGCCGTCCCTTGCCTATTGTTGCCCACGGCGGCTTCGGAGAAGTCCTGTGCGCCGTCCCTGATCCCACCCCAGGTTCATTTCTTTCTTCTCAATTTCCTCGTTTCTTCCGTCTACTGACTATCTTTGTTTCTTGTGCTAATCAAGACAACAATGGCATAATATTCGGGACCAGGGATGGCATCTATCGTGGAACGAGGGATCATTCTCGGCCGCGTCTTTTGGCATGTAACGACGCGGCACAGATTGAGGCGTTCCCAGAAGAGGACTTTTTCGTGTGCCTCGCCGGTGAGCTTGGCTGTTCTGAGGTGTGGAGTATTGGCTTCATTAGTGACTTTATATCTCCAGGTGGTACTCTAATGACAATGAGCCTAGCGGCTCTTAATTCTGGCACTCTGCGGGACAGCGATATAACTCGCGTCTCACATCATGTCTCAGCTTTTACCGTACACTGGAACACCACGGCGGGGGGCAGCCATCGGCTTTGTGCCTTCAAAACGTCATCACTTTCGACCACCATGAAAGTCTTCGATGTGAACACGACTAATCAGCTCACGAACTTGGTCGTTTACAGGGTATGTGATTTTGGGATATACTTGGTGCTCCAGCTCTCAAGGCATCGTTTTCTTAGGAATTATACATCCCAACTGAAACACGTTCGATGCGTTTCATTAATTCCACCCGGGTCATAGTCGCGCTCAAAAAGAGTGGAGGAGCAAAGGGCGGCTTTGAGGTCGTCGACTTTAACACGGCCGAGTCTCAGTCTCTGCTCGATCCCAACGATCCGTCGCACCCTGAAGACGAGGTGAAAAAATCAAGGTCCAAAACCGTGAATTTTTTCAAGTCCGGCGACGCGGAATATCTTGTTTGTTACGATAGTCAGTCAGCCTTTTTATTCTGCTCCTGCCCCTGCATTGCACCGCTGCTCATCGTGGATTTGATTTTTCAGAATTTGCATTCTTTGTCGATCGCTCGGGTACCATGGTGCGAGGCGACGAGACGATGAGATGGAGCCAGCCAGCGAATATGTTCGGTAGGTGACCAAAAAAGTCGGAATGCATACGCAGCCGCTCATCGTGCGTGAACTCTAGCGCTTCGAGAGCCATATCTGCTGGCTGTTTGCAACAATTTCATAGAAGTATGGAACATTGAAACGGGCAAAAGGGCCCATCAAATCAAGGGCGGTTATGCTCTGCTCAATACACCGAAAGTGGGGGAGACAATTCTAGCATTGTCTTTGTCTTCGGGAGAGATTACAGAGATACTGTTTCATGATCACCCGGCTTGGGATCTTCAATAGAAGATAGAGCACTGTATTTGAATACGTGTAACTACAAGTAAAGCTCGTACGACTTGGCTGAAGTCACTAATTCTGCATGCTTCAAAGTACCAAGAAAGTTGAGTTCATGGCCGAAGCTCAAAGTAAAACACACCTATAGATACTAGTAGTCTTGGAGCGCCAATACACAAGTTTCCCGTCGCAAATGAAGGTAGGCTGTGACACCAGCACGGAGAGCCCCAAGTCAGACCGTCGCTGTATCATACCAGCTCCGTACTGGTCCTCTGCGCATTCTAAGACCTCAAAGCAGGTACCATACACTCACAAGACAGCTTTGAACTTGCCGCGAGATGTTTCTGAATCTCAATCGTACTGGTGTATTCCAGGCGACTAAGTACAATCAAAGCTACAGCTCCCCAACTACGGTGTCGCGCAATCACGAGCACCAGATGATCCGCGCAGCTATCGGCGCACCATGCGAGTTCTGGGTATCAGATCTAGCGGGGCGGCAGGAGACGTGAGCAAGGATAGACTACATAGACATACCAAGAGACCGGAGGACAGTAGGAGGCTGCAACGATTGAGTTGGGTGTGGGTGTACCTACAGCTTACAGGCTACTCATGGCATTCTGCAAATTAGACAGCCAAATCATCGAGTGGCGGTTTCGGAGTGCGTTAGAGCATGGGCGTAGAGCTCTGAATGCATGTTGACGTACAGCGAGTGTTACATGCAGAGGAGGCGAGGCATACCAAGTCATTGAGCGCCGTGACTATCGCATTGACGAGGGTCTGCGTGGTGGCAGCGACGGCGGAGAACCAGTTGATGACGACGGCGCCGCAGAAAGTGATGAGGTTGGAGACCGACACCCCTGCAGCGGTTAAAGTGGAAAGTGCGGAGGATGCCGCCGCGAGAGCGGCGCTGTTAGCCCAGAGTGGGAGCAGAAGCGGAGGAGACGGCTCCGTTAGATACCGTAGAGAGGCCGCACCAACAGCCGAGGATGTTTCTGAGTTGGTGACTGAAGAAGGGGCAGCACGAACTACGGACGGGCCAGTTGTGGCGGAGGAAACAGCTCCTGCCCTGAAGAGTAGTACTGGGGTCGGCAACCGAGGAAGGTACTGCGAGCACACTCGGGAGCGTACCAAACGTAGTTGAGTCAACGGCGGCATGTGTAGAGGAGGCTGCGTGTGGGGCTGAAGAACAGGTCTCATTGGTGAGAGCCACTGCGTGAAAAGGGTCGAGCCTGTCCTACTCTAAATGCAGCAGTGCTAGCGGAGGCCAGCGGGAGATGGGAGCCCAGCAGAAGGCGCGGTCATTGACAAAGCTCATTGCAAAGTAAAGTGATAGTAGGGAGATGGGGTCACGAAGGGCAGGGCAGATGGCACGATACTGGCAACAGAGACATGGATTCAGGTGTTCATGGTCGTTTCCAAGCCTTCCTGGCTGTCTTAATCCAGTCATAGAGTTCAAGTTTGTGAGGAGAAAATGCGACGCGATCGATGAGTGTTTGTTAAACGAGTTTGGTGAGTTTGGAAAGTGGAATGAGCCAGCTTTCGAACGTCCAAACAATTTCTAGGACGCAGGTAGCTTCGAGTTGAAACCGCCAGACCTCTCGACACCCTTTCCAAGTTGCCGGAGAAAATTTGGAGAAAATTCGCAGTGAGACCACAGTGAGACGCATAGAGGCCATCTTGACGACATTGAAGAGCAGATTATTCGAACAGTTCCATTTATAAGCTTGTTTTCATCCAGACCACGCCGGTCGGCGTCGTCGCTGGCCTCGACAGTCCGCTGCGAGCTAGCCTGGAGGGTCGGATCTGGTCGGATGTGGCCAGATGCGGTCACGTAGTCACGCATAGTCACACGCGTTATGGACTCGGCCCGAACCGCACCGGTCCCTTCCTGCTTGCAACTGCGGTGTTCTCAGACCATTATCGAACTCAGCGGGCAATCGTGGCTCTCACGTCTCTGGGCTGTATGCCCACAGATCTACTCAGTAACCCCGGCACATGATTGAATCACATAAGGTGGTTCAACTTCCAAAATCATCACACTAGCAGCGACTCGCTGCAGTGGTCGGACTTGCCAAGCTTCGCCTTATAACTGCGAGATCCATAGCATAGCTGCCGTCTTCATCTACAATGTCACTTGGCATGTGTATTGGAAACCTCCAAATAGCTGCGCATAGCCCAAAGTCAGCAAGTTTCTGCTCGATCACTCAGGGTAAAAATACACTCGTCAAACAGTGTTCTCAGTTCAACAGACTTGTCACTTCATCTATTTACCTACGTCTTCTGGAGAACAAAATCCCCGTATTCCCGTTCCTCGACCATTTCGCCGACCGAAACTCGTGTCTCTTTTCAATTTCTTTTTGACATGCGCAGCGATTGTGCAATCTGGCAGCCTGCGGCCCCCGCTGATACTGTGGAGCAATGATCAGTACTCTGGGTGACCAGCTTCCTATAAAAGCCCAAACATCTCCCCTTCACTCTCTTAGTATCCGCATTCATGCATCTAGAGCGCCTTTTTCCAGCTTTTCTTGTCTTCTGCGTCTCCGCCAGCGCGGTAGTACACGAGAGACGCATTCCACATAGCTCCCTCACGCTCTCTCGTCGTCTGGAAGCCGATGTAACCATCCCTCTTCGAATTGGCCTGAAACAGCAGAACATGAATCTTCTATCCGATCACCTACTCGCCGTTTCCGACCCACAATCTCGGCAATTCGGGCAGCACTGGACTCCCGAGCACGTCGCTGAGGTGTTCGCACCGGCAAACGAAAGCAGAGACGCCGTCAATGCGTGGCTCGTCGAGTCTGGGTTTCATCCGCACCGTCTGGGATCGAGTCATAACAAGGCATGGATCTATGTGAAAGACGCAACTGTGGCCGAAGTTGAGGGGCTGCTCGATACCGAATATCATGTCTATACGCATGAGTCAGGCGAGGAACATGCAGGCAAGTTTTATTTTCACTCTGTATCACTGGCATGAATTGATTAGTATCTATCAGCTTGCGATTCCTACTCTCTGCCAGCCCATATTGTTCAACACATCGACTTTATCACGCCGACAGTTCAGCCAAACATCAAAATAGATCCCCGTCCATTCCATACCTCGCCCCGTGCGAGCTTTGAAAGAGCCGCAATCACGCAGATGAACAAACCTCGCCCCTCTGCGCCCGCTCTTCCAGCTGGTTGTGATCAGAGGTTCACCCCAGAATGCGCCCGTTCGTTGTACAATATCACCTACGTCCCCCAAGCGACGGATCGAAACAGCTTTGGAATGCGTAAGAGGCCATCTCCCACATTTATTTACACCTCTGATACCCAGGTTTTATGTAATTCACAGTGAGCCATGCGCCATCGACGTTCTTGCAGCAGGATTTGAACACTTTTTTCGCGAATTTTTCGCCGAATCTAGTGGGAAAGGAACCTATCGTTGCTTCCATTAACGGAGGTCTGTCATAAAATACTTGTAATTCAAGTCATTGCCCAACTGATGACGACTCCCAGGGAGTACCGATTTTGTTAATGGCACAACGGGCGTCGGCGAAGTTGACTGGATTCTTCAATACATGATGACTTTGACGCAACCGCAGCCCGTCACCGTGTTGCAAGTCGGAAACTTGATCTCCGGTAACTTCGCCACACTTTGACTGCGTAGAAATTGACCATGGCGCATTAGGCAACTCGATCTCATTCAACGAGTGGCTCGACGCCGTCGACGGCTCATACTGCACCTCAGACGGCGGTGATGACCTCGCCTTCGATCCTCAATATCCCAATCTCCCCATCGGCGATTTCCAAGAACACTCCTGCGGAACCGCGAAACCCCCGCTTGTCATCTCAGTCTCTCGCGGAGACTACGAATTCCGCCTTCCTCCGTTCTATACCCAACGCCAATGCAACGAATTCGCCAAGTTGGGACTCATGGGCGTGACCGTTTTGTTTTCGGCAGGGAATGTCGGTGCTGCCGGTACGACACTGGGATATTGTCGCGATGATAACGGTATAGGGTTTTTCTATTTTTTTCTCTCTCTCCCTTATGGACAAGAAATAATTCTTTGAATTGACAGGCTCCGTTAATCTGAATGCAACGCATTTCAATCCCGGATGGCCCGCAGCATGTCCCTGGATAACCGCTGTCGGAGGGACTCAAGTGAAGGCGAATGCCAGCGACTCAGCAGGCGGTGTCAAGGAAGAGGTATGGAATCAAGATCAAACACACGGCTTTTTCTTGTCAGGGGGCGGAGGTTTTAGCAATCGCTTTCCAATGCCACGATATCAAAAAGCGGCTGTGACTCCCTTCTTGAATCGGTTGAAAAAGACGAACCCGGCACAATTGAAACACTTCAATCCTTCTGGCGTAAGTAGCTCGTTCAATTGGTGCTCCTCTTGATAGCGTTTGGAACACGAAGCTGATATTTAGTTATCTTCAGCGCGCGTATCCAGATATTAGTGCCAATGCGTGAGCTTTCCGTTGGTCCACCCGTATGAAGACAAAATATTAAATCTGGCGATTCTCCTGAACAGCAACAATTTTGTATCGGTCGAGGAAGGAGAATTCGTCCTTAGCAGTGGAACTTCGGGAGCAACCCCAACCGTCGCCTCGATCATTGCATTGATCAACGACGCCCGACTTTCCGCTGGAAAAACTCCCGTCGGTATGTAGGCAGCGTTCAAAATTCAGCTTCCATCTGAATGAATATTTTTGGGCGAATAGGATTCATAAACCCCACTGTGAGCTGCACGTTCATGGCATAAGTTGAGACATCACAATGTTACGCTAGATTTATTCCCCTCAATTTGCCGGAGCTTTCAACGACATTGTCTCTGGAACCAGCCAGGGTTGCAAAGGATGTGCGTATTCGAGCCGGGTCTGCAGAAAGCTAATTATAATGAATCCGGGTTTACAGGGCAAGGAGATAGGGCCGGTGGATTTAAAGCGTAAGTTCTGGGTTATCTTGGATGAATCCGATCGTTGAATCCTCGATTGTTCAGTGGGCCGGGGTGGGATGCGGCATCAGGTCTGCTTTGATTCGAATCAACGGTTATCTCTCTCCGACCTGATTTTGCAGGCGTCGGAACACCCAATGCGGGTCTACTCATCGAGAAATGGCTTTCCCTGCCCTGATAGCATCTCGTTTGGTCTCCATGAGCTAACCTAGCGATCCAGATTACATGCAAACTTGAATACAACTCCAGATACAACCGCATCGTTGGATTTAAGTAACTGAATGGTTACGTTGATACATAGATATCCTGCAAGGTCCTTCTCTTCTCACAACAAATGAGGCTACTATCATCAGCCCAGCTCTTGTCGAAAAGTAACGAAAAGACTCACAGAGGGAGCTTCCCCTCGTTTCTCCCTTTCCCGCATAATCATCGCCGCTTCGCTCCTCCAGTCCCACTCAACAATCCTTCCCAGCCTCTCCTCCACAGACGACAATTTTATCCGTTCGAGCACGTAGCTACCGAGATCGCGATCAGTACAACAAGCGAAGGTTGCAGATTTGAACAACACAAACCGCTCGATAGGATTCTCCGTTGCCTGTCGAATCGCGCGAGTAAATCCTTTCTGATCGCCAATCCTCACGTTGTACACATATGGCGGAGAAAGATCCTTCAAACCATCGTGCTGCGTCCTCCATCTTGAACGGTCGGAGGGGTTCGTTCGATCCCACTGAAAGACGGTCAATATATGAAAATAAATGAAAACGACGTCAAAATCTACATTGAGTATGGGATTTATGAACGGGACTCCCAGACAAAGCGCATCGTACGGGGTGGGAGACCTGCGCACAATGGTCAATAGATACGATTCGGAATACGACAGATCACCCACAACATCGGATTCCCCATCCCCACAAGCGCCACCGACCTCCCCAACATCCCGTAAAACTCCTTTTGCGTAGGCACCTCCTCATCAAGCCGCCCTTCCAGAGTGTTCTCGATGCTCTTCGCTACGCCGTTCCTCGATCTGGCTCTCTGCTCGTCCGACTCCTCCGGAAGGTGCCTTGCAGCCATAAGGAATCGGGCCCCCGTCTCGTTTGCAGCTGCGTCAAAGATTTCAGGTGTCCAGGCGGGTCGGAGAGCGGGGTTGAAGAATTTTAGATATTTGGCGAGAATGTAGACTTGAGGAGCTTTCTCTTGGCCGCGTTGGGAGTGTGGAATGAATGGATATTTGGTACATTGAGGCTCAACGCTATATCCGAGGTAGGTGGTGTTTCTTCGTGGGCGATACTGATGCGGAGGTAAGATACGAACAATCTGAAAACTGAAGCAAAACAATGAACGCACGTCTTCCGGACTCAACGTCCACTGCGCGCCCAGAGGATTTATATTCGCCCCATCCGCCCAAAAATGCTGCGTTAGAAGTTTCCAAGAGGGTATACCCCCTGGATTGTGCGCAGTTTTAGTACAGGGCGGGTGGGAGTGACAATAAAGATTTTGTGCGTGGGAGACAAGTATGATTTTAATGAAGGGGCCCAACAGCTGGTGAAAATGTGCAGCTGCTTCCATTGTGGCAGCGAAAAGCGGGGTGTACCCGAGGTTTTTGATTGCCTTCAACTGTCATATTCGGAGTTCGTTCATTTGTAGAAAAGTATGGAAAAATGGACAGACTGTTGACATTGCCCAGATTGCTTCCCCGCCAATGTATCCTCCCTGCAAAGGACTAATGAAGTCGTTGCTTGATATGAGAATCACTGCAATGAAATGCTGCATACTCAGGGTACTATTCAAGATTGAAGACGATATTCCGCCGCGCACCTTTGGTTTGATTTTGCTGGCAGTTCCCTCCCTCGATGCATCGAAACAAGGCATGCATTCCGCGTTGATTATGTGTTATCCACGTGTAGTTCGAAGTGGCGTCGGAATCTTCTGGAGCGAGGATGTCGAAGGGCGATACCTGCGAGGAAAGTAGTTTCGATTCAATAGGAGTAGTGTCGGAGTCCTCCGCCGCGCGTGGACTCGAAGAGCGGTCGTGGAAGCCATAAAGAAAGTATATCGTTAAGATGAGCAACAGCGAGGCTGTGAGCGGCGTGCGCGCCGGTCGACGCCACATGCAAGTTAAAGCGAAAGGACGGTGACAGGGACACCGAAGCCGACAATTTTTGAGACCAGAATTGGGTGGCGGTCTTGCACCCTAAAAGGTCTCCTAATTTTTTGTCATTCAGATACCGATGATGTTGGCTTCGAGTGGATTTGAATATCGCAGCAGCGAACACCTTGTCATAAAACCACAGCGTCGAAAAGTGTTTCGTCGATCTTCCGGTGTTCGAGCAGATTTCCCAGTTTCTGACTCGTATGCATAATGCTTTGCTGTCCCGAACTCAGCGGGTAACTGCTAGGGGAGGCGGAACTTGACGAGAAACGGCCACCATCCAGTGGATGTGCACATGTGAGAGGAAACTTGAGAGACTGTCCGAGAAACCAACGAGAAACCAGGAAAATGCTTGCAAACTTCATCTGGACCATGATCGGCCCGGTGAACCGACTCAGAGCTCTTCTGCACTTCGCGGGAAAAATTCACGCCAGCCGTGCGCCACAGAATCGAGATACAGAGCTCTAATTACAGAGAATTATCTGCTAAGATACCGTACATAATTAATCCAGACCTACAGTATTCTACAACGAATGTACAGTAACTCACAATTACAATAATAAAGGCTAACAAAAATCAGCTTCGCCTGGTCTGAAAGATGATGGAGACAGAGAGAGACTCACCAACGGCGCTTCTCCCCGCTCCTCCCTCGCCCGTACGACCATCTCCGCTTCCTTCTTCCAATCCCACTCAACAATCTTCCTCATCCTCTCTTCCACAGACTTCATTTTCATCCGCTCAGGCACGTAGCTGTCCGCACGTTAATCACTCAAGCAAGTCAATACAATGGAGGTGCACGCACCTCTCGATCGGGTTCTCCTTCGCTGCCCGAATCGCACTCACGAACCCATCCCGGTCACCGACCCGCACGTGATACACATACGGCGCAGAAAGATCTTTCAGCGCGTCGTGCTGCGTCCTCCATTTCGTCCGGTCGGAAGGGTTGGCACGGTCCCACTGAGGAAGCAATCAGTCTGGAGAACGGATAGGAGAGAAACCGGACCACGCACCTGTAGTATAGGGTTTATGAACGGGACGCCAATACAGAGTGCGTCGTAGGGTGTGGGGGACCTAAGCGCGAGTCAGCATTATGGGCATCTCCCCGACGCACAGTCACTCACAGCACGGGATTCCCCATCCCCACAAGCGCCACCGACCTCCCGAGCATCCCGTAAAACTGCTCCTGCGTCGGCACCTCACCACGCAGCCGCCCCGCCGACACATTCTCGATACTCTTCGCCACGCTCTGTCTCGACCGAGCCTTCTGCTCCTCCGTCTCCTCCGGGAGGTGTCTCGCAGCCATGATGAACCGTACACCCGTCTCATCGGCAGCTGCGTCGAAGATCTCTGATGACCAGGCGGGCGAAGACGCGGGGTGAAAGAATTTGAGGAATTTGGCGAGGATGTAGACTTGCTTTGAGGTGCGCTGAGAGAAAGGGATGAAGGGGTGCTTGGCACATTGGGGCTCGATGCTGTAGCCGAGGTAGGTGGTGCTCGCGTGATACTAGCACATAGGTTCAGCTAAGCAGCAGAACCAGAACTTTGCACTCACATCTTCGGGACTCAGCGTCCATTTCGGGCCTAGAGGGTTTATGTCCGCTCCAGCTACCCAGAAGTGCTGCGACAGAAACTTCCAGGACGGGATACCCGCCGGATTTTCTAGGGTCTTGATGCAGGGCGCGTGGTGATGACAGTAGTGGATTTGCTCGGGCGTGGCGAGAACGACTTTGATGAGGTTGCCGAAGAGGGTGTGGATATTCAAGGCCGCTTCAATAGAGGATGCAAATAGCGGAGTGTACCCGAGGTTTTCAAGGGCTTGTAGCTGGTTTGCAGTTTTCAATCATTCGAAAGTTATAAAAAGGTGACCAACGGTTGACATTGCCCAAACTGCTTCCCCTCCGATATATCCTCCCTGCAACGGACTAATGAAGTCGTGGCTTGAGATGAGAACCACTACCGTCAGATATTCAACTCTCTTCCAACACAAACCAAAAACTCAATGCACCTTTGCGTTGATTTCGCCCACAGTCGCCTAGCTCGATACACCGAAGCAACGCATGTATCGCGCGTTGGTTACGCGTTATCCACGTGTAGTTTGAGGAGGTGTATACATCGTTTGGCGCGAAAATATCGAAAGGCGAAGTCGGCAAGACACCGCCAAAGTTTTCAGGCTGGAGACTCTTAGGTCCGGGTTGGAAGGTGAAGACAAAGCAGACGACCAGGATGAGCGATACTATCGCTATGATCGGCGCGCGTGTCCGTCGCGGGGCGTACGGGTTCAGCGCCGTCCGCATCACCTGCGCCTCCGCTCGTCGTGGTCAAGAACAACCAAGTTCGCGTGACTCCGGCGTGACCACCCTCCGGCTCTTGCGGTGCTCTTAGCCTCGCCCACTGCCCTGTGGTTGCTCATGGCCTTGACTGTGATATCGGGTAGCTCTGGGTTTTGAAACGCGGCAAGGGCAGGAAATGCTGCCATTGACAAGTTTGCCAAATTGTTGCCAACTCAAAGATCAACTTCAAGCTTGCAAAATTCAAGGGGGCTAGGATTGACTTCTGAAGCAGCGCTGGGACCAATCCGCGCCGCTAACAAGCGACCAGTGCAACTGCCCAAGCGTGTCTCGACGGTGGGACCAGGAGCCGCGCAAGCCACTCTCTAAAGCTGGTGCGGCCAGCAAACCCCCTTGAAGCCCCTTCTCAAACATTGTTTCTTCTGGCTTGGGTCATTGGGACCCGCGCATGTATCAGACCTCGACAGTCAACCGTTATATCTCAGGGATCTCCTGCGCTTCGGGGCGTGTTGGGCTCGAAATCTGTGTCTTCAAATGATTTGCGTCTTTACCTCCAAGCGTAGCGTAAAAACAAATCCACTCAACGGACCCCCTTCTACCTCAAGCCTTTTCGTAGCCTGTGCTTGCGAACTCGGCAACATACCCAAGGTCAAAGCATAAGATGACCACGAAGACGTATATTCATCTTGCACACCTGAGCGCCAGGCACCACTGTCCCTGCGCTTCATACCGTCTTTCCTATACGCATCCCGGGCGTTGTCCAGCGCACTCATCATGCCGTCTGCTGCGATATCACGAGTTGTCCGCTGGTGCGCCACCACCACCACTGTCCACATGCATCCTGAGCAGCTCAAAACCATCTCAATGAAAGTCGACCTTGTGCCGCACCAGTAGCCTGTTCAGCCCGCCCTCGTTGCTCCTGCGGCGGCGAGCGCCGATTGTCCACGGCCCAACTCGCCGTCCCTACAGCTTCTGCCAGGCTAGAACCCACCATGGTGAGGCTGTCTTCCTGCGTCGATTGGTGCTGTCTCCGCCAGTCCTCAATTCAGTCATGCCCCTGGTTGCTGTCACGGCTTCCATTATATCGATGCTTGCTAGCGGCGTCTCTGCAGCTGCTGTTGCCCCCAAGACGTGAGTCAACAGCGCCTCTCTCTTCCGAGGGCACTCATCTGTGCTTTGCACCTCCGCTGATGCAGTCACTGTTGTAGCCCCATTCACTGGCATCACATTCCTCAGCGTCGCCGTCACCTCGCTCTGGACTGCCAGTGGCCTAGCGTCGTTCTGTTTCCCGTTGTCCCGATCGTCAACGGCGTTCCACAGCATGGTTTCAGCCTAAAATCATCTCTAGTACACGGTCAGTTGTCGCTGTACAGACAATGTACAGATTAGAAATTTGTCTAAGCGAGGCTCTTGACTCCACTTCTTCCAGTGCGTTAAATTACAGCGGCCTTCCTGAGCTATGTAGCTACTCATGAACGATAAGCCATGAAACCTACTTACATATGAAACAAGACAGACCCGGTCGGTCGGAGTTTAAATTCCCGATAAGAATTCAAACTCCGATCGACCAACCTGTTTCGAGCGAGTTCCCGGGTCCCGCACAGCCACCACGAGAATTTTTCCACACAGAAGACGAAAAGCGCTGTCGCTGTGACATTCAGTCGTTGAAGGCGGCCAATAAGGGTAAACACCTGAAGGTTTCCCTCCACTACGATGTAGTATCTTCTGCATCTCATTCTCTGCTGCATCCTTGCATTTAGACTCCAATTTCGTGGTTCACTCCTTTGTTCGGATCCTTCTGGGACCTTCCCAGTGCTACGCTCAAATCTTTCCAATACCTGGAGGGTGGGGATACGTAGCGGGGATATGCTCGTCAAGTCTGGTAAGAGGTCTCTTCCTGTGAGTACTCGATGATTGTGTCGATAGCGTCTTAACCTCACTGGGGGGTTGAAGGTCATCGTCGCTGAACAGTGAAGTGTCGATGTACTTCAAGGGTCCTGCGCAGGATGTTTTTGCCTGCATCTCAGATCTTCTCCTCTGCTCTGCCTAGCCGCCGCGACCTAGGTCTTCCCTGCTCTGCCCGGGCCGCCGCGACCTATACTCGGCAGTATTCGTCCTACCTGTCTCACGCCCATATCGCTTCTTGTCACACCTCGGACTCGCCGACCCGCGCCTACCTGTTTTGTTGCCTTTGCCGGCCATCTGACAAGTCTTTGTTCACGTGTACGCCTCGAGGTTCATCTAACAGCTTCCATGGCTTTGGCGATTCAGAATATTTCCGCTTTTCTATCGACTGGTCTCTACACCTTTTCAAAGTTCACGAGACTCCGGTTTCAAAATACTAACCGGGAAGAGTGTTGGCCGAGTTGCGAATTTTATTCTTCAATTTTTGTCTCGAGTCCCAAGTCGCTTTTCGGCTGCGTTCATGCCTGGTCTTGCTGTTGAAAGATTGAAAATGCCATACCGAATTTTTGCCTCTTTTTTCTGGCTCGCTCCTGCTGTGTTTCCCCTCCAGTTATCGAATTCAACGTAATCAACTCATACGTCAAGTTCAACCTGATGCGAAACTCTTTCCAAACTTCGACCTTCGGCAAGCATCCACTCTTCACCTACGCTTTACCTTGTGCTACGAACGATGCCCAAGTCACCGAGCCAAATGTACCATAGACTGGTATGCAAGAAACACGGAATCCCCCAATTCACACCAGAGCCTAGTCAAAACCTCCCCGCTGAATATCGGATGATCGGTGTCAGCATCGGAGACGTCGGTGTGTGGCATGATGGCTCTTTCGACGTCCTCTTCAACACTTGTCGTCTTGCTACAAACTCACTCAATCGGGCGCACGGTGTCCCCAAACATTTCCCGGTCTTCCCTCTGCACTCCTACGACGTCTCCCGGCGACCGTATCATTCTGCAGGATCCATAATAGCGAGCGCGAAGATGTCTGTAGTATCGTTGGACATGGGGGCTTCATCTATAATTAGTCCGTGCGTACGACTCGAATCTGAACCATGTCGCGTCCTGAAGCCGCCTAGGTTCGTCCCGACGTCCCTGGGCAGCAGCATTACATTCAAGTTCGGATCCGCAGAGGGCGCGATTCTTGTACTCCCCGACGGAGCGTCTCGTCAGAACTTGCTACCCGTTGAATCGTTCCGGGCGCACGTCAGGGACAGCTCTACCGAGTGGTACAGATATGCGCGAAATTGGCTCTCTGCATCCGATTCTTTGTTCGTCGTTACAGGTTGCGACAAAACTGCTTCATGGGCGATCGCCACAGCTTCCGCGACAACTGGCACTATTGGATTTTCGTTGAAGTTATCGGTTGTCGGAATGGCAGAAGCCACGCTCGGTCCCCGGTATCAGTGGATGGATTTTGGATCTGCTACCGTTCGAACATCGTCGCCTTGTGACACACTGTCTGGGAACGAGAATCAGTGCATATTCATCCGTGGATTTTTCGTACCCAGAAGCACACCTTTCGTGGATTTTATCGCGCACAGAATTTTTTGTCGAGGATGGCGGAGATTTTTGGCGCAACGGGAGACCGATATCGAGCAATCACGGTTTAAGTCTGAAGCAGAAATGGCGAGTCTTCGTGCCGTATATCGTGCGTTTGGATCTGAAAGGTTGTAACCAGATATTTGATGGCGAAAACGAGCGAGACGAAGGAGAACATGACAGTGTCAATGTTCGCCACCATCTAACATCGGTATAAAATCGACACAGAGAATTCAACCTGCCTGTACATGATTTATAAACTCTTTTTTTCTCTCCAACCTGACGCGTCGTAAGAAACTGTAATGTAAAGTCATGGCAGTCGATACTTTGCAAGGCGAAATTACGTGCTCCGAGCTGCACAGCGCAGACACACATGCGTACAGCCTGAGTATTGTGTGGGACGGTCACCGGTCAGAAGATGTGGTCTCATGTGCAGAGCTGTAGAACAGGCCGTTACAGCAAGCGACGGCAGCGGAGAGTAGAAGCTCTCAAAGCTGTTGAATCAACACGATGCAGCGGAGCATGCGAGGATTGACAGATGGCCGTCGAGTGGGCAAGAAAGGCAAAAGGCGGCGTCGGCGGGTCCGGGGCGTGACAAGAAGAGCAGAGAACAGACTCCGAGTCGTGCGAGATCTAGATGCCATGTAGAGACAAGCAGGCGTCTCTTGTCGAACCCACCAATCCCGTTCCCGACTGGGTTGGGTCTTCCTTGAGCGGGAGTGAATATTGCTGAGGTCGGAAATTTCAAATGGCAGCAGTAGAGTTGCAAACATTCCAGGGTGCCGCAAGTCCAACGATAAGCAACAACCCGGATGAGAAGTTGCAGGCTTCAAGGTAGACTGACCATGTTCCGTCTTAACCACTCATCTGCATTGGCGATATTGTCGTCAAGAGTGACAGTCAGCCTAGAGGTCGCCAATCGCCAGAGGATCGGGGGTTGGGGGTCGTCGAGACAGACGAACGAAAAGTTGGGGACAATGGATGTAGGAGGAGAGAGACAAGTGGGTTCTTTTGCCTATTTGAGTAACCGTTCGAATTCGGGTTCAATTCCATGAGCCGTAATGTGCAAAGAAGAGAAGAGCCGAACGGACGCCGTGACGAATAGTGCCAGATTTGGCCAGGACCCCTGCCACCACAGATGATGCAGTACTATACAATACCGTAAATTGATAGATGTTCACCAATAGCCGGCGACCTGATCTGGCCTGTGTTGGTACGTTGAAATTTGCAGGATATATTTGAGATACAGCATGGTTGTCGGACAGCAAGGTCCAAGGAAAACTAAGGCCAAATCTCCGTTGTCGAAAAGCGATCCATCACATACACCGCTCCATCCGAATCGCCACTGAAAAATGGCGGGTTTTGAGACAACAAATATAACAGCAGGGAAAAAAACTTACACAATAAGCTCATGCTCGCCCTTGAATCGGTCACCCAACGTGAAATAAGCCACATCAGAATCTGCTTGTGCTAACACCGTCCCTTTGTCGTTCCCGTAGGACGGGTCCCACAATCGCACGCAGCCTGTGGTAAGGAGCAGTATGTTAATAACGCATATATGGTCATCGTTACACTAAGAAAAGAAACATACCGTCATTTCCTCCTGTTACCAACCCTAACCTTCCACCCCTTTCGACCCATTGAACGCCCACAACACCAAAGAAATTTTGCTCCTTGGAACTGAATGGCATATTGTCGTGTTTGAAGTTGCAGAGTGGACCATCTTGGAGTCTCCCCCTTCGGTTCAGCATACGCGAATCGTAGATGTGCGCGCAATTGTCGTCTCTGTATGAACGTTCATTTGAGCGAGTGAGATATCGCAGACATGAATGAAAAGTCACCTTCCAAGCGCAAGGTATATACTGTCGGGACTGAACATCATCGAGTTCACTTCATGGCCCTCCGAGTTGAATGGCAGCAACTTTATCTCTTGGGTAGCCACACTACTTTTGGTTCTGAGATCGTAAATCCGAAGGAACGAGTCAGTGCCGTCGTTGGTAACCAGGGCCGCCTGTTCCCCTAAACACGTTTAAAATTAGGAGATAGAATCCGAGTCGCAATAAGGTACAGGCTCGTTCTCCCTTACCAGTCGGATCGATACACAGCGCGTCACCATCCTCGGAAGCGTCGAATTGACACACCGACTTGCGCTGTTCAACATCAAACGCATGGTGGAAACCGTTATGAACGTCAACGTGGAGGGATTCAGATAGCGCCAATATAAGGTCCGAAGAGGGACCACATCCCCAGGCAATGGCGCCGACGCTATAAGCATCCTGGCGCCTTTGCGTGAGACTCAGTGTTGCCGATGTTCCCTTTGCGTTTGCGATGTCTTGGATACTGAGCTTTCTGTGGATGTTACTGATTGTCAGCAGTGGATGGGAAATGAAAGGAAAAAACGATTCGTACTCCTCCGCCACTGCAAGAACCGACGAGCCGGGTTGAAGGCCACATCGTGAGGAGTTGCGTATCTACTTCCTACGCCTGATCCTGACGAGTTGAGTTGAGCGGAATGAACGAAAAGATCACTAACGGAATTGCCGGGTCTCGGGGGGTGCGTAGGGTTCGGCGTCGTCAGTGGCATCAAAAGTCCAAGTGCGCACGTAATTGTCGGCTCCGGACGATGCCAGGGTGTTGCTATTGAAGCAGGTGAAGTCAGAAAGGGAACTGATGGAAAGATGTTGATACACGGACCTGACGGGATCGTATGCGATGCTGTGAACGCAATAATGTTTTGCGAACAGGTTGGTTTCATCCCCTGTGGAAAGACAAGTCAGTCAGAACGACGAGAAAGCGGATACGAAACAACCTTCGAGATAGAGAACTTTGTCAGGATCATTCTGAGACTTTGTTCAGGTTACGTCAAATTGGTTAAAGCAGTCCTCACCCTGCACCAGGAAATCAGGGTCCCCGGTTTGTTATATGGGTCCAATTCTGCAATAATCAGCCTCTACACAAGCTCAAATGAAACAAAAATTACCAGCCCCGGCGTCACCACCAACTGTATTGGAGCAGACAACGACCCGCCCGTCGTGTTGCAGAATGGAATTGATACCTAGAAAGAATTTCAAACAAAAGAGCGGAGGCTGTAGGACAAAACACCTACACCCTGCAGCTCGACGAAATCGATGTGACAGTACATATTCCATGGCCAAAGCGTCCTGCAGACGCGGTCGTTTGTTATCTAGGAATTTCGGCCGGCGACGGGGATGACGGAGAATTTTGTATTCCCGAAGCTGGTTCAGGTAGTGAATTGCGGGTTCAAATATGAGAGTCGAAAGGCACTTACAAAGTCCCAGACATAATAGTCTGTCGTCTTGATAGGGACAAGAGGGGGACCGGTCGATATATTGACAAATTTCCGCTTTCTCTGCGGTAGGGCTTCGACTACAGGCGCCAGCTCCTGCTGCAGATTTTGGGTCGGCGGCATGGGTTCATCGTTCATAGTCATATCTGCGTACTATTTCTTTCAGTCAGCTTTCAAACTTGAGGAAAAATTGAAGATGCACATACTGGATCTATGATCGAACCGAGGTATTCTTCGTCCGAGTCGACTTCTGTCCAAAACTTCAGCTTCTTGGCACGTTTAGCGCGCTTGCTGGGGGTAGCTGGCTTTGATGGTGGCGGTGACTTGGTCTTAGTGAGAACCGGCCCATTCAGTAGAGAAATAGATAGAAAACGAACATCTTTCTTGATGATTGTCGGTGTGTCTCTGGAGGCCTTCATACTTGTGCTGGGTTTATGCTCCAGATGAGTTGATTGGAAACACGAAAGAGTAACCAACCCGGAAGTCTTTGCCTCAGGTGTACGAAAGAAGGCAGAAGAACGAGACGAAGACGCCACGGCTGATGCGGTCGCCCCTCTGCGTTTCGATCTTCTGCTCGGTCCTGCCACTGGGACCATGATCGTCGAGGGCGGTTTCTCGTCTTCCTCGTCAGAAACGAGATTCACCACTTCGGGCGAGGCTTTCACATGGCCCGTAATTTGAACGTCGTCTGGGGTCGAATTAGAACGCGTTCGACTTCGCGGTTCTAATTTGACTTCGACCTCCTTGATTTCTGCGTCCGACGAGTCTTCGTCGTCGCTAATCACAATTGGCTCTTTTAATTTTTT
Source organism: Favolaschia claudopus (assembly GCA_037176885.1). Taxonomy (NCBI): domain Eukaryota; kingdom Fungi; phylum Basidiomycota; class Agaricomycetes; order Agaricales; family Mycenaceae; genus Favolaschia; species Favolaschia claudopus. The sequence goes on along the minus strand of JAWWNJ010000034.1, from coordinate 974,303 downwards.
CTGGCGTTCCTCCTCATCGGCCGCGAAAGCGTCGACGTCCATTGGCACCCGGGTCGTTCATTAGCCACAGGTTTGAGCAGGGTCGGTCCTTGGGATAGGAGCACTTAGCGCTAATTAGTTGGGTCGAAACAGTGTGACCGTGACAGAAGTCACAAACTCTCCGCTCTGGACCATGACCACCCGAATTCCTCCAAATCTCTTGTACCTCACCATCTATAATCCTACACTCAAACCCAGTGGTTTGGTTGCCCCCAGATGACGAGGACGCAGAGGAGCAAGCCCATATCCTTTTCTACACTTCCAAAGAAAGAGCTGTCTCGCGCGACCGAATGCTACGACAAGTAGGACTAGCCAAGGCCTTGATCAGCTTCTCCGAGTCAGTATCTATATTCTAGGGCTGCTTAGCTCGTAATTGAGCTCATATATGCACCAGTATGTTCAACGCCGAAGATCCATGCAATAATGTGCACTCGCAAGCAAAGCGGATGATTATGGTGTCACCCGAGCCCGATTTCTGGATACACGCAGTGCGTTTGGGTCTCGCAAATTCTGGCCTCGCATGAAGTTGATTCAGTAGGTTCAAGGGTATCGAAGTTGCAAAGACACCGCGTCAGCCTGCAGATAAATCAAAGGGGAAGGCGAAAGAGAAGGCGAAAGCGGACCAGCCGCTTTTGTATGAATATCACGAGCATTCGGTTCACGATGCCGCCATTCAGGCAGATATTCTGCGCGGGTATGAGAGTTTCAAGGTATGTCGTGGAGCCGTGGCATAAGGGCAGTTGCTAATTGACGCTGTATTGTAGCTAAAACATGGGTCATTTGCATCCATCTTATCGTCTCTCGGCCAGGAAGCATTGGAACTACAACTGGAGCGATTCTTTACCGTCTGGGCGTGGTCGTGGAATTTAGAAGATGGCCCTGAATTGGAGATCATCTGGGTATGTCTCAATGCTGCTTGGCTTTTCAGAGTTTTCTAACAGGACTCCAGGTCCCCCGTTACATCCCATGCAGGGCTCTTTACTTTCCCACATTGACGAATTCTCCTCTCGACTACCCGACGAAGTCATAGCCATCGCCATCTCCCCGCCCCATATCATCCCCTCAACCCGATATACACAACTCTCATATCCGTCCGCTCTTCCCACCCTCCTACTCTCTTTTCTTCCTCCACCACGAGCCCCTCAGCTTCCCCGGTCCACCACAGACGACGGCACTCTCAAAGCAGGCCACCGTCAAATTAGCTCCCCTTCCAGAGCGCCGAACCGCGTCCAGCTCCGAAAATCAGCCTCCGACGAAGGCAACAAAACCTTTTTGGGAATGAATCTCGACGCCGTGCACCTCGACATGCCCAAATGGAATTGGCTGACATTCGGCAAGAACTCGAAAGAAACCTCCTGAGCTACTGGCCGTGACGCCTTTAGTTGAGAATAAAGGCGACCCTAATGTCGCCAAGATGCGCCTGGGACCGCGTTCACCTCCCCTGGACACCGATACGCCTCGCTCGGAGAACATGCTGAATTTCGAGGTAGATCGGAGTGCGTTGGAGGATGCGATGCATTCGGAGAGGCTGCCGTTACCACCTCCCCCGATAGAGAAGACGGCGTCTGGGGATGACGACGGAAGGTCGTTGTCGACTATCGTACCCCATAAGGGAGGGCGAAGAGCCGGACGCGGCGTCTGTCGATGACATAGACAGTAGCTCACCATTGGAAGCTTCGCCGGCAGTTGTCGAGGAGCGTGAGCTCCCACCAACGCCTGAGCCCGACCCTGAGCCGCCGGCAGAGTTTTCCTCTACGACGGTGCATCTCGCTACTGCGCAAGACCCGCAAGCCATTCGGCGGCGGCGACTGTTTTATCTTGTGGTAAGTATCGCCCGCCATCTCGACTCAGTGTGCCCCGACTGATAACCTTATCACAGCGGAACCTTGTCTTGGTCGCATTGATCGACCTCAACGATGACACACCCCTCGTCCGGACTCGACAGAAGTAGCATCCTTGGCGCAGGACGCTGCCGCGCTGGCGGTGACCATCGCGGCTTGCATTGAAGAGGAGCCAAGCAAGAGGTTCGTTACTGGACTTGACTAAATATCAGTTACTTAGTGGAGCTTCCAGCACCGAGCTCTCCCATCTGCCACCAAGATCCTCCAACCGCAAGACCGTTACGCACTCACCGCAGCGCAAACTCTCGGTCCTCAGTCCGGACTTTAAATCCCGCTACGGGACATTTGTATAATGCGAGGCAGCTGTTGCAGGCGAGGTGCGTCGCATTCTTCCTTCCTCGCTTCATCTTTTCCCGCATGTGACAACCGCAACTGACCGCTCTTCCTGTATAGCGACCCCTCGATAAAGGAGGTCTTCTCTCGCGGACAGAATCCGCAGCACTGGCATGTCGCGCGGCGGGGAGTGCTCGGTCCTGCCGATGAGGACGGTGCGGATGGACAGGAGGAGGTGTAACATGGAGGTGTTCCGCAAGGAGGCGAGCTTGACGGACGTGGACAATGCGCTTGCCGGAGCTGTGCGGAGAAGTCGGTTGGTTGCTAGTGTAGAATCGCGTCCGGAAGATCAGCCCGCTTCGTAGAGTGTTGGGTTCTTGTCCTTAGGCTTGGACGGTGGTATATACTTATTCGGTGGTTACTGTATAGATTAAATGTACTTTCAACGAGGCCCTGGCTGCGGGACAGACATAGAGTGCCAACGCTGCAGCTGGCAAACCCTGGGCAAACCCTAACCCTAGTCTCGTAAACCTTGGACCATCCGATGAACAGTTCCTTTCTCCAATTTTTAAGACCGGCGTCAGCCGCGTCACTGCGCCCCTCCGATGAAGCAGACGAAACTGCACCGGCAGCAAATACCACGGGGGAGTTGATGATTGGTGATGGCATAGCGAATACGCTGAGAACCGCTCCCGAGCCACCGCCCAGCTCTCAGCAGCTCCCAGCGCAGCACCAACACTGAACAGAGGCTGCTGAAGAACATCTGTTAGATTCGCCGATTCTGCGTCGAGTTCAATATCGATTCTGAGTCGATTCTGGGTCCCGTTTGTATTCCGGGAGGATGGTTTGCCGGGAATTCATTCTTACCACATACTTATACTACCATCGTTTCGAACCATCCGCGCCTACAATGATGACCTCCCGCTGTGATTTCCGATGACGCGGAACCTGTACGTGACTTGCTTAAAATTCTTCTTACATTAGATGAATACTGAAACGAGCGCTAAGGATTTGATTTTAGCTCTCGCATGAGATTGGACCAAGCTAGGATATGACAGAGGTGAAGTCCCTGGGAGAACCCGCAGCACGCCGCATATAAGCTGTCTTTCTCTTCATCGCTAGGCTGTCGCTTTTGCCTCCGATACTGAGTTCCAACATGCCAATAGTTCCAGGGACCAGAGAATCGTACATCGGGTGGTTATCGGAACAGCTTTGCGTCAAAATTGAAGTTGACGATTCGTTTAGGGTGTTTCTGGAGAATATCATTTATGGTAGGATAACTTAACGCATCAACGATTTTCATTGACAATGACTGGAATTCTATTCACGTTTTTTTTCTATAGGTGTTTACCTCTCGGTTTTCGTCGAGTGCTTGAGACTTGTCGCAAATAGAAAGGCGCGCGGGGCCAAGCACATATATTTGGTGGCTACAACCCTGATAATGTTCATTCTAATCACCATGGTATGTTCAAGCCGTATACGGAACACCTGTCCCTCAATTCTTGAATAGCGCTGTGTTATCGACACATATAGATGCGTTGTGGCCTTTGGTTAATCGCATCTCCGCCGCGGACGCAGTGGGTTGGCTGACTAGGGACTTAGATGGTGCCGACCTTAACTGGGGAGCACCAAACTCGCCGCTCGGAATTTTGACGAATCTCTGCTGGGTACTTGTTACTCCGGTGGCTGACATCTTCATCGTGTGTCTCGGTTGAAAACTCAAATATTGTATTGATCGTATTCTCACAGGTCTTTCGGACGTATATTGTATGGGTCATGATTGGAGGGTAATTGTTTTACCCGCCCTTCTCTCTCTCGCAAATCTAGGTCGCAATTCCCCTTTCGTTCTTGTGTGCTCGGTCTCATATTAATGCCAGGAACCGGGGCACTCGCCATTGCTGCTCTGATTGAGGCAAGGAACATGAATTCGGCAATTTCAGGTACGAAGATTGCTCTGAACGCTTTCATGTCGCTGTCGCTGTGTACCATGTTGTGTGCACTGGTGAGGTGTTCCTGACTATCATTTTGACTTCACTCCGACCTCCGTTAGGTCTCATCGTATTCCGAATCATACAAGTCAATCGTCAAGTTTCATGGATGGTTGCCTCACCACCCGGCGACCATCTGAACACCTCAGAGTGTTGTCAGTCCTTGTCGAATCTGGTCCGTACTTGATGCTCCAGTTTCATGCATGATTTTAACTTCTTGCCTCAAGCGGCGATCTACACTCTGCTACTCATTGCAATAATGATTGTGGACCAGTCGTTCGTGTCTTTCATTCTGATCAATTGTGTGAGTTGCCATGTCCCACCTGTGATAGTTGTCCACTGACAGAGAAATAGGCTTCCCCTACCATTGTGCGTTCTTCGTCACCTTATACGCTGCTTCCTCTCTCTCAACTTCTATAGGGCGTTGTCGTAAGTGCAGATCAACCGATCCACCAATTTTCCCTGATAAATAAGCACCATGTAGTTCTCATACATTATCATCGGGTTAGTCGCGGAACATCATACGGGGAGAACTCCATCACGGCAACTAATGTGAGCAGTATTGCTGTTCGGGCTAATACTAGCACTTGGCGGCAAAGCTACGTTACAAGCCCCGGGGACCACAGCGAAGTTCAGATTAATTTGGAGCAGACAACAAGCGGCGCAATCGATTTGCAAAGGGATGACGCGTCTGCTCAGGAAGCAGCGAAGATGGTGTAATCGAAAGAGTTAGGGAACTTGTACTACGACCTTCTCCCACTTATTTTGTTATTCCCTCAGCAGATCCAAACCAATCGCAACGCGCTCTTTGAAAGTGCCCTGGTCGAGCAGCCTCACTTTATTCGGCTGGATGATTCCTTTCGTGAGAAGTTCCGGTAATATTTAGGGCATCAGGTTTTGCTTAAAATATTCGTTCTGTATACCATATGAATGAGTCGAGCACATTTGGCGGGCACGGGCACGCACCTGCGCATAATTGAACGTCCTGACATACTTGATCGTCGTCCCGGCAGCAAACGGATTGCCCGTTGCTGGGAGCTCCCAATACATCGGCGCCTCGCCTACCGCAACCTTGTCACCGGTTTTGATCGGGATCAGGAGCGCTATAGTGCCTTGCGGGCTCAACACTTCCGCAATACGCGCGAGGGTGTTTTCTGCGGTAATACAGTCCACTGCGTACGCAACTTTCCCGTCCCCACCCACAGCATGAGCGACGTCGGCCGTGAGGGTAGGACTTGCGTAGTCAAATACGTGCGTGGCCCCAAGTGTGGCGTAGGAAGGCGTGGTGCCTGGTGCTGGCGGTGGCGAGCACGTTGGTGTACCCTGCAACATGGAGGAGCTGGAGGGCGTATTGGCCGGTAGTCGAGCCTGCCCCGTAGACAAGGATTGGAGACGCGGCGTTGGGGGGTGGGGAAGATGCGGGGAAAGACGTGGGGATGGTTAGGGAAAGTTGGTCGAAGAGAGTATAAACGGAGGTGATGAAGTTATCTGGGACGGTGGCGGCCGCTTCGAGCGCGACATTATCAGGGACCTGGGTGACCTGAATATCGTAGGAGTGGGAATTCAGGTTCCGCACCTTGGCGCATTGGGAAGCGGAAAGAATAACAAATTGCTGCATGGGTTCCTTGAGGGCGGTCTTTGCGTCCTGGCCAAAAGGTTGGAAGGCGGTAATCTGTGATAGAGTCAGTCTCTCAGCACGCCACCACTTGATCTTCGTCCTCGCATACCTTTTCGCCCACTGTCAACATGGTCACCCCAGGCCCAACCTCGGCGACGGTCCCAGATGCATTGAGTCCCAGGATGACGGGATAATCCTCGACGACGAGACCTACATCGGTGACATAGGTGTCCCAAGCGACCATAGACGAGAAGGTGACTTCGAGAAGTATTTCACCTGAGCCAGGCTTGGGTGTTTTGACTCCAATCTCATCAAAGTGCCCTCTCGACGTCGCAGCGATTGCAGAGTGAGTTGCCATTTGTGGGAATGGATAACCAGCAGAATGCATCGAAACAGTTATTTATACATCGAGACGCCTGCCACGAGAGTGGCCACGGTTCCAAAGATAATGAGCTCGGCAGGCAGGCAAGTCAGCGTTCCAGCCAGATTACTAAGGCAGGTACTCGATTGATAATGTTTTTTCTTTGCTTTTGAAGCTATTTTGAAGGGCCTTGGGCGCGGCAAACAGATTTCTGGGGATGAGACGAAGGAATTATAATGGCTCCTTTGAAGTTTGAGATTAGGACCCTGGGGCCTAAAAGGTCGACTCTGCCAGAGTTGTGCCAGAGTCGAATTTCCGAAAATCAGTATTTTGTCGACGCCGTTCGAAACATCTGAGTTCGAGTCAGCCAAATGCTAGACCTTGAACACTCCTTGAACGATACGGATATAGGACACAGAGTAGGCGACAGTGGGTACCAGACTGAGATTGGTACATGGAGGAAAGCACTGGATAAAGGTGTGTCAAAAATTCTCACGACCTACAGTATTGCTGCAGCGACAAACCGTTGCTGTTCTGAGGCTCTTCGTCTGCTACTCTCAATAGCTTATTCTTTCCGCCATTCTGACTTGTCATCGAATTGTAATGGCAACGCTCGCACTCGACCGCGCTCTTTTAGCAGAAAAAGACACGCAAATTCTCGAGCTAAAGGACCAAATCTCTGCTATACAGCGCTCAATTTCTGAGTTGCGCACAGCAAAGCGCTCTATTCAAGAGCGTATGAACTCTTACAAGTACCCCGTCCTCACGTTGCCAACCGAAATCGTCACGGAAATCTTTCTTGCTTCCTACCACCATACCCGGAGCCTCCCCCTCTCGTCGGGCTGCTTTCTCCCAACACTCTATCGCATGTTTGTTGCAAATGGCGACAGATTGCTCTCGCGACACCGAGGCTGTGGAGGGCAATCAAGCTACCTCTGCCCCACGCGCTGCCTCGGGAAGAAAAAGTCGCCTTCATCGTGTCTTTATGGATTGAAAGATCAGCTTGCACCCCACTCTCTATCTTCGCGAATCAATCTCCCCACATTATCCCCCTCTTCCTTCCGCATCGCTCTCGCTGGGAACACCTAGATCTCATCTTCAGCACCGGCCGACACATCCAAACTCTCCACATGGACGGCGCCATGCCCCTCCTTCGCAGCCTCACTCTCACCGTCAGGGCACCTGTTGCCACTCCCCCTTCGCTTGCTTAAGCTACCTCTCCTCCGCACTGTCGTTATCAATGACTGCGGCTCGCCGAGCCTCGCTCTCCCTTGGTTGCAATTAACCTCGTTGACGTTGAGGAGCATATTCCCAGGCGACTGTCTTTCAATCCTACGCGGCGCCTCACAGCTCGTGGAATGTACGCTCCAACTATGGCATCAGGCCACCCCCTTTGGCGGCGGGGACATCGTCATGCCGCGTCTAGAATCACTGGTCTTCGAGCCGGATGGTGAAGTCCATCGAGAATTTCTTGAAATCCTCGTCACATCTGCTCTGCTGCGCTTGGAAGTACCGGAAAACTTCCTTCGCCCTGACCCCGTCCGGTCGCTGAAAGCGTTTATGCACAAGTCGGGGTGTACGCTCCAGAGTTTGCGGGTCACTGCACCGTCATCATTGCTCCATCATAGTTCGTATCGAGTGGCATTCCCCTCCATCCCGACGATTGCTTTCTACTAGTACATTATTCCTGTGGAGAGCTCGGGTCTCGTTTCAAGAAGCATGTACGGTTGTACTGCCCATCGCCGCCATTTACACACCTCAAATCGTGCATGCGCTGTGTCACAGTATACCTAGCCGACAGGCAGGAAGCGTTTGTCTGACCAGACATAGCCGAGGACCATCTTCTCAGGGAACGGAAGACGCATGCCAGCCTCTCATCGGCAGCGGCATTACCTTCGAAAGCTAACAGCGCTTCTACGCTGTACACCACTGCCAACGCATTTAACGCAGGGAATACACCTATTCCTAATGTCATCATGTACCTCAACACCATCCATCCTCAGCGGCTCACTCAACCCTCGCAATGTCTCCATTCAAAGCCTGGTCAATCAGCTTGGTCCCTTGTGGGCACTGTCGTCACTGCGCTTAGTGGTCCGGTACGTCGCTTGTCTATTCAAGTCTATTTCTCCGTACTCATGAATATATGCAGAGCAATACCTCCAACCCACCAATGCAGCCCAAAATCGACTCGATTAACAGCTACATGACCACCTAGGTGTACCTACACCCGTGCCTAGCTCAACTGCGAACATCTTGAAGGCCCACCCCTGCTCTTCTGCTACGAACGTTGCCAATCCCCTTTTTGGTAATATTCACGACGATCTGCAGGAGCGCCCATGTTTGGGGTGCAGGGAGCTTGGCTGCGCCCTTGGCGCTGAGTATTGCGAGAATGTAAGATATACTACAGATAATATGCTCCATAGTGCTGCCCTTTTCGTTCATATTCTGTATCTGTATCTTTGAGCATTTAGAGGTTGGAAGCCGCGGTCACCAATATTGGTTGATTGACTTTGCGAAGGCGACTTTGGCAGAGTCGCCTTGCTCAGACAACTTCAAGCCGAATATGATGAGGGCTGCAAAGCGATCTATGTAAATCACATTGACAAGCGCCAACCTTGTGTATTGCACTGGCATTTATTCAATTTTGTTGGATCGGGCATCGCAGCACACAAGTCCAGAGCTACAATTTGTGCTTGATGACGCACATGCTGAATTGCATCTTTCAGATTGGGGAGCTCGTCGATGCACTCATTCAATTCATAGATTCTCATGCATCCATCCCCTTACATGCCAGCTCTTGTTCGTCGCCACTGCGATGTTGCGCCTTCGAGGAGGCTATAAGTAAATTTGTGCTACGTTCAATAATATATTGTTCCAGTTTTGACAAGGTTGACGCCGAAATAATTGCAGGCTCACAACAAACTTGAACTGGGCACCTTCAATTCGGGGGCACATAAGTTGACTTGGGACGACTTCCTAGCCCGCTCTAGATGAGAGGATTGAGGTGAGATTCGGGTAAGAAGTGCAATCTAGGAGCTCACCTTCGCGTAAAACACTTTCAACCACCTCCATATTGTTGATGGAATCCTCCTTCGAAACCCACGCGTGCGGTGTACGGCCTTTGACCTTATTCACGAATGCCTCCAGCTGGTAACGATATGACGACCACCACGGTTCCCCAAGATTGGGAAAGGTGTATGCTTTTTCGACTCTACTTTTACCGTCTTGAGTCGTGACTTTTATCGAGTGGAATTGAGTTGGCATGATGTAGTTCATAATCTGCACAGGATCTTGAGTTGAAATCCACGGATTAAATGAAAAAAAAAATCATCGTTGACCTGTATCTTGCCCTTCTCGCATTGAATTTCCGCGTTGATGTCTGCATTGAGGGAATGAGTTTGAAGGGAATGCCCAGGTCGCAAAGATCTTCGAGGTTATGGAACCTGGTAAAGCGAAAGTCGCAGTGGTTCTACGGTCGACTTTGGGTCCCTTAAGCTCGTGCTCAGCCGCTATGACAGAGGTTTGGTTCCGCGCCAGCAAAAAAGCGCATGGCGCTGATGGTATAGCCTACGACGATTGTCAGGAAAACCAGCCATATTGTTCGGGGCTTGAAATCGTACTTACATCCCATATCCATCAACGCCCCACCGCCGAGATCATAGTTGTATCTAATATCATTGGCTCGATAAAACCGCTCGGGGAGTGCAAGGTGTGTCTCGGTACTTTTCACGGCACCCAATTCTCCACTCTCAATGATGGCTCGAACTCGGTTGGCCACAGGGTGGAATCTGAAGGGCAGAGAATGTGAACAAATATTCAGAGGGATTGTTGCCAAAGAAATGCGCCAATTTACCTGTAATGGAAAGCTTCGAGGAGGACGACGCCCTTGGATTCGGCCAATTCGAACATTTTACGTGTCTCTTCTGCAGTATTTGCTGCCGGTTTCTCCAGCAGAACGTGTTTGCCGGCTGCAAGCGCCTTCATGGTCCATTCAAAGTGCAATCCATTGGGAAGCTGATGAGTCGTGATTGAGAGCTGTCCATACGGATTACGAGTCAGTGAAACGAACGGGATTGTATACAGCGTCAATTTCGGGGTCGTCGAGTAGATCTGCAAATTTGTTAGAACTGATGGCAACGCTCATGCATCCCGAGATTTGACGCACCTTGATAACCATTGGGCCCACCAAACACCTTTTCAATTCCGTGTTTCTTAGCAAACGTGGTGGCGCGGTCTGTACTGCGCGCGGCGACAGCATAAACGACGCCTCCGGATGAGATTTCGCAGGAGTAATCAAAGCTGATGGAGCAATTGCTGCTGCCCCAAGGATACCGAATTTGAGCGGCTTGCTATCGGAAAGCGGAGCAGCTTCGGTGGGTTGAGAGACTGTTGAGATGAGATGAACGAATGGCCGGGTGTTAGTCAGACGTAATCTCACCTTCCGAACACGGTCGACGAATCCTATAATGGAAGACATGGCTGTATAGTGGTCAGACCGGTCAGGACTCGAAGCCAAAATCTGGATACCGACGTGACGTCTCGAACCCGAACTGCTCTCCTTACGTTGAAGTCGCCGCACTAGAACACTGTACCGAGCCCGCTTTATGAGCCAGCGACCAACAATGACTATTCAAACATTCCGTACCTGAGGGGGCGCGATCGCGGCGGGAGCGAACGACAAAGTCGTTATTACGTCAATCAAATACACAAAGTACAACAACCGCTCGCGGCCCGATTAGGAAATATTGGTTGGGTAAAATTTCCCGTACGCTCAGCAACTGCGATGTCACAGAAAAGGCTGATTTGATGCTGAATTGGTTCCAAGGGCTTGGCCGATCATCCCCCGAAATCCTTGAGATCGAGACACTGGACGGGACGGTCTGCCACGGTCACAGTTGACTGCTAAGCGCTTACCGGTAAGGCTACTTATCAGAGTGACACTTTTCACTCCATTACATAGGTAGTGATGAAACGCTGTCAAAGTCTACCCATTGTATCACTCTCCCGAGTCGGTAGCGAATCGCAATAAATCCTTTAAATACCAGGCAGCTAAGCGCTTCACCCTAATTTTTGCCGGCGCCCCATGCATCTTACAAGTGCCCCCCTTCGTATCCTCGGCCTTATTATCCTCTCCTTGACATTGTTTGGATTGCTGGTTGATGGGGCGATTTCGAACCCATATATGCCGAGCGATCTACCGTGCCCCTCAGGCTCGCACGTTAGCTTCAACCAGAACAAATACGCGTTTATCTCCCCACCACACAAATTTGTAGACCTTACCAAGGATTTCTTTAATGCGACTTGGTATGTAAGTACTGAATTTCCTGCTTTCTTCCAGTTTCATGATATTGAATCTTCAATCCATAGGGCAATAGCGCAGTAGTGAACACCACGGGCACAGATAACGTCCCTGGAGCCACCCGCGCTGGAATTTTCAGTGGAGCTCACTTCAATGAAACGCTCACCATGTATGCTAAACATCCGGATCTCTTGACGTGGTCGTATTATGGGGCACCAATCACTTTCACGCTTCCTGGGGAGCCAACGCTCGTCTCCTTCGGCTACGCAGAGACCTTCCGTATTCAGAGCATCTGCAATGGGCAAGCGACGTATATCGACGTCCTCACGCAGAGTTGCTCTGGCAATCAGATAGACAATTACAATATTTGGTACACATTCCACGAGTCTGTGTTCCCAGGAATTGCGGCAATGTTTGGGGCCCCAGTTCTTGCCGGAGATTGTCCGGGTACGTTTCTGCACGCAAAAGAGATGGCTTTCTCCACTTGATACTTACGACCTCTTTCACTTAGACTCTTGACCTGTGAATCTGTGAATCGGATTTTGTTGACTCAGTATTCACCGTAAATACTCTAGAACCTTCTAGAACTCACTCAGGCCGGCGGCTTAGACTAATACTGGTAGCGACTACTGTAGCTAGGGTGTCAGCTGCTGCTAGGCTAGCTCGAAGCTTCGCCCGAGTTTTCGGCGGATGCGACGGGTGAACAGCTCTGTGTTGTAGCTTAATTTAATAGTGCTACATGTAGTCTTTGAGACCTTTCAGTTTCAACTGGAACATACTTATTTTTGGAAGCGCGACGCGACGCGTACGTGATAGACCACGTGGATGATGTTGACGCGTCAAAACGCGTGACCGTGACCGTGACTCTCCCTTTCCTCAACGACAATGTCTAAATCTCAATCTGGTCTAAGCACAGTCAAGCGCGACTGGTCCATTACTTCCTCTAACCCGCCTCAGTCTTCACAAGAAATTCCTTGGTCTCCTACTCCTCCCAAGGCGGCACCGTTTCCCTCGTCGTCGTCCGCAGGTTTGACGGGAAGGGAGAAGCGTTTACGCGACATTCAGAACGCGCTCGAGGGCAGATCTACCCCCGCCGTGCAGCAGAAACGACCGAGCGACCCAGAAGCCGCTCATGTCGCGCCACCTCTGAAAAAGAAGCGCCAATTGCCACCCGGCTACGGAGACAACGACGACTACGTACTACAAAGGGATGAAGGCCGCTCGGCTCCTTTCTCCAACACCTCGCGCCCCGCACTCAGCAAATCAACGTGGACCGCGCCTCCCCCAAGCAAAAAGAAGATGTCCGCTGTGTTCTTGAGTCAGGAGCAGACGCAAATTTTGAGGCTTGCGGAAGAAGGCCACAGTTTGTTCTACACTGGCAGTGCCGGTGCGTCAACCCGCCTTCATCTCGCTATTACTTCCTCATCTCAGCGAATTTTTAGGGACTGGAAAGTCTGTGCTTCTGCGGGAGATTATCAAGGCACTCCGCAAAAAAGCATAGCAAGACCGATGATGCTGTTGCCATTACCGCCTCTACTGGCAAGTTGCCTCTTGTCGCTCCGTTCTCACTCTGATCGTCCGCTAGGTATTGCTGCATGCAACATTGGTGGCGTGACGATTCATTCGTTCGCGGGAATTGGGCTGGGTATCGAGTCCGCTGAGGATCTCGCTCAGAAGATTCGTAAAAACAAGAAATCGAGTAGTCGGTGGCTGCGAACGAAGGTGCTCATCATCGATGAAGGTGCGTGCCATTCCTTTCTTCGAGTTTCCGCCAACACTTCACGCAGTGTCTATGCTTGATGGTGATCTTTTCGACAAGCTTTCGCGAATCGGTAGTATCTTGAGGAAGAAGATACAGCCCTTCGGAGGAATTCAGGTCAGCTAACCCCATCGTTCGTCATACGTATCCCAGATTCTCATTCAAAATCCAGCTAATTGTCACCGGTGATTTCTTCCAATTACCTCCCGTCACCAAAGGTGGTGCAGAAACCAAATTCGCCTTTGAAGCTACCTTGTGGAAGCAAGCCATATCGAGAACCTTCAACTTAACCAAGGTCTTTCGTCAGCATGACCAAGGTCTGTCTGTTGTTCACTATCCGATGCATGCTCATTCCCACATAGAGTTCGTTGACATGCTCAATGAAATGCGTTTCGGCACTCTCTCCGACAAATCTGTCGCGAAGTTCCGCTCCTTGTCTCGACCCATCAACTACGACGATGGACTGGGACCCACAGAACTGTGCGTCTCTCTTTTGTGCCTCGATACACCCTTCTTGACAGTGCACGCAGGTTTCCTCGCCGCGAGGACGTCGACAGATCCAACCACGGGCGCATGGCTCATCTTACCTCTCACCCCGAATCTTTCAGCGCTTCCGACGGCGGTACTATCACAGACTACAATCAACGGCAAAAGCTACTTGGCAATTTTATGGCTGTTCCCGAACTCATCCTTCGTCAAGATGCTCAAGTAAGTCTCCCTTCCGCCCTGGCGAAAGCAATCTTGAGACCGCTCGTAGGTCATGTTGATCAAGAACTTGGACGACACGCTGGTGAATGGTAGCATGGGCCGCGTCGTGCGGTTCTGTGATTCGGCAACATATGGCACGGACCGCGACGTCGAAGGGAGCGAAGGCCAGACGGAAACCTCCACCTCGATCTCGGGCACCACCAAGAAACCTCCCGCAGCTACCTCTGGTGTCCGATACCCTGTTGTCGAGTTTGCCTTGCCGAACGGTGGCAAGCGCACTCTGCTTATCCAGCCTGATACATTCAAGATTGAGCTTCCGACGGGAGAGGTACAAGCGAGCAGGAGCCAGGTAAGCTCTCATCGTGCTGGCCCGATATGCTCAGCATCTCATTTTCGTCAGCTGCCTTTGATCTTGGCCTGGGCGATGAGCATCCACAAGTCGCAAGGTCAGACGCTCGATCGTGTCAAAGTCGATCTGGGGAGAATTTTCGAAAAAGGTATGTGCTTTCTGTCGCTTTGTAGATTGTATGGAGTGCTGATTCGTACTCACAGGACAAGCATATGTCGCTCTCTCCCGCGCGACTTCGCTCGAAGGGCTCCAGGTGCTTAACTTTGACCGTAATAAGGTATGTTTATAGCCTGCCTGGTCCTGTGCCTAGGCCTGACCCTTCGTAGGTCCAAGCACACCCCAAAGTCGCTCAATGGAGCCGGACGCTGGAGACGGTGTCTGATCATTGATAGCTCGACTAGTCTTGTGGAACATTCTAAGTTGAAGGAGGCTACATCACTACCACTGGCATTGCTCGTTCGTCCTAACTGATACATTAACAGTTAATTTATAGTAGAGCCCTTCATGTGGGCCAAATCCAATTGTACATTCGCGCAGCAATTTTATACATACGTCCCTGTGGGCATCGTGGATGCTTCTTTGCCCCCCACTCGTCGTATACTCTCCAGAGGTGGCGGGAAAGCAACAGAAATGGAAGATCTGCGTTTGATGGAGAGCAAACAAAGCTAAAGTACCGTTTATGGCAGAAGATCATTTTTGTTTCCCCCAATTTCCTCATGGCGCTCACCGTGAACACTAGATCGGAGGCATCAAACGAGCTGCTTGATGTACTCAAACGACGACTTCCATCCTCACTACCACTTCTCCGCCGCCTCGAGTTTGCTAGGTGCAATAGTTCTGGCGGGTTACGCTCAGCTCGAGTCATCTGGGTCGCAGACGCTTCCAAGTCCAAATTTACGGCTGCCTATGTGGACTATGCGGGCGGCCCCGAAACTCAAATGTACATCTACAGTACACTCGAAGACGAGCCTGCTGAAGACTCGAGTGCCGACTCGGACGGGATCTACGTCGAACAGCTCAAAGCCCTCGTCGCCGAGATTGACCGTCTCGTCGTAGAATATGGCAAGCCTCTGTGTTACCCTCACGGCCTTCTCCTTGGCTCTCTGCATACGCGTTTGCGACTGGTGCTTGAAAGTTTGGACTGCATTGAGGGTCGCAAGACGGGCTACTACGACAAATGGCTGTTCCGCGCCGAGGACGTGCCCGCTGTCGATGGGGAGCTTCCGGATGGCATGAGCATGGGTACGGCGACATTTGAGGACTGCAAAGTCGTTGTATCACGAACGGATATTCCTCGAACAGCGTGAGTGAGTTTGGGACAGCTTTCCATCGATCCAATCTACAGCTGGCCTTGGCTCCTCAGCGAGACGTTGGTGACTCTTCCGAATCAGATCATTCGTCTACAAGATGGCACACCCGTCGCTTGGGCATTCATCTGTGAGCAATTGCAAGAAACGCTGACACATTTTGTATGCTCAATCATCCTATTAGCATATGATGGCAGTCTGATGAGTCTCCACTGTGAGGTAAGTGAACTGAGAGAAATGGCGGAAGATCATGCTCAGCTCATTAAATAGCCACCCTATCGAAGAAGAGGTCTTGCCACAGCTATCGGCTCCAGACTGCTGAAGCATTTGACTGATGATGGCTGGTCCGCCGCCGACGTAGCTGCTGACAATGAAGGTAGTCGGGCTATGTGCAAGCGGCTCAATGGGTCCGTATGCTGGGAGGTTTCTTGGTAAGTTACGGTCCTGTTCGTTATGCAGATATACTGCGTACTGATGACCGGCGCAGGGTGATACTGAAAACCAGATCGACCGCTTCTTGAGGGTCGTATGGGGTCACCGCCAAGCCCCGGCTGCTGTTAACTTGATAACGAAGACTTGAAAGTCGGGCGTATGATTGATTATCCAATTGGCGGAGCTAAATGAAAGGGTAGTACCTACGTTGCTGCAAAGAAAATCTGGGCAAGGCTCCCGAATGTCTGATCGTTCTAACGAAAGGAAAAGTGAAATGAACTGAATAAAAAGACACTTCATTGGGGGGAACCAAGCCCACAAACTTGCTAATAATATGGACCGGGAAATTGATCTACAGTAGAAGAGACCCGGACAGTCGGTTCAAACTTCACTTGCGATCGGCCAGTAAAATAAACGAAAAGGCTTTGTTTCTGTGTTCAATGTATATCATTGGGTTTGAGAGGCTATTCCAAGGCCAGGGGAATGTGCGCCGCCTCGCTGAAGCCTGCTCAAGTGTTGGCGCAAAGGCGGAGAGTCACGTATCAAAGTTGGTCACACTGCGTGACCCCAAATATCTGCGGGATGGACAGCGACAGCTCGGGGTCGCCATTGCTCGGCCTCGCCTGCAGATACCGTGCGTCTTCTAGCCATTCTACAAGACTTGAATGCTGATTCTGAGCAGTTCCGCACGACCAGTGGTTCACGACACACGTAGATCCAGACTGGAAAATCCGACAAGTCAAATCTTGGCTACTTTCAAAATGTCTACCCTATGCTGCTCCTCCCTCTCCCCCTCTGCGTCAGTCTGCTCGCAAATACCAACGACCCCCGTCGCCCATCACCTTTGCTCCCGATCCCCGTCACCGCCCAATATCTCCCATCACTTTTGCAATGCCAAAACCCAAGGTCAATCCGGACGACGCCAGCGAGTTCGAGGAGCGCGATGAAGTCAGCGAGTTAGAGCTCAAACTAGAGCCGGAAGAGTCTCCGCTTGCCCCGCAACCGAAAAAGCGCACCGTCTTGCCCACCGCGTCCACTTCTGCCAAGGGCGACATTTATTCTCAGTTTACTCTGATCCGCTTCTCCACCGGCCAGCTTCTCGAGGACGACCTGCCGTTGTCCTTCTACGACATGCGAGCCGACGAACTCCTCGAGCTCCATCGCGCCGGCGTCGTCGTCACTCTCCCGCGGGCGAATCCCAAACGCTACCTCGAGGCCTATTGGGAAGGTGCGATCCGCATCCTCCGCATGCGGCCAATTGAGGACGAAGAAGACTCGTACCACCTCTACAAGATCCGTCCTCTCGAGACCCGCGCACTCGATTGGCGCGACCGTTGGCTGGTTGTGCGTGAGGGAAACATCTATCTATGCAAGGATGAGGTTCGTTTCCTTTCTATTCATGTCGTACCCCCATCAAATCACCCGGACTCCAAATTGGGTCGATCTCGCGTAAAAGGGCGTCCATAGGAGCATGCCCAACTTTGACCTCAACTTGGCTTCAAATTGGGGGGAGCTTGGAGGTTTGCAATTGGGCTGAAATCCACTAGCGTGAAACCCCCGACTTCACCCTGATTTGAAGCAAAGTTGAGGTGAAAGTCGGGCATGCTGCTGTGAATGCCCTCGATGCAAGGAGTCATCAGAAGTTGATTCCAGTTTCAATGCCACATTTATCAGACAATCCTGCTTGAGTCGATTGTGCCTAACTAATCATTCCTTCAGACTATTCTCATTCACACCCTTGCCCTTGCTGACCTCATACAACTCACCAACTCTGGGCTTCCAGCAACTGCCCACTCCCCCAGTAAATCCCGCATCATCCTTGCCCGTTTCTCCTCTGTTGCATCCACCCGCGCTTCCTCCCCAATCAACCCCTTCGATTCCGACTCCTCCAATCTCTCTTCCCCCGTTTTCGCCCATGACAGCGACGACTCCAACCGTCCTCGACGGAAAATGCAGCATAAACGCCAACGGAAACGCTCAGACCCTGAGTATCTGGCTCTTGATCTGAAAGAGGATGCCGCATATGTCTCTCTCCTCCGTGTTCTTCACCGCCACGCCCTCCCCCGCTCATCCTTCGTCGACAAGCTCCCTGTCGGCTCCGCAGACCTCATCCAGCCCTCCCCGATATCTGCTCGTCCAGACGACAACGAAGAGGAAGCAGAAGATGCCCCTCCACCTCTCCGACATCCACCCTCACTCGCACACCTCCGTATCCCCCGCGGCCTCTCCCTCGGCGCCGTCCAGTTCCCCGAGTGGCGGACGTCCCTCCTGCATCGTGCCCATAGCGCTGGACTGGGCGATATCGGCAAGGCGATGGAGTGGCGGATGCGGAACGGCGAAACACCGGAGGAGCCGTTTTGGATGCACGAGATCTCGCCGATTAGTAAGCGAGGGCGGAATACGCGGCGGCGGTCGCAGCAGGTGCAGATTGTGCGGCAGCCGACGAGTACGGATGGGTATGATTCGGATGTGTCGGGGGATGGGTCGGGGTCGGGCGACGAAGAGGGGTATGTGGATGAGGAGAGCGATGAAGGGAGTAACGATGGAAGGGCCGGGGGCGGGACGAGGAGTGAGACGGAGTGGGTGGGGTGGATGGGCGATTTGAGGAGACAGGCGAGGGTGGCGACGGAGGAGAAGGTGCGGTTGAGGCAGCGGGAGGAGATGCGGAGGTTGGCGGAGGAGACGAGGGATGCGGAGTTGGGGTTGCCGCCGATGCCGCCTGGGGCGATTGCGGAGGTGACGATTTCGCGGGTTGGGACTGGGGTGGATGATCGGCAGAGGAGGGCGGCGTTGGAGCCTAGTGCGGTGGTGACGAGTTTGAGCGGGGTGAATCCGCCGTCGCATCCGTTTTCGCATCAGCTGCAGTATCACCATCTTCATCTGAATTATGCTGCGACGCCGAGTGCGAGTAGCAGCGCGTATAGTCATAGCACGCAACCGACGCCGCCTGTGCTTTCTTCGCCTTCGTCGAACGAGTCGATTGGGTTTGCGTTTTCGCCTTTGGCACCGGTGGAGTTGGCGGATCAAGATACGAATACGACTACGACACCGGGGTCGGTGCACTCGCGGCATTCGCACTCAAGAGCACATTCTCATACGCATACGTTGCTGCATTCAGTGTCGATGCAGATGCCGCCTCTGAATTTCCCGCCGAGTCATGGCGGGACGGGGCCGGTATTTTTTGACGCGTTTTCGAGAAGGCCGAGTATGCCTGTCATTGGGAGTTCGGGGCGGTGGGGCGGTGAGGACGGGAGTCGGCCGTCGACGCCTGAGCCTGGTGGGAGTTCGACGGCGACGACCGGGATTGCGGAGGTGGCGCGTGCTTCTGTTGGACGGTCGGGGAGTATCAGTGGTGGTGGTAAGGGGTTGTTGCGGAAGAAGGATCAGCAACGCGAACGCGAACGGGAGAGGGATAAGGACCAGGGTGGCGGCGGGGGCGAGACGTCTGATTATTGGCGGAAAGGTAAGGAGAAGGAGCGGGAGCGGGAGAGGAGTCCACCGCCACCGAATACCCACTTAACAGCGCTTGCTAGTCGCCGCCCGAGGCTTTCGGTATCGACGACGGAGCACCCTAGGGTACCAAGAACTCAAGCGTTGAGTCCGCCGGGGACACCTGTGATGGCGGACCAGATTATGCCTCTGCCTGATCCCGCGCCGGCGAAGAAGAAGCGGAAGGGGCTTGCGCGTGGGGTGTCGATACGCGCGGAGAAGCTTGTGAAGAGTTTGGATTCGGCGCTGGATTTCGTCGATGGGCGGTGATGTGTGGAGTGGTGGGGTCTTTTGGCGCTCAATCTGCTGCGCCTGTTTCGTGTCGATGGTCTTCTGGCTCGTTTTTCGTGTACCTATCATTGTCAAGCATATTTCTTTTCACTTGCATTGCTGTATGTAGTTTGTTCATATCGGATCTCCCCTCGTCTCATCCATTCGTGTACCTTAGTACTGTATTCTGAAGTCGATAATTCTAATAGCCGGATCGCATCGTACAAATACATTATGGTACAAGTCTACTGTTACAGGCAGCAGGGGTTAAAAACCAGCCGATACATCGAGAGTCAATCCATCACGGCGCCCCCACATCCTCGATGCTACGTACTCCTGAACAGATAATCGCCGTGCCTTGAACAACAGTGGCATCTTGCGCCGCACTTTGTCAGCAAAAAACCTTAAGTCGATCTGGTCTCCTTCCCTCTTAGCTAGATTCCAATGTATGCAAGGGGCCATCGTATGGGACACGAAGGCTTGGTCCAGAGTCTTCATCAGCGGATCGTACAGATCAGCGTCCATTGCATCCTCTCTGTGAGCCCATAGCTTGATCTTGAGTTGGGCGAGGACTGGGCTTATCTGCGGCGCTGCAAACGCAGACAGAGTCCTGATCGTGGCTGAAATGAGTGAGATTTTCGCTGTTGCGACTATGGCGCCTGGGAAGGAGACTTGTATGACACGAAGTCGGGGGAGGTGGGGAAGTGTCGGGGGCGCCGTACCGAAGTAATCTGTGTTAATAGACATGTGAGTTAGCTGCCTGATATGATATACGCCGTCAGGACACACCTGGGCAGTCGAATTGGATGTGTTCAAGTGTATTGCATGAGGCTTCGATCAGCGCTCGAACCCACATTCTTTCGTTTGCGAAGCCGTCGATGGATAAATGTCGCAGCCCCGCGACACAGGAAATATTCTGAGGACGCGCGAGAAACTCGCCTACGCGCATGCCGCCTAGGGACAGAGATGTGACATCGGTAGATCGTGCAGGGGGTGGAATGGCGATTTCATGATCCGCTTCCTCGTCGAGAGATACGGCTCGGAGGGAGATTGTCGATACTGCGCGAAACAAGCTCCAAAATAGAGCTGGAGTGAGTATGATATGCGTCAGGCGCAGCTCGCGCAGCGGGAGGCGAGTGAGAAAGTCAAAGATGGGCTGGGGAATCCAGGACAGGTGCGCATAGTTGGACACGACGCTAGGATACCAGCGTCCGTCCAACATGCACACGCGGACGTTCTGCAATTTCGAGAGCACTTGGCGAAAGCTTTCCGCTTTGGCGCTATCCATCACGTCGTGAAGCGCGCCGATGGTTAAGAACGTGACGTATTCTGCGACGTGCGGCGAATGGGTGAGTAACTCGCATGCTGAGCAGTAGTTGTTGGCATCCACGGTCATGTAGCGCAATAAAAGGCGCTGGCAGAAGTAGCGCATTGTAGATGATACCAGTGAGCATTCTTTGAGTGTTTCCACGTCCCTGATTTCTTGCACAATAGCGTCCAAGAGCTCCGGAGGTAGCGAGGACGTCATGGTGCAGAGAAAATTGCCTAATTTGGATTGCGATAACGAGTGTCACAGTATGTCACGTCTGTGACAGCTACCTCGATAACCTCTTGGTCGCAGCCGTGAAGGCGGAACGCCTTGGAATCTCAGCCCATGCCCGTCTTTTCAACACTGCAGCTCCCTGGTGTACCTACGGCAAATCTCAACTGTTTCAAAGATCTGTGGCTTGCCTAAAAAGGAAGAAATGGCGCAAAAAGTCGCGCCTCAGGCCCTCAGCCCAATTTCGACCCCTCACCATCTCCCAGGCTATCGCAATAATCGCCTTCACGTCGAGTCTTCGCCAAAATCCTCGAATCTTTGCTTTCGTCCTGAACTCTTGCGTAAAAAGAATGTCTTGAAATTCTAGGCGTGCTTGGTGTATGCCAGGTCTCAGACACTGTCTCAAATGCGGCTCCCCGAATAAAACTGACTCGACTCGCTCATACGTTCAATCAGCTTCTGTTCCCTCCCTCATCCACCACTTTACGAGCAAACGACGCTGTCACGCCATGAAAACTTACATCCCTCTCGCCGTCGTCAATATCGTATCTTTTCTACACTTCGCCAACGCTTTGCCGTGAAGCGGTGTCGACGACGTCCAACCGATTACCGTGGCTCTCGGCGTCGTCTGCGGTGGTCAAGGGCTATGCAAAGTAAAGATGTCAGACGCAGTGGTATTGATTGAGGCGCCAGAGGCGTTCATCGACCCTCCTGTCAGCGTCTACTCAGCAGTTGACTTCGTTAACGGAGCTGTTTCCTCCGCTGCTCTTTACGATGCCTCTGCTGCGCCTTCCGCCGCCGGTGCTGCTTCATCCGCCTTCTGAAGGCCCTTGCCCTCTTCCTTGGTATGCGTATCCATTCGACCGTCGTCAGTGATACTCACGATGTCGTAGAGAGTTACACTTAGGATTGGGGTGCAGGTAGCGTGGTGGGCCCGCTGGAGGTCTCGACAGGTTTTCCATGTAAATACCGCTGGCTCTGTTCATAATACATAGTCTCTATCCAGGCATATCCCGATCTGACGTTACTCGCATCGAAATCTTGCGTTCAAGTTTGGAACTGGGTTTATCTTGCAGGGTTTGATGTTAACGTAGAGGATTCGCTATGTTATCTGAGCCTGGTAAATCAAATATTCAAAGGTCGCGAATTCAACGTTACTCACCGCGAACCACCAAAGAAACACAGGGTTGCAAATCATGACACGCATGACGTTCTTGAGTTTGATGCTGGAGCATGGGAAGCACGGGTGGGGCGAATGACGCGAGCCAAGACATGACGTCACGCGTCGCTCTACCTATAAATCCTGGTCGCCCCACGAGCAAGTCTCCAACAACCCACATCTAAACTAAACAACTCACTCTTCACACAATCACAATGTCGAACCTCCTCGAGAAAGGCAAACAGATGCTCAACGGCAACTCTTCCTCTGGCACCGGTATGGGTGGCGGCAATGGAATGAGCGGCGGTCACGGTGGCATGACCGGCGGCGGCATGGGTGGCTCAGGTGGCATGGGCGCAGGCGGTCAGAAGCCAGACTTCGTTGACAAAGGTTGGCGGCACCACAAGCTACACTGGCAGTCGACTAATTTTTACCCAAGCTTTCTCCAAGCTCGAGACGAGTCACGGCATTGCTCCCAACTCAGGGAGAGACGAGCGCATCACCGATACCGTGCGCGAGAAATTCGAATCCATGACTGGGTAAGTTTTGCCTGTCCGCTTCAGTGGCTCAATTGCTCATCCAATTGCGCGAGCAGGAAGAATGTACCCAACAAGATCTCAAATTAAACCATTAACTTATAACGGACCTTTGCAATATTGTTGTAATACTATACATAATGCCTGTAGCAAAAAACTTGAAACCCCTCGCATTCATTTATCCTGCGCCCGAAAACTGCCAAAGCGAATTCAAGTTTCGATCCTTCCGAGCGACCATTGCGAAGTCAATGTTAGCAGACGTACCAATGGCTTCGACGAAAGGGAACGTCGTCAAACCGCTTTCTCGAACGGAGGCTGACTCCATATTCCGCCAAAATACGAATGAATCAACTTGTTGAAACCTGGAAATTACATCTCTGAATCCATGAAAGAAATCTGCTGTATGTCGCCCGAAAGAAGGGAAAGTCCAGTTATTTTCTCCTCCTCTCCCTCTGTGTTCAGTCGGTCGTAAGGGCCGATGATTCTCTGCACTCTTTCAAATGTTACAATGTTCCATACTTCTACGCAATTGCTGCAGAACGCAAAGAGATACCGATCGTGAAGTGCTGCATGCGTTACCAGAACATGCTTCAGTATTAAAAAACACAATTTCCATGTCCGAGACTCCGAGTTGAGTATTTGAACTGACCGAATGTTTTAGCTGGCTGACTCCACTTCAAGGCAGGTCCGTTTTCGAGTCCCTTGCCATCGTGGCCGATGAAAAACGCAAGTTCTGTTACATGTAGCCCATATTAGTCTAAACTTTAAAGGAAATAGTCTGTCCTGCGAGAAGGATGATGAACTGACTGTCGTAACACGCAAGATAATGCGAAACTCGGAATACTGTGATCGGTTTGCAGTTCTTCACCGACAAGGCTTGATAAGTGGGGTCTCGCGAATCTAGCAGCGCTCGGGTGTGGGAAGTCGATAGATCAGTTATCTCAAAACCTTTCTGTACTGCGAATCCCTTCTTGAGTGTAGCGAGGATTTCGGTGCGCGACAGGAATCGGATTGCGATTGTTTCGAGGGGGGTGTCTTGTGTCTATTTGAAGTTAGTTCAAACGTACAACATATTCTGGAGTAGATCGTACTTACCACGGAGAGAACGAAGGCTGCGGCGGCCCCTTGACCGGTAGGGTTGTTGTTGACGTTTACATCGTACACCTTTAACGTCGCAGAGAGGGAGGATGTTTCCAGTACGCAAACACGATGGGGTTCCGCGACTGCGGCGCTGCGACGTACGGCTAAGCATGCTACACGCCTCCAGATCTGTGTAGGATGTGCAGAAGATGCCAGCAGCGCGGCTAGACTCAGCGTCAAGACCGAGCTGCCTGCAAAATATGACTACGTTCAACTCGGAAATTCAAATATCGAGAAAACAATTGATACCTGCGAGACATAAGACAAGATCTGCATCTGGGAGTACCTCGATCTGGGACACGTCTTGGATGCGGAGAAGACGGGACGCTGTATGATTGATAGAGACAGTTCTGTAAATGCCGTTCTTGCTTCCAAAAATGATATCTGCATGTTGCAGTCAGCAAACAACGATAATCATGGAATAGTGATGTGAACACTGAGGAAGGAAAATGACCTGGAGTATCAGCATCGTCGAGCACTGCAGCGCAAGTAATTGGGAATCCGAATGTAGTATCATAACGAACGAGCGGGACTGTGCGGCAAACCATGCGTTCCGAAAGACGGCATCTGCTTCGAGGCGCCCAGGAACGACAAACGAGGCTACATGCAAGCAGGGTTCGGGTGTCGTCAATATTGTCGATGATGAGTTCGTAGATCTCGATGGAGAGCTGTTCGGTTATAGTCGGTGGGAGGGATGGTGGAGCTGCGAGGGGTCGCCGCGATGGGCTCCATTTCAATTGAGCGATATGGGTAGCGAAGGGTAGAAGGGGCATGAGGTAAACGACCTCTCGAAGATAGTAGTTGGTGGTTCGGGACAAAGTAAGTTTATGCGTATCATCCTGGGATATCTCACGGGTATCGATCCGTAGTACCCGGCCGCTGCGAACGTAGACAGTCAATTCAACTCGGAGCACTGCAACTGAGTCTACATACGCACATGGAGTAGATACATCAGTTCCAGGTCGTTCGAAAGTACCATCTCTTTATTTCCTCTGTTGCGACAGGTCCCTCCAGGAGTAGAAATCGTAGTCCCTCAAGACTTGGGGAACGCAAGATGGAAGTAGTCACAGCGTCAAGCTTGGGTCCATTTTCAACCAGCAGTGCGGCCTCCTCAAGCGCCCGAGCATGCATTTTCCATCGTGATTTCACCATCTCGGCGTATTCCACATAATTCATAGGGATTTCCTCTTCGCAGGCAAAACATATTCGACGGAGCTGAGGGGCCATTGGTTTGCTGTCGGTGGGATTCCGATTCGGGACATGGAGGCTGGCCACTGAACGATCCAGCTCAGTAGCAAATTGACCGATGATCAATAATTCGGTGATCGATGGGACCTGGAGCAAGAGAGTGTTGATTTCATCGGCAGCAAAACCTCGGACGCACAAGCGCCGTAGGGAGCACGACGATCGGTCCAGAAGGGAAAACAAATATGAGGGGACTCGTTTGTCATCTTCGTCGTAGTCATCTAGAATTTCGAGACTGAGTTCCTCCAGAGCGGGTACTCGAAGGAAGGGAAGAAATTTGGGGTTCGACACGTAAAGCCGTCGAAGATGCAGCATCTCTATCTCTTCGTGGCGAATATCGGAAGCAGGAGCCCAGTCAATGTCCACATGCGCTTCAACAAGATTCGGCGCCATTTTCAACATGCGCAGATGCTGTTCAATACCGCAGTCCGATTCATATCGTGTGAGCTGATGCGCGGGGAGGGGAACCTCGACAAAGTTGAATCCGTAGTAAATCCCGACATCATGCAAAGCGGGAGCCATTTGAAAGCAGTCGATGGAATGCGTAGCGCCTTGGTCTTCGCGTGATGTCCATTGAATCCAGAGTTTCTGTAGATATGGGATGCGATCACGAAGGTCATTCAATAATGGTGCGATATCAGGGGTCAAACCGAGACTGAGCTCTTCCCAGCGAGTACAGTGATCCGCCAACAATCGAAATATCGCTGTTTGTGGCTGGGAATGCAGTGCAGAATTTCCATAAAAATGAATCTTGAGTTTTTGAGCTCTTTGAAGCTGAAGTTCGACCAATGGCAGTGAATATGCAGGCTGCGCATCATCGAGGGCTGAGTACTGTAAGTAGAAAAGCGACCACAAAGATGGCATGGCGAGAGCGACCGTCCTCCACTGACTGCAGACGTGGGTCAACAACCATGGAGATCGCTGGATATCGACTGCGCGACTTTTCAGTCGGGGCATCGACCAGTGAAATATCTCCCGGAGCAACTCTGGCGGCATTCGTCTGAGCAGAGAGGTAACGCTACGGGTACGCCTTCGAAAGTCGAGCAACGAGGCACGTTGTGCGCGTAAAGTCCCGATCCTCGTTTGCAGCGTAGAAATTTCAGCGTCAATGATCGCCAAGTTGTGGTCTGATTTGGACACAAGATCCCGGATGAAGGCAGTTTCGGATTCCACAGGTGGTTCATTGCTGTTCAGCAGTCTATGGTGCGTCGTTCCAAGTGAAGGCTCGATAAACCCTGGCGACATATGAATGGCACCACATGCGGAGCACCTAGGAATTGATTCCGTGCCAGAGCCGGTGGGCATCTGGATGGCAGAGTGAGTAAGGGCCACTTTTCGACGCAATTTCGACGTATGTCAATGCGGTCGTTGATCAGCTCACTTGTAAAGTCGGCAACTCGATATCTAGACTCGTTTCAGCCTTTTTCAGCTTCTTTATCAGTAGTACGGTGCGCGTGAATGCTGAGGATAGTCATTCGGACGACTCTGTACTTCACATCCAAAGCCACCTACCTACTCACAACACTGACTCTGCTGGACAACTTGAAGCAGTGAAGGGTGGCAAAACTGAGAAAACTGCCACGATTCGCAATTTGAGCAGTGATAGCTTCAGAGTCTCGTCAGCCGGTACTCTCGGACGATGTTCACAAAGGCTATACCGTCCGTTACCAGTGAGCGATGGTGGTTCAAGTCAAAGTTCTTCCTGGATTCGGCCGAAACTCCGAAACGGTCCAAGCTGCGAATTTCAAGCGATTCTCATTGACATTCCTCAGCCATGCATGCAAGCAGTTTGTACCAACAAAGTTACTCATACACACATTGTCGACGAACCATCTATATCTGTATGTTATGTATGCCTGTATGTATGTATACTCACCTACGTATGTAATATATATCGCACAAACACACCCAAGAACAAGAGAAAAGAGAGGTAAACCACAGATTAGAGAGGAGAGGCAGAGTGAGAGTGAGAGTGAGAGTGGAAGGAAGAAAGAAAAACGACAGCAAGATGATAACACGACACTGCAGAAACTAGCGTCAGCGATTGATTTATCCATTGCGTAGCCGCAGGAAGAAAACAAGACAAGATACGCACATACACGCAAACGCACACAGTCGACTGCGACCAACGCAGTGACTCCCCTCACAATCGCTATAACGCACCCGCCGCCACCGCCTCCTTCGTCGTCGCCGGCATAACGACTGGAACCAGCCCAGGCGCTGACGCTGGCGGCGGCGCAGTTGCAATAGAAGGCGCAGCCGCACTAACTGCAGCCACACCCTCTATGTTTTGTTCCTCGAGCGTCATCCCCGCAACCTGGGCTGCAAGATCTCCAGTCTTCGCTTTCTCCTTGTCCTTCCCGGCTTCCTTGCATTCCCCCTTCTCCTTCCCCATCGCCGTCCCAGGCCTCCCCGATGAAGAAGACGAAGGGCCCGCAGCCGCATTACCTGCAGGCGTCATAACAGCGGCCCTCACGCCTCCCGCATTCGTCCAGGCCCCCTGCGCCTGCGGCGGTGACACCGGCACCCGTCCCAATCCACCAGCCAGCGGCGGGAAATCCGCCTCCGCGGGTACAGGCGATGAGGTCAGCGTGCCGTGCGTTTGCTGCTGCGGGGAGTCATGCAACTGCTGCTGCTGCTGTTGGTGAGAATGAGGGTGAGGGTGTTGATGGTGCGGATGTGGATGATGTTGCTGCCGCACGTTGTTGTTATTGTTGTGATTATGATTGACCCCAATCCCCAACCCCGACCCGGAAGTCACCCCGTTCAGATTGACACTCACCAAACCCCTCGGCGCAGGGATCGGAGACGACATCGTCCGCGTCGCGTGCCCATGTCCCTCATGGCCATGCTGCCCCAACGCACCATGCGACGACGAAGCGTGAAGTCCATGCCCAGCAGCCAGATGCGGCGAAGGCGAAGACGAATGCGAATGCGGCACCGAATGGCCATGATTCCGGGGACTAGGACCATGCCCATCCTCTCCGCGCTGATGTCTCGGCGCATGCAGCGTCGGATTCGGTCGGAGGCCGACCGCCCAGTCCGGTCGGGCGGGCAAGGGGTGGTGCCCTGTGTGCGAAGAGGAGGCGGTGGATGTGTACGTTCTTCGTGAGGATGAGGAGGTCGTGCTAGAGGACTGAGGAAGTGAAGTCAGTAAATTTCACTAGGAAGCGTATAGATGACAGAACAGTTAAGAAATGGGAAAAAAGGCAGCTTCATGTCTTCCTTTCCGCGAGGCTTCAAAGGCAAGATGTATCCAAGATCATGCACACCCGACGACGACAACCAAAACGAGTTGAAGGAATAGAAGGTCTAAATAAAAAATCTGCGACTGCCCAACCTCCGATAAAGAAGGACGCCTGTCAACCCCGAACATCATTGCTAGTCCGTACGCGGCTCGTATGACTCGAAATTCGAGAGCGATAGCACAATCAGCGACAAAAACGGTGCCGAAGCATGAGACAAAGAGCCTTGATCCACGCCTTCCATCAACCCGCCCTCCCTTTGCTTCTTTCACGCCATCCACGTCGAAAGAAAGGCACAACTCCCCCAAAGAACAAGAAAACAAAGAACAACCCCGAAAATTTGACTCGAGCGAAAAAAAATGACTCCATCCCGCACCAACACCAACAAAAAGAGACCAAATTAAAGAAACAAGCGCTCACCGCAACACTCATCCCATCATCCCCTCCTCCCCCACCTGAATTAGACCCCGACCCCGAATTCGACGTCGCAGACGAACTCCCGCTCGTCGTCCTCGATGTCCCGCCTCTCCGCATCCCTCCTCCTCCAATTGCTCCTCCCCCATTAAACCCACTCCCCAACCCCGCGTTCCCCCACACGCCACTCCCGTTCCCCCACCCATACCCGCCCCCAAGCCGAGGGCCAACAGCATCTCTCTCGCGTTCCCTGCCCCCTTCCCTTTCTCGCGAGCTGGACGCCGACGCCGAAGATGGGAAATCGACCCCTCCGCCACTAACCCCCGGCCCAAAACTCCACGCAGCTCTCTGCGGTGTTCCCCTCGTCTTGCCATTCACCCCGCCACCAACACCTTCCCTCCCTCCATTCCGTCTTCCGTTGGCGTTCCCATTGACCCCGCCTCCCCGCCCATTCCTCGAAGACGGGTTGGCGTTGGGGTCATACAACACCCCCTGCGCCATCGACGGCGGCGGCGGTGCGTGCGGATCGTACAGTTGTGGAGCCGACACCGGCGACAACAAATACGGGTTTGTTTGAGGGTGAAGGTGAGGCGGGGGCATGTACGGTGGCATCGGAATATGGCCATGTGGAGGGTGCGGCGGCGGCGGGTAATACGCGTACGGGTTCGGATTCCCGTCGTTCATCTGAGGTGGAGGAGGCGGCGGAGGCGGAGAGGTACCGTTCGAATTGTTCATACCACTCCCATCGTAGGCATATCCGTATCCCGGCATCGGCGGCGGCGGAGGCGGGGATGTCCCATGTCCGTTTTGCTGCTCTTGACTCTGCGGCGGTGTCCCCGTACCAGCACCAGGAGAAGGATACCCCGGCCAAGGCGGGTACGGATTCCCGTACGCTCCATGTCCGTACATCTCCCCCTCCCCACCCGTATACCCCGGGTTATACGCGGGATTGTAATACGGATACTGCGGCCCACCGAAATACGGCTGTTGCTGTTGTTGCTGCTGCTGAGGTGCGAAGGGCGGGTGCGACGGCGGGAAGTACATCGTCTGCTGCGGGGGATAGTTGTTGTTGTTCTGCTCGAAAGACGGAGACGACGTAGAAGCAGACCCCTGTGGAGGAGGCTCATAAAGCGACGGGTATTTAAAAGCAGGAGACGAAGCGCGGGAATTGCGTGTCGACGAGGAGGCGGCGCCGTTAGGTGACGACGACGACGATGAGGTGAATACGGGTGCAGAGCTGCGTAGCGATTTGGAAGATGAGGATGAGTTGGCGCGATTCGGCTGCTTTTTGTTGTTGCTCGTCGCAGACGCCGACCACTCGCTCTCCGTCGCAGGAGAGTCTGGGTCCACAAGCGACGCTGACGACGACGCCGTAGTGGTGCTGCTCTGACTTTGCTCTTCGAAATCGATAAAGATGCGATTCCGCGCCTCGTTGTAAGCTGCGGTACGTTCTTCTATCGTGCGCGCGCGGTGTTTGTGATTGCGGGTACTGGCGCTACTGTCGTCTGAGCCGTCTTCGTCGGTGCCTGCGACTGAGCTGGTTTGGGACGAGGATGATTTTCCAGGGTTGCGGAGCATGATTTTGAATTTTGGAGGTGCTTCAGCCGAGGGTGGGGCGATATCTGCCAGGCGACGGATGGGGCTGCGTTTGTTAGTATCGTAGTACTTGGAGATGAAAACGGCACACACATTCTACTCTCATGCGTCAACGCCACACTGATGGCCTTCGTAACGGAGTCGGTCTCTGGAGCGAGGTTGTAGTAGGCCGAGCAGCGATGGACGAGCATGCGCTGATAAGTTGTGGCAGGGGAGAGCTCTATTCTGTGTCTTGTGCGATCTATGATGAGAGTCTCCAT
Organism: Favolaschia claudopus; assembly: GCA_037176885.1. NCBI lineage: Eukaryota > Fungi > Basidiomycota > Agaricomycetes > Agaricales > Mycenaceae > Favolaschia > Favolaschia claudopus. Next base: position 943,375 of record JAWWNJ010000034.1, on the reverse strand, counting down.
CTGTTCTCCCAGCTTCAAAACATAGATTCTATCCTTGCTAGCGAGAGCTTCGAGGATCTGGGGGTCGACATCTGTGTTGCTGAGTGCGTCGAGGGAGGTGGAGGATGAGGACGACGGGGGCGGTGACATGATAGAAATGGGCGGCGCTGGTGAGCCTAGATACGGGTTGTAATCCAATGAATAGGTATGAGACCGGAATACCGACCAGACATTGTAGAAAAGCTATGAAGAGAAAGAGGTCATGACCGCACAGTCCAAGCCAGGGTTAGTTATGTAACGCTTATGTCAGCAAGTCCGCCCTTGCCCTTTACCTTCCCTGGCATCGAGTCGGGTTTTTGTTCGTTGTTCTGGGTCCCATGACGGGAACACGCCAAAAAGAATTGCACAAACACCAGGAATCTAAGCAGAGGTCGGGGCGCTCATGATAAGTATGGCTCTCAATGTTGGGAGAAGTACACTCTGTGGTTTGGGATGTAGCCATGCAAAGCAATATATAACTTTACAACGGAATATGTAGGGTCAAAGACCCCATAGTACTGACTAGGTGGCACTCCGGTTGACTGCACAGATGAGACAGGAAGCCCTGAATCACTGACTCCGGTGAAACTGGTACAGAAGAAGGGGGTAGGTTGCACGGCAAGGCAAGGCACAGGTCAACAGGTGGGGCCAGGCAGAGTGGCAGCAGGAGGGTGGGTGGAGAAGGTTGCATTGACGACAAGTTGTGCAGAGTCGTGGCATCACACAAGCTGGAAATGAGGAATGAGACAGTGCTCAGGGATAGGAGGGGGAGGGATGTATTCATGAAGACGGTGGTCACCAGCCAGATGGAATGGGCAAGAGACAAGGACACGAGATTGACTGGGGGATGGCTTGAGGATTGTCTCGAGGGGCTAGTGCTGACGGGTACAGAGAGCAGGAGAAGAAGGAGTGTAGTAGTGGGTGGATGGGAACCATAGAATCGGTGGTGGAATGGAGGAAGCGGGGAGACTAAGAAGGGCAATGAAGATTAGAATTATGGAGGTTAGGTGCCTCGAGATTGGTGTTGAATGTCGAAGGGATGATGCTCGGGTAGGTTGTGACGGGGACGAATGAGCACACACAAAGAAACGGGACAGCGGCAGAGGCGTGGAACGATACTGGCATGAAGAGGAATTAAGAGGTACTAATTAATTGCGCTTTGGTTTTGAAGCGAGGCAGGCGATTGAAGCATCGGAACTGGAGGGCAGACAGGCAAAGTCGCGTTAAGAGCGGAGAGTGGACTTGACGTAGAGGAACCGCAAATTTCAGCGGCTGATGAAGCGAGAGAGGGACAGGTGTGCGGCAGGTATATGATTTGGCGCGATGGGCGGCGAAATGGGCGGCGAAGCTGGGGGCGAATAGAGCTGTGGCGGGGGGAATCAGCAAGGAGGGAAGGAAGCGTGGGCTGGATTAGGAGGCAGAGGTCGACGGGGGTATTCGGTGGTAAGACGCTGTGTCGAGCGTGCTTGGTGTTGATCTGAGGATGCAATCGGTGGAGGCGGCTTGTCAAGGTCAATATCGATGACGGTGGATGCAGGGGTGACAGCTGTGGCGGGAGGCTGATACGAGCGCGACGGAGAGCGGATGGGCGTGTAGGACGCTGTGAAGGGGATGAGTCCCGAGTCAGAGGGGGAGAGGACATATATCATATGCCGGACGCACCATTCAGGCCTTGTCTTCTGTTGGCGCGTCGGTTGCTGAGCGCTGAGCTCTTTAGGGTCGTAAGTCATCGAATTCAGCGTTTGAAAGGATGCGACAGCGGATGTCACAGTGAAGTGGCGATAGGTGAGTGAGTGACGCAAAGAGGCGCCGAGCGCCGGGGGTCGCGTTGTCGCTCCAGTTGACGGTTGGATACGAGCAACGGAGGGGCGGAGAGCGTTGCGGTGCTCGATTCTGTGCGGCTTGTAGGCAAGGATCGAGTATTCGAGTTCGATCGACATACGCGGTTGAAGACAGTGGCGGCGAGAAAAAGGGTGGAGTGACGTACGCGTTATGTAAGTTCGTCTTGACGATCTTTGAGCACGAAAGTTGACGAAAGCCTACTTTTGCTGCTAATCTTGACCCAGACTGAGGGTGATCTGCGCTAAATATTGCATTTTGGTGGATTTCTCGGTCAAATTGGGAGAAAGTGAGAATTCGGTACTTATTCCCAAAAAAATGGCATTCGAATCCGACAACGCGAAGGAATGGACCATTGACTCCCCTGGACGCGCCACCTTACCTTTTCATACCAGTACCGCCTGTATGTCGCTGTCTCGCTAAGGATCCGATTTCATAGATGATAAACGTCAAACACGCTCTTGTCAATCCTCCACCGACTACTTACAACCTTCCCAAATGATTGTCGCGGCTGCTCCCAGCACTCCATGCCTTTCCTCCGAGTGGTGGTAGAGTCCCCAGCCTCCTCCTGGCCTTACTATCCCTACCACCCACGCTAACAAATCAACTCTCCACCGAACTCTACGAACTCATCATCGACCAAGTCACCGACACCCCCACCCTCCTTGCCTGTAATCTCGTTTCTCGATCCTGGGCTCCGCGGAGCCGTTGTCAGCTGTTAGGGGGGTTGGCTTGCCATAGCGTCCCGCTCATTCGTCCGAGTGAATACGGATTGGGGGTGGTTAGTTGCGCGTCGGATTGTCTGGAAGGCTTCATATTCGGAACCACGGACGGTATCTACACCTCAACACACAATCTTAAAGAACCAACCCGCCTTTTCCCCATCCACAATGCATCCCAACTCCAAGTCTTCCTGATGCTGATCTCGTTCTCTGTCTCGCAAATACGCCTCATGTCATTATTATTCTATATTTCTTCTGAGCAATTTACACCTCCAGGCCGCTCCTTCCTAACAATCTCCCTCTCCGCCCTCCTCCCGGGGTCAGGCTCGGCTGCTCTCAATCTGGATTATATAGCACGAGACATAACATGCTTCGCTGTACACTGTGACGCGCCGAACGCGAAGCCCCTCGATATCGCGTCTGCCTCCTCTGCACCTCCTCTACGACTTTCTCCGCAGATTTGGAAGTGTACTACTTCGACGTACTTCAGGATCAGAACAACGTGCAAACTGATAGTACTGCCCAAGCGCCAGCGCAAGTGGCTTTCGAGTATGTCATGGTCAGCCAGCGTTTCTTTCTCCGTCTTCCTCGAAAAAGTACTTCCCTTAATCGCAGAGCCTCCACACCCCCTACGACACCGCCTCGCTCTCCTTCCTCTCCGGCACCCACATCGTCGCCACCATCCCCGAAAGCCTTGATGCGCAACATACGTTTGAGGTCACAGATTTGGTGGCGATTAATACGAGGTGGCTTCTCAAGAAAGGAGGAGGATACAACTACCCCGTGCACATGAAGGGATGTAAGGTGTTCCCTTGAAACGATGGGAAGAGGCTTGTGTGTTATGATAGTAAGCACGACACCATTTTCTCGGCGAAGTATTCCAAGAGGGAAGGCTGACGTGGTGTCAACTTAGAGCTGGCATTCTCCGTCGACGACCGAGGCAAGATGGCGAGGAAGGAAGCCGTGATGAGGTGGGATGAGTGTGCCGATGCGTTCGGTGAGCTTTTCTCGATTTCTTCGCCTTTACTTGTTTTGAGAAATATTCGCATTGCCATTGATGATCTTTCTAATCTTCTTAAACACAGCACTGAACGACTCGGAACCATACCTGCTCGCATTCTGCGTCACTCATATTGACGTCTGGAATATCGACGCGGGGAAGAAGGTTTGGAAAATTGAGGGCCGGTATGTGCTACTTAATGAGATCGATGCGCGCCAGGATTTGGGACAACTTGAAAAGACGAGAGAGAAGTGGAGATAATCGTGCGTTCTCTTGTAACGGACGAATTAGTGGAGATGGTATTTTCATGAAGATTTGTGATATTGTCAAGATGATTGACTTTTGGCCAAATATATTTCGTCGATTATAAATGATAAGGAGTGAGGGCACTGAGTGCCATATGCGAAATCAAATCTCCAGCTTGGACCAGTTCGGAGCTTCGGCCGAAGATCGGTTTTTGTTCTTGGACTTGAGCCACCACCATCCCTAGACGGACGGCTGAAATTGGTGTCTTGAACGTCGTCGCCCTCCTGAATTCTGGCACGCCAGGCCGATATTCCTTCGATTGGCACTGCCAGCGCTAGCTCAAGCAATCGGTTACTTCCCCGCTGGCACAGACCCGTACGCACGAGGCACGGTGAGCTGAGGCTTGTGGTTTGTGACTGGAAAGTGAGTATGCAAACGAGCATGTTTCGAGAAATAGTTCTTATTTGTTCCGCCGCCGCTACATAGATACCTAGATGTCCCCCAGCACGAATCTAAATTCCAAATGCTCCGCTTGTGGTGGTGTTATTACAGTCCTTTCGAATGACTCTGCTCCCTCGACAGGAGGCATCGAGCCTGAACCTGGAACGGTGCACCATAGATTGCTCAATAGCAACAATCCGCCCGCAACGGACACCGAAACCGCCATCGTCCAAGATGTTTTGTCGAAACTGGACCATGACTTGGCCATCCTCGACGATGAACTTTCCACGCTCCAGGCAAGGATAGAATCCTCGCGCGCAAGACGCACCTCATTGCTCGACTATCGAATTCGTCTTCGCAGTATCACTTCCCCGCTCAGAAGAATGCCAACAGAGCTTCTTCAAGATATATTCTCCTGGTCGTTGCCATCGGTGGACAATCGCGGAGTTCAGCTTCGGCAATCCCCATGGCTTTTGACCCACGTTTGTAGCCATTGGAGGGCGGTTTCACTCTCCATGCCGTCTCTGTGGTCGCTTGTCAGGCTGAATTACACCATCGGCGACGCGCAGCGACCACGTTCCCGATTATTGATCGAACTACAGCTCCAACGCGCGCAAAGACTGAAAATTCACTTTTATGGGGAAAGTTCTGGGTTTCCTCAAGCACAGTTGGCGGTGTTCCGAATGTTAATGAAGCACTCGACGCGCTGGGAGGAGCTCAGTCTCGGTTTGACTCGCGATATTGTTCCCTTGTTGAATGACATCAGTGGTCGCACCCCGTGTCTACAAAAGCTTTGGCTCCAGTGGACTACGCGCGAAGACCAAACCGACATGCATTCCATCCACTGCTTTCAAAACGCTCCTGCCCTACGCGAGGTCGGGATTTTTCACGAATTCAACTTCGTTGAGTCGGATTGACATCCCGCTTCCCTTGCATCAGCTCACTCGTTATGAATCAGACGGTTTTTTAAAAGAGCATATTCGCATGTTGAAATTGGCGCCGAATCTTGTGGAAGCATGTCTAGACATTGCCTTCGAAGAAGCTGCGACCTCGGCTTTGGACGTCGTCAACCAAGTAGTGGACATGTTGCATCTTCGACGGCTCAATGTGTCCAACCCCAAATTTTTGCCCCGCCTCCGAGCTCCCGCTCTTGAAGCGCTCAGTCTCGAGATTTCTGAAGACTATAATCAGGACCGCGATCCCGTCCTCCCTCTTTTATTCTCGCTTCTTGACCGCTCCTCGTGCTCCCTACGACAATTTCGTTCTCGAGGTCTTGCCGCTGCTCAATTCCGAGCCATCTTACAGGAGGTCCCATCAATCACCGAAATATCGTTCACCAGCCCTTCAGCTGCTGAGATAAACGCGCTGGTAGCCAGCCTCCATGTGCCGAATGGCCATGGCACCGATAGCAAACCGATGGCTCCTCAGCTTCGCATGATAGATTTCGCTTCCGAAATTGAAAACCACCCATTCATGAATTATTTAGCTTTCCTTGAGATGCTCCAATCTCGGTGGGCAATGGAAACAACTGCACTGGAGGCGGCAGCACTGCTAATTGAACACCATACTGGACCTAGGCTTGATGAACTCATTAACTCCGGCATACGCTCTCTAGATCTGGGGGGATTGCATCTATCCTTTTTGTGGGGGTTGATCCCGGCTACTGAAGAGATAAACAGATGGTGTTTTCGTATAACTTGGAACTAGTATTAATAGCTGACATGCGGCTGCCGACGGGATCGTCCGAGTCAACGAACCTGGAATTCAAGTTGATAAACTCTAGGTATGATAAACTCTATATATGCTCTAGCCACTGTGTCACTTCGCACGTGTATCTCTCTCTGCCCCTCCCGCGACAGTTCACCGGTGCACCGGCCGCCCTCGTTGACACAATGCTCCGTCCAACCCTAGTCCAATAAGTCAACCTTGGAGAACTAGAAACCTGAAGTTCACAGATTGAAGCTTAACCATCTCAGACGCTGGGGGGCGATAACTACTCTATGCAAAAAGCTTAGATGTCAGGACTCAATGGTGCTCATGATCTTCATACAGGACCCGCGCGCACCGACTCAAAGGCGCAGGCTTTCATTCGTCGTCGTTGTGGAGTTCTGCCCCACTCTCTTGCCCCGTCAATACTTCGACGAAGGCTTCGCACTATTGTTCTTATCATCATGAACACCACTCGAAAATAATTACCTACGTTGCAATCGGCAGATTGGTTCCAGCCATCCCATAAATACGGAGCGAAATACGATCCCAGACTCAATGTTGCCCTCAGCTTTTACCTCCACCATGATCTTCAAGTTCCCTCTTCTTATGCTTTCAGTTCTCCTGGCCCAGGCCACTCGCGGTGCTGAGCTAGAGCCATACGTCCCCCACGACCTCAGCTGCCCTCCTGGCTCTGTCAGTGGCTTCCTTCACAACAGCTTTGCCTATGTTGCCCCACTACACAAGTTCACGAATATCACCCACTCGTTCTTCGACGTCTCCTGGTATGTAAGTGAGACTTTTCTAAAGGCATCCTTGCTTGGAGCCTTCATTCTAACCTACTCCTCCCAGTTTGGTACCGTCGTGACCAATACCACAGGTCGCGATAATGTCCCCGGCGCGACCCGCTTTGGTGACGACGACGGAGGCACACTCAATGAGACACTAATCACGTACTTCAACCACCCGGACGCGTACGTTTTCGCACTTCGCGGGCAACCGTCAGCATACCTGGCACCGTCGGGCTCGCAACTTGTGAAGTACGACGGATACGTGGAGACAATGCGTTTCCTGAGCATTTGCGGTGGAAAAGCTACCTATATTGATATGGTCACGTATTACTGCCACGAACCCAGCGAGCAGCAACAGATTGCGACATATGATTTATGGTACACGGCACATACGCTAACGTTTGAGAAGATGGCCGCTGGTCTTGGGGCACCCGTTTTTGCTGGAGTTTGTCCGAGTCCAAGTTAGTCCTTGTTCATCTTGTTACTGTAATAGTATGTTTCATTCCAAGCCAGCATTTCGTTCAGCGAATTGAAGTTTGAAATTGTTTTCATCTTGTTCCGTATCATATTGAATAGAGAGTAGCATTGTTTGGGCTCGATATCAATATCCAAATCAAAGAGAGTGTACGAAAAATAGTACAACCTCGCAATGACGACGCGTGCGCCGAGGCCGCAAAAAAACATGCCAGTAGTCAGATTCAACTTCCGCGGCGCCACCAGCGAAGGTCGGAGTCTGTGAGGTTTGACTGGGCAATCCATATGTAAAATCGAGAATAAAGAAACCTGGAGAAGGGGAGGAGGCATTTTTCTGATTAGAGTGGGTCCGAAATGACTCAGATGCAAGAATTGAAGGCGATTGTTGTCTCTGCGTCACAAGAATGGTATTTTTTTGAACTGCTTGTTGGACAGTTTTGAGCAGTTTTTGAGCCTTAGGTCCTCTGCTAGCGTAGGACCGTTTGCGGCGAAGATCATGGCATTGGTGGACAACGGTGCACCTCATTCCGATCACCTCCCAAATGGAGAATCGTCGGTTTATTCGGGCCGGCTTCCCGCATCAGAGTTCACCGCTCCTATGTACTAGTACTAGTACCGACCTCTACGGCCAGCAGGGGACTCTGGCCCGAACCGGATCTCGCATTTTGGGCCCAAACCTGAAGAAAATGTCCGAACATTCAGGGTCTGAACGAATTGCCAGTGGTCCTCTATAGATCTTGGACTTCGAGTTCTTGGACTTCGAATGTTTTGCACCGCGTGCGCACGGAAATGGTCACCGGGGTCGCTATATCATATGATATCAGCTGGCATGGCATAGAAAAACCCCCGCATCCCTCAAGAGTCTCGATGTTGACCGTCGCCACCCAGTGTCGTTTCGCTCGCCGACGTGCCCTGCTTGAACTCGGAAGGAATTATCCTACCAGGCGAACGATCATGGCTTCGTCTATGGCAGATCTCGCTCCCCGCCAGAAGAATGAGGGCGATATCTCTGCCGTGTTTACGTCTCTCCGTCCCTCTGACCCTGCGACCGCATTTCCCCCTCGTTTCGCAGAGCTGAAGCGCACACTGTGGAATGAAGCACTCGTTCAGAGTTGGAAGGAGGTTCTAGATGCACTCGAAACGGAGACAGCGCGCATCGCTGAGCAGGGCGAAAAGGTGGCGATGAATTCGAATCGCCAGTGCTAGCATTTTATTCATATTTGCCTAGTTAATCCCGCAAATTCCCATCGACAGCATCCAGAAAGGCCTGTCTGCAGAAGAAAAAGCAGACATCCGTGCTGCAGGGTGTGTCGTTGTCAAAGGGGCAGTACCGCAAGAGGTTTGCTTCATTTCTATCTCTTGAGTAGACTTGATCAATCCAATACACAGGAAGCTATTTCGTGGAAGCAAGATATACAGAGCTATGTCGCATCGAACCCAGGTCAAATCAAAGGTGAATCTACTTATACATCTGTGAGGATGCACCTGATCGACGCAAATCCAGGCTTCCCTGCCGACAACATCCAAGTTTTCGAATTGTACAATACGCGCAGTCAGATGCGTGCCCGAACGCATCCCAACACCTTACAAACCCAACGCGCCCTGCTCTCCCTCTGGAATGACAACTCCGGCGAAGCAGCTCTCGACACCCCTATCTCATACTTCGACCGCCTTCGAATCCGATTTCCAGGCGACTCTAAATTCGCGTTGGGTCCACACATTGACGGCGGGTCGATCGAACGTTGGGAAGATCCGGCGTATCGCACCTGCTTCCGGAGCATTCTCTCTGGCGCATGGAAGGAGCACAACCCATACGATGCAGCGCCGCGTATTCATGCCGTCCAGGATTTGTATAATGCACCGTGAGCCAGCGAAGTGATCAAAGGAGACAGCAGCTGAACTCAATAACAGAAGCCAATGCTCGATCTTCCGTCCGTGGCAAGGCTGGACCGCAATGTCTTCGACTGGTCCCGGCGAAGGGACGCTGCGCGTCCTCCCCATGCTGTCTCTCGCTACCGCATACTGGATCCTCCGTCCCTTCTTCCGCGCACGCGACCCAGCCTCGTCTTCCCTGAAATGGGAAGACTGGAACGAACTCGATCTCGAAGGAACTGCATTTGCTGGCTGTGGCCTGGGTACCGGACTGGAGCTGAACGAGAAAAGCCATCCTCACCTCCGTCTTGACAAGACCATGGTGTCTATGCCGCGAGTCGAACCTGGCGATCAGGTGTATTGTGCGTTGTTATGCTCTTTTCCCTCTTTTTCTTCAAGTTGTGTTTGTGATCGCTGTTTTTCATATTGAATTCAGGGCATTGCGATATGATCCACGCTGTGGAAGGATACCATGGAGGGAAAACAGATTCGTCCGTCTTGTATATTCCAGCCGCCCCGCTCACAGCGAAGAAGTGAGTTGCAAATTATCTTGTTTCCGAGACGCACTGAAATCGCATAGTGCGCAATATCTCCGTGGTCAACGCAGCAACTTCCTCGCCGGTCTTCCTGCTCCGTACGATTTTGCTGCTTCAAACAACCCACAAACATTGATGTAAACTATAACTACAGCGACTTCCCCGGCGGTCCCGGCGAATCGAACTGTGTTGGTCGAGGTGCCATCGAAGATGTTCATCCTGGTGGCCGGGCCGCTGTCGGACTGGAGAAATTCGAAGGCGATGGAAAGGAGGCCGGATTGGTTGCAGAGGCTAATCGTATTCTTGGGTTCTAGCACGGTCTGACATGGTTCGATGGGAAACTTGTAAATTAGGTATGGTTCGAGATAGCACATGCGCTGTTCGTTACAGAGCTCCAAGAAACGAACGGATTCCTCGTTCAAGTCATGACGGTACATTATAATCCACATGAAACATGAAGCCACTGAACACTAGTTTCGCATTAATTCAGCGAACGACAATTCTCAATGTGTAGTCGGTTCTGGGTCGTCTGGTCGGAAACGCAGTACCGATAACAGAACTGTACTTCGACTGGAGCTGTTCCCAACATGAGACACTTTACATTTCCTTTCCGCGTCGTCGTGAGGGAACGGTTCATAATACCCCCATGCTGCTCCAGGCGGCGCGGAGGAATAAACATGGAATTGCGTATCGAAAAACTTGAATGGGATGGGATTTTGAAACTTCAACTGGCGCAATAATCTGAAATCCAACACTCACCTCATCGGAATCCTCGCCGCCATGGTTTACCAAAAGTGTGTAATCCCTGGCATTTAATGTGGCGACCACTAAACATAGAAGACAAAACAGTAAATCACAGTCTTCGAGGGGTTGAGTACGGGATAACTCACCCAAGTTAAGCTCCTCCCTCAAGCATTCCGGATAAGCCTCGACAATCGCAGACACATTCATTCGGAACCACCTCTTCAGCCCCTCGAGCCGTTGGAAATAGTGGTACTTGAGTGGTACTCGGCCTTGTCGGTAAGAAGATTTGCCGTCGCACCCAGCATAGAGATGGCATAACTACGTTTGACGATAGAGGTCGGCTCCTTTGTTCTGAATCTGTTTATGAAAGTAGTCCCCTTGGTTTGTACACCCCTATCCTCCGGTTGCCTTTGGTGCAAGATTTGAGGAAGAGAGGGTGCAGGTATTCCTCCGAGACGCTCGTCAGACGTGCCACGAAGATCACTGCAGTTGAAAAGCGTTTGAAAAGCGCCCTCAGGCTTTAAGAGGTATCCAACTGCACCAAGTTCAACGAAACTAGGTGTCCAAAGGGGCAGAGTTACTAAAAAAAAATTTCAATCTGAAGTCGAATTAGCCACGTTGAAGAAAAGAAAGGCTCACCGCCGAGATGATGGAAGGCATGCGAAAGGGACATTCGATACCGAAGCTCATTTCTGGCCTCGGATGGTTCAAGTATATAGCTATCGGGCTCGTTGGGAGCTAAGCTCAAGTGGGTAGAGAGAGGCGTTGTGACTCCAGTTTCTCCGGTCGACCCTGGTGCGCTCCAGAAGGAACTGCTGCTGCTACTCGCTGTTGCGATGGTCAGCCTCAATTATTGTGAATCAATCATTCATCGCGTACACGATGGTTCAACTTGGATGTCGGCGCGTTCCAAAGACAACTTCAGGATATTGGAGGAGGCGGAAGCATATACTGATTCACCATCTGAGTCACCAACGTTCGACGATGTCTCGCATGCGCGTGGCACTCCGCGCACGCTCTTTGTGCGCACGCTTTTGAGTGCCTCTAATGCAAGCTCGACAAACTGTCTGTCCAGCAGCTCTACCTGTCGTGCAGGTATACCATCCACAGGCCAGGTCAGGGTCCGAATTCGCGGAGACGGAGACGAGGACGACTGCGCCGGTGCCCGCTCACTTTGTTGCCTTTCGAGATGGCGAAGCAGCGCAGTCATCATCACAGGTATCGACATGTCCGAACAAGGGATCTGCAGGACATGGGTGACGGCGCGATGGTCCGGTGCCTCCAAAACAGATTTTATGGTACGATGCAGATCTTCTACGTCGCGAGCACGGTCATCTGCGTTCTCGGCTTGCTGAATTTCATGGAACCTTTCCCTAAGTTTGTCCGCGCGAGTTGCGTCCGAGTCTTCTCCTGAGTTGTCCGAAGTTCCAAACGGAGGAAGATTTTTGAGAGGAAGATTCTCTAGCACTTCCACATCACTGTCTCGGATTGGCGAAGGTGGATTCATTTCGTCCTGGGCCAGGAGCATGGATGCCTGTGCGGGCTCAACTAGTTGCTCGAGGATCCTTTCCATTCGGAGTGAAACCGCCATCTAGTTGAGAGGACTGAGGGGTTTCGGAGTAGAAAGCTGGTGCTGGGACTCACATGCGAGAAATCTGCACTCATCCTGAACGCCTCAATACAGTCGTTTACTACGTCGTTGAGGCGAAGAATATCGTCACGAATTTCCTCCCTTCTGATAAAACGGTGCATAAAAGTCCATTTCACCTGTTCTTTGAGAAATAGGTCAACATCCTTGAAGCTCCTACGTGCCAACGGATATTTAACTGTGCCAAAAGGAGATCCGACATAACTCGACTTACTCTTCCAATTTTCCCAAAGGTTCCCGGAGTTGATGGGCGACGCCATCACCATGTCTAGCCATTTCATCCCGTATCGAGATCAGAAGGTTGGCACAGCGATCGGTCAAGCGAAGGCACGCAGAGCGGTTCGACTATCGCTCAATAAAGCCTGTATGATTCATTCGATCTTGAACCTTACTCACCCGCACTTCATTCGTAGATTTCCATATGCTGTCCAAAATTTTGGCAGCCGGGGCCAGAGCCGGGATTGGCACCACAGACAATGCTTCGGCTGCGATTGGAAGAATCTGGTCACCAGCAATCTGTACGATTGATTTTACAACGTTGGTAACTTTCTCTTGAACTTTCTATCCCAAGAAATCAATGAACTGATTTCGAGGCCGAATATTCAAACAGAAGAACTCAACACGACGAGTGCGTTCCCAATCTAAATCCGTTCTTGAAGGGCTGCGATTTCTGTGCGTCAAGCTGCCCTGGACATTGTGCCTCCCTGGCTGCCACGACCGTGAAACATGGAATTCGCCCAATTCTCTGAAAGGAAGAGGGTCAGTGTGGGCGGATGGGAAAGGAGACGAAGAGGTTGTTGAAAGGTTAGTGATTCCGAGTCCCCGCCCTGGAGACTCAGACGGGGCACGTTGCATGGGAGTGAGAGAGGAAGTAAGTCACGGTAACAGCTTCCGCCGTCGGATGAGCCAGTTCTCATCATCTGCTCTATTCAAGGTTGATTCAAGGGTTCGGCGCGGCGAACTTGGATTGACAATGGAGAGACCCGGTCACAGTAAACTTGAAAAGTGAGAAGGCGCCAATTGAGCGTCAAACAGGGGATTAAGTCTAATTTATAGCTAATAAAAACATACAAATGGCGCCCGGCCCAATAAATAGGCCCTACATTGGCCCAACTTGGCGGTAGAAGTTGGGTAGAAGAAAGTCGAAACAAGTTGAAGTGAGGTGTGACAAGTCACAATTGTGACTGTCGGAAAAGAGGTGCACGAGCACGTGAGTATCAACGTTTTCGCGTTTCGGGCTCAATTGACGCGTAATGCGCGTTGCCAATTTACATCTTCATGGCCCTTCATGGCCCCAATCCAGAAACGGCTCAGATAATTACGGGGGTCGTTTTCGGGCATCGCTCACAGCTTGTCCAGTGGTCGGCTCGAATTAATATTATTGGAGTCCGTCGCAAGGATCGTATTATCAATCGTTGTCGAGACATACGTGGCGTAGTAGCACGATGTTGAGTCAGGATTACAGGATGTACAAAAAGGTTCATGAACAAACTCTAGCACTTCTACAGTGCATACAAAAAAATGTACACAAAAAACCCGGTTCACTGCGAACTCTCCAAGCGATGCGTCTTAGTACGGCCCTCAACATCACCCATCTCCTGGTCTTCCAGAGCAACCGTAGCCACCTTCGCATCCTCAATCCCCCACTTCCCATCCACCTCCGTATGCAACCTCAACCCCTCCATCATCAAACTAGCCACCAACCCCCCTCCCGCCACCCCAACAAGCACCAGCCAAACGCCCCTTAAGCTCTCCGCAAACGCCACGCGAATTTGGTGTCGGAGCGGCTCGGGGAGTGTGCGGATGAGCGGGATGATGGAGTACGCGATGGCGACGCCTTGAGGGAATTGGAGGGAGAAATCGGCGGGGAGGCGTTTGGCGAGTTCGTTTTGGAGGACGGTGCCCCCGACGGTGACTGCGATGATCTATGAAGAGCGCTTAGCGGAAATGAACGATTTTTAGACGCGAAGATGAACTAACATTCGAAAAATTGCGGAAAAACGTATACAGCGCAATCGCATGCGCGTTGGACTCAACCGGCAGTGGCGCGAGAATAGGAAAGAACACCGCCGCTGTCATCATACCCAACCCCATTCCCGGGATAATCTGAAACCCAATGGCCTTTGCTCTGGAACTGTTCACGGTGAGCGTGGTGAATAAGCCTGTGCCGATGATCACGAGCGACCACGAAACCCATATTTGGGGCCGATATTGACGCGATTTGGCGATCGAGAGGCCGACGAGGAGGGCTGAGGGCGCGACGCTGAATGCGAGACCGAATATGTCGACTCCGGAGGCGATCGGCGAGGCATCCATGCACGCTTGAAAGTAGACAGGCATGTAATCTGTTTTCGGTGTAAACTAACGGAGATCAGAAAAAATGTAAACCAAAGCCCACATAGCAGACAAATGAGAACGATGAAGAGCATGGAAGTTTGGATGAATCCGCTTAGCGAGGTACGCGTTGAAAGAAGTCCGCGCGGTACCTGTTTTGTATTTCAGTTAATAATTGTCATCGTAAAAAAAGGCTGACTGAACTTACGATGGGATTAGACGCGACCGTGAACTCGTAGACCAAAAACGCTACCAAGCCGATGCATCCCAGAATGAGACTCGTGAGGATGCGAGGGGACGACCAGGGATATTGAACGCCGCCCCACGTCAAGCCGATCATCACCGAGGTAGTGGACGCCACGACGAGGATATTTCCGCTGTGGTTCAAATAAGCCAACGGAATTTTTAAACTGGAAAAAAAAAATCGAACATGAAATCAATTTTCTTGATTTTTGCAGCGAACGAACCGGGAGGCGTGCGGAGGTTCAAGAAAAGAGATACCAAGGCCAGGGTCACACCGCATATCGGAATGTTCAGATCTGGGGACAAATTAAAGAAAATCTCGGTAGGGTGCACAACGGCCCATACAGAATATCCATCGCCATTGCCCTTTCTGTGCGAGCGATCCTCCTGTCGAGAAATTGTAACTCCGAATTAGAGCCATTTAGTATCGACTGACCCACTACCGGCCCAATTCCATTGGCAATTGTGTAGCTTCTGTGAAAAAAATGAGTTTCATTCTGCGCGCCATTATTTCGACATCACATGGCTATCAGACCGTTGAAAACTCCTCTCTCCTCCAATGGGACAAGGTCCGACAGAATGATATGACACAAGGAGGCCAAACCGCCTGCACCCAGTCCCTGAACGGCTTGAAATTTATGAGCATGATGATATCGGTTTATTTGCCTCCCAACATACCTCTTCCCGCAATCAAGAAGTTCAAACTAGTCGCTGCACCGCACAGAGCGCTTCCAATAGCAAATATCACGATGGATCCAGACATGAGCAGCTTGCGACCGAATATCTAGCGTGCATCTGAGTTAACTCGTCCCATGACAGAAATAGTTGAAAGACCTCAGCAAGACTTCCACTGAGCGGAACAAAAGCGGTAGAGCACAGCGTATATGCTATAATCAAGCAAGATATAGCGTTTCAATGAAGGGTAACAAACAGAACATGTACTCGGCTGACCTGAACCAATCCAAACAAATTGAGCTCCGTGAAGCGTGTTGACGATGGTAGGGAGTGCGGTAGACACAACAGACTGGGTTCAATTGCTCACAATCAGCCAAACTGAAATACGGCTTCAAATTTCAAAGTGAATTTGAAACCCTCACCAATTCGAGAGCCGTGATGAATTGAGACAACATAACGCAGGCAAAGATCATCCAGAAGCGCCAGTCGCGTCGAACCTGAGTGGGTTTTTCGGGCTCCATCGTTATGGTCTGAGGGAGGACTGCCCAGAGGAAAGGATTTAGAGGGGGGAATCGGGATGTGGTGGCTCCGACGAGGCTGGCAGGCATGAGGGCAATGCGGGTTGATTGGCTGACTCGGCGCTCTCGGCTGATAGATCAGAGAAAGCTTCCTGGCACAGCGGCGCAGTTAGAGAGGAATGGAAGCGTGAGGGAAAGCCGAACTGCATGCTGATCTCGACTGCCGTCATTTCCCACGGTTCAATTTAGATGGATGGCTGCTCTGAATCAGCATCTGCCAGTTGGTGTCAGTTAGGAAGCTCGGGAATCGGGACAAGGCCATTCTACTATCAGTCTGTCAAGCGTCCCTGATGGTTTGCGGGATCATCATATCAGTTTGGCCACAGGGCTGTGTGTCTTCGTGCTTTCGCCTCCCATACGCCTTTAACCTTGATTCCGAGGGCTTCAAATTATCGTTGGAAGATAAAAATCCTTTCCTCAATCTGACACCAACACCATCTCCACCGTCGACCCCATGGCTATCGCTCTCCAACCGGCGACAGCTCAAACCTCCTACATTCCCAACCTGAACATCGAGTCTTTCATCCTTCCCAGCCCGCCCACTCCAACCGGAAAGCCGCTCAGTGTTGCCGCAAAACGCTACAGGGCTCCCGGAGCGCCGATACAGAGCACCGATGGAATCACTCTGCTGATGTTTCACGGTTTGGGTCAACGTGAGATGTCCTCTTCGATGGCGTCTTTCGTTGCTAAAATTTCGTCGGATTGTGATATATAGACAAGGAGCAATGGGAGCCGACTTTAGAGAAACTCTTCGCGATACATTCAACCTCCTCCCGGTCGAATTCGAATTCGAATCTCCCGCAAATCAGAGAAGCTTGGGCTCTTGAGTGGCAGAGCCACGGAGAGTCGGCGGTCCTCAACCAGAACTCCCTGCAAGATGATGCAGAATCCGCTCGTACGTTGATTTACCTTTGCTTGCTAACAGTGAAGCAGTGTCATCTACATAGACTCATTCCTTCCGTTTGTGTGACAGCTCTCAATCTCTGGGGTATCGCGATCGCCAATTTCCTGAAATCTGATCACGTCGCGGGACATCGACTGTACGGCGTCGGATACTCGTCTGGCACCGTGGGGCTGTAAGTCTCGACCACCCTAAAACTTATCTGAAATCCAGAATTGATAACAATTTGAATGCCATAGACTGCTCTCCACCCGCGACTTTGACAAGTCTCCATACAACGGCATCATCTTAATCGAACCCTCAATGATGGACTCGGACACCTGGAAAGCCAACGGCGAAGACGAAATCCAACCTGCGTTCGACATGGTCACCAATGCCGTCAAACACCGACGCGATGCCTGGGCGACGCGCGAGGCTGCGATGAAGTTTTTCATGGGTAGGTTCCCGTGGAACGCTTGGGATCCACGGATCGTCGCGCTTTTCGCTGTGAGTTCAATTAAATTACACTTCGCAGTGGTGAATACTGAATACTAATTATGAAAAATGGATAGGAACACGCCTTGACAAGCGGAAAAGACAAAGACGGGAACCCCTGCGTCGTTCGCTCATGTCCCATGATTCACGAAGCCCTAGCCTTCCAAGTGAACCTCAAGAACACATGGGACGCCGTAGAGCAGATATCCAAACTCTCCTCAGGCTCGAGCCGTGTACCTATTCACGTGGTCTTTGGCGAGACGGTGGATCTTATGTGAGTGTTGTGGTTAAATTCTCCCACATGCATTCAATGAAGTAATTCCGTCTATGTAGGCCTCAGGTAATCCGCGAGTGCGTCGTAGACAAGAACAAAGGAAGGAACGTCGCTTCGATAACGACCATCCCCGACGTTGGGCATACTGTGAGTTTCATTATTCCTTCATTTACGAATTTCTTCATTATTATTGATGGATGGGAGTGCAGATTATGCAGGAGATGCCAGATGTGGTTGCAACGACGGTCTCTGACCTCTTGATCAAGCTCTGTTCGCCTTCGCCTCCAGTGCCAGTGCGCAGCCTTTTGTAATTTGTTGGAGTTAATTTCGGGGGGACTAAATGATGTATTTATTCAGAATGAAGAATGAATGAATCTTAGTCAATGAAACGACCGAGATTTACCGCTCCTTTGCAATGTTTAATCCGTCATCGAAGATATATACCCAATTGCTGTACTTGCTCGCAGATCAGAAGACGCACCGAGGTCGGCCGACATTGCATTTGTGAAGAGCTGCCAGTGGGCACGGCGGCGAACCGCGATGAACCTCAAATTCAAACTGAACCATTTCTTTTTGTGAACCGTTAGTCACCCCACCCCTTGCTTTGTATGAATCATTAGTCCAGGGCCCGTCAATATCAATATCAATTCAATGCCATCTTAGGATCCCTTGATTGTCGCTGTGAGGTTAATAAGCTTTTTGGCTTATATCGAGGATTGGATTGAATTGAGTCTCGGCGTATGGGGATACAGTACACTTCCATACATCCGCTGTATGTGGGAGTGGGATGCTCGCTGGTTAAAGGTGATAGGTACCTATTCGGGCGGCCCGCTGCCCAGTGTTATCGGAGAAATTCAACCGTGGGATTTTTCATTTTCGTGATCGTCGGCCGCCGGGAATCTGATCCACGGAATCTAATTTCAGAGATCTTCATAGATACCACCGGGCAACCTCGAGCGACATTCAAAAATGTGGCCGAATACTCAACTCATTCGAATAAAGTTTGAGGAGATTAATATTATCAACAACCTTTGCGCAATTTCCTTCGCCTCCGACTCGGAGACGCTAGGAGGCAGGAAACACAACGAATAGAATTAGAAATCCCTCCACATGTGGCCATGGCACAAGAATCCGACGAGCTACCGAATCATCTCATCTCGGATTAGATGAACGATTAGACAAACCCCGGTCAAGGGCTTGCAAGGTGTTATGATAGGAAGAATATGAATGAATGGCCAGTGCAGCTTAATCCGATGCCGCCACCAGCCGCCACCGTGAATTGTATAATGGAACAATCCACGCGGTGACACAGTGTCGCAATCTAATAGACAGACAGACGCCATCTGTCCCGAACTCAATAGTTCACAAGATTTCAACCGTGGGAAACTTGATGTCTAACTACGGACATAAAAATAGGGATCAGCGTGATTCACGACGAACTACGGACAGTGTGGTTCATGGCGCTGTTGATCTCTTCTTAGGATTTCGGGAGAACCGCAAATATGATTCAGCGATATTATATTTGTATCCGGCATTTCGGACTGGCACAATTTTTCCGAGAACGAACAGAATCATGATCCTGATGTAGACAAAAAACAGATCTTACTGCATGTTCGAAATCGCCTCCGATTCATAACACCGTCACGAGCGTCTATCGGATTTTGAGTGCTTGGGACCGTCATTGTTTGAAATGTTACCCGAGTTCACTGATAGATATACCGTCATCACTGGCATTTCTCCGTCTGACTTGCAACCTCGACAATGGCTTCTACTCCTCCTACTACGAAGAATCCATGGAGCACCTACATGGTCAGCGTATACGTGGGCAGACGAGGACCGCAACCGCTTGGAACCGTCGACTTTGAAGAAATAGAAGCTAAGGCGCAGGAAAAGCTCAAGGAATATCCAGGTCCGAGTCGGAATCAAATATCTAACTGGAGTGATCAAGTACTCACAGTCAGATCAGGCGCGTTCATGTATGCAGGGGGGAGCGCGGGCACCAATTCAACCTACCGTGCCAACCTCGCCGCGTTTGAGAGATACCGAATTGTGCCGCGTATGCTCATTGACGCGACGACTCGAACTCTTGAGGTGCGAATTACTTTCAAGTTATCTGCATCAAAAAAACTCCAACTTACTTCAGCTCCGTTTCTTTTCTTGCAGACCACAATCTTCGGCGTCAAGCATCCCTCCCCTCTATTCATCGGACCGATTGGCACGCAAGCGATTTTCATGGAGGACGCGGAACTCGCGCCGGCGCAGGCTGGCAGGAATCTGGGGATTCCGTTCATCATGAGTACAGCGGCGTCCCGCACCATCGAAGATGTAGCGGAAGCTAACGGTGACGATGGACATCGGTGGTTTCAGCTTTATTGGCCGTCGACACGTGAAGTGCTGCGCTCTTTGTTAGACCGAGCCAAGGCGAGCGGGTTTACTGCGCTTGTTGTGACCCTCGACACGATGTTGATGGGGTGGCGCCCGGGTGATTTGGAGAAGTCGTATGTGCCGTTTGCGCATGGCGTCGGAGTGCAAGTTGGTGTCTCCGATCCTGTGTTCATGGCGCGATTGGGACGCGAGCCTCTTGTGGGAAGTACTAGTCAGCCAAAGTTTCCGTACGACTCGAGGGATATGGATAGACGTTTCGTGACTGGGGACAAGGCGAGTTGATAGTTGGTTCCGCAATGAGGAATTTTCATCTCTTGATTCAGGACGTGAAGGATGCGGTGTACTTGGGGATGGAGTGGCTAAAGGAGTGCAACAACGGCCAGTTCCATACATGGGAAGAGCTCAGATTCATTCGAGAGCACTGGGAGGGACCACTAGTCCTCAAAGGGATTCAAAGCGTGTCCGATGCCGAGAAATGCCTCGACTACGGTGTCGATGGAATTATTGTCTCGAACCACGGTTTGTTTGCTCGTTCGACGTTACAGCTTGATGGCATAATGCTGAGTTACTTACTTCAAAGGCGGACGCCAAGTCGACGGCGCTATTCCTTCGTTGTATGCCTTGGCACGAATTATGCGTTCGCCAGTAATTAAAGCCGCACAAAGTTCGGTGCGTCCTGGCCATGGCTCCCTATCTTCATTTAAATGGATGAGTTACTCACGAAAGAAAAACACAGGGAAGGGTCACTATACTATTCGACAGCGGTATACGCACAGGCCCCGACATCTTTAAAGCGTTGGCGCTCGGAGCGCAGGCCGTCATTTGTATGTTGAATCTGTGTACTATCATACTCTTGAATCGAACCGAGGCTGACCGTAGAGTGATTTCATGACAGTGGGTCGGCCATGGCTTTATGGCGGCATAGTCGCTGGCCAAGAGGGCATCGAGCAGGTTTTGAAGCATACGCTAGCAGATTTGGACACGACGTTGGGGGTTTCGGGGTACAGTTCTCTCGATGAGATTCAGGGTAAGGCGGATGAAGTTCTGGTGGAGATCTGAAATAATAATATGTATTACTTAACTGTGAAAATGCCTTATCAAATACAAGCACTTCAAGACTGCTCCACTTGTCTTCACTCCGTCGTGTATCTCAGCCCGAGGTTGCTCAGTGTGAAGTTTGAACTCACCGCGCGAGGGTCGTTCAAGGTGGCCTGGGAACTGGATCATCTCCGTTTCTGGCGGTATTTCGGAGAAAATACGTCTTGAAATTGTGCAAGAAAGTACAGGAATGAGCTCGGACGCATGGCGATGGTAGCTGGCAGTGGAGATGGTCGTTTGAAGAGAACATACAAAAATCGTGGGAATATCATGATGTGATCAATTTTCGACTTCCTCCTGCCACGCAACTCAACTGAGCTGGCGAAACCCTTGATTGCAATACCATCCAGCTCACTGGCTTGCCCTTGAACCAATTCACGCGAACTCTGCGGTAATCCAGCGCGGTATCGACCACGGGACGCTCTGCCGGCCGCCCTTGGGATGTCTCGACGCTTGCTCGACGCTGTTCTCGGGCTCTTACTGTTTTCATGATCTGAATGGATACGCTCCAAATTGGAGGGCAATACAGAGTGCTTACTGCGGTGATTCTGATGCGAGAATTGGCCGGGGCTGTCTTAACACGACTGGTTTTGTAGATTCCGACAACGTGCAACCGGCCGATGAATATTACCCATGCCCTGTCTCAATCATTCAGAATCATCGCCACTCAATAAGCTCACGGAGGGGTATCATCGGTTTGCCTTGCTGATTTGATATCAGTTTAATGGCTACCAACATAATTATAAGATGCATTTGCTCCTCCCCGCTTCTCTGTTCCGAACACCCTCCACACTCTCTTACAACGGAAGATGGAAAACTACACGACTGAGGACTCTCCTACCCTTCCCCGCTCGCTTTCCCGGCGCGAGGCTATCAAGGCCTTACCCCACCACCCACTCTTTTCGGACAAACCTTTCGAGGGCTATCTTACCTATGATCAGCGAGTACACCTTTCTGTGGCACGCGCAAAAGCTATTGTAGATGCTTATGGTGGGTCTGTATTCATAGTCCTGCGGAAACACTGTTTTGACTTTTTGTTAGCTTTGACCGTGCACGATGTTGCGACACTCACCCAGCCATTTTGGGACATGCACACCGATCGCGCTATGGCTATGGACACCGGTGCTGGAACTCTTGTTACCATTCAAATAAATCTTGCCGCTGGTCAGTCTTCATCTGCTTATACTCCTGAGGCATTGCTTATATTCAAGGCGTAGGCACTCTCGTCAAACACTTGAAGCAGCCTACAATCAAGCGCCTCGTCGACGACATTCTCTCTTTCAGAGTCATGTGGGTGGCTTCTCTGACCTTGAATGTCTGGATCTGACGCAATGACAGTGCGCATTATTGCTTGACGGTCGTGCTCTTCCCTTGCTCTACTTTGAGCTCGCTGACCTCTGGGACAGGAGGTGGCTCATGGCTTAGATGCAGTTAACATTGAAACAACCGCGACGGCCCTCCCCGATGGCGGATTCGACCTACACTCACCCAATCCCGGTGCCTCCAAGCAAGTCCTTTCATCTACATCGAAGAGATTTGAATCTCATACTATGCCTAGAATCATGCCTCCCACCAGCCCATGTGGCGTCCCCGCAGTCGGCGTCGTCTTTGCAAAGCTCGTCGTGAAGGGCCAAAACTTTGGCATCCGACCCTTTGTGCTCCCTTTCAACGACGGTAAAAACATGATGCCCGGCATCACCGCAAAGTAAGTAAGCCCCCCCGGTCCTATTTCCAGACCTCCGTGGCTCACGAAAAGCAGACTCATGCCGCCTCGAGAAGGCGCGCCGCCTGTCTATCACTCAATCACATCCTTCACCCACGTCAAGCTCCCTTCTCACGCGCTCCTCGGCCCGCTTGGCTCGCGATCGGCAGATCTCGCGTTAATCCGCGCAAACTATCAGGACACCATCTGGCGGACTTCTGTGGGGGGAATGGCGCTCGGCGCGAGCGTGCTGCCTGCCATGGAGCGGTCTGCGTATATCGCGGGACGGTACAGTCAGCGTCGGACGGTCGGGGTGCCGAACAGCTCTAAGCGCATTCCGATTCTCTTCTTCAGAACGCAGCATGCGCCGATATTGATCACCCTGGCTCAGACTTTCGTTGCGAAAGCGTTTCTCAAGGTTGCGCTGGCCAGCTTCACGGATACGAGTGTCGATTTGCGGGTCAGGCAGGCGTGGGCTACGATTGTGAAAGCTACGCTCGTCGATCACTCGAAGACGGCAACGCTGGTGCTTTCGTCTCGATGTGGTGCGCAGGGCTTGTTTGCGCACAACGAAATTTGTTCTCAGCACGTAAGTCACTTTCAACACGCTGTGATTCCGACGTTCAAGGTCAATCTAGGCATCGATTTTGGGACTCTCCATCGCGGAGGGGGATGTACTGGGTCTCTGTATCCGTCAGTATCGACCTTGAATTTCTCATCGCCGTTTCTGACTCTCCCTAGGACTGGCATCTGAGCTGCTTCAAGCGCGTTACCACGTCCCGAAATCCACCCATCCCTCCAGCCCGCTCGCTCGTCACGAAGACGGCCTCTTCGCGGAAAATCGAGCGATCCTCAACCAAGTCGGCGGGCACCGGAGCGCCGATTTCAATAATCTAGTCCTCCCCAAGAGCGAGGTCATCGTGCGGGCGATCGGACACCGAATGGCCTACGACGCCGCCATCGATGCGAATCTCGATAAGACGATCACCGACTTGTACCTCGCGTCCACGGTGACGCTGGATGCAGCGTGGTATGCTGAGCACGCCGATTGTGGGAGTGCGAAGCAGGATAAAGCGTTGAATGAGGCCGTGTCTGCTGCGCTTCCTTGTTTGGATGATTGGTTGGAGCGGACTGGCGCTGAGGCGTATTCGCAGGTGCCTATCCTGTCGGATGCTAACTGGAAGCATTTCACCGACGGCCTCAGGGAATATAAACTTTGAACCGCAACACTCTTTAGCATCAATTTTGTATGTATTTTTGTATTCTGGGGCGGATGTGAACAAGGGACACTTGTGCTTCTTCTACTTGACGGCGGCGCCAGGACCTTGTCGATGGAATGAAGCCCCAATTTTTGTATCACTGTTCGTTGATCGACTCGCCCTGAACCTGACCTGCCGACAGCTCGCATGTGCGCGCGACTGTGGTGTTTATGTCAGATGGTGGAATTCTTTCATTCACTCGCTGCCGCCTGGGATAGCAACTGATAGACGCATGATAGACTTGAAGATGAAGATGAAATGCAAATGTTAGTAACATTCGAATCGATCTATCTGAACCCCAGATTTATAGGCAGTTCCCAACAACTATGCGATGGCCTTGGAGATTTGTACTAAAGCACGCGTACGACGAGCTGCGAGAAGCCTTCAAGTTGTTCTGATGTTGAGTCAAGGTGGAATACAGTAACAACACTGTTTTCAGGCTCGAGGCAAAAGAGGCGATGGCGTTCTGAATCAACGCTGTGGTTTGAGTTGAATATACGAGATCCTGATTTTTTTTGAAGAAGATTCAGAGAATCAGATGGGTGTCGAGCGCTGAGAGAGTAGCAATGAGGTCAGCGCGATGGCACCATGATTATCTGAGTCCGGGACGCCTGCTTATCAGCACAGTTCTTGTTAACTGTCAGACGTTTGTTTGACTTCCCTTGTCGTTCCTTTCGGGGATAACATATCTTGCTGTTGAACCAGCTCGACTCTGACCGAGCCGATTGAAAGGTCGGTTCATTCCGTTGTTTCCGAGCCTCAATACAGTCTCTCCTTGATTCTGGTCAGTAGCGCGAGCCTTCGCACTCAAACCTCGCTGTTCTATTCTGTTCTATTAGTGTGGAATTCCGAACCATATGGTCAACATACTCCGCTCCAGCAGCTGATTGCTTTCAAGTGGGCAAGTCAAACTCGGGTCGATGCCTTGTCAACTTTGAATTTGTTGGAGCTTGTCCTGCCGTACTACATGGTATTACTCATGTCAGTCACCTTAAATGAGAACATGGTGAATTTCTCCGTGGTCTTGTCCCAGTCCGTCCACGATGTCTGCTGCTCCCCCTGCGCCTCCTCCGATTCCTGCCCTCGACGGGACCCTCGGTGACATCCAAATTGCGCTCGTTGTGGCGACCTGGCTCTTTGGGATCGAGAGTTTACAGACGTACAATTACTACACTCAATTTCCAAAGGACTCTGTACTGCTCAAGGGATTGGTGGGTTTCAAATAACATACCGTGTCTCATGTACTGATTAACTGTAACAACACGCAGGTAGGAGCAATCTGGTGAGCTCAACCCTTTCAGTTCTTTCTTCCGTAGCTCAACAGTTATGTCGGTAAACAAGGTTCCTTGAGCTTGGGTACACAATCGTGTCTTGGCATGCGGTAGGCAACCCGTTTTGTTTTCATTCAGGTTTCTCAAGTATTTGTCTCTCCAGATGTATGTCATCACCGTTACATTCTACGGTCGCCCGCAACATATCCTGGCCCCTCCACTCTCCATGGTCTTTCCCATTTTTTTCAACGCCTTGATCGCTATTTCTGTACAAGTGAGTTCAAAGCCGTTGCAGTGATAAATGTAATCCTGATCTATTTCTTAGACATTTTTCGTATATCGCGTCAAGGTTCTCTCGGGGAAATGGCTCGTGCCGCTTATATGCTGCGCAATGAATTTGGCGCGACTCGGGTTTAACATGCTCCTTTTCGGAAAGCTTTCGCAGAGGCCTATCTTCACTCTCCTCACAACGACCTTCAATTGGGAAATCATTGTTGTCTCTTCGATTGGCCCGGCCGTTGATATCATCGTCGCTGCTTCGCTCATTTATTATCTATGGGACCGAAGAAAGACCGACTTCAAACAGTGAGTGCTTGCTATAAGTTATTCCTTTTCGTTGAGCTGAATTGAACGTGCTCAGAACACGCGGTATGGTCGATACACTCATTATTTGGACAGTCGAAACGACACTGCTCACGACGTGAGTTGCGCTTGAAAATGGGGATTTGCAGCCTCTGATTAATTTGGCGGCAGATTATCGGGAGTCATGCAGCTAGTACTTGTGAGTATTAATCACTGAGATTCGACACCAATTGATTGAACATTAACTGAACAGTTCTTGTCCCGGCGGCACGATTGTTTGTGAACTGGTTCCTATACGTTTTTTCCTTCTAATATTTCACCAGTATCTTGGCTGGTATTCTTCTTGATTCAAGGGAAATGTAACGTTAATTCTTTTTCCGTTTCATTTTTGCGACTAATATCTTTCCAGTGTTCTCAAATTCTCTTATGGCGTCGTAAGCGTCCTCGTCTGACCGCTTTTCACTCGTCAACAACTACGCGTGTAGACTCAATGGAAGAACGCGTTTCCGGGCAGTTCCTGGCACTGCAATTGGATTCAATTCAACCACAAACGCAGGACAAAATGTACAACCTTCGTTCGAATTGCCTCGTATCACAGGAGTACTAACCCACCTCGAAATAGACCACCGATATGGTGATTCGCATGCATCAAATGTCTGAAACTGCATACGACGCTGGAAACCGCTCATATGGAAAGGTACGAAAAAAATCAGCGGATTATGCGAGCTATGCTAACAGCTTTACAGGAGTCGGATATCTAGTCTTCGACCATCTCTAGGGGCTCTGAACTGTTGGGAGTATTTAATCGTTATGTATGTGAGACCGGATTCTGTAAATTCGCTGGTTCTGTCAAGACTCAATTGCCGACCTGAAAAATGCATGCAGTTGTGGTCCATCCGTGATTGAGGCCCAACAAGCTATTAGTCTCGAAATACTGCGACAATAATCGGTGCTTTCCAAATGCTTTCGCGCAATTGAAATTGAACCATGGTTGAACTTTCCCAAAACATACCGAATATTCCAGAATATTCCCACATCTAGTCACAGCATGTCACCGTCACACAGTCACGACGATCTCTTCCTCTCTCATTCTCAACTATTTGGCCTTGCCACAGTCTCCCTTTTAAGGGCGCCAAATAAAACTCTGGAATCCGGAACAAGAGATCTTGATTTGCTTCATGGCCACCAAATCTTTCAGGAATCGTCACCAGACTGAGGAGGAGGACGCATCTGCGCTCAAACTCGGACCCGGTGCTTATGCTGATCTTTGAGAGCAGAAGCCGACCGTTCATCTCGAATTTCGTGTAGAGTTCAACAATGCGGGTTGTCTCCTCATCTCGGAGGTCAAATATCTCCTTGAAAACCGAGACAAGGATGCCCCGGACACCAAGTACGTTTTCAAGAGATCCCGCTTGTGGAGGGCTAATATATAGCATAGAGTGTACAACAAGACTCTGGAGTATGTGAAAACGTTCACCAAATTCAACACGACTGATTCTGCGAGTGCTGTCCGAGAGTGTGTCGTTTTTGTGTTTCGGTCGCTGCTGCGCTCACTCACTTGTACTAGCACCCTCCGGCGAGAACCTGCACTAACGCAGTTCGAGACGGCACAGATAGCGAACCTGTGTCCTGCCACCGCCGACGAGGCCAAAAGCGTGATTCCAAGGTATCTTTGTATCGTCTGCCTCCAAAGCCAATTCTCATTGTCGCTGTCTCTTTAGTTTGGTTAAAATAGATGACGACCGGTTGGAGGCGCTGCTTCGAGACATTCAGACGATGCGGAAGTACCAATCATGACCTTGTGCTGATCTATCTGTATTTGTGAGTAAACGGGTTGCAGTTAATATGATCTTTGTTTTCCTTCAGAGGGACTTCTTTCCCCTCCAAGACGACTCGTCATCTCCTACTTAGAGAGTTACGGCCATTGACACAGCCGCGACACAGCCAGCCTCTTTCGGCGAAGCCAGTCAAAATTTACACAAGATACGACCCTTCCCGCCTCAGTATAGTCTGAATGCCATCCCTCCGCCTTTAGCCCTTCAAGCTCAAGCATTAGCCCTCCGTGTCAATCCGTTTCCGCTTATTCATCTCCATCGCCTCCTCATCCTCATCCTCCTCTTCCGCTTCCAAGCTCTGCTGCGCCTCCGGAAAACTCGTCGCATCAAAGAGCTTCTTCTCCTTGAACCCACCCTTACGATGTCGTTCTCGGAGCTTGATCACAGCCGCTTGCGGGATGGTGCCTTTCGGATTCAGATAAAGAAGGTCATTTCCGCCATAGGCGTCGACCATCCGAATCCAGGCGTCGAATCTACCAACCCGAGTCAGCCAAAATGATACTGACGGTGAATGATTCAGGAAACACTCACAATCCATCCCGGTCCTCAACGCGCCGCATATTATCGTAGACATACTTCTCCTTGAACGCCGCCATTGCTTCGCGATGCGGCTCAAAGGTGATGGGCGGTCGGTAGTCCGCGTGGTCGGGCGTGACCTTCTCGTTGGCCCGGGCTACCTTGAGGTTGTAGGTGTCGAAGAGCGGCTCTTCGAGGAGGAGGCCTAAAGCGGGCATCTTTGGAATGAGGACGTCTCGCGGGCCATAGAGCTGATGAAGTAAGCGCGGACTCTGCGGAAAGAGGATCTAGAGTACCTCATCGATGACCTGGGCGGGGGTCCCTGTGCGGCATGAGAGTACGAGGATGCTCATCATCTTGCGCTGAAAAGACTTTGGTTAGCGACGGTCTTCGGCGAGGCGTCAACTCACAATCTGCGCAGCGGTTAGCTTGCCATCGACAGGCCAAATACATGCATACCTGGTGCATCATGAAACTTTGCCCATGGAAGAGGACACTGATCCACTCTGTCTCTCCATAAACTACCGGATCGGCAATCTGACGACATTCATCTAGTCCCGTTCTACGGAGCAACAAGACCATCTCACCTCCATGTCCTTCATGTACCGTTGATTACTCCTGTCGCTGAACGCCCCGTCGACTGTGAAGTTGTGGAAGTTGTGCGTGCCGAGGTATTTCTTCGCCGTGACACGCAGCTGCGCGACCTGCTCCGGGTCTATCCTCCAAGCGCGTTTGCGGGCCATGTCAGCGGCATCGTCGCCACTGTCTGCCCAGAACGGATGGTCCACTATCGGAGAAGGCATCGCGGGGGTGAGAGATGCGGCATGCTCCGTTAAGACTCTATATTGAGCGGAACTCGGCTTGGGTGGTATCAGAGTGTATGTCGGGAAGAAGTAGGTATATTTCCGACTGTCACATAGGCTAGAAAACGATTTGGGAAACGGACAAGAGACGGAGATAGGAAGGCATACGTGCGTGGATTGAAGGAGTTTTGTACGCGAATCTATTGTGCTTGAGAGTCAAGCTCGGACGATGCTACAGATGAGGAGCGTACATGCCCCCATAGCCGGATCTCTGGCGGTAGCTCTTCGTTTATCCGTGCAGTCATGTCGGGTACACCGGGTACATTTGTGATCATTTTGAGAGACACAACGTTGCCTGCAGCATGAACGCCTGCGTCTGTACGTGCTGCGCGGTGGATGCCAACCTAAGGAGTCCATGAACAATGAAGGTACACTACACGTCGTATGAGACAACGGCGCACCTTCACAGGATCGTCCGAATTGTCTTGCGAAACCGCACCCGCCCGCACCATAGCGTCGAACAACGCATTCTCTATCGTTTTCGCATTTTGCTGACTATAGACTGGGTCAGCATTATTTGACAACTGAGATAAGTCAAACTCACATCTGCATCCCTTTATACCCTGAGCCACAGAACCCAATGAGCAACGCGCGCATGCGTTTAGGCAGCCTAGGCGCTTTGGGCTCCCCACTTGCCTCGTCGTCGCCCTCGCCAGCATCCGCCAATTCGGCAGCCTCACGATTCCGCGTCCCCCGTCGATCGCGTGTCGGATTCCTGCTGTTCTTCTCTTTGCCTTTACGGTTCTTGAGATTTTTTGGAAACCCGTCGCGGGCTTTCTTGGGCTTTTCGCCCGCATCCGCCGACCCCTCTTCCGGAGTATTGACTTCTTCCTTCTCCATGGCTTCCATTGTTTTTACGCGTTTCTGGGAGGTCCCAACGTCCTCGTCTTCGTGAGGGCGCTTCTCGACGGCTGCGGGGTCCATGCCGGCGCGTAGAGTTTGTAAGAGAGAAGCCTTTCGACCCCGATCGAAGAGAACAACAAAGGAAGGCTGGTTTGCGAGACAAGATTGCAATATTCTACGGCGGAGAAAGAGAACAGCAGAACGGAGCATAAATTAGATGGTCATCCTTTTGAGTTGACCGACAAAGAATGCTGAACGATCTCACCACCGTATTCGCAAGAGTCAACCGGGTTTGATGGCAA
Organism: Favolaschia claudopus; assembly: GCA_037176885.1. NCBI lineage: Eukaryota > Fungi > Basidiomycota > Agaricomycetes > Agaricales > Mycenaceae > Favolaschia > Favolaschia claudopus. Next base: position 913,202 of record JAWWNJ010000034.1, on the reverse strand, counting down.
CAAATGGTCATAAACGCTCAAGTATTTGACCGGCGTTAGATGGCAAAAAATGGGATAAGATACAAGGCCAGATGACTGGGTACACAAGCAAATCTAATACATTTTCTGTGGGATACATTGATAGCAAAGCAACATCGATGAAATCTAGAAACCAAAACTGAGAAAAAAAGAAAGTAAACCATCAACCTATATACGACAGCGCAGACCCTGAGTTATTGGAGGACTTGCGCGAGCGCGGCGCAAGGGGAGCTACAGGCATGGGCGCTGGAACCGGAACAGATTCCGTCCCCCAAAACGCCGGATCGACATACGAATTTCGGTCAAAGCGCGCGTACGAACCATTCGAGCTCAACGACGCATTCGACGCCTTGTGCGATAGCGGCGGGCCCGCAGTCAGCATCGGCCCAACCGCCCTGACATTGACCGGCAATGCAGCAGCATCAGACGATCTGTTATGACGACTGGGGGACCGTTCCCAACCAGCATTCAGCGAAGAGACGGAACCAGCGCGTGATCTCCTGCCCCCGAGAGCTTTCGGGACGTTGGCGAGTACCACGTCGTCTCCTGGGTATTCTGGGAATTCTATGATCGAGGAACCGTCGGGGCCTGCGGTGACCTTTGCTTTGAAAGGACTGGCGCCTGGGTTGACGGGCATGGTAATTTGCGCGGGGACAGTGACGCTTTGAGGCACGAAGCCTGGGACTGGAAGAGGATGCGGTTGGTAGTTCGGACTGAGGTACTGATCTATCGGCTGATAGGGAGCGTCGACCATTGGTGTGTGGGTAGAGGAGGGTTGGGACTAGGGAAGGGTCAGCTCAGTGTCGGCAAGTGTTCGGGAAGATACATACCGGAGGTTGCACAGTAATCGTCCCAAACTGAGGCGTCCCAACCTCAGAGGGTGACGGCGGACGTCGGGGAGCCACACGTCTGAGACTCGGCCCTCGACCTAAATCGCCCGCCGCCGCTGCTAGAGGCTGCGTTATCCCTGACTTCCCAGTACTCCCAGACATGCTCCTCGCCCGCATCTGGTTACTATTCAGCGGAACAGAAGCCCTTGGGGGCGACAACGGCGTAGGCATCGTTAGGTGCCCCGGAACCCGCACATTCCGCGGTGGTCGACTCATCGAGGGGCCAGGCTATCGTCAATTCAAGTCAGCAATCATTATGCCTGATACAACGAACTGAAGGGAAAGAATGATACTCACATCAGCTCTCGCCGCCTCCCTGCGCCACGACTCCGCCAAATCTGGATCCGAATACCTCAACTCGTCCGCTATCATCTGGTTCTGATGTCTCGCGTCTTTCGCAGGCAATGGTGGCGGCTGGTCCGCCACCAACATCGATTCCCTCGACATCGATTCCAGTGGCGCACCATAATGATCAAGCATACTCCTGGACCGATGCGACTTCCCACTCCGCATACTCCTCGTATCCACCTCACTGATAGCTCCAAGACCCGCGGCAGAGTACGAATCACCCCCAGCGTACTTCTGCCCCTTGCCCGTCACTGACAGGCGCGAGTCCAAAGACGCTTGACGGCCATGCTGAGCTTGCGCTGCTGAGCGCCCAGAAACAGACCCCCCTGCAGCGGAACGCCCCGTCGTGGATCCAGCATTAGACCGCGGACGTTTCGGCTGATACCAAGATTGCGTCTGTCCCTGCTGATTCTGTCCCTGCGGCATTGGCTGCTCTTGCTCGCGACTGTTATACCACGACTGGGTGCGATGCGGCTCAGCAGGCGGGGCTTTCGGTGACATTGCGGACAATAGTGGCTGAGAGAGCTGGAACGGCGGCGGAAGCGTGATACCGCCGCCTTCGGTTATGGACGGGATGTAGTTGTCTGGGGGGAGCTCGTACTGAGGTTGCTCGGGAGTGAGCGCTCGGAGCGGTGGAACAGCTTCTTGCATGCTGGTGGAACCTGGTCGAATCGACGTACGCGATGTTGGGCGACGATCCTCGTTTTCCGTGGTCGGGGGTCGCTGCCGCTGCCGCGACGACGGACGGGGTTGAGGCTGGGGAGCGTTTTCTTCAGCGGAGTGTTGAAGCTGCTCTGCGATTTGTGCAGAGAGCCTAGGTTGAGATGGAGGATTTGCTGTAGGGGCTGGCGGTGGCGGAGCCTGCGACGTAGGACGGGATTGTTGCGAGCGACGGTTGAGAGGCTGCACATTGAGCGCCGAGGCTGAAGGGATTTCGATAGGATAGACGGAGAGTTGGGGAGAAGGAGGAGGTTGGCGAGCAGGTTCCGTTTCTAATGGACGTCGTGGAGGAGCGGTATCCGGATGAGGCATGACGATTGCCTCCGGCATGGACAGAGGTGGGTTGCCACCGGGAATAGGATCTTGGGGGATACGGAATTGTTGTGGGGAACGGACCGCCACGGGAGAAGTGTTGAGGTCGCGAATACTTTGCGTCGACTCTTGAGATCTCTGTATAGTCTGCGCATTCTCAGGCGGGGACGTAGGATAACTGTCATCAAGCCGGAGGTCCCGCAATACCTCTCCCGTTGTCGTACCGTGCATCATTGCGAACTCTTGCTGCGCACGACGGAAACCGGCTTCGTAGCCCAACTTCTTGCCCTCTTCCATCGCGTCGCTGACCATTCTCAGCTCGTGCAATTGTCTTGCTGTGGACCGTGCGGATGAGGCTGCCTGTTCAGCATCGTCGCGCTGAAACTCAACAAGCTTCACGACCTCCAAAGCCCGAGAAAGTTCGGATTGCGCGTGATTGAATTGGAACTTCCACAACCTAAGTTCTTCGCTTACTTTGGCTAGCAAACGCTCCGCATCTATCTTGCCGTCGTTGATCCTACGCAACTGAGTTAGAGCTTCCTCCGCGACGCGTTCCGCATCAGCAGCACGACGAGCCTCCGTCTCCAAACGGTCCACCACCTTGTTCAAGTTCTTGCGTAACTTGCTAGCTTCATATTCTTTGTTCACGAGGAAGTGAAGGACCTGCTTGTGAGAGACGTGGGCGTACGCTTCTTCTCTTTGGCGCCTAAAACCGTCCGAAGGACCTCGTTGACCCGATCGTGTGTGGCCAATTTCTCCTGCGCGCGCGCTCGGGGACACCGGGGACAAGAGCTCTGTGCGGGGAGATCTAGAGGTGGTTTGAGTTTGTTGAGCTATCGTGTTGTTGACAAAATTTTCCAAGATTGGACTAGTAAATCGAGTGAGCGTTACTGCCCAACTCAAAGCCAGCAGTCTAACCTTTCTTCGTCTAAAGAATATACATCAGACATGAGTGAGTTATAAGCTTGAGCAATTCAGGGCATCAATATAACGCGGGGGTTCGGGGGATGGTGGAAAGATCAAGGAACGTGTTGCTTACTATTGCTTGGTTCCTATTGTTGTGTTACCCTAGTTTGGGGTTAGGTTTAACTCGCTCTGTCTTTGCCTCCACGCCAATTAATGGCTTGTTCAAAATGCATGGCTTAAAACTAACTCCTCTTCCGATAACTCTGTGCTTCAGTAGTGTTCCGGACAACAACAACCTCCCTCATGACTCAAGAATACGATTTCACAGGGAATTATCCCCACCGCGCAAGCATTCAATTGGAGGACAGAATCTCTTAAAGATTCGGTTTCGAGGCGTCTCGGTGCCACGTCGGAGACAGCCTTTCTGTTCTGTGACGCTTCCTCGCAGAAGTGTTGTCTCAGATTTTCGCCCTACTTTCGAGGCTCCGCATCACTGTGACTGCAGTAAAACACATTGACAGCTTTCAGCTTCCTTGATTGAAGCAACTACCTCTAACCGTCGACTTCTTGTTCCACCACTGGAATAGCTTTTACTCCGAGAAACAGCTCGCAGTTCAGGCGGATGCCATTCCTACCGAACTTGATTTTTTCGTCATCAAGTGTGCGATGATCTGAATGCAAAGGCGTCGGCTTCCACCAGCATGTCTTGAACTGAGGCTTTCTGACGGCCCTGGACTTTAGAGCCACACAACTTCTGTGCCTGGGGTCCCTTGATTTTCTGACTTCTCGCCGAGTAAAAAATTGAGTGAGTTGGACGCCCATGATCAGGCTTCTCCCGCGTCAAGCCGACTTTCTGAATCTGGTTCCTCTTCAAGTTTTGTGGCCAAGTGAACTGGTTCAGCTACTTGATTTGGCGAGCGAAGGAGACTATCGAGGAACCAGGGCCATCAGTCAAGCTATTCTCGTACTTACGGTGGAAAATCGGAAGTTGGATGTTGAACGCTGGCTCGAGGCATCATCAGTTGTGCCCGTCTCTGCCGCCGTCTCAATCGCGGTCCGAGTCCGGTGCCGCATCCAAAAATCGTAGAACGAATCATTGGAATATCTGTCGCCCTGGGACACGAAATCCGTGAGCTTTGCTCCACATCTTTTTATGAATGAAGCTCGTCATTCACCTCCCTCAAAACCGTTAAACAACGCATCAATTAATGGCCAGGTAATGATGGAAAATTGTTCTCCTGTGTGGATGTGGCAAACGACTAAGTATTACCACTGTGCGGTGGTCTCGAATTCACCTTTACCGGGTGCCAGTCTATAGTCTGGTCACAGTGAACGTGACAAGCAAGGCTCGATATAATAGTAGGACATAATACAGTAACAGCGCTCGGCATTGGGCACAAAATGTGACATTCGGTGCTCGACGAAATATTCATCCTGCTTAAAAAAAACTGGGTCCATACTAAATCCAATACGAAGAGCACTGGAGAATAAATTTGGAACACCTACAACAATGGAACAAACAGCGATGAACGATGTTGATGGAATCAGAGTTCTTGTTTTGGCAACAAATAATCCGCTTTGACCTGCCAAGATGGTCTTGTTTGGCAATCACGTTCGAAAGTTTGATCTCTACCACGATGTCCTCTCTTCGAGTCTCTCGCCTCCACTGGAGTCTTGCCCACAATTCAGAGCTTTTCGGATTCTTTTCGCGTGCCTTTTCATGGAAATCAGAACATTGAAAGTAATCCCTTGGTCACCAGTGCTGGTACCGCATCGTAATGCCAACATCTTATATCCTCCTGTGTCAACGGAAGTATTCAGTCAATCAAATACGATCTCTCCCGACTTTGCCCTGAATTGTTCGGTGTGCGACAAAGACCAGCCAGAAGGAAGGTAGCGAGGCAGCCTTTTCTTTAGCTATGAAGTCGTTCAGAACAAGCTCTGGTCTTGCAACGCAGCTATCGCTGGCAGTTGCCGAGATGCCCAGTAAATATACCCAGGCGTCGCCACCGCCCTAGACAGCATTTCAGAGGGGTCGAGGCTCCATTTGAAGGACAGGAGACCACCAGCACCGTCCAAGACATTTAAGGGACCAACAATGCTTGTCGACTTGGCCTGAACGTCGTCTGCTCGTAGTTCTGCACAACTCGTTCTTTTACCTTCTACTGCATGCACTTACTGTTCGTCCGCTCGTCTTGCAACTCGGTTGACGTCCAATAATAACCACTTGTCACTTTGCAGTTAATCCGCTCTTTTTCGCGTCCCACGACATTTATAATGCTCGTCACCAGCCCAATGTCACTGGGTATCTCAGCCCCCCGTCATAGTCTTTCTCCCTCTGTTGCTTTGAACTCTGCGCCGGTATCAGATTGGCCACGCATGTCCAGTGCAAAAGCACGCCAGTCGAGCCTGAATAGGCGTCACAGCAGTCTCAATCTCGTACGAAAACCATTCCATTCGTCACCGCTTGCGGGGCCCGTCTTGTCATCTGAAGATGGTCCAGAAGAGGAGAGAAGCCACTCTCGTTCATCGTCCACTCCAACCTTGCGCTTCCGGACGCTATCGCAACCTGCCCCTCTCCCCGCGCCTCCCCCAGCGCCAGCGCCTCGGCATCCGCCCAGACGCTCTTCTTTACTCGCAATCGTCAAACGCCCACCTCTGCCGTATCCTCCGCCTCCGCTCCCTGCGTTGCCTCCTGGTGCTGCCCCGCCGAGTATCGTTTCCGCTACCAATAATTGGGCTCCGTCGCCACCTTTGTCTCCCCCGCGCCATACTCGCTCACGCTCACGAAGCTTAATCGGCGGCTCCAAGGCTACGACCGATCTCGTCGGGTCCGCACCTGGGCTGCCGAGCTTCCACCGCGCATTAACGATACCGCCACCGAGCCAACTTCCCACCCCGAGTACCAACGCAGGCAACTTAAGACAAGTGCCCAACCACCTCAGGAAAGTCAGCGAAGATCACTGGCTCTCTACGATCCCTCCCCCTCGCTTTTCGCGGTTGGGTCTCGCTGCCCCCACTGTCGTGCTGCCCGTTCCCGCGCACACGTCCCAACGAAAATCTTTGCGTGGGGAAGGCGGAAAGCGTGTTTCTCTCCTTCCTTTGGCACCCATGGCTCCACCGCGCAGCAGCAGCCTCATCAACCCAACATCAGGGTTCACTCATGACACCGACCCGGTTCCCACATTCTCCCCCGTCACTCCGCCGCGCAGCAGCAGCCTCATCCAGACGGATCCCTTGTTCTCCGCGAGCACTCCACCGCCTCTCACTCGTAGCCGTAGCCGCTCCTCTTCTTCTGAAGGCGAAGGCCCTCAGACACCCAGCTCCGTCGCAGGCAGTGTCGTGACTATCGAGGACGACCAAGTCGACATCACGCTCGTGACGCCTCGCGAGTTCGAGCGTACCTATAACGACGAGGTCTACGACCCACTCAAATCGCACGTGCAACTAATCCCGGTCCGCCGCCTCGGGCATCCCTTCGCACTGGCGGAGGCATCGAGCACCTGGGCCGTGAAGCGCCCCGGACAATCGCATGTGAAGGGGAAGAGTTTCTTGTCTTTTGGCTCGGGCGATTCGCCCTTGCCATCGCCTCTACTTTCTGATTTTCCTTCCCCTCCGACGACGACACCCACACTCGCGCCTATACCCAAGGCGCTTACGGCACCTTCTAGTCCGTCTGTGGAGCTGTACGAGCCTTTCTTTTCATCCAACACTTCTACTCCTCCAAGCGCTGCTATGGACACGGATACGAGCGAAACTGCCGCGAAGAAAGGCGGAACCATGCGCCGCTTCTTGCGTTCTGTCTCTTCTTTTGCACGATTGAGACAATGAAATCGTCGTATCTGATCACAATTATACACGCTTTATTGATACTTATATAGTCGTTCTCTCATGGGATATAATTTCTATTTATCTCAGATATTTTATGGATAATCTGCTCGAGTGTACAGACCTTCTGTCAAAAATCACATTCCAGGAATTCAAAGGCTTTACATATTGCGCACGAGGCGTACGATGAAAAATGCAATACAAGCCGGTCAACCTCAGAGCGGCATCCACAATTCGGGAGGGATATCGTCCTGCCTGGGAAATACCAAAGAGTGCGGAAGCACCTCGTATTCGAAGCCTCCTTGGCTTACGAGCGCGTCCAATCGAACCCGACTTCGAGATAGCGCCGTACGCGTATAAATCCTGACCGACTTCAAGCCTTGGTTGTTGTCTCGCGGCCGCCGCGACTCGATCGCTTGCATAAAGTGATCCTCGAGCCCGTCTCCATCAGCGACAAGGCCAGGTTCGAGGGTGCACGAAAAGTGTTCCAATGACGGCAGCAGGGTGGTAGTTCGAGAATTAAAAGCATCTATGAACTCGATGGGGAGACGGGACAATATGGACAGATATGCGAGGGTCGGAAGACGTTCGAGTATGCGGATTAGGTTTTCAGAATCCTTTCGTCCCGCGTCCCATAGAACGAGTTTCTGCAGCTTACACGTTTGGCTGCGGGTAAAAGGAAGAAGCGTGCTCGGCTGGTAGTCGCAATACAGCTCCAGGAGGGCGGGGGTTTCAAGATTGATCAAGAGGTATGAACCGAGGAGGAAGAGTCGACGGAGACATGGTAGGACAATGTGATCATGCGCCACCGGAATCCCCCATTGATGAAGATGTAAAGAACAGTCGACAAGGTTGGAGGCGCTTGCGAATGCCTTGACAGCGTCTTCCCATGCGGTAGTGGCTACGTACTTTGTCAACTGCGACCAAGACAATTTCACGACAGGAGGATCTTCCCAGCGATCCCGATTAATATGTGCTCGAGACAGCTTGGGAGCGTTCTGGAATACACGGATTGGAGAGTTTGAGTCGTACCACCTTACTTCGACCGTCAATTCTCGCAAATTGACCAGGTCATCTTCTATCCAACTTTCGACGAGCGACATCAGCGACTCGGGTCCATAGAATGACGCGGTTTCCCAACGCGCGGCATGATGGCAAAAGATTTTGCACACGAGCTCCTGCTCCAGGTCCAAGTTGATGGACTCGTCGGCAACAATCTCGAGATGGATAGGTAATTGCCCCGACCTAACAAGCTGGGTCTCGTACTTGTCGAAGTTGTCGTAGTCACTGGAATTGCCGTCGTAACGGACCCAAATCCAAAATCTGGGTTCAGATATGACGATGGCACGCCATTTAGAGCAAACGGCGGAGATCGTCCAGGGAGCTGACGCAGCGCCATATTGATGCGGCGGCAAAGTAAATGAAAATATATGCGACAGAATCTCGACTGGAAAGCTACGCAGGGCGGAAACACTGCCCTCGTGCTTTGAGATTGTGTCCGATAGTATTCGTTGTTCCTCCTGTAATTCGGCGAGGGCAGACTGCAGGAAGCCAATTTTGATATCCAATCTTTCCGAGCGAGCTCGCGCAGTCGAGATAAATTCTCGAAGGGTGGGGATTTCGGGTTCAAGAGGTGGGTCGTTGGTGTCCAGAACACGGCTTGACACCACTGCGGGAGCCAGTGGAGGCAGGCCAGAGTCACAGATGTCGAAGTTTTGCATGCATTTGGGGCAAGAAAACGCGCGATTCATAGCTATAAGCACGGTTGGGGTTGTGACCCGTCGGGACCCGATAAACCTTCGAAAAATGAAGGTTTCTGTTATCTAGGTTCGTTCCAAGCCGCCGTTCTGGAGAAGTCGTCAATGCCGACACCGGAAAACACAGCTTCTCCACGGGCCGGAGCTTCCGAATCGATCACCGGCATTCCCATAAACGGAAATGTAGAGTAAAAAGCTATCTCGTTTCACGTTGCTTCCTCCAAAATTTTTGAAGACCAGATCTGAGATAGCTACACATTTATTCTTCTAAACAGATTATTTGATTTTGTTTTCGTTGTTGAGATACGAGGGAGACGGTGGAAAATGTGACGCTGTACCCAGTCACGGATTGTCACGGAACTGTCACGGTCACAGCTTGGTCCCGGCTGAATGCCATGGCGCTCACTTAGGCTTCCATAGCCTGCACCGTCGTCGCGTTCGACAAGAACCTGAACAACCAAACGATCACTCTTACTGTGGACAGGTTTCGCCCAAAGAAAACGGAATTCATGACATCAACAGCACCTGAAACAATAGAAACACAAGTTTTCTTCGAATCTTGGCAAGTTCCGACAATTGACTAAGCCCTGGCAGTGGATACACTCGAATATTGCTCAGGACCCAGTGAGTTCCGAATAGGCGGCTGTTTCAAGTCAAGTCTCCATACTCCCTGGGCTGTAAAGTATCATCTGAGAGCCTCAGATGTCATCTCGGCTGTACACGACTCCACTTGTGACTTGGCGCTCGCGCTTGTGCTCGATGCGCTCATTTTTGGTCCTTGGAGCTCACCCTGATGGTCCGCTCGACCTGTGCCGTCGGCAATTCTATGCCTCAAACATTTTGACTCTCTACACCCACCACCGCACTTTTTTTGTTTGAAAAATCACTTCTCCCCCCATCCATCATGCAATATCCCGGTACTCCCCATGACTAGTGCCGCCCCCATTCCCATACCAGGCGTGGCTCCCGAGTACGCAGGCGCTCCTGGCGTCTACGGCTCTGCGCCGATGCAAATTCCCGGGCAGTCCGCGTATCCCTATCCGATGCAGCCTTCGTCCTACCAGGGCACCTCGTTTGTCCCCCAGGCGATGCCCATGAACCAGCATTACGCTCAGGCGCCCATGATTGCCCCTTCGCACCGGCACAGAACCATCTCGGTGCCGTACGCGCCAGTGCAGTACCCACAGACGCAGTACATGCAGCCCGGACAGTACCTCATGCCCCCAGGCGGCGGGCAATATATGATGCCGCAGAACCAGTACGCAATGCGGCAGCCGCAGACGATCATCGGTGCGGGATTCGGGACATCACAGGCATCACCGCCATTCTCGCCCTCACCACCACCACCACCACCATCACGGTCGGCGGTCCAGGAGCGTTGATTTCGCGTTCCCTCGCTCGTACTCCGACTCGTCCTCGAGGTATTGAAGAAGAAGAAACAGCAGAGATTGAAGTGTACAATTTGATTGTAAAATGTACAGAACAATGCCGCCGTATTATAGCCCACTTTGTATATTATAATTTTATCCTGTATAATATCGTCTATTTGTCGCTCAAGAGAATGTTATTTTCCGTGAACACCCAGACCGTTCAGCATCTGTTTCGGTGTTAGAGAGTGAGGCAAAGCAGGGTATTGTATTCCGGGTGTAAGTATGCAGGTGGAAATAAATAATGCAGATGGTATCTTCAGACGAGAGCATATGAAGAGAATATGATACAATGTTCCGTGAATGATAGCTATTGATCTATGAGAGGGAATTGTTCATGTTATTGTCAAGGTGCTGGTCGGTCGGCATCCAAGGCGGATTATCAGACGGTCGATTGAGTTTTCGCTGCTCAAGCTCCTTCGCCCTTTGGTCTTGCTCCGCCTGTATCGTGCTGAGCAACTCCAGCTGCTGGGCAATGAAATCGGATGTCTCGGGTCTATTGACATGATCAGCATACACCGCAGACCTTACGAAGGCAATAATCGCACCTCATCCGCAATATCCGCATAATAGTCTGGCCATCCGGACACCTCCTTTTCTTCCTTCTTCTCCCTCTTCCGCTGCTTGATAGACCCCAGATTCCGCTGATTGGTAGATACTCTTGACTCGCTTCTTCGATGTCGGCGCAGAGCGCAGCGTTTGCTGCATCATGCGGACACATTCCTCCATCAGTGCGTCTGTGTGCCAGTCGTAGTACAGCCGAATCGACAACACGTCCCGGTATTTCTGATTCTGCAGGGCTCCAAAGGTACAGGACCTTCACCTTTAGCGTGGATGTAGTCCCGAAGGAACTGTTCGAGGGGTTCAGTCCTCCGAATTATTCGGGTAGGGAAGATGTTCCTTCAGCCACATGAAATCAATATCCACTTCTTTATCGCTCAGGGCTTCGTCTCGCCGGAGGACGTCGGACAACGGGGGGACGAGGAGTCCTTCAATGGACGAAAAGAATCTCCTTCCACAGACGCGTCATGACCATCTCCTTCGCCGTTTCGCTCAGGTACGTGTTGAATGTCCGGAGATTCGCCTCGAAATAGTCGAACAGGGGCATGATAGCCTGCTCGATTTCGACATCGGTCAGTTCTTCTGGTTTCGTGCGGGGTTTCTCAGCGTTGGGTAAGGGTATTTGCACGTCGTTTGAAGAGTTTCCGAGGGAACTCCAAAGAGCCGTGACGTTGCTGATAGCCTTGTTATAGCCCAAACCCGAGCTACCCGTCTTGAGCAGGGTTCGAAGAACGTTGCGCGAAAGGCATTGGTGAATGAATGGTGACATCTAGAAGCAACTCAACTGAAGTCTGAATTATTCGGAAGGCAATGAAACATACCTTGTCAATGAAGGACATGCAGCATGTCGGATTCGGACCTCTTCAGGGATCGGAACGCCCGACCGAAGTAGAATTGGATGTCATCCTTCTCCGGCTCCATACTGACGCGCACCAGTATCCGTCCCCCAGCATCTAGATCTAGCCAAACATCGTGCATTTTGTCGCCGAACGAGCGCGCATCTAAGGCTAAGTGCGCTTGCCCTACAGTGTCGTAGTGGTTCGCGAGGGCACGGTCATGGATGGCGATGGTCACCCATAGCCGCTTGTCCTAGGTAGGTCGAATGTCTCTTCCCCTGAAAGCACGACGTCAACCCTAGGATAAATCACTCGAAGGAAAAGTCAACTCACACCGCGGGTTCAAGGTCTGGTACAGCGTCCTCGTCTTGGCCAACACTTTCCCCACCGAATCGTCACTCAGAGTAACGTAACTGTCGAGAGTATCCTCTGACGGGCTGTGATCCAGTGGTTATCAGTCCTTCCGCAGCGACAATCTTGACCGAGAACAAGCATCGTTGCGGCTCCTCCATGTTCATGCTTCGCCCGATCTCCGCAATTTTATCCGCCTCCATTTGCGTGTACATGTTATCCAGTAGCCTGCGTGCCGCTTCGACGTTGTTCAGCTTGACGCATGATTCAGGCTGGAAGTTGAAAGGCTCGGCGGAAGCTTTCTTATCCTGGAGAGCCGCTAGTTGCCGTGCACGCTCAAGCCACATCGCACCACTAGATTGTTGTCGTTGATGCCGTTGGAGCGGGTTGGTGTTTGGCCGAGGGAACATCTCGACCATGAACATCCCTTCGACGGTGCGGCAGTATTGCTCAACGGCATTGGCAACGCTCTAGGTAAGAACATCAGCGGTGTAAACGGAAAGAACGATGAAGGACACACCCTTGAGAGCGCAGTGAAAAACGGGCATTTGGAACTCGTTCTCCCATTCGAGGCCTACCAAGAAGTCGATCGAACTCTTCAATGAATCAAAGAGATCTACCACAGAAGAACTGTGACATTCTGCACCCTCCGCTTGGAACTTGTCGACGCGGATGGCCTAGGGGGATCAGCATACTGCTAAGGAGGCGGTAAAAGAACTCACGGCTTCAACCATTGCCCCGTCTGTTGTCTGTGCTTCCCAGCCACGACCGGACATACGGCTCGAAGAACGCATTGAGATCGAATTCGTCGACGTGAGCACTAGAAAGGTGGTGAGGACCCTGTGTGTCTACAACACAGCAAGAATACGCGCGCGCGGCGCAAAAATACATACTCTGGACAAAACGCGGTGTACATGGCCAATAAAGTTTTCGACCGTCGATATAACGTGAAGATATCCTGAATCGGCACATCTGGCGACTCGATGAGACGCTGCTGAGAGGCATTGATGTCGCGGAGGAGCTGCGGGACTTGCACCTCCACAACAATTGCAACGAGATCCAGCTGTCTACGCATTCATGTCAATCTCACACAGTCGACACGAAGAGGACAACACACCCAAGAACAGGGTCAGAAAAACCGTTTGTCCAGCGTCTGAGCCGTTTTCTCCAACTCATCCGTCATGAGCAGAAGCGGCAGCGCCCGATTCACACCCGGTGCAGCTTGCAATTCTTCCAGCTTAGCACCGTACCATCGTAGCGCCGCCTGCCGTATCTGTACCCGAAGCTCGTCAATGCGCGTCTGCTCTGTATCGCCGAGACGCTCGAGCAGACCGCTTCCCCGTAGGCGCTCGAGTACCTCGACATGCGGCTCAATGTCGCTGGGCTTGAGGGCGGGAATGGCATCCATTGCGTGGTAAATGTGGCCGATGAAGGTGTTATAGAGCCCACCACATACACTGAAAAGGTATTCCGCCTACAAACCCTCACGTCAATATAGAGGGAGACGAAAACAATAGAGGAACAAACACACATCCGCGACGCCCAAAGCCCCAGCTCCATCTCACCCAAGCTCGTCGATATATGGTTGAGCGCCTCAGGCACACATTCCATGGGTATATCCTGCCGCTCATAGAACTGCTTCACCAGGTCCAGGAAACACACGGCACGGTACGGATGGCCGATACGCCATCTGACCGCGCAGGCGTTCAAAAGGTCGAGGTGAGCCTCCGAAAGGATGCCCAGAGATACCTCCTCCTCGTCACCAACCTCGGGGCTTAACATACGCTCGAGATCGGCTAGGAGGACAGCGCTCGAGGAGGCGTTTGTAGAATTTGCGTGGATTGGGAGGGATGATGTGAAAGGGTGCTTGTCGGATGGTAGAGGTCGTCTTCGTTAACGGTGCTGAGAACGTTCTGGAGCGTTGCAGCATAGGCTTCCGCGTCGCCGTTGGATTGGGGGACAGAGAAAGAGATCCGCTTCGCGAGGCAGGTTGACGGGTGGTAGGGGAGTAAGGTGGGGACGTTGTCGGCAGGTGATGATTTCGCTAGTCCAGGGTTTGCTTGCATCATCACTACCATGAGCTGTTGTAGATGTGTCGTCTCGAGTGTTCGCCAGTTCTGCCAGGCCTCATCGGTATCGAAGTCCTCGCGTCGGCCGGGGAAGGGAGCGCCAGCACTGAGATTTTTGAGGCAGGTCTGCGGCTCACGTCAGAGGAAAACATAGATGCGGAGATCCACATACCTTCAGATCCGTCAACGCTGCCTTCTCGGTACAAGTACCTCTCATTGCGTCGATCTCCCTCTGCACTCCGACTCCGGAATCTTGAACAACGCAGCACAACCCGCACAAGCACCATATCCGAAATACTGGAGCCTGGAGAAGATAGGCTGCCAATGGACGATATAGACATGGACCGGCCAGGGGACGTGATGCAGACGCATATCCCGAATCACTTGCTGAACTCTGTGTTGCTGGTGCTAGTTTTGCGGTGTACGTATCGAGCCGACTGAGAAGCTCCGGAGAGACATTATGAACTGTGCGGAGACAATCGCTCAACATCTTAACGAAGACCGCGATCTGGTTGTTTACTTCCAGTTTCCAGCCGTCCTCAGCGAGCGTAGGCTCTTTCTTCAAAACAATTGTAGCCTGGGAGGCGAATGTGTAGAATAAGCTCTTCGATTTTGCGGTTCTCTTTCATCTGCCGCTTGAAACTCTCGACCTGAAACTGGCCGTAGAATACAGCCATGGTTCGGCGAACAAGCTGGTCGGAATAACTGAACACCGTCAGCGATACGAAGACGAAGAGAGAACCCAGACGCACGCAGAGTCCTTGCCCATTGCTACGTTCTGCAACTTCTGCTCCAGCACCTTCAGAAACTTTTCCGGAAACTTGGCGCTCTTAGAACCATCCCGTACATCCTTGAACAAGTCTCCAATAGAAAAGTTTGACAAGACAGAAAATTGCGAGCGATGCCCCCGCACTTCTGGTATTGTGACCACCTCTGGTTTTGGCAACAAAAGATGATTGAGGTAGCTGAGAGGGAATGAGAGATGTTTGGGAATTTATGGCGACCGCGCATACGAGACACGTAGGACATAACTGACGAAACTGATTAGTACAATACAATACTTGCGGTAGCAGGCAAACTCACTTGAAGAGATCGTCGTTACTGATATACTGCGAAGCTCCCCGTCTATGCTCGGCGGTTAGAACGACTGTGCTGACTCCGGTGACTTCGACGCGACATTATTATAGTTTCGGATGTAAATTCTTGTTTTGCTTTTCGAAGACTAAGGCGCGGTTCGTTTGGTCGAAGCGTACTTATTCCTGTGGTTCCAGTGTAGTCCCAAGCAGGTCCCAAGACTCCAGAGCACCAGACGGGCTAATGAACCCGGACGTTCAGCACGGAGCAAAAAGCATGCTTTGGCGAGAAGCAGTCCAAACGGAGCTGTATTCCCGACATCAGACGCGGCGAGCCGAGGCTGCGAAAAAGTTTCCTTTCTCAAACTTACCGTGAACAAAATCCTGCGCCTCTAGCAAGCCTCAAAACCAAGGTTTCAAACAGGCTAAGATACTGGGGAGGGGAACTGACCATCAAGCTACCAAAGTTTTACGATACCCCTCAAGTTCTCTGACTGGTAGGGCTGGGTTGTTCTTCGCTAGTTGAAAGACTAGACCAAAAAATATCAATCGTGGGCTGTTAGACTCGCAGAACTCCGGCCGCCCTGTCGACACCATAGACCAGAGGGTTGAGGTACATTATCAAGAGTGCATTTCGGCCGAAATTGCCACTACAGCAAAGTTATTTCAATGAATTCACACCTATCTCTCGGAACGCTGCGAGTCGTTATTGGGGTCGCCGCAGCTGTGCTGGATTGATTTCTCATGATATGTTCTTTGAAGCTTTGGAAGTTCCAAGAATCAAGAAGAACTGCTCGATTGGATCCACAAAACACCATGCGACTACCTCGAGGCTGGCTTGTCAAATACACAGACAGACTCTCCCTACTCTAAAACCTTGAACCATGACGGACGAAGAGAAGACTACCGCTAGCACACCTGAGCTCAACTTGGCACTCGCTTCCAGCTCTAGAGTACAAACAGGCCATCCGCGATCAAAGCTATTATTTCAAGACCGTTACCTTCAAGGTCGCCTCTACCCGCATTACTGGCAAAAATGTTCCTCACGTCTTTATCTCCAGGTCCAAGAGCGCCTCTTCAACGTCCCGCGTCATCATTTTGAACTAACATCCGAAGCCTTTCGCGATATGTACGCTCTTCCTACAAACGACAGCTCTGAAGCCGAAGGTCAGAGCGACGAGAAACCAATCAAACTGCAAAGGATACAGAGCGCAGACTTCGAGCAATTACTCAAGATTTTATATCCCCTGTGAGCCAAGCTCTCGTGTTGTTAAAAGGGCATCAGTCACTGATTTCAGTGTTCCAGAGACTTACCGCGCGTCTTGAGTGTTGGTCCTGACAATGACAGTTGGATGACCAAGGACGGATGGATTGCCGTGCTCAAGCTCTCGACTATGTGGCGCTTCATCGATGCCCGGAAGCTAGCGATCCGACAACTGCAGGACCGAGCCGGGATAGATCCCATTGAGCGTATTCTGCTCGCACGACAATACGATGTCGCTCCGTGGCTCCGTGTGGGATACATGGCTCTCGCACATGCGTTTCCCAGACTATATCCCGAGATGAAGCTGCGAAGATTGGGTGGCAGACAGCGTTCTTCCTTGGTCAATTACGGGAGAAAGCCGCAACCCGTTATATTCACTACTATGTCAACTCATCTCCGTCATACACTATCAACGCCAGCGAATTCGACGAGCTTTTTGGCGAAGAAATGAAGCAAGCTGAGCGGCGAGTGCGGCCCCACTTATCCGACTGATTGGTGAGCCTGTACTAGAAATGGCTGATTTTCTATTAGGTTGAGTTCACTAAACTCGTAACAAATCCCCTTGCAGTGTTCCAGTGTTCAGGTAATCGACAGGGCGAGTCGTGGCGATTATTGAACAAATTTAGAGCTGGAAAGCCGAAGGTTGGTGCATATTGCAGTAGAAATGTGGGTGAGTAGAGTAAGTTTATTGAAGCTACTACCCGCAGTTTATATACAGACATAGGAGCTTCTACAAATGTATCATGTTGATAGAATGAATGTATCGAGACATCTGAGGAGTCGGAATGAAGTAGGAGAATGGAGACTGGAATGAAAAGGAAAAATGGAGAGGAAAGACGAATGATCGTTGAAGTTTGAATCATACCGATATCCATCACAGAGCCGTCTTTGACCATTGCCTGCGTCTAGTAACCTCCGAAGCTCTTGCTCTGGCATCAGATCCAAAGGCACCCAAACTGTATGACGAGTATGCGCCCCCGCCGTCCCCAAGCTCAAGCATAGCGACGTTCGGAACGCTGAAAACTGGCAAGGGCAAGAAGGGTGGCAAAAAGAAATGAAGGAAAATGCTATGTGTCAATGATAATTGCTATGACCCTTTGCTCTGTGTGTACTTTCTCCTGCGACGACTGTCATATTTAGCAGCCAATCGAAGATCTTCGCAGCTCCTCTCCCCGAAAATTTTATGTTGTACACCCTCAGAATAAGTCTCTAGCAAGGAATTGACGCCCACAGAACCATGCGAATGCCACGATGAAACGCTCAAAATAGCTTCCCATCCATCCATCATGAGCCCAAGCGACACCGACCCCATCGACGCGCAATCGCCCGCCGACACTACATCCAGTGCCCCGCGACACCAAGACTACTACTTTCAAACAGTAATATTCAAGGTGCGGAGAGTTTGATTTCTCAGATTATCCGTGATAGATTTTGGAAAAGGTCGAAGACCGCCTCTTCAATGTCCCACGCTACCACTTCGAAAGAGCGTCTGAAGTATTCGCTGGAATGTTCTCGCTGCCACAGCCCAGCACTTCCACGGAGGGTCAGAGCGATTTGAACCCCATTGTTTTGGACGGGAAATACTCCGCCGACTTTCAAGCTTTGCTCAAGGTCTTGTATCCGCTGTGAGCGTCGGCACGATTTGTTTTCAAAAGAAGTCGCGACAATGCGTTTGCTTTCAGTGACGTTGAGCTGATCTTGAACGAACCGCATAAATGGATGACCACGGACGAATGGATCTCCGTACTGAAGTTGTCGACCGAGTGGTGCATGGCTCGTTTCAGAAGACTGGCAATCACAAAACTCGACCAGAGAGACCTTTCGAGCTGCCAGCGGATCATGCTTGCACGTCAGTATCACATTGTAACTTGGTTGCGTCGTGGTTATTCGGAGCTTGTGGAGCGAGCCGAGACCATTTCAGAAGATGAAGCAGAGATTTTGGGGTGGAAGACAACGTGCCGACTCTTTCAGGCTCGCGAGCGGGCGCCCAATGCCCGTTGCCTCAGTGATGCTCGTGCCCCATATTCCGACCGTAATGGGTCACCACCTCCCGCGACAGACTCCGTATACTGCATCGTTTGGACCATTTTTGCTGAGGAATTCGCAAGTGCCGAGTACTGATCCACCTGTATACCTAGCCCGATCAGTGTACCAATTTTATCATCTACCATCCTATTGTGAAAAGAATAGCAAGAACACTAAACCGATGATATCAGGATTACCATCCAGAGAGCCAGAAATCCTAGTGCAAAGCCAATCTCATTATCACAATCCATGTTGTACAGCTAATGAGCGGGTCCACCCGTATCAGGATGTACGGTATAACCTGATAAATGCTGAAGCCCAGACTACTGTACGAGTCAGTCAATGACAGACGCCGAGAACGGGGTTGATTACAAGACATACCAGAACACGAATACACATTTGCCATATGCCGCGAGCGCTGCAAGACTGCGCGCATTATTCCTATCCTGATCGTTGCGTGGTCAGTTTCCAGCAAATTTCCAGTACAAGAGTCCGGAAGTATGAAGAAGATCGTCGTTAATCCTGCTGAGTGTTCTCGTTGTCACAGACAGCCCGGCCCCTTCAAGGAGGGGCAGAGCGATTCGAACTGCATTCTTTGGACGGGATGAAGTCCGCCGACTTTGAAGCTTTGCTCAAGGTCTTGTATCCGCGGAACCGGATGACCGCAGACGAGAAGATCTCCGTACTGGAGCACTAGACCCACTGCGGCCAGTGGTGCATGGCTCTTCAAGTTCTCAGAAGATTGGCCATCACAAAACTCGACCAGAGGAGCGGCATTTCAACGATCCAGCGCATTGTGGTGCTTGCGCGTCAGTATCACGTTGCAACCTTGATTGCGGCAAGGTTTTTTGGAGCTTGCCCAGCGTACGAAAAACATTTCTGATGAGGAAGGAGAATTGTTGACGTAGAAGACAGCCTTCCGACTAATTCAGGCTCGCGCGTCGGCCTAGGGCGTCTGCGCTAAAAATTGCGATTGCTGTCATCACATGTATCATAAAAGTGTGGGCCGAATTGGAATGACCGTAGAAAATGCGTTTGCAGAGGATTTCAGGCAGGCAGAGCACGAGAGTGCCGGCCCTGTCTGCGCATGCTAGAAGGCAAGTGCTGTACAAGGGTCGAGATCTTTGACACGGTTTGCACGCTCGATGAAAATGCTTTGAAGTAAGTATCTACGCAATTGGCGCACAGGAACGCTTCGATTCCCGGAAGGAGACGGCGCCTTGAGAGTCTATAGAGAACGGTTGAAGCACGAGTGGCGTTCAGTAAGTCTGATCGGAGTGATCCGACGCAGGGTTGCTGAGTGCTCCTCCTCTCATTCCGCATCTGGCTTGACTGCTGCTCTAGGAAGCCAGCAATATCGGCCTGGATCGAATCATGAATTATACTTACTCTCATCCGCTTAGAACTGTCATTTATTCTGTGGCCTTACCCACGTTCAAACTTCAGGGTCGCCCTCGGATGCACTGCTGCTGATCCTCAAGGCCTCAAGGTGCTCTTTTCTTTGACCAGAACCCACTATCAGTTGGTCGGACTCGACCATGACACAGGATCAAAATCTCGACCTCATTCAGAGTATCAAAGTGGACCTTCCTGTTCTCCAGCAAACTGTGGCAGGTCTTGCGTCTTCGCAGGCAGACCCATCCATCGGCGCGATGCCGATTCAAATGCCTGAGGATCGCTCTAAAAGTCCCTCCCCAAAACTGGCGTCTACACCAGGTGCCTTGGGGTCTTCCACTGTCACGGTACTATCTGGGTCGCGCGACAAAAGCTATTACTTTCATACCATCATTTTTAAGGTTCGAGGAGATTCAGTCGAAACCGCGCAACTGAAGAAAAATCTTTCAGGTCGAGGATCGTATCTTCAATGTACCACGTTACCACTTCGAACGCACGTCCGAAGTCTTCAGGGATATGTTCGCTCTGCCCGCAGGCGACGATCCCAATATTGAAGGCCAATGCGACGAGAGGCCGATTATCTTGGAAGGCATAACTAGCTGCGAATTTGAGCAACTCCTCAAGGTTTTATATCCATTGTGAGCCGCATCTCTCTCCTCCCAGCGGTACCTGAACCGATATGTACTTCGTCCATACCAGAGACCTGCCTGGGGTCATGAGCGCTGGCCTTGGCAACTGGATGTCAAAGGAGGAGTGGATCGCCGTCCTCAAACTTTCAACGCTGTGGCGCTTTCTCGATGCCCGTAAACTCGCTATTCATCAGCTAGATACCCGTGCCGACCTAGGATCTGTGGAGCGTATCATGCTTGCGCGACAGTACGACGTCGCTTCGTGGCTTCGGAAGGGCTACATTGCTCTGGCACAGCGCTCGCAGATGATTTCTCGAGAGGAGGCAACAGAGATTGGATGGGAGACCGCTTTCTCCCTATGTCAATTACGCGAGATTGCTGCTCATCAGAACACGCTGCGACCCCAGCATTCCGTCTCGTCAACGGAATTCGAAAACATCTTTGGTGACGAGATGAGAGTAGCGGTGCTGGCGAGTGCGGCCTATTTATCAGACTGATCGTGAGCCGTTCCTGACCACTGAGTGTACAGTGACCTTGAAATCTCTTCCTGCAGAACCAGCGCCAGATCTTCTGCCACAATCACCGCCAGAGGCAGAGCCGAAAGAAGAGGAAGAAAAGTCCGTTGCTAGACCAAAGAAACCAAGAAGGACTGTGCGCTGGTAAAAAGAAACGACGCGGGACGCAGACCATAGGGACGAGTCCACAACTCCCTCAGTCCTCCACTTGTGTGTATGTACCTTGCCGCTGGACATTTTCAGCTTAGCTTGTACGAAGAACATGAATGTGTCCCATATACGACGCTTCGGGTTGGATGTGCAACCAATCATCAGTTTTTTTGGCCAGAGCTTTTTCACACTCAAGATTGGCTTCTCGCCCTCTTAGTCGATAGATTGACGCCCACGATACCATGCGAATGACATGAGGATAAACTCTCAAAATAGCTTCTCATCGATCACCATGAGCCAAGGAGACACCGCCGACCCCATCGACGCACAATCACCCGACACCACATCCGGTGCATCGCGACACCAAGACTACTACTTACAAACAGTGGTATTCAAGGTGCAAAGAATTTCATTCTCAGACTGTTGAGGATAGATCTTGGATACAGGTTGAAGACTGCCTCTTCAATGTCCCGCGCTACCACTTCGAACGAGGGTCTGAAGTATTCGCAGGGATGTTCTCAGTGCCGCAACCCGG
The DNA here is from genome assembly GCA_037176885.1 of Favolaschia claudopus. Classification (NCBI taxonomy): domain Eukaryota; kingdom Fungi; phylum Basidiomycota; class Agaricomycetes; order Agaricales; family Mycenaceae; genus Favolaschia; species Favolaschia claudopus. The sequence continues at coordinate 891,593 of JAWWNJ010000034.1, read as the reverse complement.
CGGCGACGCCTGCAAGGAGGGTCAAAGGCTCAAAGCGATAAAGATCCCATTGTCCTTGAGGGCAAAAGCTCCGTCGACTTTCAAGCCTTACTGAAAGTTTTATATCCACTGTAAGTTACATGTGCAGCTTGAGCTGGGTGACGAATCTCACAATTCTAGGGACGTTGAGACAATCATGAAAAATTCTAACACGTGGATGACGACAGACGAATGGATCTCCGTGCTGAAGCTCTCAACCGAGTGGCGTTTTCTGCAAATCAGAAAGCTGGCAATCGAAATGCTCACTTCGACAAGCCAGATTTCGAGCGTCCAGCGTATCGTACTTGCACGCAAGTACGAAGTCGCATCTTGGTTGCGTCGCGGTTATTTGGAGCTTGCCCAAAGTGCAGAGAGCATTTCTGAGGAGGAAGGAGAGCTGTTGGGATGGAAGACAGCGTTCCGACTGATTCAGGCTCGCGAGCGAACACTAAGTGTCCGGCCCATGAATTGCCCGAGTTGTGGCTGCTACGAATACCCAGAGTGCTCGGTTTGTTGTCTTCAGCAGAGGCCCGAAAACCAGGCACAGGCAGAGGCCCTAGACGCCATCTTTGCGACAATTTTTGCTGAGGAGTTTAGACAGGCAGAGCTTGCAAGTACAGAGTATTGATCCACACGTATACCTAGCACGATCGTTTTCCATTCTTGTCATTCGCCGTCCTATTGTGAGAAAGTGGCAAGAGCACAGAACCGACGATATCAGACTTGCGACCCAGAGAGCCAGAAACCCTGAAGCGAAAAATCAATCCCATTATCACAATCCATAGTGTACAGCTAATGAGCAGGTCCCCCCGTAGCAGGATGTATGACCTGGTAAATGTTAAAGCCCAAACTACAGAAAAGTCAATGAAAGACGCCGAGAACGGGCTTGATTACAAGACATACCAGAACACGAATACGCACATCCCATACCCAGCGAGCGCGAGCGCTGCAAGACTGAGCGCATTATTTCTATCCCGGTCGCCGCGTGTCAGCTTCCAATAGAAAAGTCCCGGAAGTATGAACGAGATCGTCGTTGAGCCTGTTGAGCCTACGAAGGACAGGACTGCGGGAAAAAGACTGAATAGGCAGTCGAGGGAGGACGACAAAGCACATACCGAGCTTCAAATCATTGACAAAGAACGCAAGCGAAAACGAAGCAATGACAATCGCAGCTGTCAGCAGCGTATGCTTCAGCGGGCTCATCTCCGCCGCAGCATGATCCTCGTCCATCTCCGTCCCCTCATCCTCGTCACCCTCCCCATCTGCCACAGCCGCCTCAATCTGCTTCACCACTTCCCCCGCATGGAATATCTTGTCCAAGCAATTCCGACAGGGATGCACCTGCAACGGATAGCCGAGCAGCACAAGCGTAACAATCGCCAATTGGCCGATGGCGATGAAGAGAGAGGTGGAGGGGTACATGGCGATGATGTTGGCGCCGACGGTAGCGCCAAAGGTGAGGTATCCAAAGACGGCGATGATCTCGTAGGTGAGCGTCGCCGAGCCAATCGCGGTGCCGATGACGAGGTTCATCTGCCGTTGCGAATTGTCGCGCAGCTCGTTGTAGATGGGGAAGAGCTGGATGTAGTCAGACAATAAAAAAGGAACGAGAAAAAAAAACAGACTAACGTTCTGTGAGCATGTGAATGCAAAGACCTGCACGGGGAAGGTGGAAACGAAGTTGGGCGTGAAGTGGATCAGACGGACTTCACCGCGCTCGGGCATTCCCTCGAGCGGGTTGAAGTAGACTGTGATGACGATGACGAGGAGGTAGGCTATTCGACCATGTCAGCATTGTGCAGTTGATTGGACAGCGAAGACGAACCAACGGAGAAGAGCGCGACGTAGCTCGCATGCCGAAGGCTATCGAGTTGGCGAAGGAAGACCAGGGGGACTAAGACTACCATGAAAAGGCTGATCCAGACGCGACCGGATAATGCCCACGCGGGAGGGGTTGACGACGACAAGTCGTGGTAGAAAGTTGCGACAACACTCGGCATGAGACCCTTGATGATAATGAGATAGCTGGTGCATGAGTGAGCAATTTATGCAAGAGAATTATTAGATATGGGTTCTCTCACTCACCTTGTCGAAACACCGAAACATTTGGCAGCGATGGCAGCGTCGAACAATATAGCCGCCTTTGGGAAGGTCATCTTCGAAATTGCAAAGAAGGATGACCGTCGATGGGGCGCTCTTGCAGCACATAGCGACAATAGAAAGAGGCCAAATACGGCCACAGAACCGCTGAAGAGGCATGTGAGCATTCCTGGTATTAAACCAGCGGAAGCCATTGCCTCAAGAAAACATTAGACGCGTTCCACGGCAAAGATTATCGGAACCGACCATAGGAAACGTCAACATGCCTGCTCACGGTAAGCAACTGCAAAGGGATATCTCGAATACTGAACACGTACCGCTACCGATAATCGTGTTCAGGAAGTTGCTGACCGAGCTTATGACAGTCGCGCTTCCCTCCCGCTTGCCAGTAGTTCGTTTCACGGTGGTATCGCGGTCGCCGCCCAAGAGCGCGCTACTCTCACCGGCTCCAAGCGGACTCGTCGGGTCGTCCAGGCCATCGTCTACAGCACTTACAGGTGTGGACCCGTACTTTTGCGCCATTTCAAAGTTGCCGTCGTCGTCTAGGTCCTCCACCAAAGGAGTGTTTGTAGTAATGTCGACTGGGGGAGCACGCCAGGATACCGCGTGCTTATCGGTATCACTGTACGCGTACAAAGATAGAACTCAGATTTCTAGCCAGTGTGTATAGTCTGCGGCGCTGTGTAGCCCGATCCAGGTACGGTGGAGGCAAATGAGTATGGTGGAGGCAAATGAGAGAGGCAAGTCCACAAGTGGCAGTGTCACGGGTCACTCCCAAATTTTATCTTACTGACTGCATTTTTCTATACGACTCTTCGGGCGATAACTCTGTTAGTCTAGGGGGTCTCGAAACGACGCGATGCTTGTATCTTACCACTCAAGAGAGCTAGTGGTAATCCAAGCTCGTCAAATATACCAGTCGAATCTCTTGTCCAAATGCTCTGCAGCTGTCAATCCATTCCAACACCACAGACTCGAATAACCTCGGCGACGCTACTGGACTCTTCTCAGCCAAAGCTTTCTTCAAAACCATCTCCCGGGCCCGACTTAACAGCAGCGCCGTCCTCCAACCGATCTGCTCCGCCTCCTCGTCGGAAATAGCCTCCTCACGCATCACCAGAGCTTTGAATTCACAACGGAGCCAGTCGGCGACATCGTACCGACGTGCCAGCACGATCCATCGAAGGCTCCCAACATCAATTCGTACCTGTAGCTTGCCAATCGCCAAATCCCGGTCTTTGAGGAATCACCACATCGTCGCGAGCTTCAGGATGGATAACCATTCTTCCAAAGTCATCCACTGACGATGAGCCTTCCCCATGACCATGCAAATATTACTGCGTCGTAGACAGGGTTTGAGTCACGATTTGTTTCAGCGAGCGCTGCGTTCACAGCGGGTACAGTATCTCAGCAATGCTCCAAAGTCAGCGTTGTCTATCCCTTGCAAGTTTTCGTCGCTCTGGCCTTCGGTAGAGCCATTGGACGGCACAGGGAGGGTGCACATCTCCGAAAAGACTTCGGAGGTGTGCTGGTGATATCGAGGAACTTTGTAGATGCATTGCTCGACCTACCAGCAACGAGATTAGTCTTGAGCAAACCACAGCCCGAGACTCGCAGCTCACCTTGAACACGATCTCCAGTTAATATGTTTGGTCGCGGACATCCTGGGCTTCGTCGTCAGGAATGGGGACTGATGCAGTGTCATCGGAATCGGTGAGCTCATTGTCAGCCATTTTTCTAGGACGAACGACCGCAAGAAATTCCGATATGAGATGTAGGGTGACTGCGATAAACACCGGTAGCCTCATGAGCATATGATTCTCGTGGGCTCGAGCGTTAAAGGTTTGGTGAATGTTAACGTCCACTAACAGCAGAAATATCTAGTGGCACCCCTGTCCGCTGGATGTCCGCACGCAAAAGGACTCTCGGATCGCAAGTCGACTCGGAGTCTGAGGTACTGCAGCCAAAGCGGGATCCCAGCGGTTGTCTGTGGGACATCTTCTAGTGGTTTGCCTATCATGCACTATACTTCATGGCTTAAAGCTGAGGTCGCTGAGCCGAACGCGTATGAATTAGCATAGTAGAGAATCAACAGGATACCTAATACTCCGAGCTCGCTTGTTCGGCCAGCCTAAACTCTTCCGCAAATAAGCTCTCAACATATTGGTCCACCGTGAAATCCGACTCGTTCTCGTCATACAGATACCTTGACCCCGGCTCATTCACCTTGAACCGCCTCTCCAACGCCATCTCGCGGGCGCGAGACAGGCCGAAAGCCGTCTCGAAACCAATTTGCTGTGCCTCCTCACGGGAGATAGCCTCACCACGCTGTGCGAGGTCAATATACCCCATCCGCAGCCACGTCGCAATGTCGAATTGCCGCGCCAGGATAATGCGCTGCACGCCTCCCATGTCGTTGCCCCAGTTGTTGTCGAGAGTCTGGATGGCTAGAGTGCGAGCTTCGAGAAAGCGCCATTGTGTGCTAAGCCTGAGGACGGAGATCCATTCATCTTTGGTGAGCCACCGGGATTGTTTTCGCATGACCTGCTTGACGTTTCTGGGGATGCCGAGTGAGGAGTGAGTGCATGGATGTTGGGGTCGAGGCAACGTACAAGGGATACAAGAACTTCAGTAAAGCTCTGAAATCGACGCTGCTGATTCCCTGCAACAGAATAGGATTCCTGTCGCTTTGACCTTCGGCTGGGTATTCATTCCGCGTCGGAAGTGCAAACATGTTCGCGAAAATTTCGGATCCATGTTCAAAGTGATACCGCGGGACCTTGAACAGACTGTCCTCGACCTGCACATGTTCGTGAAGTTCACTTGCGGCGTAATAGAGACTCTGAGAACCTTGAAAGTTATGGTGTCCAAGTAGTACATATGATCCCGCCCGCCGTTAAGGGTAGCCACGGTCTGCGTGGGTTCTTGGGGAGATTCAAGCATCTCCTCATCGTCGGAGGATCCTTGGGGGACTTCGTCCGAAGCGGGAGGGAGGAGCCAGCCGTCGACCATGGTGGCGGGAGGCAAGTGCGGCGATCGTCCTCGATCGTCCCGCTTTTTCTCACGCTGAAATAGCCAAGAATTTGGTGAGCCTGAACATCGACCGAAAAGACGCTTTCGGGCCATTCGATGTGTTGCTGGAAGTGCTGCCAAAGACCAACAAAAATGTTCCTAAGTTGATGGTCGGAATCCAGTAGGGAGCGACGGGCGATTAAAGCAGAAAACTCCATGAATATTCAAGACATGGTGATACTGAAAAGAGGCCCCGGGAAGCTTCACCAAAGGGTTGTCCGAAAAAAGTGGTTTTTGAGGCCAAAATTTGACGATTTCCTTGTCCGAAAAAGTGGTTTTTGAGGCCAAAATTTGGCAACCCTTGTCCGAAAAGTGGTTTTCGAGGGCGACGAGGCGTCTTCGAGCCTATTTTTGCACGCATGTCTGCCACTTTCTCGGTGATTTTCACGCTCGGCGAACACTTTGCTCGGATTTCGCCACGAAAAGGTGTGATTTGAGCCGTTTTGAGCCTATTTTGATGGAAAACTCGATTTTTGTACCTTTTTTTGGCCGGGTCACCTATGTGACATGTCACGACCCTTGTCCGAAAAGTGGTTTTTCAGGCCGATTTGAGCCCAAAAAAAGTGGTTTTTGAGGCCAAAATCTGGGAATTTTTGGGACAACCCTTTGGTGAAGCTTCCCGGGGCCTCTGAAAAGATATCGACACATAGGTCGAGTCGAGTCGCATCATTAATCTACGGTGGGAGGGAGGAGCACAGGAGAACGAGAAGGAAGAGAGTCCTGAAAAGGTTTTCGGTTTCAATCGGCTGTATGCGTGCCAACACGGTATTCGGCCGAAGCTTTCATCTTCACTCCAACTTCCACCTTCACAGTTCACTGCAGAGCCCATCTCGAATCCAGGAAAATAACGACAAGTCGTCCAACCTTTGGAATTTTGGAAAGCGTGGCGGGCAACCATTTACTCGTGGAACGACTGTCACTGACTTTGTGCTAACAATGTCCTTCATCAACAACTTTGTATCTCTTTGTATGAAATTGTAAGTACGCCCTAGAAGTCCGAACTCGCCAGCTCAGTCTGTCTGAACTCGTCGGAAAACGTGGACTCGATATACTGACTAACGCTCTGGAGGCTGTATGAATCCCACCCGTGGTAACCTCTCATAGCTGACTCGCGTGCTTGAATGAGCCGAAACGCCGCCTCCCACCCAATTATCCTTGCCTCGTCCTCAGTAATGCTGCTGTCGGGACGGCATCCGAGTTCGGTGTACCCTTTACGAAGCCAGTCAGGGACGTCATATTGCCTCCCCCAAACAATTCGCTCGACGCTCTGGACGTCGTCACGATTGCTCAGTGCATAAATCGCCAGTTCGCGGAGATCGACGAAGAACCACTTCGAAGCCAGCTTGAGCACGGACACCCACTCCTCCTTCGTCATCCAAGCGTCCTTGTTTTTGTATATCTGCTGGAGGTCGCTGGAAAAGTTTGCATCAGCTGCCACTTCTCGTAGCATGAATTTCCTCTCAACTTACAGGGGATACAAAGCTTTCATCAAGGCCTGGAAGTCCACACGTTCTACGCCCTCCAGCTCAACCGGTTTTTCATCGCTCTGGCCCTCAGCAGTTTCATCTCCCGATGGGAGTGTTGACGCTGTCCCAAAAATCTGGGAGCGGTGCTCAAGATTGTGTCGTGGAACTTTGAAGAGGCAGCCTTCGACCTATCTCCAGCATGAAGCATAAGCGAAAGATGATTTAAGTCGTGAAGCCAAGCTTCACCTTGAAAGTGATAGTCTCCATATAATACGTTTGGTGACGCGAACCGTTGAGCGACTGGAGCTCAGAGGTTGTAACGAGCTGGGGATGCGTCGGCTCTGCCTGGGCAGTCGTTGCTGGATCCATTGTGACGATACAGTAAAGGTATTATGGTGCGACTTGTAGTCACCTCAGCGCTAATTTGCCGCGTTGCGAAACACGCCTGCAGGACAAAAATACGCAGAAGGAGCCCTTGAGAATATCACAACTCTATCCGACATGCCGGCGAATCCCAGTTCCAGGGGGCATCAATGGTCGAGCCAGTCATAAGCCCAGGTGCAGATCTGGAGCCGATCTTGAGGCAGCAGCGTCAGAGAGCCCACATCTCAGACTATTGGTTGTTTGCAGATCTGTAAAGCAAAATCCTCGATAGTGAAAAAAAATCAAATTTGCTGCTCAATGGATCACCATACTTTCAACTACTCGAATGCCGAACTCGCCAACTCCGCCAATCTAAATTCTTCTGCGAAACTGTCCTGTACGTGGGTTTCAACCGTAGCCACAGGAGGCAGCGGGGTGACACTTGGCTCCGGTGCTGCTTCCCCAAACACGGGAATGTAATCTGGAGCGGCAAACGACGGGCGATAATTATAACCCTCCAATTCTCCCTGAACATAGCCCAGTTCTCTCTGAACATCGGTCAGTCGTGTGTCCAACGCCTTTTCTCGTGCTAATCCCAATCGGTATGCGGTCTCCCATCCCACTATCTGCGCCTCCTCAGGCGACATGGTCTGCTTGCGACGGGCGAGATCCATGTAAGCGTCACGCAGCCACGGTGCAATATCGTACTGCCTCGCCAGCATTACACGCTGAACGCTGCCGATTTCCCCTCTCCCGTCCAGATTTTGTATGGCTAATTTCCTAGCACCAAGGAAGCGCCACTCCGTCGAGAGTTTCAGAACAGAGATCCATTCGTCGGTGGTCATCCATTGCGCCTGATTGTTAACGAACTGCTCGAGATCGCTGGGTTCGTGTGAGCGATGCTTCATCTGATGCAGGAACGAGACTTACAGAGGATACAACACCTTGAGCAAGGCTTGGAAGTCGGCGCAGTTCTTTCCTTCGAGAACAACCGGATTCGTGTCGGTCTGACCCTCCAAGGAAACACTGTCGCCCGACGGCAGGGAAAACATCCCCGCAAACACCTCAGAGGTTCGCTCGAAGTGATATCGCGGGACATTGAAGATACGGTTCTCGACCTGTTGAGCGATCAGTAAGAGATAGTCATGGACGCGCAAGGAGAACCTGGAAGGTGATATTCTTGAAGTAATAGTCCTGGTCGCGGGCGGTCAAGGCGGGCGGTGATGCGGGTGGCGATTCAAAATATTGAGGGGAGTCGAGCATGATGGAATAGCAGAGAGAAATTACGGGAGGTACCCATCCTCATGGTATTCGCATGCCTCTCAGGCTGCGGGCGTCAATCCGACGAGCCAATTATACTTAAATCCAGCGCAGAAGCCCAATGAGACGCAGCAGCATCACAAACAATACTTCTGGCCGGGGAACCCACATCTAAACCTCTATTAGAGTCATTAAACAGTTGTTTGCACAATACATTTTACAGAGTAGTACCATGACACAATTCGTCGTTTTCAGCTGTTGGTTGAAACCCGAATCCTCTTCCTTGGCAAAATCGGGAAAGATCTCATGCGATCCACGTCGATAGATTTGCCGTAGACTGAGCGAGTCCATTCATCGAATGACGGTTCACTATCAGATGGGTAGGCCGCGCTCGCAGACTGCGCAGATTTCAACTCTTCTTCGAAAGTGGCTACGACCTCCTGGGGTGAAACTGTGCTTTTCGCGGCCTTCTCGCGCAACTGGGAGAGGTGGAAAGCTGTATCCCACCCTATTTCCTGCGCCTCCTCCGTGGAAAGGACTTCTGTGCGACGCACGAGTACCACATAACCGATGCGGATAAATGAGACGATGCCATACTGCCGTCCAAGCATAACGCGCTCGACGCCGCCAAGGTCGGGACGGGTATGGAGTTGCTGGATTGCAAGTCGTCGGACATCAAGGAACCGCCATTGAGTCGAGAGTTTGAGGACTGAAACCCACTGCTTCTTGGTTAGCCAGTTGTTTAAGCCGGTGCTGAGCACTCGCGGCATGTCCCTATGAAAGTTGAGCGATTCAATGTAGCGGCGGAATTCAGGACTAGCGCACAATGGATAAAGCACCTTGAGAAGTTGTTCGAAGTCGTCACTGCTGATTTCCTCCAGTACGATTGGATTATCGATGCTCCGACCCTCAACGCGCCGATTCTTTGTTGGTAGAGCAAACATATCGGCAAAAACTTCCGACGAGCGCTCAAAGCTGTAACGCGGGACTTTGAACATACGCCCTTGAACCTGTGAGAAGTTATCATGAGTGTCGGTGATAAGTAGCTGACTGCGAGTCTGACCCGAAATATGACGTTATCCAAGAGATAATCCGCATCGTCGCCTGGACCAGCAGTGTTCTTCTGGTGCAAGAGTTGAGATGCAATGCGAGGTGCTTTTTCCTCCAATTTCACCCCTGCTGTTGGCTGAAACAATGACTCGACCGAGCTTGAACGGGATCGTCGAATCATTCTCGGACGCCAACTTGATTCAATTCGGAGGTTTAGCTGCCGCACTACCAGCCCTAGATACTTGAGTTCGAAAGCCCCCAATGAGAGTTGTCGTAGGTCGTCGTGGAAGACAGCAAAAAGACCAATTTGTGTGATTGACTCTGATCACGTAATTCAAAGTTGACAAGTAGTTTTCGAGTTTTCTTCGAGCTCGGACGTCACGAAGGATATTGACTTTGGGTACATGTGTCTTCCAGTAGCTACCGAGTAGTATCTACTATCCACTAGAAATCATTTCTGTTTCTAGACTCATGGTATCAAAAGTTTGTGGTACAGTACCTAGAGCGTCAACTTAGCCTACATAGGCCTCTCCGACTCATAACCTTCGCTGCCAATGTCTGAGTGTGCTGAAGGCGGCCGCTCGGCGTCCTCAGTGAGACCAGGTAGCGAGTATGTGGCACCCGCCAGTTGCGCCTGGTTGAACTCCTCCCCAAAGATGCTGTCGATCGCACTAGTTAAGTGACGCCCCGCGGCCGAGTCTCGCGCAGGCGCACTAGCTGGTAAGCAGTTTTCCATCCTGGCCTTTCTGCCTCTTCCTCTGGAATACTGTTATTCTGGCTGACAAGCTTCATGTAGCTGGTTTTCAACAAACTCGCGACGGCATACTGTCCGTCGCCACGACGATGCGCTCAACGGGCCCAAAGTCTTGTCGCATGGCTAGCTGCTTGATAGCGATATCCCGAGTCTCAAGAAAAAGAAACTTTGTAGAGAGCTTGAGCACCGAGATCCATTCTTCCTTGCACATCCACTGCTGCTGATTGAAGAGGATCTGTCTGATATCCCTGGAATTTTACTTCAGCGTCGCAATCGAAACGATCAGTAGTTGGGAGGGCACCAACAAGGCTCGACCTGCATTTCTCATGAGCATCATCTCCTCACTATATGGCCAACAAGGGGTACCTTGAACGTGATGTTTGTAGAAAGTACTGTCCGTGGCGTACAACAGCCTGTGCTTCGACCTCGGGCAAGCTTTGAGTCGCAAGAGCGTCGGCCATGAAGATGGGATAGGACAAGCCGATATGGGCCTTTTGACACCATAGCCCCGTGGTTCTATGGGCGTCAATATTGCGGAGGCTCATACGGCACAGTGGCAGCTCAGAAGCATCCTTGGGAGAAAGAAGGAGGTAGGTTGACTGCGCGTGTCGAGACGGCGTCAATGAGCTGAGTAGCTCGCGATCGGAATTGCCTCGACGCTGAGCGTAAAACAAGGGCCAGATACCGAAATAGAGATCTGCCATCGTCCTCATTGAAGTTGCATATGTTTCGCAGAGCGTCGAAAGTGCTTGTTGAGCGGGCTACTCCATCAGCTTTCGCAGCTTTATCCAACAGCAATTCAAGGATTTATGCTTTCCCGTCCCAGAATGGAATGGAAGTCTTGGTGGATATGCCCAGGTTAGTGATTCAATGGTCCGTGCTGTGTGAGGCAGGCAATGCAAACACACGTCGATCGTCTATATCCAAAGCGGTAAGCGAGGCCAGTCGCAGATAGGGCGAAAACCTCGAGAATAGAAGGGAGTACATATAAAGAGACAAGTCGCTGATTCAAACCCAAAGATGTTCCACGTAGTACCACAAGCTGCATACTCTCCGGCCTCCAGTGAAGGCGACGCCGCCGAAAGTTATGAAGGGCCATATCTGGTTGACGAGGAATATAATGGGCCACGTGACCCGAAGTATTATCTCGAGAACATCACATTCAAGGTAAGCGCCTCCTCGCCGCCCACCCGTCGACGATAACCAGTGCCACAGGTGGAAGCCCGCATCTTCAAAGTCCCGCGATATCACTTCGAGCACAGCTCTGAAGTCTTTGCGACGACATTCACGCTCCCAGTAGGCGACGGCAATGCCGAAGGGGCCAGCGACGAAAACCCCGTCGTCCTGGAAGGCATCAGCAGCCTCGACTTCCAGCGACTCCTCAAGGTGCTCTATCCGCTGTAGGTCTTCACCTAGCATCGTAAGCCGACCGACCGAGCTGATGCTGCGGCAGGGACATCCCACAGATTCTCAGCATGCCCAAGGACGACTGGATCTCAGTCCTGAAGCTCTCGACGCAGTGGTATTTCATTGACGCGCGCGAGCTCGCGATCCAGCAGCTGAACGATCGACCCGAGATCGGAAGCATCGAACGAATCCTGCTGGCGCGGCAGTACGATGTGGCTGCGTGGCTTCGTATGGGATATAACGATCTCGCAAGGCGCGAAGAGGGTATCTCGCTGGAGGACGCGGCCAAGATTGGATGGGAGACGACGGTCCGGTTGTATCAGACGCGAGAGGCAGCAATCAAGAGCTATTCGGCTACCTCCTATCCTCGCAATAATTGGCACAGCAGCGTTGGTTATGACCAGCGGTTCTCAAACAGCCGCTTCCAGCACGCCGACGTCGAGGGGTCATTCAGAGAGGAATTCAGACGTGCAGATTTGACGAGCGCGGCGTATAATCACCACAGTAGATAAGAGATGGATTGACGGTTCTTGTTGCAGACCAAGAGAGTATTCTTGGTTCCCTTTTCTTCCAGAGAATTGTAAACAACCGAATTTCGTACTCCTCGTCATCATGCGTCGTCTGAGTCGCAAAGCCTTGCGTGTTCCTCTTTGAAAGTTGTGCCCTGCGTCAAGAAATCTTGTCATCGCTTGTGTCGCTGTGCAGGGCCCCGACCACTACCTACGAGGTTCGTCCGGAATGGGGTAAATTTGCCCTCCAGAGTCGACAACACTTCTGGGAAGGTGTCGTAGGAAAAAGTGTATCATCCCTCCACCAGCAAACCAATGCTGTGATAGTACGCGCACACTACTGGGCACAGAGTCGGAAGAGGGATAGTTGCAGCCATGCATGGATTTTGGTCAAACCATCATGGAGGCTAAGACAGAGACAACCTAACATGCGGTAAGCGGGCCGCCACTCCGTGCGGCATGACTCGTACTTTTTATTTTTCATTTTTTTTTTTTTTTTTTTGGAGCGTTTGAATAATGTAACTAAGTCTGCAATGCATTCTCAGAACATCCGCAAGATAACTGGGTAATTCCAGTAAAGCCGGGGAAAAAATCCTGGAGGAAATGCCGTTACGCACTGGTGTTAAGCCTTTGTGTGGGACTCTGGCCTCTAAACTAACCCACTCCAATCTTTCGAGCAGCAGGCCATATACCCACTAAAACCCCCTTGGTACTTGTCCAATCATCCGGCAAGCTATCTTCGTTCTGGAGTATACCGCTCCATGCTTCCAGCACGACATGTTTCTTTTTTGCCAGCGTTCCGAAACGAGTTTTATTTGTCAAAAGTTGGTCTCGTTTCAGGGCAGCATTCATCGAGGCGATCCATCGGTTTTCAATTTCATGCTCACACGCAACTTTTTGCTCGAGAACGCGTTCATTTCTAATTCTCCAGATTAAATGTATGCTTGTAGAGATCAGTGTAGTGAAAAAATTCTCTTTGCCACGCAACCGCTTGCCTCCATGCGATCTAAACCTTGGTAGTGCACATCCGAGGATTACTCCCAAATGGAGCTTTGGCCAGTATCGAAAGCGAGCGGTCCACAACCTTTCGGCCATACACCAAATGAATCGTTGGCCAGGCGCCTCGCATTCTAAAGCAATGTGTTCCATAGTTTCAGGTACACGGCAAGTAATACAGGACCCGAAATGTTCGAAATTTGTGACATGGTCCCAAAAAGTTCCAATGTGAAAAGTGTCATGCATGCAAAGCCACAGGAAGTTGCGTGTAAGTCTGTTGATGTTAGTTGATCTCAAGGACTTCCAGATTTCGGCATCGGACGGGAAGAAACCAAATTGTTCGGCGACGCAGTGTCGTGCTCGATCCAAGTTCGATATGGTTGATTTACGCAGAGGAGATCCTTTCAATTTGACGATCAGTTTGGTGAACAGGCGTTGCGTGCCTTCAGCAAGAAGCATTCCAGGAGAAGTGAACATTAAATCTGGCTCCGTGTCGAGCTCGATTGGGGTAGCTTCACCGGTAAAGTCATGACAAAATTTGTCTATTTTGAAACAGGTTGCAGCCGATCTTTCGTTGAGTAGACTAATGATACTCTTGATCAAAGGGAAGTTGTCGTCGAGGGGGTTGTTCTCGTATTTTATTCGATTAGAGACGAAGACTGATCCCAACAGTGCGGAATGGCTGCAGACAGTTAGAGGGCTTGTAAGGGAGGTATTCTGAAGGATATATAGTAGTCCGGAGAGCAACGCAAGGTTGTATGAAGGGGACAGGCCGGGATGTAGACGAGGAAGCGAAGGACGGATAAAGTGGGATGTTGTGCCGGAGTCTGTGTTAAACTTGATCACAAATTCCATTGCGCTATCGGGCTGTGTAGCCATGGGTTTGACTCTTGCATGTAATAGGGCTGTTGTAGGTTCATCGCGCTGGGTTAGAACGCTGTAGCGCTGGGCAGGTATTTCGGTAAGATGGTCTTCGGACGCAAAAATGCGGAATCCGTGTGACAAATCTGTCAATCGATAGAACGGATCAAAGAACAACATCTCGTTGTCATCACTTGCCGCTCGGAGAGCATCGACCTCTGCTTTCATCGACTCGCAACCATCCTCGCACTGGAAACCTGGGTTCCATTTTGCCGGGATGCAGGTTAGCAACAGCTTCGCGCTCTCTACACATTCTCCTGGATTCTCGCATCCAAATTGTATGCGGTCTCGTTGGCATGGAGGACAGCCGCAGTTTTTGCGTCCGATTCCTGAAGGGTTCAGGGTGTGTGGTCTCCTTGCTACAGATGTTTTCCGGTGAGCTATGGAAATCACGTCGTCTACTGTTTTAACACCATGTCTGATCCGCAAGCAGGTTATCGCTTTTTTCCTCTTGATACTCGCAAATCTCGAGACGTTCAAGGCGATATGCTGCCAAATTGGCATTTTGAGTCGTATCTCGGTTTCGATAGATAGAGCTGTGAAGCGTAAGTCATATTTGCTCGCTGCTCGGATCATGCGCTTCAAGTCGTCTGGCAGGGGATTTATTCTCCATTCCGGAATCCGGACATTCTGTAAGAAGAGATTATACAGCAATCCTTGGTTGGTCTGGGTCTGGTCCATTTTCCAGCGCTGAAGGATGGTATGTTCTGCAAAGTATGACCAATTAGAGCGATGAATACCTTGTCGTAGGAATTCCTTCAGGTTCCAAAGATCAATCGCTTCGTTTCTCGACTGTATATCAAGAATCTGTTTGCCGCCATTCAGGATTGGCAGGGCCATTGATCTGTGCGCGATACGAGGTTTCTTCCCCTTCCAGAGAAAATTATCTCTCATCCTGATTAGGGATCTTTCGACATCTGCGGGCATTCCTTGTACTCTCGCGAGGTATTGGGTCCGACCGCCTATCACCATGTTGATTACATGGCGTCGTCCTTCTATGGAAGGTTGGGTTTGGTCCCAGCGATTGAGATCACGCTCAATTTTCTCCAATGTCTCCGGCCACGGGGTTGTATAGGGTATGTCGTTTCCCACCCAAGCACCAAGGAATCGGCATGGTTCACGGTCATCCATTATCTTCAAGTTGCCGGGAATTGGGATCGGAGTACCTTTCCACCTCCGATTCGAGACAAGCTCTTTTCTATAGTGATTTGAACCAAAGGGAAGCAACACAGTCTTGGTCATATTGTATTTTGAAGTCGACGCGCAGCACCATAGGTCAAGGATCTTCCACAATGCTGTCCAATTGTCAGCCTCGGATAGAAAGATTGTTGTGTCGTCAGCGAACAGGGACACAATGAGTCGTCGTTCAGTGCCGGGAATGGTGATGCCGTGTAAGTCTGATTTTCTTAATAAGCAAGCGAGCGGCTCGATTGCTAAGTTGAATAGCAGGCAGGAGATAGGATCCCCTTGGCGGACTCCGCGTGTTACAGTGAATGGTTTGCTCAATTCTCCGTTCACCATTACCCTTGTCTCGGCGTTTGTATATAGGTTCCCGATGAGGACACAGAATCTCTCGGGAAAGCGCATGTGTCGGAGAGTAGACAGTAAGTAGGAGTGATCTATCCTATCGTAGGCTTTCTCTTGGTCAAGCGCAACAATCAAGCCATTTTCCTCCACTGCGTCAGCAAAGTTCAGCAAGTGTTTTACCTGTTTCACTTGGTCCTCGATCTTGCGACCTTTCATAAAACCAGCTTGGTCGGGGTGTATGAGGTGGGGGGCGACCTCGGTAAGCCTGAGTGAGTGTGCTTTTGTCAGTAGCTTATAATCCGTATTCAAAAGTGTTACAGGACGATAGTTCGCGATTTCGGCTTGATCTCCTTTTTTATAAATCGGGCACATCCATCCAGTATTGAATTCGGTTCCCAATACGATACCGTGGTTTTCAATATCTTCGAAGAGGTCTTCCATAAGTCCTATCGCATCCCATGAGTCCTCGTTTGCGTGTATTTTCGATTTGTGTTGGATTTCTAACCACTTGTAGAACTCGTATGGTAGGCCATCAATTCCGGCGGCCGATCCAGACTTGGAAATCTTCAAAGCCGATCTAAGTTCGTGGGCCAACAATTTGCGTTCCATGGTGTGGTGCTGATCATTCTCGAGGTGCGCATCACAATGTTCATGTACGATCGATGTTGCAAGCAATTTTGCATAATTGTCAGGAAGATCTTTGCTTTGGATGTTGTTATGGTATTCGCGCGCCATTTTGGCCATTTCTTTCGGGCGTGTCTCGTACGTTCCTTGTTGAGACAATGATCTGTTAACGAATTCATGTACTGTCTCCTTCAGGTGATATCCGGCAGCAGATTTTGTCCAGAATGCGCTGTGGAGGGTCTCACCTTCGACATCGTAACGGGTTTGTCCAATGTCTTTCTTGCGTTGGGCTCGTTCGGCAAGGCACTCATTTATTTTATTTTGGAGCATGTACGCTGCGACATTACGATCATCTGCTGGGATGTCGTGGTCGTGGATGATTAGGTGGAGGCGTGCTTTCCATGTCCGTAAATCTTTAAGTTCCTCGTCTTGAATTGATGAGCATTTCTTTGCATGCAGTATTATGTCGCGCTTGAATTTGGCCCATAAAGTTTGGACGTTTCTCTCAGGTTGCCGAGAGGAGTGTTTGAGTGTTTCGAGCTCGGCTCTCATTTGGAACCCGAGACGATCAACCTCCGAGGTAAATTTTCGTGTTTTCAACAGATAAATCGGGAGGCTAAATCTTCCTTTGCCAGGTCTTTCGGTCTGTCTAGCAACGAGTTGGGCGGTAACCAGAGAGTGGTCCGTCTTGATGGCGGTTTGTTCGATGCTCCAAGCACGGCATGAGTCAAACAAGTGGTGCTGTATGTATATTCGGTCTATTCTCGATGCTGAGAATGTTACTGAGTTCTTCGTAGGAATCGTTTTGCGTTGCACACAAGTGTATTCTCTCGTGTCAGGGAAAGTGTTTCTCCACCCGTCTTCCATGTGGAAGAGGGATTTGAGTCGCTGAAAACTTAATGGCACATAGGACACGGACCCCGACAGCCGATCCCTTCCATCTTCAACAAAGTTCCAGTCTCCGAGCATTATGTCTGGTAGGGGAAGTTGTTTGTCATCCCGCCATTTTGACCAAAGGTTTTTCCATAATTCATCCCTATCTTGGGGACTGTTCGGTGCATAGATGTTCAGCATGGTGAGGGTTTTTCCTTTGTGCCAGGGCACGGCCACCATTAAAGCACGACCAGGTATGAGCTCGAAGCTCTGTGTGTTGTCGACATCTACAAATTTCCTGTTCAACAATATCGCTACACCTGCTGTCGAAGTTGGGTTTGTCGGGTGAGCGGAATGGAACACTTTAAACCACCGTTGGTATATCAGATTGAAGTCGTTTGCGCCCGTAGTGTCAAAATGGGTTTCCTGCATCCCTAGAATACCGAGGCGTTGCTCGTCAATCATCTGTTTGAGGTATCTAAATTTATGGTGTGCCCCGTGCATCGATGTTGCAATATCTCTTCCGGCGATATTCAGCGACCCAATTCCAAGGTTAGAACGGGTCGACTTTGTAGTTGGGGGTAAGTCAGCTTTCTTGTTTCTCCTCCGGATTTCAGAGTTGATAATATCCCAGTCGTCTGTGATATCTTCGCTAAGTAGTTGATCTTTAGGAGGGATTTGCTCTGCACGATATTGATTTTCATTTTTAACAACTCGAAAGTTCTGGCTGCAAGTGCAAACCCGCAGCAATCCTTCAATTAGTATCCCCAGGCTTCCGCAAATCTGAGTATCAGTGCGATCCGAACTGCAGCGAAAAACGCGACGCGTCTTGGACGCGTCAGTCATGTGGTGTGTGACATCAGTGACCTGTATCACATCCCTCCTCTCCGTCTTCCTTCATCTTGGGGTTTGTTCTGCTGGTCCCGTCCCCCGAAGCGCCGATCCCGGACAACCCATATGGCTTATCAACGCGTCCCACCCCGCTAAAACACGTCGATATCGTACAGATTGCAGCGTCTCCTAGATTAAGTACCACGCAAGTACTTAAGTACCACATCTCCGACCAATATTTGCCGAGCCCACTCCTCCTGGTTGGTTGGCTTCTGGTGCCTCCCTGCTTCGTGTTGACTTAAACCAGGGACAAGGGCACCAGGCATTGGTGTGGAATCCTGTTTCGCATGAAGGTTGATTTGCTGATGCTATGTGCAGGCTCAGATACACTGTCTCAAGTTTACATTTATCTGCTAACAGAATACCACTAGGTATGCCGCTATCTTTGCTTTTCGTTTGGGCCGGTTTTCACTTTGTTTATGCCTTTCTGCCCAAACTATGTGTCCCTCATTGCCAACTTTGATCATCACACCCTTCTCCTTTCTCCCCATTTTCTTCAGCCTCTCCAGTATTTCCCTCATCCAATCTATATCTAATTCCTTTTCAGCCTTGCATTCGAATTTGGTACGGCCGTCGCCGTCACCGTTGATCCAACCACCTACAAGCTCGATGTCTTGTCCTCTGAGATTTCGGCTTCCCGCAAGCAAGGATTTCAGCTCCGCGCCATCCAGTTGCGTGCATTGTATTATTACCAAAAGTTTTCCTGCGCTAATTTGAAGGCCGCTTTCTTTTGTTCTGTTAGTTGCACGGCGTTCGCAACAACCAGATGCATCGAATCTGTCAAGTCGACAAAGTTGAAGCAAAATTTGTTCGCTGTGCGACTGAATCGGTGCGTGCGCTACGCTCTCTGTTTCCTTTTTATTACTGAATAATCCCTTGTAATGCCTACATTCATTCTGCTGCAATGTCCACGCCTTCCACTTCATTCAAGATATGATTCCAATGCTCACTTTCTATAGCGTTGATTTGGTGTGTTCCTCTTTTTTTCTTTGCATTCTAACAGAGTCAAACTACGATCAGACTCGATTGCGCGAAGGAGCGCTCTCGAGGCCAAAAGGACACCCCGAGCTCGAGTCAGTGTCAGTAATTTTACCTTCTTTCCTCTGCTGACGCGACTCTGAGCGGTACAAAACTGCGATGTGCGTCAGTATTAGACGTGCATATTCGTAAGTGAAATATCTGTGCCAACTTCACAAGCGGGTCTAATATATGTCTCAAAGTGTGATTGAAGCCAACTACTGGGGCCATTTTGATACAATTTGTCGCCCACTGCCCAGGTGATCATTGACCTAGTGAGTTATCGATTGTTCCGAGTCAGCTAGAGCCTAAGTCATATATTCAGACAGCAACAGATCAATGAGCCAACCTTCGATGGACGACAGCGGTGCGCGGCTCCTCAGTGTTATTCTAGCTTGCATGTGTATTATAGTACCCTGATTACATTGCATTTTGCCGAAATTGAACGTACGCGACCCAAAAATGAGCGGTTCAACCAAAATCAATTAGCGCCGGCGCGCACTAAGTAATTTGGAGTGCTTTGGGCACTAATTTCCCTTCAAAAAAGGGGCACTCACTATTCACAGTGTCAATACGATCGGAATCGCTCGAACTAAAGAAAATGTTGTACAGCTACTGATTCAACCTGAATAGCTTCCACGGAAGAGTTCAAACGGAAATTCACCTTAGAAAACTTGATTCCGAGACGCGATGCTGAAACTCAACCAAAGCTGAAGATGATTTCTATCATTTGACTACTAGATTTTGCGGGACAACAAGGAAATTGAGCGCGACTCGAGCTCACAGTTGGGTTCTTGTTGGATTCCGGACGACGGCGACAACTTCGTCGTTACTACTTCGAGAATCGAGGAACTTGCGATCTGTTGGCCCAGGGTGTCACCACCACATTGATTCAGAAGTAACAACAGAAGATTTATTCTGATTGAAATTCCAGGCTCAAAGCTCGCTCGCTCGCCGCTTGCGCGTCGACCAGCTCGCATTGAGTCAACGTCGGTTTTGCGGGTACCAATGCCCTGGATTCTAAATCAGATGTCATCAGATGTATCATCAAATTCGTGGGAGAAAAACGCGTTTTCCTTACAAGCTGAAATGCGGACACTGATGCAATCAAAATCTCGACTTCCTCATCCTGAAAAACGAAAAGAACGACTACTTATTCCAAAATATTTACGCTCGGCGTCACGCATCAGAGCGGTGCCGAGATGCCGTCGCGTGACCTGATCGCTCGGTGATTGTTCCAAATTGGGTGATGCACTTTCGTAGGCGGCGGCGCGTTGGTCGCGCTATATTGTCGTTCCAAAAGCTTTGCTACCTCGGTAATACGTGTCAATGTATTTGTATCTTAGTCTGAAAGCTTCACGCAATTGAAACGAGCCAAAATGAGGAGATTATACTGTGATTTTTGTGTATTTTCAACTGTTAGCCTCAGTTTTCGGCGGAATTTAGCGCGGCATCTCTGCCAAGTAGCGCGTTCAAGCTCCTGTATGCTTACATGAGTTGTTTGAACGCAGAGAAGGTGTCCCGGGTACATTTAGTGGAGAAACAGTGAAGAGAACCCGCCAATTTCCTTTTTGGGTTGTTCAACTTGGCTTTGACGCGAGTTTACGCAAAATATGCAGTCTCTTTCAACGTTCTGAGGATACAGAATCATCAAGTGGGTCTAGTGGACTCTCCCCAAAGAGTGGTGAGAGCAGGGTGTGCTAGAATAAAGCACATCGAATTTATTTTGCTGCGTAAGTGAATGTGGAGAGCGTAAGTAGCGTAAGTACTTACGCTGGGTAAATTTACGGTAAAGATCGTAAATTTTGTAAATCGGCCCTCGGCTAACGGTCTAGGGCTTTCCATACGCAGTATATGACGGTAAATCCATCACGCCGCTTAGCGTTGTGATCAAGATTTACTTTCTCAACTTACTGTGTCAGTCCGCGCGTTTGCCAGCGTTCAGACGCGTTTTGAGCGTGTCTTATAATAGTATGAGCATGAAATCATACTCTACGCTCTAAAAAACGCGTCTTATTGACGTGTACGACACGCAAATCAGCCAACTTACAGCATTCCATCAAAACAATACTGAAGAGCAATATGAGACTTGCGCGTGTGCAGACCCGTACCTACGTCCAGAATTAGTTTTGGTAGATGTATATGAGCATTCTAGCCTATTTTCTGAGTACGGGAGCCCGTTTTTGACCCCAAATAATTACTTTTTTGTGAAAACCTCGTGATTTGGCATGTGCTGCTTCCTCAGCTTCAGTAGGGATTTGAAGGAACATTCCTGATGTCAATATTGCGTGATTAATAAATATAGAGTACAGTTTGACCCTATATACAGGAGTCCTACCTCTTAAAGGGCATGCAGAAGTGGCAAACAAGCCACTGATTCCAAATGAGTCCAATATTCTATCCCAAGAGCCATAAACTCAATAGAAAGTCCTTCCCTCATTATACCTCTCTTAGTATGAGCTAAATGATGAGTCTTTGGGTCTAGAAATACAGCTGTATTGTTACTTGAGCTCAGCAATGAACCCAGTATGTATATTGCCTTGTTTCTCACAGAAAACCGCTTTCAAAACATTCTTTTCTTTCCAGCAGGTAGCTATAAACTCAATGAACTCGTCAATCTAAATGGGCTTCCAATTAGAGCACCCAACATGCAGGAGCGCGCGAGGGTGCTGCTTGTTTCCTAAACAGGAAACAGATTGACAGCTGATGGGATTCTGATGCCGACTCGGCGATTTACCGTGACGTGACATATTTACTGATCAAAACGTAAATATAAGCAGATAAAGAGACTTAAAAGTACTCGTAACCCTAAACTAGGGCAACAGATCAATGGGACCACGTTCCTTCCTTTTGTTCCAATTTTGTTCCACCCTCCATCCCCAGACAACCTTTCTTTGCGTCGGGTTCAGCTGCGAATTTAGCTGAAAGGCCACTATCGATACTTAGGCCGAGTCTGACGCGGGCCCGTTTTTTCCAAGGTTTTTCCTCTCGAACTGCCAGTGCTATGGACATCGAGCAAGCCTCACCCATACAGATGCCGTTTCTGCTAGAACCCATACCTGTGGAACCTAGCATGGTCTCTAAAAACCTTTTGGGCACCAACAATCTACCTGCTGAACATGAATTCCCTGCTCTCCGAGATTTCGTGGCTCGAGGAAGTGCGCGTCGCGCATTTTTAGACTCCAAAATCTCCCCGTTGAAGGTTGAACTCGAAAAGCTTGTCGAGGAACGAGATGCTCTTGACGTGGAGATCCGGAAGCACGAAGGAGCTATTTCGCCGCTCCGCCACCTGCCAACAGAGATTCTGTCGCTCATATTCACATACGCAATCCAGCCTGGCCCGGGCGAATCGTTCAGATACTTCGCGTATTATCACTTCATGGATATGAAGTTCGGACCATTGCCTCTTAGCGCAGTGTGCAGTCGGTGGCGCAGGATCGCGCTCTCGCAGTCCAATCTTTGGACTTTTTTTCCGCTCAACTTCCAAGAAGTGCTGCCGGAATCCGTCCCAGTTGAAGAAACCCTCTCGGCAGTGAAGATCCATGTCGAACGCTCGCGACAAGCTCCGCTCAAACTCCTTTTCTTGCCCTTCTATGAGCACAGGCTCACAGAGCTCGAGCAGCAAGTGCTTGATCTTCTCACTCCGCACATCGCACGCTGGGAGGAGGTGGATTTTCATGGCACTCCACAAATCTACGAATCCTTGTGCACCTGGAGTGCGGAATTTCTTGCTCTTCGTAAATTGCACATCTCCGTTGATAGCCAAGACGAAGAAGTCCAGCTGGACATCGGCAACGTTTTTGCCTTTTGTCCCAGATTAGAAGAGGCTTTTGTCAATATTGAAAGCTCGGACAATACACCGGTTGCCTTTGTTCCAGACACTTCAAGTCTGCGTCGATATGGTGCAAAGAATTCATGGAGATATCATGTGGACGTCTTACGCCTTGCGAGAGATCTCGTGGATTGTGTGCTCCGTGTCACCGAACCCTTTGACCCCTTCCCGACGGGAGATAAAATCTCGCTTCCCCACCTCTGCCGCCTCGCCGTATCAGACGTCCAACCCCTTCATGTCTTGGACACCCCAGCACTGCAGGAGTTGTACTGCTCTGAACATACCGCAGATTTACACGACCGACTCAGGGAGTTGCCCAGGTTGAGGAAACTGTTCGTTGGTGAACCGCGGATCCCTGTCGACCTTCAATCCTTCATGCACTCTGTGCCCGCTCTCACCGCTCTCTGTATGTATCTCCCCATGAACTACGCTTCCACCCTATTCGAGCTCCTCAATTCCTCACCTTCCCGCACGACAAACCAGAACCAAGACGTCCCCAATCTTCTTGCGCTACATACCCTCGGACTGTGCTTCGGTCCAGAAAACAGTACCACAATGGGCGAACCCATCGACCAGGACAAGTTAATGCGTGCGGTGGAAGCACGGTGGCACGGTGGCCAACTGCGATCCTTCCGAATGTATGCCATGAAATTTGCTCCCTCGGAGAGTACGCTCAAGTGCATGGAAGCTTTACGCCAGGACGGGATGGAGTTTATTCTGGAGAACGACTCGATGGATTTGTACGAAAGAATGGTTCCTCATGGTTTTTGCCTGTACAGCGACACGTATGACCTCATGGAGAGGATGCTAGAATGAACGGTTTTCGATACTGGGTACCGTTCAATCATTGTGAGTACAAAGTAATGAGGATGCTTGACACTTTCTTACCCATTTGCGGATGTTGTGATTAGCGATACCTTTTCTCTTCTACGACAATCGAGGTCCGTATAACGCGCCACTGTATGAACCAGCACGATGTCAGGATTAGGATTCAGCGGCGGCTTCCACTCAGCGGTCCTTACCTCCCAAGCCTAAACCTGCACCTGTGTTGTTCAAATGCTGCTACTATGGAAAGCCAGCACGCGTTCAGACAGGCTCCGGTTTCGTGAGAAAGTCGCTTTCTATGCTAAAAGCGCAAGTCGATCGCTCACAGGATGCTCCACCCAAGCTCATCCTCTTTACCTCCGACGACTCTCGACTCGCACAGGTCGAGCAGCGCGTGCTTGATATCCTGAGGGCAACATACTGGTCGCTGGATATGTTGTGGCGGAATTTGTGATATCACGTTATCACAAGGTTCCAAATCTTCCAGTACCTACCTGCCACTGGCAATTTCGAAATTTCGTCTCTTTTGAGAGCCTTTTCGTGGCCTTCAGCGCAAAGGTTGTTGGCGTTACTAGTATTTGCATTTGTTATAGCTCTACCCCTGAGCACTCCCATTTGGCACACCAACTGCAGCCTCTCCTAGCGTGTACAATTCAAGTAGGCCCATCTCATCTTGCCTTTCTACAGGCAGCATACTTATCTTTCAGTAGCCACTTCCGCACTCCCATCATCCACACTGGGACGCTGCCTCCGGAAGCACTTCCGCATACAACCCAGCATGATAGAACCCAGCACGATATCCACAGACATCTTAGACACAAACAATCCACCAGCGGAGCACGATTTCCCTGCTCTCCGAGACTTCATCGAGCGAGCAACTGCACGTCGCGCATTTTTAGATGATTTCATAGATCCGCTCAAGGTTGAATTCGACCTGCTTCGCGAGGAACGCAGTGCTCTCGAGGTCGAGATACGAAAACACGAAAGGGCTGTTTCGCCACTCCGCCGATTTCCTACAGAGCTCATGTCGGAGATATTCGCACAGGCTGTCCAGCCTTGCGAAATCCTCAAGGATTCCAGCAATTCCTATTTTCTGGATATGCAGTCGGGGCCTTGGCTGCTTAGCGCGGTGTGCAGCCGGTGGCGCGGTATCGCGCTTTCACAACCGAATCTTTGGGCATTTCTCCCCCTCAATTTCCGGCGAAGGCGGTCAACATTGGAGCGTGTAGCAGGAACGCTTTCCATTGTGCAAGCACATATTGATCGCTCGCAGAACGCCCCGTTCAAACTCATTTTCATCCCCTCCTATACCACTCGGCTCTTAGAGGTCGAGCAGGACGTGCTCGGCCGTCTGATTCCGCACATCGCTCGCTGGGAGGAGCTGGTTATTTCCGGCACTCCGGCCCTATACAAATCATTGGCCACCCGGAGCGCATCGACAGGGTTTCCTACTCTGCGCACATTGGCGATCTTGGTTCACAAAGCAGGAAACGAGGGCATTCGGAACGTCTTTGATTCTTGCCCGAGATTGGAAGAGGTCTTCTTCAACATGGAAAGCAAGGACAATACTCCAGTCGATTTCTATGTGGACACCACCATTCTTCGTCGATATGGAGCAAAAAATTCCTGGGAGCGCCATATAGATGTCTTGAGCAATGCGAACAATCTTGTGGACTGTGTGCTTCGCTTTACCTTCCCCTTTCGTCCCGTCTTGACCGAAACCAAAATTCAGCTCCCTCATCTCTCCCGCCTCGCCGTCATCCATAACAAAGCTCTCGACTTTCTAGAAGCCCCTGCACTCCAAGAATTATACTGTTGCGATCACCTCCCCGAGCTGTACGACCAACTCAGGCAGTTTCCCAGCTTGCAGAAACTGTTCGTCGGTGCACCGCCGCACTCGGTAACGGTCGATCTTGACTCCTTCATGCACTCGGTACCCACCGTCACTTCGCTTTGTGTGTATCTTCCCATGAACTCGGCTCCCGCCATGTTCAAGGTCTTGCGAACTTCATCCACTACGATCCAGCAGAATCAAGATAGCACGAGCGACGGTCTTCCTTTCCTGCGCACTCTAGCGCTGTGTATCGGTCCCCAGAGCAGCACCGACATCGGCGGGCCGCTCAACCAGGACGAGCTCATGCACGCAATTGAGACCCAGTGGCGCAGGGGCCTCCGTTCTTTGCACATTTACGTGGCGAAATTCGTTCCTTCAGAGAACACTCTTGAGCGGATGGAAACGCTTCGTCAGCAAGGCATGCACCTCGTACTGGAGAAACACGCTTTACAGGTGTACCAAAGGATGGTCGAGCCGGACTTTCGCCTGTACACAGATTCGTATGATCTATCCGAGGCCATGATGGGATTCTGGAACTCGACCTAGGATTGACGCGGATGGATTCTGATGCAATCTTTTAGTTACATTCTCTTTTCATTGCGAACTATTCTATCTAGATGGTATGTAAGTACATCCTAAACCGTATAGCGGCCGGGAAATTCAATAAAAATACGTCGAAAGCAGAGCGATGAGCAATGCGAAATGCGATATCGTACAAACAACTGGTGGCAGCAGTAACTGTCCTATGCCCACTTCCCCAGCAACGCCATCAGTCCGCACCCTAGCAGCATCGTCCCCAGCGCGTACACCAGCCTCCCGTTCGAGCTGTTCATCATCTCCTTGTTGAATAGGAATTCGTGCGCGAGGAGCTGCGGTCTATTTAGCCACATCGAACGGAAGTAGCGGATGACAGCACACACCTCAACGAGCCCCGTATATATCAGTATGCCTGCGCTCAGCGAGTCAAGCACACCGCTGACGATGGAGGCGGTCGCGCTGCCTGGGTTGTACGAGCTGCGTAGTCCGAGTCCGACAGCGATACCGACGGGCGTGCTGAGTCCGTATATGATCGCGGCGAGGATGGGTACGTAGTTGTACTGTGGCGGCAGCTTGATGAAGGCTAGTCGGGATCCTAGCCCCAGACCTTCGAATGTTTCTATAGACAGGCTTATCAGCGAAGGAAGATGCAAAGAGGGGGTGACACGGACGGTGGAAGACGATGACGACGAAGAGGATTTTGAATCCCTCGTCGACGGCAAGTGTTAGTCCGATGAGGACGCTAAACATCGAGGTGAGTTCATGTCGGAGGGGAAGATGACCAAGTTGCTCACCTGTGTAATAATACACCGAATTCCAGTATCGCGATACCGACTATTTGAGCGGCGGCAGAGTCATCGAGATGCGATAGCTCTCCATGACTATGCCCGTGGTGGTGGTGTCGTTGTTCCTCGACATCACTAGCACTCTCTTTCGGAGGCGTTTGAGTGCCTTCCGGGCCGTGAGCAGCATGCGAGCCCGTGTAATGTCCGTGCGGGTCTGTATTTTCGTTTAGACACAGATTCACCCAATACAGCCGGGAACACATCGATAGAAACAGTATCCGAGCAATCTGTTCGAGCACACCGAGTTCAATCAACCCTGATTGCAGCGGAATCTATGGACTGGCGTGCGGCGAAACTGAAGCTGGAACTGTTCAGAGTATCCACGCCAATTTCAGCCTCCACCGAGATTCATAAATTCTGCTAGCAAAGGGGACCTTGCGCGTCTCCCTAGTACCGGGATACTCCAGCTTTGCTCGAATTGTGTCGTTGCTAACGATATTGACCTGACTATCACCACTGAAACACTTACCATGACGCAGGCCTAACTTGGCAAGTTTTGAGGTCCCCCATCGGAACGCAATGAGCTCTACAATGAATATGGAGAATATGCTCAGCAAGCATAGCGCTAGTGCATATGGCTATGTTTTGATGGGTGAGTGTGGCGACTTGTAGTAGTATTAGCCACATACGTATTCTGACCACCCGGGCGACAGACATGGAGACGACAATTCCTCCAGCCCTGGTGATAATAGATGTATGAATGCAGTCGCAATCTGCAGATAGCGGGGATTTTTTGAATACTTTGCCTCGAACAAGATATGAAAAACCTACGATCACTCCCGATCCGAAATATTTGGCAAAACTACACAACATACGGGCTTGTCAACGCACCATTAGAAGCAGATGAATCTTAACTCACTCGAATACGCTTTTTGGCACATGTAACCACTTCGAGCGTCGTGCCAGCACAGGAAATAATGTCCCCGCCGTCGCGCATACGAGGACGATGAACACAGACGCTATTCGCAGGTGCAAGTAGGTGTCCGGATTGTTAACAGCGCTACAATCGTCAGAATCAGACGACATTGGTGGGGGGCGAGAAGGTGAAGGTAGAAGGCAAGCCGAGTAAGGTTTTTCTGAGGCTGACCGTGACCGGGGAGGTCCTCCAAATTTTCCTTATCGGTCCCAGCCAATCAGAAGGCGTCAATATTGCCTCATTGGCTTTTTGTAGGAATTTTCGAGGGGGTGAGGGTGAGGTCACCTCGAAAAAAGCGTGAGTTTCGGGGTCGGTCTAGCATAACTATAGCAATAACATTACATGTACAACGAAATAAACAAGTAGACCAGTTCCCAGGTAGTATGTACTTCTCCAGACGAGGGGGGACCCAAGACAACGTGTGTATGTATAGGTAGAGCGTCGAGCACGCCTGAGCCTCGAGATCAGACGAAGAATGTGACAAAGGATGTACGAGGAAGACCGTGAACGGCAAGGCGTCAAAACACCAAAAAAAGCCTCAAGCGAGGCCGAAGCGTGAACGTGAAGGGCAGCGTGAAAAATGAAGCGTAATGTACTTGAGTATGTGTGAGAGCAGAGCGAGCAAGCAAGTAGCAAAGCAAGCTGAGACGGAGAGAGAGGCGGACAACAACAACAGCGATGGAGTCTTGGCAGGTGAGGGACGAGTGGTCGTAAATACGACGGAGCGCGAAAGCAGGCGGGATTGACAGAGAGGCACGGTGATTTCATGTGTTGGTGGTGCCTCACATCAATTGCGAATGCCTGGGATCGAACTCATCCGGCACAGCACGCGAGTCCCTCGTATACGCCAACAACGTGCTTCCCCTTGGCGCATCCAACGACGTCGGACGAGACTCCGCCAACGCCGGCTCATCCTGGAAATCAGTCCCCATCTCAAACGGCGAATCAGCAGCAAACAACGAATGCCCATCCTCCGTCCGAGCGTTACGCGTCCCAGAAGACTGGCGGCGGTCGTCTACGTCGCCTGGTGCGGTGTGTTCGTAGGGGTCATGCGATGGGGGCACGGGGAATGGGTACGCCGCATATTCCGATGCGTCGGGGAGATAAGGAGTGCTCCCGTGTCCGGCCGTGGGTGCAGCGGTCGACGGTGTCAACATCCCTGACGCGTTGTCCTCAGCAAACTCCGGGCTATGTCGGGCGTACGACGGTTCGTCGAAGGAGTGTCCGGAGGTGGACGCTGGCGGCGTGGTGAAAGTCGACACGGACATTGCGGCACCAAGGTAAGGGGTGATGGTCGCAGGGCCGCCACTCATTGTGCGCGGGGTGGGAGAGGGGGACGCGTTCGGGCGGAAGGATCCAGCGGGCGACGCAAGGTCGTAACGCGAAGCCATGTCGAGTCGACTCCATGCGCCTTCACCTTTCTCGTTCCCGAGCCACTGAGACATTGGTGGCGTGGCAGCTTCCTCAGCGCGCGCGCGGGCACGTCGACGGCGTACGAATAGTGCAGCGAGGGCGAGCAAGAGGAGGATAACCACTACGATGATTGGGATGATGATTGCTGCGATGGGTTTGGAGGAGGAAGCGGACACAGGCGAGGCAGTGGGAGACGAAGCGGGGAGCGTCGTGGGGTCCTTGGAAATGGGTTCTGACTGGGACCCTGTGGAGATGCCGGCGGGTATAGTAGGCTTAGCCGAGTCAGAGGTCTGCTTGACAGTGGACGAGGAAGCAAGATGAGATGAACTAGCAGGGGTGGAGGATTTCTGCGGCTGTACGACGTTGGCTTGGGATTTGGGAGGATCGGGTTTCTGGGAAGTTGGAGGGGGAGGTGGTGGAGCAGGAGGAGGTGTAGGTTTTTGCGTAGGGCTTCATGGGAGTATTGTCAATGAGTGTCTAAGTAAACCAACAAAAAGCTTAGACATACGTGGATGTTTTCGGCGGAGCTGGCGGGTCCTTCGGGGGATCGAATGGGTTGAACGGGTTTCCTCCGTGGCCGAACCCATTGCCAAAAGGATTGCCGTTACCAGATTTACCCGTCGGAAAAGTCGGGGTGTGAACGGTCACAGTATGGCCAAGAAATGTAAAGGTGTAGTCCGGTGCCGGTGCTGGGACGGCAGAGCAAAGAGCGAGTAGGGTCAGTAGGAAGACCAAGGAGAGTGGGGAAAAGAGTGCAAGGTGGGCATTGCCCATGGCGCGCTGCGCTGCCAGAAAGAGAAGCAGCTACAGAACGACCGAACGGTGACGGAGGACGAGATACCTCAACGTCGTGGCCCAGAGACAACCAGGATAGCCGTGAGGGACGGAATGGCGTGTGGAATCAGGCTGATCACCGCATCGCACGCTTATTGTAAGCGCAACTTTGTTCTTGATGGCGCCCTTGTGCAGCCTTGTTCTTGTTCCAGCGCCTTACCAGAAAGCCGTCGCAGTTCAGGAACACAAGTTAACAGCGGAAACACCCAGCAGCTCCGCACAAATGTTTGAGTAATGCTTGCAACCGAGAATACGACGGATAGGGACTGATTTCAGAGACGGAACAGATAGGCCGCAATTATGACGGAAAGGATTCAAATAGTAGTCTTTGTAATTTTATGAGGCTCGGAGCTTCGGTTTTGTAAAGCAGAAAAAACAAGGCGTTCGAGCTCGAATTAAGCACCACACGGGATGCTGGTCTTGAGTTGCGAGGCGCTTTTCACGTCCCCATTGTTGTGTTCTAGGATGTGCATGGGTCATCGCATGGTGTATGTGCGCGTCAAGCGCATAATGGGGCCAGTTGAGGCACCAGGTGCAGTGATTGAGGAAAGACGGCTCAAGGCATCCTAATCGGGACATACTCCGCCTATCGTCCGAAAAAGGAAATTCTCGCTTTCTGCGCAGATTTTTCACTTTCTGCGGGTACAGTGCAACTGATATGAATGCAGCTCGTTCAACTACGCTTGAGGTCTCGCATGGCAATCACACCGACTACGAACACACGATGAATTCCTTCCTCCCATCCTCTAACATGAAACAAAGAAAACAAGCTACATCGACCTGTATAGACTGAGGGAATGTATATGCACCGATTACCGAGAATAGAGGGTAAGCAATGAGCGAGAGATGCGTTACAGTGATAAGCCGGAAAACGTAAATGTATGTGGAAGTCATGTCGTGAGTATGAGCAGTAAGATAATAAGAAAAAGCATAACCATGAAAATCTACTTCTGTATCCGCATGAACCTATGAAGCGGCCATAATCGCCTGAGTCTTCACCGCCGCCTCCGCAAGAGCAAGCTCAAAAGCCACCAAATGCTCCTGCACCACCTTCCTCGCATCCACCCACTTCGTATGCCCCCTTACGGGCGTCCCACCAGGCGTGCCAGCACCACTCCCACCCCCTTCCCAAGCCTCCCCTGCCTCCCATCGTTCGATCCGCCCTCGACTGCGCTCGGCGCCTTCCCACTCAGTTCGCCACCCACCGAGCCGATTCCTCAACGCACGCAGCTTCCTCCCCGCCTCCGCCGTTGCCGCCCCATTCACCTGCGCATGCTCCGAGACACTGGTCAATGACGAAACGAGCGACGTTGTCAGTGTGCGCAGCGACGCCAGCTCCGACGCAGACGTAGACGATGCCGAACGTGAGAAGCTCGTTGTGACCTGCGACGACGCGGTAGCAGCAGGAGGCGACGCTGGTGGGTCGTCGTACGCTGGATCCATCTCAGTATCCGGCGACGCAATTGAGTCGCCTAGACGCCCAACATCCGGATCCATCTCCCAGTCCTGCGAAAACGCGCGCATATGCAGAGGACGTACAACGGGGGAGGCACTAGCTGACGCAGCATCCTCTGGTATTGAGCCAAGCGGTGGAGGGGGCGCAGGATCGGGTTCTGGAACAGGGAGCGCGTCGAGGCGGCCGAGAACGTCTTCCCCACCAACCTCGCCCGCGATACGCCGAAACTCGCGCTCGCATTCCAGCAGCTCACGCAGTTGGCCCTCGCGGTCGCGCGCAGTCTCATTTATCCGCCGAATAACGTCTGACGCAAGCCTTTCCAGCTCGGGTTGTGAGGATGAAGAGGAAGTCGGATGGGATGAGGTAGAGGGATGAGCTGCGGAGTCGGCGTCGAGTCGCCGAAGGTGTGCAAGCAAATTATCAGTCGACGCCAGGTTCTCCGCTAGCACTTCCATGAAGTCTTGATTTTCTGGCGGTGCTTTCGCGCGCCTACGAGTAGGCGAGCCAAACGCCGGGTCTACTTCCGCATACGCGTCCTCACCGCCGAAATCCGGCGGCTCCAGTGGCCCGCTGTCGTCAAGGTGTGTATCCGGCTGAGAATCATTTATCCGCCTCGTGTTAGAATCGTCGTCCTGGATGTTTATATGCAGATGACCACTGGGAGGCTCGTCGATACCCTCCGCGCCCTCGTCAAACTCAATTCCAAATTCCTCCGCGAGAAGTTTTGATCCTGCACTGGGCTCTGGCATCATCGCGACCGCCAATTCGTGTGCGAGAGAGAACCGGCCGTTAGCGCCCGCTGCATCTTCGCCACCACCGTCTAGAGTGCCGCGTAACGACGCAGTGGATCGTCTATTAGACGGGATCTTACGCGGAGAGGCCAGAAAGACGTCGTCAGGCATAATTTTCTAGTCGTGATGCAGAAATTCTACGCGGGGAAGGCTGTTAGACTATCCGAGCAATCATAAGACACGAACTGAGGTAGAAATAAGGACGTACTTTGAGGATATAGCGCGATCTATGCCGTTCAAATTGGTGGGGTCTGTCTGCTGTCTAGTGTAACCAGTTTCCAACTCTGTTCCGGGGGTATGGCTGCAAGAATTCTACGCCTTTGCCAGGATATTTGCCGCGTAAAACACGCGAATAGACCGTTCTACGAGGTTCGGGGTCTTGAGGAGATGACTGTGAAAGGAAAGGCGGGGTGGCGTTGACTTATAACAGACGCAAATACTCAGGAAATGAG
Organism: Favolaschia claudopus; assembly: GCA_037176885.1. Lineage (NCBI taxonomy): Eukaryota > Fungi > Basidiomycota > Agaricomycetes > Agaricales > Mycenaceae > Favolaschia > Favolaschia claudopus. The sequence goes on along the minus strand of JAWWNJ010000034.1, from coordinate 859,010 downwards.
AGAAAAGAACAGGAAATTCCAGCAAAACTTGTGAAGGCCAAGGACGAACGTATCAGTCCCAGGATTATGCCGCTGTACAGATGAAGTAGAATAAGAATTCGCAAGAAACAATCCAAATGGGGAGGCAAGTAGGGTGAGATTTGCATGAATTCAAAGGGAATAAAATGCAAGTCCAAGATACAACGACTACTTATATCTTACTCTATCAAGATCTCCGTGAGGGAATACCCGTCCCGGTACACGCGAAAATCTTCAGGAACCACCCTTTCGTACAACCGGCGCGAACGGGTTTCCAGAACAAATTCCATACCTTGGTGGCGGAGTGTATACATGCACGCCAACGTGCTGACCAACGGTATGAATTTCATTGCGTACATTTGAAACGAACCCAGAGGAACCGTGGCGCGCCACTGGGCCGCTACCGCACGCATCAGCTGCTCCTGGTCAATGGGTTCGCCTAGTTCGAGGTCCGTTTGCATTTTGGGACCGAACCATAGGGTGAGGGCGTTTAGCGCAGGAAGAGGAGGGGTATCAGCCTGTGACATGAGCTGATTGACGCCTTGTGAAGCCGAAGGAGCAGATTCAAGAATCTCGAAGATGGTGGAAGCCAAATTCATGGGGAGATACATGCAGAGAGACGTCACGGCTGGTATTGAATGCATGAAGGAGGCGAGGTCGACAGGGGTCCGAGGTGACCCTACGAACAATTTTTTCAGACCGGGCAGCCGCCTGAGGTGCCTGTGCAGCTGGGGAGTATGCTCGGAGCAATATAATTCCTGCAAGACAGGAGTCTCCAAAAGACCGAGGAATTGCACTTCTGTCACGGCGAGGCGGCGGAGGCTTGGTAGTTGTATCTTATCCCTCGCCGAAACCAAAACAAGTTCGGGTTCGGTGATGCTGAGCACACAATCTACGAGATTAGTTGCTGTGCCCAAGACCTCGGCATGATGCTCCCAGGAATTGTTCGCGCCATATCGGCGTAGACCCTCGGCAGGTAGAGCCAGGGAAAGGTCCTGAGCGTCGTCGCCATGATTGATGAACACCTCTTCCAATATAGGGCAAGAGGCAAAAACGTTGCCGATCTCCAGCTCGGGTTCGCCCTCGTCCGTGTAGACAGACACTGTCAACGAACGCAGCATGGTGAATTCAAGGCTCCAGCGGCTCAAGGATTCGTATAGAGCCGGAATACCAGACAGAACAGCCTCCTCCCAGCGAGGGACATGTTGAGCAAGAAGATCGAGCACTTCGTACTCGATGTCTGATATGAAGAAGTCGTAGGACGGGCAGAATACGATTTTGAGGGGGACATTCTGTGAGAGCGCGAGATGCACTTTCACCACTGATACGCTTGCGAGGACGCTCGGTGAGTCAGCCACTTGGTTCTCGTAGTATAGAGGGAGAAACGCCCAAAGAGTCGGCTGAAAGAGTACAATCCTCCGCCATCTTGCGCACACCGCGCCGAGCGGCCACGGGCCCGACTCGCTATCCAAAAGATACTGGTTTTTCCGATCTTTCAGGGTTTTGCAGGGCTGAACTGCATACGTGAAGATGAGAGACAAAATCTCTGGCGGAAGGTGACGAAGCGGCGAAATAGCCCCCTCGTGTTTCCGTATTTCGAGGTCGAGGGCATTTCGTTCCTCGAGCAGCTTGTCAAGCTCGAGCTTTAACAGTGAGATCTTGGAGTCCAAGAACGCGCGACGCGCATTTCCTTTGGCTACAAATTCCCGAAGAGCAGGAATATTATGGTCGGCTGGGGGATTGTTGGTGTCTAGGATATCCTCGGGTATCTTGCTGAGTTCCACAGCCATCTCGCCCGGATGCGTGTGGGTTTGCAAGGAAGGGTCTGGCAGGCTGAAAGGGTGTCAGGTTGGTTTGGGGAACCGCAAAATCCGAATAAAGCCGAAAAGGCGATTTTATGCAGAATAACAAGCCTAAGTAAGGCTAAGTAAAGTAAGGCTAAGTATCAGGTGAGTAGCTAAAATTGAGTGCGTAGTGAATGGGTAGAACTCCGTAGATCTCGGACAACTCAATTTGGAGCCGAAATACACCGGCACGAAACCGGCACGCACTTGATCAAAGACCTCGGCCACCTCTATTTGCAACAACAGTTTGCGACCACACACCTTGCCACTGCTGACTCAAAACTCCGAGTCGGCGGCCATGCAGAACATTCCATATGTTTTCACTTCAGGTTGAACACTACATACTCATAGTAACCAATATAGAATAATTGTTTTTGTGTGACTTTTCACAGAAAATCATGAGAGGTTTTCTCGCGCCAACGATATCTTCGACTCGGAGCCATGTCAAATCAGAACACCCGCAACATCAAGGTAATTCAACCGTGAGAATATTCAGTCGCTTTATCTGGAACCTCATGTTCGCTCTCGTTGCAAGTCCAGTTTCTATTTCAATCTACCAACAATCTACAATGATTTCTATAGACTATGAATGCTCTGTGACCATTTTACCTAGCTGTGTCATACCCTATGTATGCGCCCCTGCGTCCCCTTACCCGTCATGTAATCTTCAAACATTTTGGCGGCGTATCTTCTGCTTCCTCCTGCTGCTAATCTTTTCAGATGAAAATTATTATTACAATCTGAAGTCATCCGAGCCGGCACTCTTGTACAGTAACTCGGACTGCAAACCGTCTGTCAAAACATCCAAATCTTCCTTAATGTTCGAGCGAGACAGGCTGAGGCCCTAGTATTTTCCCAGTGGTAAGCGGATTCACCGTGAAATCAACTTCGGAACAGATTCACTTCATCAAACATTAATATTACAGAGTTGACTCGGAGGCCCAGGCGCTGATTCTTGGCTTGTATGATGATTATTGGGTAGCTAAATTCTTTCGCTTCATGCCCTCCACGACTCCTCACAATTGTGGGATTAGACTATAATCCTCAAGGCGTCACTTGATTCAAATTCTGCCTTCGATATGTTTTCTTCGAACCTCTGAGCGTGTTGAATACAAATTGCAAAAACTATTTCTTCGCACTCCTGGGTTGGTTTCCAGACCCTATATCGAGCTGAAAAAGACCAGGTACAGCTCAGTTTATCTGTCAAGCTTGTACCGACCAATTCAAATCGTGATCCAGTTGAGTGAGTATGTATTGGCAACAAAGTATCAAGAACTCACCGGCAGTCTGCATGCCAAAGATTACCAAAGATTCAACACATACAGCTCAGAATTTCCGGTAGCAGATACCTTTGCTAATATATTGAACTTAATACAGCCGGAAGGAACAGACTGATAGAATCCGCCTTTAAAATTCTTAGCATTGAATCTGACCACAACACCGCGCAGTGGTTCTCTTTCCCTCGCAGACTCGAGCTTCAAAAATTCATTCGCTATGCAATCTGCCGTAGATTTCTTTACAGCGGAAATTATCGCTGAACAAATTTTGAATCGAACTTATTAGATAACAGCTTGTGCTCAAAGCGAGCTTGCGAGCCGGAGCGCAAAGCCGGCTGACTAAGAGAGCGATGAGACATTGATCGGTGATCGACTCATAACTTGTCTCTAACGCTCTCTTGGAATTCTTTGCAGCCCACCCACCACACCCCGGAGTCTTGGTATTCGGATTTCACCTCTGGAAGTGGCATCCGTAGAGCTGCTTGAACTTTGCTGAGTTCAAGCGGTCCTCTTCCCCAAAGTTTGATTTATATTTTATTGGCTAGCGACTTAGTTAGCTTCAAATATCCGAATCGGGCGACTCAACGCCAACTCTCCAAAAGAGGAAGTTGAATCATTCGTTCGATTTTTCTGACATACGGGCACGTATAAACACCGAAGACAATCCAATACACCACTCGGATTTTCAGACAATTTGATTTGAGCTTGGATTCTAAATATATTTTCTAGCCAGTTTCCTCGATCTTCCGTGCTTAAATCACATTCTGATTCCTTTGTCCAGGTAACGAACATATCTCAATGTATGGGACGGGGTTCTGGGGTCCCTGTTCTTGCTCACAGCGGGAGCCGAATAGCGGGCGACAAGGCGGCGAACGTCCGGAGTTAGATTCCGAAATGATCGGAGTTCTACCCATCGACTCAACACTGGCTAAAATTTGGGCATGGAACCGTGGTATACTAAGGTAATTACGAGTCATGGTTGTGAAAATATAACGGGCGTAGGGGACGATTAGTGAACAAGCAATATCAATGGCCTTGAACGTAATTTGAGCGTCTACCACCGTTTTCGATTGCATCCCATAGTGCGCCGGTGAACAGCTGAGGCCCAGGGAAGGGGAGGCCTCGAAAGAAAAGCCGGAAAAGCAGAAGACCCGCTGGTACCTGCAGCTTCCGCCGCAATGGAGTCGACGTCGGGATTCCTTGCACTGATCCTCGTGTGTCGCCTACCAATAAGAATCCTTGTCCGCCATACCATCCACCATCATCATCGGGAACCTCTCTAGCACAATGTCAAAACCGTCCCGGCGGAGCGTCTCGATCTGTTCCAACGTGGAAGACCTAAGCTTTGGAACGACTCGCCCATACATCCTGAACGACCGCATTTGACCCTGAACCCACTGTGCTTCCAGCACACGCAACAACTGGTCCTCGTCCAAGCGTTTGCTAGTAGGATCTCCCTCGAACATGTCAAAGTTGAGGGCAAGGGTGTGCAAGGTTGGAAGAGTGATGGCTGCACTAGCTATCCCGTCCACGGCTTCCTGATCGGTTTCACCAGTGGTCGTGGGGATTGTCTGGCCAGTAGAGCCTTCGAGGATGGCAAATAAGCCGGAGGCCGATTGTGGGGAAAGGGATATGTACAGGTGAGTGACAGTTCGCGTGGCGGAAAGAAAATCGTCCCAGTCTATGACGATGTTTTGTCTACGTGCCCCGATAAAGAGCTTCCACAGCTTCGGAAACTTGCCACGGGCCAACTGTGTGCACAGTTGGGGCGTGTAATACGAATGGTATAGCTCCTCCAGAGCCGGAGCTTCCAAGAAATCCAGCACTCCGGTGGTTGTGATGGAGAGGCGACGGAGCATGGGGAGCAGGAGAGTTTCGGCGACAAGGGGAAGAGAGTGCGTGAGGCCCATCCAGCATTCAGAAACATTGGTAGCATAACGGAGAATGTCCGAATGGTATTCCCAAGAGTTGGTGGCACTGTATATGCGTAGGTTTTTTGTTTCGCCCAGGTTCATCTTTATGGGCACCTTGCTACCAGAATCAACATTCAAATTGATAAAGACCCTTTCCACGTTAGGGCAGACCGAAAAGTTGTCGATAGTAACCTCGTAATCTTCCATCCCTTCGTCAGTGACGTCGACATCAGGGGAGAGGGAGACGTCCAGAGCGCGGAGCATCGAAAAGTCCAGCTTGAGATTCGATAGTGCATTGTACAATGCCGGTGGACCACAAAAGATTATTCTCTCCCAGCGGTGAGAATGCGGAGCGATCAACTCCAACACCCGTTGTTCAGTCTCGCTGAGCCGGATTTGAGTCATACGGAAAATGACAACGAGGGATTCATTTCGTGAGCGATTGAGATGGGCTTCCACCATCGGCACTACCCACGAGCGGTGGATGTGCGATCCTCGCGAAAAGTCCTGAAAATCCAGGCAGAGAAACGCCCAGAGATTGGATTGGGATAATACGATGTTGCGCCATCGGCCACACACCGCAGCGAGCGTCCAAGGCCGCATCCGCATACCCATTAGTCCAAAATCCTCGAGATCCGACTCATAATCCATGGGATGAACCGCGAACGTGAAGATGAGCGACAAGAGTTCTGTTGGATAGCGACGAAGCGGCGACAAAGCCCCTTGGTATCTTCGTATCTGCGCGTCAAGAGCTTTACGGTCCTCGAGAATCTTCTCCGTCTCTGCCTTCAATGAAGATAATCTTGCGTTCATTGTCGCGCGAAGCAGACTGCTCTGGGAGACCAGTCCTCGAACAGCGGCAAGGTTGAGCTCGTTCGGAGGATTGTTGGTACCCAGGACGTCGTCAAGTGCCGCATTGGCATCAACAGGCGACGGGTCCAGCGAAGGCGCGAGGCCTTCGGAAGACATCTGCTCGACGTTCATCGTAGCTTCAATAAATAAAAGGGACAACGAACCGGAACAATCACCTTCAGTACCGAGTACTGAGCGGTGGTAAGTAGTAGACTAAGGAGACGCGTGTGTCACAGCGTGACATCTCGCGTTTTGCCCTACCCAGTACATACCTCACTTGTTCGCCTCGTATTGTGATTTATTAGGCGAAAGATTGCAGAAAACTGCCCCAAAGAATGAGGTTGGAAACATAAATAGATACAATGCATGTTTTTTGAATTCATTGAGAGCTTCGAGTCGGGTTCCTCTTCATTGGAAGCCTCCGGTACTCAAACTCATCGGCAAATCCGCTTCCCCCGTGCCCCAGGTACTATCCTTATTCGAGCCCATGACAAACTCCAGCGTGCCGCCATTGGTGAATAAAGAATGTGATATCCAATTTTTGGTGTACGGTTCCCCATTGAGAGTGGCCGACTGGATATATTTGTTGGTCGAGCTCAAGCCCTGAGCGATGATGGTCGCAACAGCACCGTTGACCTCGTTGCGTATCGTGATCTTCGGGAAATACGGGCGGTTGAGGAGATAGGTATCCTGCCCTGCGACTGGGAAGAAACCTTCATGACGAGCGATCAGTCGAGGGAAGAGTGGTTCTGATCATATACATACCGAAATGGCTCCAGACAACATACGCGCCCATGGCACCAGAGTCATCATTGCCAGGAAGACCACCCACACTTGACAACATTCGTCACAATACTCGGGGGACAAGAAATGACGTACGAGTTATTGTAGTATTGTGTGAGAGTAGCATCGACACGATCCACAGTTTTCACTGGCTGACCGACATAGTTGTAAAGATACGTCGGGACTACAGGCATCGTTCATGATCATGGGAACATAAGAAGCAGGGAGGCACTTACAAAAGCCTGGCTCATCGCCGATATCCTGAAGGAGTATAAGTTAGAGGGAACATTTGGCACCTCAATTGACTCACGTGGAAGCCTGCTGAGAAGAACGTATCCAAACGGGAGCTGCGCATCCTGCCGTCAGAAACAGAGCGACGGTACACTCAGAAGATACAGACCTGAATGTATCAGGACCGCCCATCGTGGTGACGAGCCTCGCCATATCCTGGGGAACAAACCAACTGTACTCCCAAGACGATGCTTCGTAGAACTCTCCGCCACCCGTATTCTGCAAAGCAAATCAGGAAAATGAAGAAAAACCTTGACGAATACAAACCAAGAAACAGTCGAAATGCCCAAAGACAGGACTGCAGTGGTCTGGCCGGAAGACGTTGTTGAGGTCATAACGAGGATCAAAGTACCACGACCCGTCAGCATTGCGGGGTTGGATGAATCCAGAGAAGCCGGTGTTGGTGGCGTTGGCGTTCCAGATATTAAACCAATCCCCAGATTTGTTGAAATAGTGAGCTGCGTCGTCGGCTTTACCGAGACCCTTCGCGACGAGTGCGATACCAAAATCATTATAGGCGTATTCTAGGAGTCGGGAGGCGCTCCTATAACCAGGATGTCAAAGATATGTCGTGTCGGATGAGGAGATGAAGTATACCTTGTATTCGGTCCCTCGTTGGGAGGGTTGTTGGTGTCACCAACAGGGACGAAGCCCAGGGCTTCTCTGGCAGGGATACTTCCTCGACCCTCCACGGTGAAGTCGCCCTCGACCGTAGCGTCCTTGACCATAGCCTCGTATCCCGTATCCCAGTCTATACCCTCCGTGATACTTTTGACATACGAGTCCGAGAGCAAATTATCCGCATTGGAGCCGCCCTGCGTGAAGCCCTTGTCCAAGGACATGCGGCAGTCAGGGAGCCAGCCAGTGTTGCGGTAGATGTCGATGAGCGCTCGGATGACCTCAGCTTGGGCTTTGGGAGCAGTGATCGCATATAGAGGGTGGACGACGCGATACGAATCCCTATAAGGAGTGAGATATACTCGGGAGCTCAAGAGACACACCCACCAGATGCAGTAGAAACTGTCATAGAAAGGCTCCGTCGAGGTCCATAATGGGTTGTCGCCCGTGATGTTCGTAGGGGAGATATATGTCCTGTAGAGCGATGACCAGAACATTTCCACAGTATCGTCGCTAACGCCGGTAGCATCAACCTCTACGGTTCCCAAAACCTCGTTCCACTTTTCCCTGCATGCGGTGAGCCTACAAGATCCATGAGACACTTATGAGAACTAACCTGGCAGCAGAGTGAATGGCATCAAACGCAGAGATATCTGGAATCTCTTCTTCTGCGTATGCACATGCTTTGTCGCTGCTAGTCCACGAGATACCCATCCTCACGTTCAAAGTCGCGGCTGACCCTGGCGCGAATCCCATGAGAACACCAGCGGGATTGTTGTTCTGGATCTGGGTATTGAAAGTCGTGGTAGCATTGAGGTCGGTGTATGCCAAGCTGCCTGAGGCCGTTTTGAAGTATTTGCCTTGCAAGAACGCGCTGGGAGCGTCAAAGCAGTAAAATACTTCGTACGAGCCTTCGCCAAAGGACGGAATGAATCTACCGCCTCCGGTGACGCGTGTTCCTCCGGTTTTGGCATTCGGGGCCACTGTGATTTGGCCGTCACCCTGATATGAGTTACCCAAATCTACATCGAGGTTAGACTACCTCGCACAACAGTAGCGAAGCGAGCATACCCCGAGTGGCTTCGAGCAGGAAGAGCAATTGCGATGTGTCATTCGGGTAAGTAAACCGATGCAGCGCGACATGCTGAGTGGCAGTAACCTCGGCGGTTACGCCGTTGGCCAGCGGAATGCTAACTAGAGAACGAGGTGAAAATTCGGTGTAACGCTATATCGCGAAGGCTCACAGTAGCCTGGAGATGCAGTAGGATCATCGTGAGCGATAGCTCTCCGGTCGTGGTCAACCGTGCATTTTGTCAAGTCATTGTTGGCACATTGGGCGGCGGTATAAGGCAGGAAAGGGAAATTCCCAAGCGATGCACCACCTGAACAAAAGGATGAGGCGTGTTCACTGCTGCTGAGCATCTAGTTTACCTCCGGTACCATCGTCATGTCTATTTCATTCAGCGACTACACCGAAGGAACGGAAAAAAACTCACAATTGAGATATCCCGGTAATATTCGTCCCATCGCTCACATAACCTCCTTGGTTGTCTCCAGACAAACTGTCTGGACCGGCTTTGACAGAACCCCACGGTAAGGTTGCTCCTGCGAAGACATGGCCGCCGTCACTAGTCCCAATGAACGGATTCACAAATTGCGCGACATCCACTGTCGCGGCTGACGCGACAGCGATCCCAGAGAGGACAACGCCAGGGAGTTTCATCTGGAGCTCTCACAGAATAGAATCGAAAGATGCTCACGACTTTATACCTGGATTCGTGCGGAACGCGCCGCCAACCAAATGCCGCGACCATGTGCTGAGGATGTAACCCGTGGGCGGGCCAATCATTCACATGGTCTGATATGACGATATAGCGACTTCGACGCAGCTTCGACAAGTCAACAACAGCTCAACTGCCTTACCGCACGCGTAGAACTGGATGAAACTGGATGGTTCGACAGCAGTAGAGACTACCAGAAGAGCAACACCCAAGAATAGCAATCATTTGGCGATTTGGACCGGATATTCATCAAGTAGAGTCTGCTGGTAGGTAGGATAATTTTCGGCGACGCGTTTCACTTCGCAGAGTGCGTTCGGAATGCTGTTCTGCGAGGCCAATGTATCGAGCACACATTGAGGAGGAACGCCACCACAGTAACGCGGTGTGACTGGCTTGTCTTCTCCCAAATTGTACAACTTACTTTCAAAGTTCAGCAAAGGCTACACATATCTGGGCATATTGAAGAGGCTCATACTTAGGCTCCCTGAGCCAGACGAAATTCAGGGAGTGAGCCAACCTTCGCGTGCTACTACGTACGGATCCCTATCTGACTAAATATCCTGAGTAGCACGAAGATTGAAGGGAATTGGTTTACAGTACTCTGGGAGACTACTTTTGCTTTTGAATCAACGTGCATCGCTACTAGAGTAAAGGGTTGAAAACTCTCAAAGCAACAGTAATTGAGTAAGTCGCAGGACTTGAGAGTCGTGTATACTGAAATTTATGAGGGTCATCAGGAGTCGTTTAGATTGCGAATTAGTTTAGCGTTGTAGACGCTACCAATGGCTCAAGATCTACCACCAGAGATCGTGGATCTCATCGTCGAACAATTCCAACTGACTACTCGCGACGACAAACGTTGTATCGCCCGTATGGGACTTGTCTGCAAAGATTGGCTACCCTCCAGTCGATATCGCTTTTTCTCCGACGTAGATCTCAATGACCACACCAGCGGTCCTTTTCTGGCTGTTCTCGAAAACACCCCCTTTCCCGTTACAAACTACATTCGCTCGCTGGGTTTATCTTTCGCAGGCAGAGAAGACACTTTTGAAATCGAAGCAATGCTTCGTACGCTAGGGCATCTGCCGCTGGTGAAGACTCTGCGCATCACTTTGAACGACCAAGTTCTGGCTGGCAACGCTTCCCTGATTACAGAGTTATTTCCCGGTACAACGCACCTCGTTTTCCGTGGCATTCCCCTCGCTCTCAACTCAATCTTGTCTACCGCAATGGGGTTTCACTCGTTAAAATCCCTCAAACTCGACTGGGTCGACGTGGTAGCTGCCTCAGAATCAGACGAGCCCCTGTCCTCGTATCATCTTTCCCCAAAGCTGGAATCCATTGAGCTGGATCCTCTCGATCCAGGAAACGGCAACACGTTCTTCGGCGCGATCCTCGGGCTTCATCCCGTCCCCGTCATATCCTCCCTATCGATTCGCGAGGTGAATCCGTCAGAGCCGAGTTCTCTCGGAAGATATCTCCTACACTTAGGAAGCGCTCTCCGCCATTTGCGCATGGAATCCCCATCCCGGGACGCACCGAGTTCGTTGTTTCATCTCTCTACTAGCTGCATCTAATCAGCGTATCTCAGGAGACCACCTCACGGCTCTCCGCTACTGCACAGGCCTTCAGCAGCTCGACCTCGTATACCACCACGGCTCCGACGTCGGCACCTCTGTGTCGCGTGCGATCTCCATAATCGAATCACGCACTCTCACCGTCATCACCGTGCTTCACAAGAGCAGTGTAGACACCAGCCCAAGCGAATGGCAAGCAGTTGACGAACAGCTTGCCGACTCTCAATTCGCCAAGTTGCAGGTGTTCAGGCTTGGCTCGATAGAACCGGGACTGGTGCGGACGGCGTTCGAGAACATGCCCATGGCTAGTAGACGCGGTATCCTGCGGAGCGTCAAAATATAGATCTGCCTCCAACCTCCCCGCCATGCGTGCGATCGTGCGTCACGAGTTTTGCGGAGGCTAGTTTCGATCCTCTATGTTCCTGTCTACCATCACCCGCCTTTCTTCGATCGCTGGAATCACAACGCAACCCTGGCACTCGACCTGACAGTCTCGGCGATATACGGCAACATAACGCACTACACGCTTGAATGTCTATCGATCGGAAAGCTCATCCAATTATTCCTCTGCCGTCTTCTCTTTCTACTCGTGGCTGATTTTGCGTCACGAAGCACCGGGCAGCACCGTACTTGTGGGCGACATCCGGCCCTGATTTCCCCTGCCAGCCCTCATCAAGTTATCCCATACGTCGTATCCGAACAAAACAAAACTGCCCACATATCGCAACGAGAAGCTTCCACCTCTCTCAGACGCTTTGTCCTTCACACACCACCATTCACACTGTAATATCCATACCGTAGCGGTTGCTCTGAAATAGAAGTAAATTTGTATGTCCTATGTACCAATGTCCTACTTAGCAGTGTAAGTATACCCGAGTATTATACGTGCTATCCCACCATTGCGCCACCGCTTGGATTTGTTGAACGTCTCTGACGCGTACCTCTTCGTTGCTGCTCACTGGCCCCGAGAAGGCCTTTTCGCCTCGTTTCGGGCCAAGCGTCCGCCGCCCCCCGATCACCTTACCATTACTAAGCGTGTCACTTCCTCGATTGTCGCATAAAGAGTCTTTCAAACCTAGTCAGTCCGTTTTCTCTTGTTTCGAACGTATGCCCAAGGGAGCCGGAACTAGGACTCGCGGACCGTACGCTTCGCAAGCATGCACTATTTGTCGTGCTAAGTGAGCTATAACAAAACTCACAAAAGTTCTTGAAACGATCCTAAGAGTCAGAAAGTCGAAATGCGACGGTGTCAAGCCAGTTTGTGGGTCTTGTGTAGCGTCCGGAAGGGATCATGAGGTGCGATGAACTAATCAGTCTGCTGCTCTCATTTTGCTCAAACTCTATTAAGTGTTCGTGGGGAAGAGACACGGCGCCTCGCAAACCGCGTACTGAGGCCCATTTCGAGGCGCTGAGGAAACGGTCTGACTCGCAGCAAGCATACATTGAACGTCTCGAAGGAATCATAGCCAAATGTGTCTGTCAAGACGTATCTGGGCACCTGGACTTTCGGCCAACACAATTCTCTGCGGGAGAGATATTGCCTAAGGAAGAAGAACCTGAGTCGGACACGGACCTGCTGCACTCGGATGAGGAGGAGATTACGACGGAATTGACCGTCCCGACGCAGCGGCTGAAGGTAAGTATTAGGCTCGGTGATCAGATGAGCGAGAATTCAGATACTATTTATCCAGCTGGATGATCGTCTCGGGAACCTCGTTCTTCACGGTGTAACGAGCTCAGCATTCAGATTTGGTGACAGGCCACCAAGTGAAGTCTTGAGGCACTCCGAAGTAGTCGCCAATCCGGACGCAACCTATGTATTGCAGCTGGATGGCGTCGATGTATCGGAAACACACCCCGATATCGACTGGTCAAGACATCTACCCACCGAAGTTGTGCTGGATAGAAGAGAACACGACAAGTGCGTCTTCCTCGTGTTCCATGACATCTATGGCTGACTGACCCGCCTCTCAGGCTCCTCCACATCGCCTTCTCATTCTTCACCATGTTCGGTCTTCGAATAGTGCCTGCTTTCTTCCTTCGAGACATGTACCGCGCGTTAAGCGTTCCTCGGTCGGAGAAGCCTCCAAGAACGCCCTACTATTCTGCGATATTGCACAACGCCATGCTCGCTGTTATTGCGGTGTATTCCGATAGCTTGTATCTCAGGGAACGCAAGACTCGGCAGCACTTCGTCAATGCTGCGAAGCCGCTGATGGATGCAGAGTGCTGGAAGCCCGATATCAGCCTTGTACAAGCTTTCGCTTTCCTGGGCACGTTCTATGCTGATGCAGGTGAGCTTCAGCGAGTTTGACATTCAACGAGATTTCATAATCGAAATCGCGTAGGCGAACGGATACAGGCCGAATTATTCTGTGGTCAGGTTTTTCTTCTCATATACCCCGCCTTGGCTGATTCTTTTGTAGGGAAGAGCACCCGATTGAGTGTCTCTCGTATGCTTCTTTTCCATTCGGATCTCCGACTACATCTCATTCTTGACTAGTCGGGCTCTGCATTGACGCTACACCATGGGTTAGAGCGGGCCTGATTAACGAGGACGAACGCATCGCCAGAAATAGGGCTCACTGGACCGGCTTCGCACTCGTATGATCCAACTCCGTCTCTATCGGTTACGAAACTAATCCTTCGCTCAGGACGTATGCTGGGCTCTCTACTTCGGCCGGGATTTCTGCGGTCCGCCGGGACCGCGTCGAAACATCCTCATGCCGCATGTGGATGCGGAATTGGACCAGGTATTATGGTATCATCCGCCAGCCAAGATTCCGCCACAGCCGAATTATGATACACTCATATTCTACCAAATATCGGCTCTCCTTGTTATTGCTCGAGATATCATAGATGTTGTGTAGGTTTCACGCCTGCTACTCGTCTCTGTCAAAGTCTGACCCCTTGACTAGAAATTTTCTGCTCCCCGCTCGGGCCGACAGTCTACAAATAGACGAACAAGTCACGAAAATCGAGTGAGTGCCAATTTGGATCTCTCGTTCGTACTCTGCTGAGGGATGTAGTTTGCAGCTCAATAATTGGAAGAGCCAGCTGCCGCCGCAGCTCGAGATGACTCTGGCCAATAGGAACAAGGCTACCCCGCATCGGTTTATGCTGCACTTGATGTATTGGTGGTGTTTCATTGTCCTCCACCGGCCCTTTTTCAGTCGGCGATCTCAGTCGATACAGCATTCTGATCGGGAAGTAGATCATGTCAAGGTGCGTGTTTCATGCCGGTCCTTGTCAAGGCCACTCACTATTCCATGCATGCATCTAGTTATGTACGCGTGCCGCCGAGCATATGATGGAGCTAGCAGAGATCTGGCGCTCCCTCTACACGCTACGGCTGGTCCCAGTCACCTTCGTCCAGGTTGTCTTCAACGCTGCGACAATCTTCTTATTACGCGCCTTACAAGCGACAGCGAGTCCGCGAATCGCACATGGCGCACTCAATACCGCCCTAGCGCAAGTAGAAACCTGCACGAAGTACCTTGACGAGATGAGCCCGACGTGGTCGTGCGCGGCGTTTGCCAAGGATACGTTGCAGACTATCCTCAATAAGAGGTTGCGGCCTGTCATCTCGCGAAGGCTGGCCCAGAAGAAGGCCGAGCATGGTAGCAGCCCGAAATCCTCTTCCTCGTCGTCTTCGTCGCCGGACCCGCCGTCAGCTGGCAGCCCCCTCGTCTTGACGTACATGCCCGAGCTCGAGCAGCAGCAGAGCAATTTAACCATGTCGCCGCAGTCGTACGCCCCTGCGACGCAGCAGCTGCTGGCGGACTGGTTCCAGCCGTCGGACTTTTGTGTGCAGGGACAAAATCCATCTGGGATCCCAATTGACACTACGCTTGGGTTGACGGATGTGGATATGACGGCGCTGCTTCCGAATTATGACTTCTATGGAGGACCGGAGTTGTGGCCTGATGACAAGGCTACTGCAGCGTTGTTTTCGATGGGTTTGCAGCAGCCGTTTTGATGTGGATATTCGATACAGTTTGTTATCTTGCTTTGATTTTGTACCACTTATTGCTCTGTAACATATGTAGAGTATCGCTTATTCGTGTCATAACTCGCATGTTAGGTGCACCCCTGTCTTTCGTGTGCACGAAGCGATAGAGCATAGAATTTCGAATAGGTTCCTCAGGAAGAACCACAAACTCGAATATCAGCGAGAGAATCTCCGTCGGAAGATGTCGAAGCGGCGACACTACCCCATAGTACTTTGATATTGGAGTGTCAAGAGCATCTCTCTCTTCGAAAGGCTTGCCCAGTTCCGCATCCAGCGAGGATATTTTCTTGTCCAAAGAAGCGCGACGAACGCAAGACGAGCACTTCCTCGAGCAATAAAGTCTCGAATATCGGGGAAATTATGAGGGAGTGTTGAGTTCAGGATATCTCTTGATATTTTACTCGGTTCAGTTAACTTGTTTGCTGCGAAGAACGAGTTCCCTGGTATCCACATCATGGTGGTTGGCCGGGAGGTCACAACGTGACGGGTGACAGACCAACCAACACCTCACTCTCATTATCCCTTCAGAACTCGGATTATTATACCTTTAGGGCTCTCTTTTCACCCAAGACTATTGCGGGGATGACGAGCGAATACCCCAGTCTGTTCAGTACGCTGGTTTCTTCATTATTCTGTGAAGAAATGTGTAATAACTTCTGTGCGTAGCTTCGGAGCAGATGAGCTTGGTGCAGCTCTTTGTGCCCACAGAAGTTGCCCATGACACCGTCGCAGAGCTAGGAGAACTCGGAAATGTACAGTTCAAAGATGTAAAGTAACCTTTGTACCGGTTCAAGTCTTAGCTGATTTTTTGCGCAGCTGAATCCCAGCGTCAACCCTTTCCAACGCTCCTTTGTCGGCGAGATACGCCGCATCGACGAGATGAATCGTAGGGTTCGTTTTTTTTCTTCTCAAATCGAGAAAGAGAAAGACGTTATTCCAATCCGGCCCCTGTACGATTCTGCACCGTTGATCACCGTTGGCCCGCGCGCTGCGCAAACTATTGACGAATTGGATGTCACTCTGGCCGAACACGAGTCGCGTCTCATCAGGATGAATGAGAGCTACCAGACTCTCAGTGAGCGCACCAAGGAGCTTGTGGAAGCGCGTCACGTCTTGCGCGAGACCGCAGTGTTCTTCGACAAGGTTGGCATCGAGTTCAGAGCTCTGCCACGTTTTGGCTGAATTTTTGGCAGGCTCAAGTCCAACACTCGGACATTCGTTCGTCTTTCGACGACAGTTCGGCCCCCCTCCTCCAGCACGATGACCGCGAGAATCAGTACTCTTCCGCCAGCATCCAATTCGACCTCGAATTCGTCGCGGGCACCCTCGACCGTGCCCGCGTTCCCACCTTCGAGCGCGTCCTCTGGCGCGTTCTGCGCGGGAATTTGTACATGAACCACACCGACATTGCCGAACCCTTCGTCGACCCTCTCACCGGCTCCGAGACGCGCAAGAACGTCTTCATCATCTTCGCCCACGGCGACGCTCTCCTCGCCAAGATCCGCAAGGTTGCCGAATCAATGGGTGCGACTCTGTACCCCATCGACGCGAACGCCGACAAGCGTGCGGATTCACTCCGCGAGGTTAGCGTCCGTCTTGAGGACTTGGAGACTGTGTTGTACAACACCGGCTCCAACAGACGCAGCGAGCTTGTGAAGATCGGCGAGAGTCTCCGCAGCTGGCAGGACGTTGTTCGGAAGGAGAAGATGATCTACGAGGCGCTCAATTTGTTCAACTACGACGTCAGGCGCAAAACTCTCATCGCCGAGGGTTGGGTCCCGACCAGGGACATTCCTGAGATTCAACTTACTCTCAGGCGTGCTACCGTAGGTTTTACTTTTCATCGAGGGTTCTCCTTACTTATTTTGTCCGCAGGAACACTCGGGCACAAGTATACCCCCCATTTTGCACGAACTCCACACTACCAAAACTCCTCCTACTTTCCATCGTACCAACAAGTTTACCGAGGGATACCAGGCTATCATGGACAGTTACGGTATCTCGACCTACCAAGAGGTCAATCCTGGGCTCTTTGCGGTCATCACGTTCCCATTCCTGTTCGCAATCATGTTTGGTGATATCGGTCATGGATGTATCATATTCTTCGCTGCTCTCTACATGATCATGGTCGAGAAGAAGTGGGCCAAATCTGACCTTGACGAGGTGCGTAGTGTAACTATTTTCGAGACGAGCTCTGACTGACGACTGTCTAGATTACCGGACAATTCTTCTTGTTCGTTTTTCACTTATCTTGCAAGTACTTTGTTCTGACTTGTTCCTCTTTAGCGGGCGATACATTATTCTTCTCATGGGCTTGTTCTCGATGTACACCGGTTTGATGTACAACGATATCTTTTCCAGATCTCTCCACCTCTGGCATTCTGGATGGGACTTCCCTGCTGAGGGTAACAGTACCTCGCTCCACGCGGTACAGAACGGACACATGTACCCCTTCGGCCTGGATCCTGGCTGGCATGGTGCCGCCAACGGACTCGTCTTCACCAACTCGTACAAGATGAAGATGTCCGTCGTTCTTGGTGTCATTCACGTACGTGCTTTCCTCAAATTGTCTCTATTTTCTGACATCCACCTCTGGTGTAGATGACGTTCGCCCTCTGCCTACAAGTCCCCAACCACATCCGCTTCAAACGCCCCATCGACATCTACGTCAACTTCATCCCCCAAATCGTGTTCCTCCACTCCATCTTCGGCTACCTCGTCATCTGCATCTTGTACAAATGGAGCGTTGACTGGAGCAAGTCGGCGGTTGGCCCACCCTCGTTGCTGAACATGCTCATCGCGATGTTCCTCTCGCCCGGGAGCGTCGACCCCGAGACGCAGCTGTACCCCGGCCAAGGGCCTGTGCAGCTGGTGCTCCTCCTGATGGCCGCTGTTTGTGTGCCCATTCTCCTCATCGGGAAGCCGTACTTTGTGTGGCGAGAGATGCAGAAACATGAAGGGGCGGGGTATGTTGGGCTCAGCCATGGGGACCAGGACACCGGGCTTCTGGACGACGAGGAAGCTGCCAACGGGAACGGTCATAGCGGCGCCGTTGTAGAAGATGGCGAGGAGCCAGAACATGTACGTTCCATTTGTTTTTCGGTTCTAGTGCGCGTTGCTCACACACCCTTTGTCGATTAGGAAGAGCATGATTTTAGCGAGGTGGTAATCCACCAGGTCATCCACACCATTGAGTTCTGTCTCGGGTGTATCTCGCACACCGCGTCGTACCTTCGGCTCTGGGCGCTGTCCCTCGCGCATGCCCAGTTATCAGAGGTGCTTTGGACCATGACACTTGAGCCTGTGCTTGGCCCGACGTCTCTCTTCGGCTGGATTGCGCTCGCCATTGGCGGTTTCTTCTGGTTCTCGCTGACCGTCGGTATTCTCTGTCTCATGGAGGTGCGTTCAGCATGCTGTTGACGCCGTATCTCTTTTCATTGATCATCACCAACTCCACCAGGGCTTGTCGGCGTTCCTACACGCTCTTCGTCTACATTGGGTCGAGGCGAACAGTAAACACTTTGAAGGGACTGGATACGTCAGTCTTTCTTTTGTTCACATGTGAATCTCTCTCTGATGCGATTACTCTCCAGGCATTTGTACCGTTAACTTTCGCCGAGAACTGATGCGTAATAACCAATTATATATCCGCCCGTTTTTAAGTAATTAGCTTCTTCAATCTCCGTGTTAACTCATGCCGTCGTCGCCCGACTTCTTTTTGCCCGTGTCATTTCCATTTGCGTATGATTTCCGTATCAACCACTCAGTCTGAATTCTTCTTCGTCGGAGGAAGAGGAGGGGTGCGCTGTATCCATCCGACCATCGTATTGTCCTCAAGGGATTCTCAAAGAAGGCATGATAAAATATTGCTTCTGCCTGGGTTCCGCCCGGTACCGAAGGTTGCCTCCACTGGCGCGCGGCTCAATTTTTGCGCGATATGGGCATCCCAATACTATCCCAATGTGGTATTTTCTTTCCGGTTTTTGAGAGCAATGAACGATGAAATTTGGATGCGGCAAACTGATGATACAGAAGGAGACTGGGTATTGCTACAGTATGTTCGAGCGAGAATAGATACAGTATACAGGTTCTCGTGAAGTCATGCGTATATGTAGATGCTATCGCTTGGTATGCAATAGGAAATCGTTCGGGATGAAATCAGCGTAAAGAGATGTGGCGTTTTCGAATATTACGACCTCCATACCCTCGTCGCGAAGGCTTTCCAGCCGTTCCATCGGGACTGCTGAGGGGAGGGAATCCTTCGTGCACAATTTGAAGGAATGTAGGAAACCGCTCCGCCACTGCGTCTCAGCAGATCGAAGTAGTTCGTCAAGATCATGAGGTTGGTCATTGGGGACGAGGCATAACGAAAGTTCGCGAAGAGCGGGAGGCTTCGACTCGGTGCCGTCCGGCGGCGAGTTATCGAGGTAGGAGAAGAGAGTGGGTGCGAAGTCGATGGGGATGGAAAGGCACAACTTGGAAATAGCTGGAGCCACGTGGAGCAGTGGAGCGAGGTGAGAGGGGGAGGGGATATCGGCGACGAACAGCTTTTGCAATCTGGGGAGTCGCGACAGAAGAGAAGGGAGATGGTCGGGATGATCAAAGCAATAGAGCTCCTCTAGTGCGGGGGTCTCCAGCAACTCCAGCGCCTCTGCCGTCGATAACGAGAGGCGTCGGAGGCGCGGTAATTGGATGACGGAATCGCTTGGGATTGAGGGCAAGTCCGTAATGTGCAGCACGCAATCGACGAGATTAGCCATGCCACGAAGAACGTGAGCATGATTTGCCCACGAATTACTTGCGCTATATCGCAGCAACCGATTGGGAGGTAACTCCATGGGAAGAGGTAGATCCCCGTCGTAGCCCTTTGCATTCACGTAAGCTTCCCGCAACTCGGGGCAGTCTTCGAATATGGTGAGTGGGCCGCGTCGAGGCGTATAGTGTTCTTGGCGAACGCGGATATTCAGAGACCGCAATATAGGGAGGTTGCCGCGAATGGTGTCGAGGTGTGAGTAGAGCGTATACGAGCCAACAAATTTGATTGTCTCCCATCGGTCGCTGTGCGAGGCGAGCAGGTCTAGAACTGGTAGTTCGCGTTTTCTGCAGAGTGCCTCGTGCCAAAAAGCTCGGAAGGTGATATCGAGGGGCAGCGACTGGGAACGCGCCAGGTGAAGCTCCAGCTTCGGGCGCATCGCCTCGAAGGACGGGGAATTCCAGTCCTCTTCGGCAAAGTCGAGGAATATTGTGGCCCAGAGGCGAGGAAGGGAAAGCGCGATCTTGCGCCATTGGCTACAAACAGCAGCAAGGACCCACGGACCCTCCTGGAGACTGTCGAGTCCGTGGGGAGCATCATGAGATGGGAGAGTGTACATGAATATGAGGGACATGATTTCGATTGGCATGCAGGCCAGCGGGCTTGTCGGGATTTGGGTAGGGATGCATTCAGCGTCAAGGCTTTGGGGTTTAATGCGGAAAGCAGGTCGGCGAGGGGGGAGCGTCCTTTCACCGGGCGTGAGAGGCAAGATTGACCGTACTTGGGTTAGAGAGGTGCAGAGCGTGGACTTGGACAGTGTATGTTGGACCAGATCGACCAAGACCAAGGTCCACCGAGGGCAAAGCGTCACCGATGGAACGATCAGCATCCTAGGCAAGTGTAGGGAACGTCGTGAGGACCGCAGGACGCTGTTATATACCTCCCATCCTTTAAGCTTCTTTGTGTTCCCATGTTGTATGAAGAAGCAAGATCGAAGCTCGGCCGCGGGACTGAACGTCTCAGTATAGCACCGGCCCGTGAGTGCATAAGTAATGCTGTCCCAGCGCGAGGTTTCAAGAGACTTCTTCTCGAGGTTCTTCCACGCAGGTCATAGAGACATCCTCTTTAGCAGAATCTGATCAGAGTCGATCCTTCGGAGCATATGCCCCACCGAGCCAGTTGCAGATGATTTGCATCCGCCGGAGTCGGAGACGCTCGGCGTGCAGAAGTACCGGAGAACCAGATATGTTCATTTTGAAGCAGGTATTGGCTCGGAGGCCCAGACGAACGCCGCCACCTTTTGGTCCGAATTAGGTTGCCCGAAAATCAACGAAAATCCACGGAAAATACAAGAACGTAGTGATGACCCAGTCGGTAGCTTGAAAGATTTGCCAAGGCCCCAAAGTGGTTGCACTGTGGTTGCCAAATTTGAAAAGACCAGCGTTTGTGAGGCAGATTGAGTGAGCGCGGGAAGTAAGCACCAAGTTGAACAACAGTGTCAAGCATCGGGCCGAAATCAAAGTTGATCCGTCTCAGTGCGCGTCAAGCGCGCGCTGTTAATTTATGATTACTACGTTCGACACTGACGCCTGAAGGTTCCAATCCCGTCCGACAATGAGCTAGACAAGCTAAATATTCCCGTTACCGCGAGGAAATTCTTGGGACCTTCCTACTTCGGTCCTCGGATCCTTTTTTGTAACGAACCTTCGCTGATTGGCAAGCTTTTTTACAGGGCCGTTGAGTCAGCTTTGGCTACGCTCTTGAAGGTTCAAAATTATTACGGTCTCGGGAAGTCACTTTGGTATCGCGTGCCGCGATTTCTCTTACGATGGCGGGCTTCTGAGTCTCGTCAGTGCTCTTTATAGGTCACTGAGGATTTTTCTCGTCGCCTGGGATACTGTCGGGTTTACGAGACTATACCGGCTCCTTGTCTGTGACGAGCGGTGTATGCATAATGTAGCACCAAGAAAGATCCTGCGACGTCAACGTCAAACTGGCAACTCCATGGGCCGTCTACTGAGGTTTCTGTAGACGCCAACTGAGCTTGGTCAACTCTTTTCTGTCCTGAGCTAAACAATGACGAGGACCGAGATAATGCCCGCCTCGAAACTGTATCGAATCGACACTTGAAACCGATTGAGAATTCGGCTGGTGGTACTCTGGATGTCAGAAAACAGAGTTGAGTAGACTCTGATTCTTGGCGGGATATGTATTTCCTGACCGCGCACACTTTGCACTCTCCTTTCCGTGTGGTCCTATCAACCCTCTATTAACGCTCATCGTACATAATGCAAGTACACTACATACCCGAGCCCGGGTCTATGTTTGGGTTTCAATACTTCCAATTCTGGATCGCACCAACGAGACCGGCGGCCATTTATCCCGGGCAAGTCGTTTGTGTTATCGGCTGTCTGCATGGTAACACCTCTGCCCACTCTGAGTCCCCTTCGTCAACTCGGAGTCCCGACGGCTCCCGTAAGTATGCAATGTGGGTCGATATGAGAGTCTGCAAGCATACCACGCTGTAACCTCCCTCACAAGCCCTAAGATTGCAGACTTAGAGCTGTGGCGGGAAGCCTAGGGAAAGTAAGGTAGCAGCAGTTTCGTCATCAACAGTAGAAGACTGCTGCTGCCAAAGTTCCGAACTGGTGAAAAAGTCGTAATTTGGGAGCAACGCAGTCATATCCATATCCACGTCGCCAAAATTGAGGGTTGGATCGGTCGCGAATGAGGACGCGTCGAAGACGCTCTGTGTCTGGTCGAAAAAATCCCCCCATGGTGGGTGCCCGTTTACATCGACGGAGTCCCGAGTCCCGTATGACTGCGCCGGCATAGTCGTCAGTTCGCCCAGCTCGGCAGACCGCGCTGGACTTGGCACTGCAACAGCGGTGGTGGACGCAACGTCCGGGGACGCAGACGATGATGAAGAAGATTCCGTGCTGGCCTTCTCGCCCTTTTGTAGTCGACGTGCGATGACAGGCCGCAATCTTTTGTCGAGCACAGTCTGCAGCGTGTCTTTTGCGAATTTACCACACATCCAAGTCGCGCTCATCTCCTCCAAATATCCCAAACAGGTTTCCACTTGGGCCAACGCGGTGTTGAGTGCACCGTGGGCCTTGCGCGCGCTCGCCGTCGCCTGGAGGGCGAGCAGAAGGAAGATTGTCGCCGCGTTGAATACGAGCTGATTCACTGTGACTGGCACCAACCGAAGCGTGTAGACAGACCGCCAGGTATCGACTAGCTCCATAATATGCTCGGCTGCCCGCGTACACAACTGAAAGCGGAAGACATCCTTTAATCGAAGGTGCAAATGGGCTGGAATACACGCACCTTGACATGATCCACTTCGCGATCAGCATTCCGGATGGGCTGTTTCCGCCGACTGAAGAACGGCCGATGAAGAATTGCAACGGAAGCCCAATATAACATATGCATCATGAGCTTGTGCGGCGTGGATTTAGCTCTATTAGCCCCAGTCAGCTCGAGCTGGGGCGGCAACTGGCTTTGCCAGTCATTTAGCTTTAGACTGTGCTACCAATTAGATAAGGAGAAATGAACGGGAAATAAGGAAACTTGCTCGATTTTTGTGACTTTTTCCTCGACTTCGATAGTCTCCAATTCGGCAGGCAGTAACGTGTTGCTTGGGTCACGTCAAATTTAACCAATGAGATGGAAGGTGCGACACGTACATGGCCTCGATGATGTCCCGAGCTATAACAAACAGAGCCGACGTTTGACAAAATACGAGGGTATCATAATTTGGCTGAGGCGGGATCTTGCCAGTTGGATGATACCATAATATCTGGTCTAACTCCGGATCCACGTATGGCATCGGAATATTTGGGCGCGATCCCGCAACGCCGCAGTAATCACGGCCAAAATAAAGAGCCCAGCACACGTCCTACAATAGACGATCATGAACTGGTTCACAGACACAGAAAAACGAGGCGAAAACAGACCATCGAATACATCGTCCAATGAGTCCTATTTCTCGCAATGCGCTCTTCGTCGCTGATGATGCCGCATTTGACCCAAGGGGTAGCATCGACCCCGAGTCCCACTGAAAGAAACCCTGAGTACCATCCGGCATAACAGAATATTCTCACAACATACGAGTGACGCATAATCTGCTGCTTCTGCCGCTGAACATTTCCGCTTGAATGCGGTCGCCACAGTCACCATAGAATGTGCCCAGCACGGCCAACGCTTGTACCAAGCAGATATCAGGTCTCCAAGAATCGGCCTCTATGAAGGATTTGGCCAGAGTGGCGAACTGCTGTCGAGTCTTGACGTCTCTCAGATATGGGTTGTCGGAGTACAACGCGATGAGTGCGAGGAGCGCGTTGTGAAGCATGGGGGAGTAGTTTGGTGTTCTTGGAGGTTTCTCCGATCGGGAAACGCTAAGGGCGCGATACATGTCTCGAAGAAAAAGAGATGGCACTACGCGAAGGATGTACATTGTGCAGAATGAGAAGCCCACATGGAGGAGTCTGCGAAATTGGTGATTACATAGAAGATTGAACAAAATCGAGCGTACTTGTCGTGTTCCCTTCGATCCATGGCCACTTCAGGTGGTAAATGTCGCGACCAGTCGATATCAGGATGGGTCTGGGATATATCGACACCTCCATCGAGTTGCAAAACATAAGTCGCGTCCGGCCATGGGTTCACCAGCACCTCCGAAACCCGCGAAACCTGGCGGGGAGGTTTGTTGTCAAACCGAGTTATCGAGCTTATGACAGTGTGGAGAAGGAGATTTCCGACTCGATCGTCGAGCTGGATACATTATGTGAATTGCTGAATGACGCCGAGACAGGAACGATCCTTGCCTTCAGCCTCTGCGTCGGGATGGTCAACTCAGCAGTGATCTCTTCATCGTCAGAGTCAACTAATTCCGTCCCCCCCAACTCCTCTTCCTCCGGCGAAGTTATATCTTCCACAGATGATTGAGCCCGTTGGGGTCGGGATTGAAATTTCCCAGATTCCTCTTGACATACACACTTGGCAAGCAGTCCTTCGAGATGTTCGATGTATGCCTGCTGTGCATCCGCGCGCTTCCTCAATGCTTCGAAATGGGCCTCGGTGCGCGGTTTGCGACCAGCCATCTCTCTCCCCCATGAACACTTCGCACAATCGATTTAGTCGGGTAAGGCGCCATTAGATGCGGTATACTTACCTCTTCGTTCCGTCCAGACGCTACACAGGAGCCGCATACGGGTTTCGTACTATCACATTTAATCTTTCTGTGAATTTTTTTTAAGCTTAAACCGCGATTTAAACGTTTTGGGTACTCACTTTGCACGACATGTTGTACAAGCCCGCGTCGCATACGGTCCACGCGTCCGGGGCGTCGTCTCCTTCGGCATGGGTTAGATAGAAGAAAGGGATGCGGCGCGACATAATGGCAGAGGCTGAGTAATTACAACAGTGACACATGAGGTAATTCGACGGATGCTTGACGGATCAGTGCAAAATTACTTGCACTCGATTTGACGAAAACGGTACGCACGTCTTCAGTGCGAAGAGATAGTACATGAACACAGATAGCACATACATAGCATACATTTACATTCATCCAACTATTCCTCCTTGACCTCTGTCTGCCCATCCCAAGCATACCCATGAAAAAGGTTCCCCCAGAACCTCACCTCAGCACCCCCACCCTTGATAGCACACCCCTCATCATCGCGACAAATCTCCCCGTCCGCCTCGACCGCACCCATCATCTCCGCAGCCAGCCCCATCGTGATGTGCTCCTCCTGCGCGACTCCCGCGGCTGTCTTCGGTCCCGAGAGGACGAGCAATCCGGACAGCCGCGCCGCGAACGCGACGTGCGAATACGGCGGGGTGTGTAGGACGCAGAGGCCCGAGGGGAAGGTGCGCAGGCTGATCGTGGGGGTGGTGCATGCGCCGAGGTGGGGGACAACTTGCAGCAGCGTCGACGGCGGTATCAGGGCTGTATGTGGGAGATAGATCAACGGTAGAACATGAGGAGAGGAAGACAGCGGCCTACCAACGCCACGCGCACGATTCCAGCCACCCCACACTTCGTCGAGGGCGATGATTCCGCGCTCCTTCATCATGCCGCGCGAATTGGACGACGAGCCTTGAAGAACAGCAGCTAATTCTCGCGCCAACTGCTCGATCCACCTCCGCTCGTCCTTCATCATGTCCAAAGTCACCGGCGTGTTAGACATCTCCAGACCTAGCTGAGACAGGGACGACCGAATGAATGTCGCTTCCTCGGGCTCGGTCGAAGGGACGAGCGTCTCGCCGCTGAAGGACGTCGTCGCAGAGACCGTCGAAGACGCAGTTAGTCGCTCGTTGAGATCGGCCGCTAGGCGCACCATGTCCTTCGCTTTCACCATCAGCGCTTCGAGGTCTTGGAACGCCGCAGCCATGTCTGTGGTACGGCCCTGCGCCGAGGTCTCGACGGTTCTGAGAATGCCGGCTGTCATGGAATCAGTTTGTGCTCATGAGAGTCAAGTGAATCAGACGCACAGATCCCCGACCGAACGTTAGCGTCATTCACGGGCGTATCGCCTGGTACCGGCGTAGGTGCGCCAGCCTAGTAACCAATAAAAAGGTGCCCCGTCTGTCGGGAAAAAAACATACAGCCCAAGCTTTACTCTTGAGAGCACGACGCAGCACAGCATAGAATGCCTTATCGCCGCCTTTGCGGAAACTGATCTTGATGAAGCGAGCCGGCTCTGCGTCGTCATCGTCGTCACTGGGATTGGGCGACGCAGGACGAGAGGATGGCGCGGATTTCATGCCTACCGACGCCAACGGCAATTCTGTCGAGCATATCTCGCACGCGCGAAGAGAAGGATGATTCAGAAAGGTGCACGCTGGACATGCAATAGCGCTTGGCTGTCGTCTATGAGCTGGGGGGGAGTGGTCTGGCGGGTGCAGTGAAGGCAATGAGCTGCTTGTGTGAAGGTGATGTGTCGAGGACGATGAAACAGTCGCCGGTGTGGGAACCGAGTCGCGTGAGACCCCGCAGAGTGCGCAAACGCGAGCAGCAGCCGGGCTGAGACCCGGAGGGTTTCGATACGCACAGACCTGGCATTCCCAGCTCTCAAACAGCGTCGCTGGACCTTCCGGAGCAGCATCAGCGAAGGAGATAGAGACGTAGAGCGTCACTTTTGCTGAAGACTTGAATAGACCAGCATAGTAGTCAGTCTGATGCACTAGGGAGAGGTCCATAGCAAAAGAGTAGATGGCTTCATGGTGCGCAGAGATGTAAAATAATCGATGCGTCGTGACATGAACCGTTCCAGACTGGTGATTCGGAGATTTCTGAGCACCGTCGTATATGCCAACCCCGTCCTGACTAGACAGCAGTTCTTCGTCGTTGTAGAGTAGCGCTGGAATGGGTATCGTTCCGTCGACTAGTTTCGTACAACGACGCAAAGTCATAGACCTGAGCCTGAGAGCTCCGAGAAGTTATCTGGGGGTCGCGCCTATGTACAATGCAGCTGTATTCGCGGCAATCGCTGAAGCAAGTGGAAGATCGGAGTGAAGTAGATAATGGATGAGTGCAAGATTAGTGTGGGAATTTTGCTGTCGAGCTCTAACTGTTGAAGCTTCCAGGATTCATACTTAGTCTGATTCTGCTCTCTCGCTCATCCAGAGCAATGCTACACGTCAATTCTTTGGCGACACCTTTTCAATGGTTCCAACTTACCACGGATCTACTCTGCCCTTCAAGCATTCAAAGTTTTGCTAGGGAACAATCACTGACGCGTATTTTCTTCTGCATTTGCCGTCTGAATATTTTCAGATCCCAAGAAACGCGTCCATAGCCTCCTTATACACGAAACGTCATGGAGCAAGATAAATGGTACAGTTACATAGTTATACATACACCGGTCTCTTGTTCTTCGCTCTTTCACTCATCGACACCTTCCTCCCACCCTTTCGCACGCTCAACAGCGCGTTGCCACCCCTCCCATCCTTTTTGACGCGTCGCTTCGTCAAGATTTGGCTTGAACTCCAGGCTTCCCTTCGTATTGACCTCCGCAAGCGTCTCCGGCTTCGTCAAGTCCCACCCAAACAAATTAATCGCGGACCCCGCAAGCAACGCGCTCCCCAACGCCGTCGACTCGCGCATCTCTGGTCGAATGACCGTAAAACCACCCACATCCGCCAAAATCTGCATCGCAACATCCCCGTTCGTCATCCCCCCATCGACCTTGAGGTGCTTCAGCGGCGCGTCGGAGTCAAGGAGCATGCTCTGGATGATGGCGCGCGTCTGATACGCGTTCGCCTCAAGCGTCGCGCGAGCGATGTGCGAAGGGTTCGTGTATTGCGAAATGCCGATGAGCATCCCCGCGGCGCCTGGGTCCCAGTACGGCGCGAGCAATCCCGAGAACGCGGTGACGAAGTAAAGCCCTCCCGAGGTCGACTCTTTCGCTGCGAGGTCGTTCACCTCTGCGGCAGAAGAGATCATCGACACCGAGTCGCGCAGCCACTTAATGGCGCTTCCCGCAACAGCGATGGAGCCTTCGAGCGCGTACACCGGTTTCGCGTTCGGGCCCGCTTGGTATGCGATCGTGCTCAGCAGACCATGGCTACTCTTGACAATTTCGCCGCCTGTGCAGAAGAGCAGGAACGCGCCAGTGCCATACGTGCACTTTGCCTCGCCCTGCTTCAGACACTTGTTACCAACCAGCGCACCCTGCTGGTCACCAACCAGACCCGCAACCGGTACGCCTTTCAGGGCCCCTGCAGCGATTTTGCCATACACCTCGGACGTCGACACGAGTTTCGGGAGAATCGAGGAACGGAAGCCGAAGAATGCGAGCAACGACGGCTCCCATTGCAGCGTGGTGGTGTTCAGAAGCAGCGTTCGCGACGCGTTGGTGAGATCGCTGAGGTGAACTCCCGCCGCTGCGCCGCCGAGAAGGTTGAAGAGGACCCAGGACTCGACCGTGCCAAACGCTAGGTCGTCGGCTTCGTGTGCTGCAGCAACCTCGGGATAGTGGTCGATCATCCATCGGAGCTTGATTCCGGAGAAATAGGTGGATAGCGGGAGCCCGGTGCTGGTCTGGTTGGCATCGGGTGTCGCATTCATTTCGAAAGCTCACTCACATATTACGCAGAGCTTCAACGCCATCCTTGCCCTTATGCCACTCCCCGGGCTTGACCTCGATTCCGGTTTCAACAAGCTTCGCCGCAAAGTGCGCTACGACGTTTTTGGTTCGCGAGTCGGTCCATACAATCGCCTTGCACAACGGCTTGCCCGTCTTGCGGCTCCACGCGACGGCGGTCTCGCGCTGGTTCGTGATTCCTGGGAAGATGATGTATCAGATGAAGAAGATATGATATGACGCAGCAGCGATCGGACGCACCGATGACCTTGACGCTGTCCGCTGCCCATCCAGCGTCGACCATCTGCTTCACCGCTTCTTCGATGCATCGTTCGGCGTGCTCCTGGATTTCAGTCGCATCGTGGTCGTGCCAGCTGCCGCTATCAGAAGGGGACGGTCAACACCAACACCTATGCAAGGCTCACCCAGGATGCGGGTAGTATTGCGGAAACTCGAGCTGGTGCTGGGCGATGATGTCGGCGTGTCTGTCAAAGATGATGAAGCGGACGGAACTTGGGATACGATACGATATCAGAAGATTGTGCGATCTATGTACACAGCTGGCACGAACGTGGTACCGCAGTCAAGAGAGCCGACGAATTCTCCAGGTTTCGACATGACTTTTGCTTCAGTATGTACGATGAGGAAAGGCGAAGGTTTTAGCGGGGCGCGATTTACACCAGCCGTCGCTCCTATGTATGGGCCCGCCAAAACCGATCGGTCCGGATACGGATCAGTTGACGTATGCGGTCGCACGACTTCATCAGGAACTGGCTTGGTCTTTCCTCAAAACTATCTCAGCGGCAGGTTCTCTGTATCTCCCTCAGGCTTCGCTGGACTCAAGTGTTGACTCAAGATTCTATGAGCCCTTTTCGTAGTCCGGTTCCTCACGAATTAATTCTCGACGCTGTGAAGCATTCGAATCTTCGCGGCTCTTGGCTGAGTCGGACTTCATTTTTCCCATTTCCGCGTCAGCTGGCTCATGCTTCCGGTACTCATCCCGAACAGTGATGCATGCTCAATGCTAAGTATATACTTCCGCTGACAGAAGCTTCCCCATCAATGTCAAGATCTGCTCCCCACATATCATGGGCTCAATCCCGCTCAAATGGCCCGATTCTTCTCTCGCGGTTGCCGCCCTTTTCTGTTCTTAGCCCCGTATTGTCGAATGGTGCCGCATGTACTCCCGAAAGCGGCACATTTTGCGTCAAAATATTCTGGACTGGTGATCCGAGTCAGCAGATAATTGAAATGACGGGCGCATGAATGAGATCTATGGCTTCTCGCTTGTCAGTAGACGCTTCCCAGGTACCGTCCAAAGTTGGCCCTTATCGATTTTTGCTTTCGCGGGTCAAAGCTCCAAGTAAAACCGATATACTGCATCTTATCAGCTGCCACTTTCACTTGCGTTGCAACAAACATTTCCTCCGGAAGAGAACACAAAGCAAAGTGTGTTCTGCGAACACCTTTGGTCGACGATGATGGTGTGCAGATGGAAATGGACGCCCTGTCGGCCTGCTTCTTGTGGACTGTGGTTTTGAGCTTGAGCACGTTCTCCTTCGTCTAGACTCCGGCAGGAACCCGACAATCCGACTCTCAGACCTCTGCCTCAAATACCAGGCTGCTCAATTGCTTGAAGACAGTCTCACTAGAGGAGCGGTATCAAGCTGTTTCCGCTGCTCCTTCCCTCCGTTGCTGCGACGAGAGCAATCAATCATCTCTGCGGAGGCTAGGGGACTGAGGCAACGACGATGCACGTTTCAATCGCCTTTCTCCCCTTACTGCATACTATACTCCAGCCCTGTACCTCGGTTCGACGACCCTTGCGGTCGAGACAGCGGCACGGCTGACAAGTCCTCTCAAATGTATGCGATGGGCTTGGATTTGCCGAACCGCTTGCTCAGATCGGAACACCTGCGGCGGCAAGGCATACATATTCAGCCTAGAAAACATTCTGATCCCTAGACCAGTGGTTTTGCATGAAAGGAGGGTACCCCGAGATCATGACGACCAATATTCGACCCTGCCAATCAGGAGGAGGAGAATATCTGCATCATTATACCCGTGTAGTCCGACTCGGAGTTCATTTACACGAAATTCCTATCTTTCTTCACTAATGAACTCGCCAAGTGCTCACCAAGAGCATGAAAGCCGTGACGGATTGTGACATCTTGTTACACACTTGAAAAGTTGCGTTTTGCTCGAGTTTTGCTGCCTTGGCCTGCAGCTTAGCCTGCAGCTTGACCTGCAGCTGGGATGGCAGCGTCCCATATCTCTTGCCCAAAATGCTTGCACGATTTCGACCCCTCCCACTTCAGCCTTTCACTCCATTCTCTGATGCAGTTCTATTGAACCACCTTCTGAAAACTAACGAACCACCCCATGATTCCGAGATTTCCTTTCTACGCAACTTGATCGCACAAGGACATTCACGGATGGCCGAACTGGACGCCAGAGTAGAGCTCATGCATCGCTCCGTGCATAGGCTTCTTCAAACGAAGGACAAGTTGCATAGCTTGATCACAAAGCACGAGGCTGCAATCTCCCTTGTGCGGCAAATTCCTCTGGAAATTTTGGCCTACATATTCGAGTTCGTCGTGGAATCGAACGAATACTATCCTCCATGGACTCTCAGCGCCGTATGCGGTCGATGGCGGGCAGCCGCTCTATCCCAACCTCGTCTCTGGACTTCGATCCGCTACCACAGATATAACCCTTTCGACAAGTACGAGGCTCAGCTTCTGAGATCGGGGACACTGCCCTTGAGCATCGAGGTGGACGTTGACATGGAGCACCCAAATGACCTGTCGCCCGAAGAGCGGTGTATCTTTCAGTTATTGTGCGATCATGCCAGCCGCTGGGAAAACGTGTCGTTGCGGGGTCCACGACAGCTTTTTATGGAGGAAATCCGTTGGATGATCACTGCGCCATTGTCTCGTCTGAGACAACTCGCAGTGGAGATGCCCTATGACTCGTTCGACCCCAATCCAATGGATGTCTTTCAATCTGCTTTGCAACTAGAGCGCGTTCAGGCAAATCGAGAATTTTGGTATCGCCCTCTTCCCATGACGCTTTCCTGGTCCCAGCTGGTTACGTTTGGCGGTTCCAACACATGGGCAGGCCATCTTCATGCTCTCGCGACTGCTTCAAACCTTGTCGACTGTGCACCGGACATTGTCCTGATGCCAGACTCTCCTTTGCCGCCAGCGCCGATCTTGTTACCGCGTTTGCAGCGTCTTTCATTCTCAAATAGTGGTTTTTTATCGTGTCTCGAAACTCCTGCTCTCCTGGAACTTTACTGTGCTAACGACCTGCACGCAGTTCCCTCGTTCGTTCGCAGACATGGTGGGAAACTGCAGAAACTCCTCATGTCTGGAGAGTCGATCGAACGCAGGGACTTGACCGCCATCGTCGAGGCCGTGCCAGATGTTACAAGTCTGGTGTTGTGGCTTCCTTTGTCGGTGGATCTTCACCGCGATCTGGTATCTGCAGCAGCCAACAGGCTACCACATATGGCACATTTCTCAACTTACTAATACTTTTCCGGCACCGACTCATGGCTTTTAGAAGACGATTTAGAGCTGCTGCTACAAATGATCGAATCCCGATGGCAAGATGGCCGTCTGAAATCGACCAGCATCTTCTGGAAAGGCTGCAGACCACATCCGCAATTGGTCAATAGAATGGAACAGCTGCAGCTCCAGGGTATGCAATGCCTAATCTCCAGCGACGACAGGCGCCGTCGGGATGAATACCCTCCTGACCTCTGGATTTTCTCCGAGGCCTGATCATCGAAATACGTGTCGGTAAGCTCAGTCTCTGTCACTATCGGGCAAGTCTCTCACATGTGTCCCAGTTTCATGAGCCGCTGGATTGTGAACATCATTCAATCTGTTTAATTTGACTCTGCTCTGCGTCAATCTTGGGCCACATCCCCTCCAATTTTTCTTGAGATCTCAATCCCGCCGAACGCATACTGACGCGGCATTACGATTCCTATACATTACCAGCGCTCCAGCCCTGCAGATACCTCTGTATTCGAAGGGCCGTCGACACCTTGCCGACTTGTCTGTAATACCCTTTTGCAGTCTCCATGTTTTTTTCCAAGACACTTCGTTCGTTTTCTACATGTCACAGTACTTACATTGACTGCACAAGAAGTTTCCGTAACTTACTTAGCAGAACCTAATACTCAGTCCATGTAGCCACTTGAAGACCGCGAACCTTGCCGTTAACCATACTGAGACACAATTCTGAAAGAATTGATGAGTCATAACGAGTTGTTCTTCTCGTTTCCCTTCACCTCTCCCGCAACTGTCATCCTTCGTCGTGGACACGGGCTCGATGTTCTGGGCTCAATCTGTGTTCTCAACTCTTCTGGCCGGCAGCGCATACCGCAACTTGGACGTAATCAAGCCCCGCGTCTTTATCGTCAATTTCTTCCGCTCAGAAGCAACTGAATGGCACAACATCCCGGAATTCAACCTCCTCGCGCGAAACTTCACTATCCCTGGCCTCTCTGCTCTCTTCCCGGATGTACACTGCACTCAGGATGGGGATATATGCCAGGTGATAACTGGGCAGGCAGAGATAAACGCTGCATCGACCATCTCTTCCCTCCTACTTTCCCAATCTCCTCGCTTTGATCTGCAGTCGACGTATTTCGTGCTCGCGGGTATCGCTGGAGTGAGCCCACGGCACGCAACTATTGGCTCTGTAACATTCGCGAGATACGCAGTGCAGGGCGGCCTCCAGCACGAGTTTGACGCGCGGGAGAAGCCCGCGCATTTTGCGTCGGGGTATTTTGGCCAGGGAGCCAACAAGCCAGGTGAATATCCGGGCTGGATTGATGGCACAGAGGTCTTCGAGGTCAACGATGCGCTGCGGCAAGTGGCGATGGGATTTGCGCAGAAGGCGACCTTAACGGATACGGACGAATGTAAACGTCTCCGAGCGACCTACGCATCTTCGTCGAGCGACGTCTTTGCTGTCGGTGCTGCCCCGCCCTCTATAGTCCCATGCGACACCCTCACATCGGACACGTACTGGTCAGGGGCCTTGTTGGCAGAGAGCTTCGAAAATACCACGGTAGTGCTAACGAACGGTCATGGTGTCTACTGCTCGTCGCAGCAAGAGGACAACGCCGTGCTCCACGCTCTTCTGCGCGGCGCTGTCTCAGGACTCGTGGATTTCTCGCGCATAGTCGTTATGCGTTCCGGCTCAGACTTCGATCGCCCACCCGAGGGCGGAGATGCGGCTGAAAATTTATTCGCGGCGCCAGTGGGATTCCCACCGGCTCTCGTGAACCTACGAGCCGCCGGCGTGAAGGTCGTTCGAGGGATCATTGATGGATGGGAGACTACCTTCGCGGAGGGCATTGAGCCCACCAATTATATCGGGGATATTTGGGGGTCGCTGGGTGGGCAACCAGATTTTATTCCACCGCATGCTCGAACCCGAACAGATCCCCGCACCTCCCACTGTTTACTCAGTGATAATTGTTAGAGCTACAAAATTATCGTGGAATAGAATAGACGTTGTTGTACTTCGCGTATTCCAACAAACGTCCGTGTAAGATAGATTGATACAATTCACATTAGTATCATACATTGGCCTCCAGGAATGCTGTTACATATGAGTA
Source organism: Favolaschia claudopus (assembly GCA_037176885.1). Classification (NCBI taxonomy): domain Eukaryota; kingdom Fungi; phylum Basidiomycota; class Agaricomycetes; order Agaricales; family Mycenaceae; genus Favolaschia; species Favolaschia claudopus. The sequence goes on along the minus strand of JAWWNJ010000034.1, from coordinate 824,555 downwards.
GATGCTACATCAATGGATTGACTGCCGCGAATAATTGTTTTGCGGTATCGCCGCTATGCTCGGCGCCAGAGAGGACTGGCTGATATCCTCCTTCGTATGCGCGATCTCGATATCAGCGGGCGGTACTGGATTTTTGCGTCGTGGGGTAAAGTGTTTGGGATATGCGAATTCGATAGCGCTGGCAGGCACGCTTAAATTGGAAGAGGTGAACTGAAGTGGGACGCTGTTTAGCTCGGCGAGGAAAGAGGGATGGTGGTTTGAGCGGGGTCTATTGTGGATGACGACAAGGTTGAATGAAATTCCGATGCTTTGCACCAGCTTAATGAAACGGAGAAATTGGAAGCCATCAGTACAGATTTACTCATAGAGCCCGACTAAGTACTCACGACGTTTATAGCGGTGTACACAACATTGCTGTTAGCAACGAACAGGAAGAACACGAGCAGCGACATCCCGGTGTAGATCATTCCGGACTCGATGACAAGGTGGGTGGCGAATTTCGTTGCGTGGTAAGGAACAACGCCTTCGCTTGAATTCTTAAGTGGTGGAGAGGACATGGTGTCTGTGGAGCGAATTTGGGCAGCAGGACGGACTGTGGCAAGCGCGCCGACCCGGTAGATGCGGTATGCAATCTGACCTGGACAGAGAAATTCAATCCTCGGCGTCGAGTGATGCATGAGAGAGATTCCGTACCGGTGGTAACCACATTGACAGCGATTATAATTGCCCAGAAGCATGAACCAAATACACGCGATTGCGACATGGCAAAGAACCCATTGATATTGAGGGAAGTGTCGACATGAATAACGACACCCATGAGGGCCACTGCGGCGAGCCAAAATACAATGGAGGGGGCAACGACGAGCCACGATCGGTAGTGGATGAGCCAACACCGGTATATCTGTAAAGGTATGAAGATACGACGAAGCGACGGAGTAAGGATGCGCACAAAGAAAGCACTGGCTATCACAGATTCTAGCAGATGGGTGATGTACTATGTATGGCGGGCAAGTCAAGCTGACAAGACGCCCGGCTTCGCATTGAGAATTCACCTTCCAGGTGTTAATTGGTCTTGACCCGTCTCTGAATAGTCGGGCGGCCGCATCAAGGTCTGCCGTTGTAACGGTTTGCAAGTTGAGATAGAGGTGGACGCCAACAGAGGACGTCGCCTTGGCGAAGAAAACGAAGAAGAGAAACAACAAAGGCCAATTGATCTCATTGGTACCTCTGTGTCGTGCCGCCGGGAAGAACAAGGCTGAATAACAGGCGCCGCAAGTAACCAGGTATACACCGAAAGTGAGACTTCCTAGGAACATCCCCCAGACTTGTATCCTGAGGAATGCATCCTCATTGGACGAGTCCATGGTCCGCAGGTGAAAGACGAAGGAGAGGAAGGGATGAAACTGGGAGAACAGTGGACCGTGTTACCAGAGGTTATTCATTGCTGTGTCGGACCAATCCGAGGCATAGATTCGAGGGAACAGTGAGCAAAATCGGGACAGCCAGAATGGTCATCATGATGCTGAGATCTGGAGATGTCTGCCTGCCTATTCATGGATACGACGTGGAGCTCGCGTGTATAAAAATCGAGCACCCTCCGCGTTTCATTCGAGAATCGGGTGAGTCGTCGGATATGAGGACAGAACGTTAACGAGGCAGATTTAAAGTGGACGAGCTGCAGGTGAAATCGAGCACAAACAGTCAATTTAGATTCTGAAATATTATCGTTTACATAATTCGGAGTTAGCCGGTCGCTAAGTCTAAGTTAAGTCCTGACCATGTACGTCAATGCTGCCTCCAACGCTGGGCTCGACGCTTCCTGCATTCCTAGCTTGGAGCGCTGCTCAATGCGCTAGCCTAGACTCCAGACCTTGAAGCTAACTGCTGGGATGCCCCGAAAATCTCCATCACCTTACTTGCGATTCAGACAGAATCCTACCATTTTTCAGATTCTGCAAATATTCCGACGCCGACCTCTTTTCTTTGGCCTCATATTACTTGCTGTTACAGCACTTCTGTGGAAGACCAGTGCTCATGAATATGTCTTGCAACCGTTTACGCTAAATCCGTATGACTTTCCGACGAATACACCTCCAAAAGGGTGGGTTCAACGTGCTGAACGCGTCAAAAGTGCTTTTCTGCATGCATATCATGGCTACGAGCAATTTGCGGCCCCACACGACGAACTCTTGTCTCTGAGTAATGGCTCTGCAAATCCGTGCGCCAAATTTCCTGTCCATGACCCGTAATTGAGAGAATTGGCTAGTTTCAATGGCTGGGGTGTGACTGCGGTGGATTCGCTGGACACCATGCTACTCATGAAACTCGACGACGAATTCAGTCGCGCATTGAAGCAGGTCTCTGCGATCAATTTTGCGATGCGTTCGGTAAGTGTTCTGTTTCTCCGGGTGTCTCGTCTGAACCACTCCTAGGACAAGTTTGCTTCGTTTTTCGAGACTGTCATCCGTTATCTGGGTGGTCTTCTCTCTGCATACGCGATTTCCAAGGATCCGGTACTTCTAACACGAGCCGAGGAACTCGCGGATATACTTGACCCTGCCTTTAACAAATACAAGGGTGTATTCCCCGTTTTCAGTGTCAATACTACTTCGTGCGCTTCTCTCCTCTCTTGTGGCTTATGTTACTCATTTATGTGGGGTGGGCAGAGGTGATGCTGCCGGGCCCGAGATAGGTGCATTGGCAGAGATGGCAAGCATGCAAGTCGAGTACTTGTATCTGGCCAAAGCCACGGGGAAGCAACATTATTTTGAACGCGTTGGTATTCTTTGTTTTTCGATCCTGTAGCTTTGAAGCTCAACCGCTTTCAGGCAAACCAAGTCATGCGCACCCTCGCCTTCGCTGATTTACACAAAACGGGTGGTATGCTACCCATTGCGTGGAATTTGACCTCGGTACTCCCATTTGATAGTAAGGTTCTTCTGAGAAGCTATCTATGTACAAACTAACTCTCGCTTCAGCACGACTGTCTGTCGGCGGAAAGTCAGACAGCGCTCATGAGTATCTACTTAAGCAGTACCTTCTAACCGCGCAAACGGACAAGAAGAGCCTCGAGATGTGTACGTCTGCCTCTCTCACTTACGAACTTACTAAAACATCCCACCCAGACATCCGCATGACAACGCAAGTCCTCACCACGATGTTGTACGTCTCCCCCGAGCGAAACCTGTTATACGTCACAGAGACATCGTCGTCCACTTTCGACCACGCCCCCCGACCATCACATAAGATCGACCACCTCTCATGCTTCTTCCCCGGCCTCCTCGCGCTCGGTGCGCATCTCCTTCCCCTCGACGGCCTCCCACCCGACCTCAACCTCAACGTCCTCGGCGCAGGCATGGGCTGGGCCGCCCGCGGATACGATGCTCTCGCGCGGCAGTCCTCCCTCCGGGAGATGCATCTGTGGGCGGCTGAGGGACTCGCACGGACGTGTTATCTCTTCTACGCCGACCAACCGACGGGACTTGCGCCAGAGGAGATTTCGCTCAAGGTCAGCGGCGATGTGCGGTACGGGTTGGGACAGGAGGGCAAGTGGCTCGAGGGTGGCGGGCGGCGGTGGATTGACGAGGTGGAGGCGTGGCGCGCGGGGACGAAGTGGAAGGGGCAGAGAAGAACGCCGCCGGGCGTGGGAGAGGAGGTGCTTCCTGTGGTGTACACCGAGGCGGAGCGAATGAGGGGGTCGGGGCGTGGGCGCGATTATGTGATTAGGCAGGCGGCGTATCTGTTGCGACCCGAGGTGGATTGGTTTTGTGTCCGTGTCCGTGTTGCTGTTGCTAATTCCTTCGCAGACGGTGGAGTCGTTGTATATCATGTGGCGCGTGACGAAAGAGACGAGGTGGCGGGAGATGGGGTGGCGAATCTTTGAGGCCATCGAGAAAGAGACGCGCACGCCAAGTGGGTACGCATGCGTCAAGACAGTGGAAGTCTCACCTGCTCTTCAAACCGATTCAATGCCAAGGTAGGCTTCTTTCTTGCGTGAAGGTTGAGACTCATTGTCATTGCGTGCTAGTTACTTCCTCGCTGAAACGTACGCCTACCCATCTATTCGTCTTGGGGCCTCACTCACGTTCATATAGCCTCAAGTACTTGTATCTTTTGTTCCTCGATGAAGAGCCTTTCCCTCTGAACACATGGGTATTCAATACGGAAGCCCATCCGTTCCCTGTGTTTGAGTGGACTGCGATAGAGAAGGAACGACTCGGTATCTTATAGACAGATAGTATATTCACCCCACAATTTAGACTGTATGTAGGACCTTATTACATGTATCAAGAAATTAGACCTGCTCGATGATTTAATGATCAGGTCTCTGCGGAGATCCACCTGAGTTCTTGAGGTATTGGAAAGGCATGCAAAGAACATCCTGCCGAAGGCATGTAAGCTTGTGGGTACCTCCCGATGCTCTTGGTGTAGACCGGTGATAACCGATCTCTCGGTTTGAGACAATCGTTCATAGCAAACTTATTTTCTAGTAGACAGACCGGTCTAAGTACTCTTTGTGCGCCTTTATCGAAAAGTCATTGTTATTGTTTTTCGCGCATCTTCTAAGCATCTCGTTGTTCTACCTGCCTCCTATTATTTCTACGTTAAGAAGGTACATAAGTATTTTCATTGTAGCGCAAGCTCCGAGACGCGACTAGGAGGACTTGTCCCTGAGCTTTCTTCTCGTCAAGCGCTCCACCATGCAATAATTATCATCGTATAGACGGAAATCTCGGGGTACCATCCTTTCATACACTTGTTTCGATTGCGGCTCCAGCTTGGCATCCATGCCTTGCTTCCGCAGGTTATCAAGACGATTACCTGTGTCGCTGGATGGCACGTAGAGCATCGCGCACATTCGGAACGACCGCAAGCTACCGTCACGCCACTGACTTTCTACTACACACGCATCAGCTGCTCTTCATCAAAGGGTGTTCCGAGGTCGTAGTCGAGCGGGCCGAGGCAGAGAGCGAGGGTATGCAAGTTTGGGAGAGCATCATTTTCTTGGTATTCAGTTGGTGGCCCGAGAATCTCGAATAATTCGGGGGCAGAGGGCATGTGAAGATATATACAGAGGGACGTGATGCTCCTCGCGGCATGAAAGAAGGTAAGAAGTCCTATGGGTGTAGAGGGTTCACCGACGAAAAGCTTCCACAGCTTGGGGAGCTTTTGAAGATGTCCGTGCAACTCTGCTGTATGCTCAGAACAATACAGCTCCTGGAGAGACGGAGTGTCCAGGAGATTGAGTAAAATAGCATTTTCTATGGCGAGGCGGCAGAGGCTGGGGAGCTGAATCTTGAAGCCTGACGAGGGCAGAGGGTCGAGGAGCTGCAACGCACATTCTACGAGTTGAGTCGAAGCGGTCAAGATTTCGATATGGTGCTTCCACAAATTCTGCGAGCCGTATCGACGTAAATGGGTGGCATACGCAGGAGGAGTGACGGATATATCCCGATTGAGGTCAAAATTGACGAAGAGGTCCTGCAAATCAAGACAATCGGCGAAGACGTCTTCGATAACGCTCTCCTCATCGTCGCCAATGATGGCCACATCCAACGTGCGCAAATTGTCGAAGGTCGGGTAGAAGCTGCGCAGGCGCTCGTATAAAATGGGTGGACCATAAAGTACCGCGACTTCCCAGACGTCGCTATGCTCTGCCAGGAGTTCGATCACTTCCTCCTCGGTCTGAGATAGACTCATGTCATAAAAGGTAGAAAAAGTGAAGGAGAGAGGGGTGTTCTGCGAGCGAGCGATATGGGCTTCGACCATAGGTACGACTCTTGACATGGAGGGCGCGTCAGGCAACTCGTCTATAAAATCGAGCTGTAGGAATGCCCAGAGACGCGGGGAAGACAGTGTGATACTACGCCATCGGCGACAAACGGCACTCAGAGGCCATGGTCCTGTTTTCATGTCCATAAGAGGGAAACCCATGTAATTCCGTATGGGTTCCTGTGGCAGAACGGCAAAGGTAAATATAAGCGACAGAATTTCGGTGGGAAGGTGGCGAAGTGGTGAAAGAGCCCCCTGGTGTTTTCGAATTTCAGTGTCAAGAGCGGTGCGCTCCTCGAGAAGTCTGTCCAGTTCTGCCCTCAGTGGGGCTATTTTTCCATCCAAAAACGCGCGACGAGCGCTTCCGCGAGCAACGAAGTCTCGAATGGCAGAAAGATTATGTTCCGCTGTTGGATCATTGGTATCCAAAATATCTCTGGGTATCTTGCTCTGTTCGATGGATTTGTCTCCTGCAAAGCATGGTTTACTTGCAGAGGACGCTGCCGTTGCGTTCATGGCGGCGTCAGAGGGTGGCAGAAAGAGGTTGTGACAACCTGTCACGTCTGGGACTCGGCGAATAACTCCCATTCCTATTCCTTACCGGGACTACTAGTATTGTAATGTGGTATGCCTGTTTGAATGCAAGATCCTCCGATACAGAAAGGATGATGATACAATAGCCTGAACGATTTCGATACAAGAGTTCGCCATCTGTCTCTAGAAACTGCCAGCTACCAGTCTCATTCCATGGTGAATATTGTAAGTTCTGGAGGTATATCCTCTAGATCCACCTTATCCAGAGACAGGAAACGAAGGCCGTCGAAGACTGCGTAGCTCAGACCGTCAGCCTTGAGTTTCTCCAAACGATCGAGGATGAGCAAGGGCTTGATGCTGTAGAGCCTGACGGACTTTAATCGTCCGATTGGACAGCGCGATTCGATCGCTTGTATGAGGTGATTTTGCACGAGGTCTCCATCGTCGTCCATAGCGCCAGGAAAGCGGAGAAAAGTGGAAAAATGTGTCAGGGAAGGGGCCAGAGTATCGACTCGACTCGACATATGCTCGAGGAACTCGACTGGAGGTTCGAATAACAAACACAAGATTACCAATGATTTGAGTGTCTCGATGAGGCGTATCAGGATCGCAGCGTCACCTGGAACTCCGCATTCCCACATAACCAATTTTTGCAATGTGCAATTCTGTTTGCGGATGAAGGAATTCACCGTATTGGCGTCGTAATCACAATACAGTTCCAAAAGCGAAGGGGTCTCGAGAAACTGCAAAAATTGGGGGTGGGAAAGGGAAAGGCGACGAAGGTGAGGTAACAGGACAGCTGTTGGTGCCTCGAAGGAGGCAAAATCGCCCTGGATCTCCAATGAGCAGTCAACGAGATTGGAGGCGACTTGGAGCGTATGAAGATGGCCAATCCAGGTGTTACTACCGCCGTATCTCGCCAACTGCGTCCAATTCAGCGCCATCGAAAGAGGTGCTCCCCACAACTCTCGATTGGCCTGAACCTCTTGCAATAACGGAGCGTCTCGGAAAATATCCACCGTGATGACGGGATCAGAGACCATGCGGCTAACCTCGACTTTGATCTTCCGCAAACAGGTAAAAGGATCCTGTATACACTGTCCGAGATGGGCAAAGAACCAGTGCTCTCCACGCAGCGATACGGCCTCCCAACGGCTAGCGTGATTGCAGAAAAGCTGCAGTATGGACTTTTCGACTTCAGTCAGACCGTCTTCCGGTAACCAATCTCCAACGATGAACTGAACGTCCAGAGGCACTTGGCCGGATCTAAAAAGCTGGGTCTCGTACTGGAGGAGGTCTTGATTTCGGCCCCTGGAGAGTTGACCATAGTGGAGCGATGCCCATAATCGGGGATGTGATAGCGCCGCTGACCGCCAACGTGCACAGACGGCACTCACAATCCACGGAGCGCGGTAGGGTTGAGCAGCAACGGAAAATTGGAATATAAATGCCAGAATCTCGGACGGCAATCGTCGGGAAAGAGAGAGACTGCCTTCATGCTTCCTAATGGCAAGATCCAGTTCGTTCTTTTTCCCAGACAGTGTCTCTACGGCTGATTGAAGCAGCTTGATTTTGGCGCTCAGACTGGCCATGCGTGAGCGGCCTGTGGCGAGAAACTCGCAGAGAAGAGGAAGGTCGGTTTCTTCGGGTATCGCGTTGGTTTCCAAAACGTTACTAGTGGATAATTCTGGGAGGTCGAAATCCGAGAGGTTGAAACAATGGGCGCATTTGGGGCAAGAGATATCGGATGCCGCCATTGACAGCACTAGAGCAGCTACAGCGGCGACGCGAGGGTATTCTGCTGGAATTTGGCAATGAGAGGCAAGAGAAAACCGGGAAGGGCGTGACACATCACATCTTTGTCACAATTTGTGGCTTGACTTGACCAAAAACCTTGCTCTGACCGCTTATTTTGGGACAGAAATTCTGAGGAAGCGAGCCCGTATTTTTGGACACCACTTTACGGTACTACCAACATTGGGCGTAAGGTAGGGCCCTGTTGCGTTTAATTTGCGATGCACATCCATGATTCGGCCCCGCCACCGAAAGAAAAGATACTCACCCGGTTCTGTACTGAGTACAGTCGACCCTGCTACCCGTGGTCAATATCCTTGGCAAATACAGAGCTGAATTTGAAGACAAGAGTGCTGATGCGGACTTATTTTCAATCACTTTCTGCCTACCCCGAGTAAAGGGAGTGCACGCTGCTGTAATTTACTGCGGTCTCTGAGGTCTCTGCCTCAATGTCGGATGATCTGGCTATGTAACCCGAGCTAGGACTAGTATAAGAGGCGGTATGATCATCGAAGCGGCACTCAAAATCACTGCACCATGATTTGGTCTCTCTTTCTTGCGATCCTTCCCCTTGTCTCGGGAACCGTTCTCGTCAAGTACTCTGCTGCCGCGGGCGACCAGACAAGTGCTCTTGGTCTCCTGAATCTCGGCGGTTACGACGATGCACAATGGCCCTCTGGCCAAAGCCAGAACGATTCGGCGTATTTCAAAACCGCTACAGATCCGAACGGCGTCCCTGCAGCGCATGTGCACAAGGCGCAGCATTTCGCTCGCGCCGAGTATCACTTGTTGAAGGGCAAGACTGAGGTCGACAAGACCTATTACATTGGATATCATGTTATGTGGAAAAATGTCGATTACCAGACTATCGTGATGCAATGGTGAGCGGTGACCCAGACTGCTGCAATTTTGTTCATGTAACTTGCAGGAAGAATTATGACCCTAAGACGACCCCAACGGCCAATATCCCAGCTTGCCTTGTTTTCCGTAACGACGCCAGCGGTTCTGCTAATCATACTATGCAAGTTTTTCGCTACTCTACTATTTTGTGTAATTAATTTCACTCCAGTCACCTAAATGCGGAACCGGACCCTACCGTTGGTAATGCCAACTCAGTCTGGGCCAAGCAACTCAATATGGGGACAGCCTATCGCTTTGGCTTCGTCATCAACACCTCACAAACCAAAGGCTACCTCCAATTGTACTTCAACGGTGCTCTGTCGACGCTGACAGACCCCTCTACGGGAAAGACCACACAGAAATTGGCCGGCAATTTCTGGCCGGGGCCCACTGTCGATCCCAAATTTGGGTTGTACGGCGGGAAGAATAATTTGGTCGACGATTCATATATTTACGAGATCGTAGTTGGGACGGAGTTGGCGGATATCGCAGCCGTTGCTGGGATTTCAACTTGAAAACATTGTCATGTGTACTTTACGAACATACGTTGATTTCACCAGGACGACTGGGACTCTCGATGGTACTGTGCGCCAGAATCCCGACGCCACTGTTTCAGTCAAGGGAAACGCAATGTGTTTCAGTCTATAGGTATAACAATTAACAAAGCGATCCGTAATGTAGTCTAGAGTACAATTTGTTTATTCCACAATAGTAAGATTGTCCATTGGATTTCGCCCACCGCCGTCACTTCCTAGTTCTTCTGGGACTTAGCCCCCTTCAGCTCGTTATACGATTGCACAATCCGCTCAAAGACGACTTCCCCTTCGCCTCCCTTTCCAAATTCGGTGAGCTCCGTGATATAGCCTTCGACGCCCTTGTCCGAAACCGCCTGCTTGATCTTAGTCGTGTCCTCGTCCTCGTCGTTCTCATAACACAGCGCCGCCGCAATCCCAGTCGCAAGGAAACGGACATCAATGCCATACTCAACACACATACGCGCAGGGCCAACCAACCGATCCTCCTTCCCCAGCTTCCGCAACGGCTGTCGCCCCACACGCACGACATCGTCCTTAACGGCAGCATTCTCAAACCGCTTGATGATCTTCTCCACGTATTCCGCATGCTGCTCCTCGTTGAAGTACTCGGGATGGCGCTTGCATAGTGCGACGCCGGATTCCTTCAGAAGCGCGCCGCGCACACATACGAGGATCTCTTCGTCCGCGATGCTGTCGGCGATGGTGGCATGGCCTTTCAGATGCCCCAGATAAGCGGTGATAGCGTGTCCGGTGTTGAGCGTGAAGAGCTTGCGCTCGTTATACGGTTTGAGATTATCCGCCAAACGCATGCCCTCTATTGGCACCTCGAGCTCGCCATTTGGCTTGAGCGGTCCACTCTCGACGACCCACTCGTAGAACGCCTCAACGCCGACGTCGAGCTCACTGGACTCGTCGTGTTCGGAGGGATCAAAGGGCGGGACGATACGGTCAACAGAGCAGTTCGCGAAGCCGACGTTCTTCTCCGCCCACTTTGCATCGTCTCCTTCGAGTTTGGCCCGAACCTTCTCGGCGAGCTTCGCGGTGGCACCGATCGCGTTCTCGCAGGCGATGATGTTGATCGGGCCGCCGCCGGCTTTGCGACGCGCCTTGATACCGTTGGCGATGGTGGGGGCGATTTTGTCGATGACGGGGAGACCGACTGCGGTGGTGATGAGCTTTAGTTTCGGGTGCTCGATTTCGTGGATAAGAGCGTCTGTAGTGGAGAGGACGCCCTTGACGTGTTTGATTTCGTGGACCTCGGCAGTGGAAACGGTGGAAACGGACGACAACGTCGACAAGGATGCCGACGATGACGACGAGTGGAGACTGCCGTTATCCCCATTGACAGCATCGTCGCTAGTGCTGTCGAGAATGTGCACGCCGTAGGCGCGCTGCTGATTTATGGCGTCGATAAGGGATTTGTCGACGTCGGTGAAGACGACATGGTAGCCAGAAGTAGAGAGAAGTGGCGCAATGAAGCCACGGCCAATGTTGCCTGCGAAGTTATTAACATCGGCGAAGTACGCGGTGAAGAATACTTACCGGCTCCAAAGTGGATGGCGCGGGGTTTTATCGACATGGGAGTTGAGGGAGACTTTGTAGCCAATCCAGGCCGCTCTGTCGCGTACTTATAGCTTGGAAGTTGATCGCTGTCAAAGCGGCGCACGGCGACCTCATGATGACGTAATGTGGGTCCTTCTAAGTTTTGCGCGGCAAGGCAGATCTATGGATCCATACCAGGAACTGGAGGAGGGGAGAGTCAGACCCAGAAGTTAAAAAGGCGGGCATAACCATATCAATTATTGTGACGCACCAATACACCCTAATACACCGGGCATAAAATGCCAGGATATCTTTATCCAATTCAGGCTGACAGCTGCATCCAAGACACAATTCCCTCGAGTTCCCTGAAAGCAGGTCCACTCACGCAAAGATCTCGGGCGGAGAGTCCAACGGTGGCCGGGGACGACCTCACACAATCGAAATCTCCAGCAACTCGAAAAGTAGATGTTCTCCAGCGCTCCTCATCACCACTTGAGAAAGTCACCACTTGCGTCAGCGTCTCGGGGATTCGGGAAAGCTTCGTAAAAAGCCCATGCATAGGCTAAAACAACTATGAGCAGGGAGACCGAGATTGAATTGTGGAGCAGGGGACTTTTTATGCACTGCGCAGACCAAGCACAGACAGAGGTAATGCCCAGTTGCCATGCCATTCAGTATGCAGCATGGAGGTGGTCCATATCGTCACTCGTAATAGAGTCACCGTATGGTGTTTGATGCCGAGGGGAAACTGTATTTAGGGTTGAGGCTGACGAATAAATTTCTGGGTCTAAGCCAACGGTCACCCATGTATCCCCGACATCTGGAACTGCTCACATACCAATTCTTCCTTAGACTGAATGGAGGAAATTTTGTAAGCGCTCCACCCTCGAGCCCCGCTGCCAGTCATTCGATGCTGGGGAAGTAGCGGGAGAAAGACGTTTGGAAGTTCCATCATTATGCAGGAGTAACGTTGAGCATTTTGTAGATAGCAACAGTCGGACTAGCTCTGTGAGCGAGATATGGAAAGTGACCAAACGACGAATCGGGTTGAAACTGCTCGACACAGCCACTGTGCAAATGAACGCCACGTGGAGCTTACAGTATGTACCCACGCGTGCCTTACGTAGTCTCGGAACAAGCCTTCTTCGATCCGGACTACGTAACTCGGAATTGTGTCCGTACGGGTGACGTGAGTGTTATGAGGTGTTATGGGGAGGGGGAGGCTTGATCCGAACCTATATGCTCCTCAACAGTTGTCAACTTGCAGTTCTTCGACTTTCGAGCCCGAGTCCTCTCCGTGTTCTCTCAGTTCAACTTCAAGCGTCTTCGGCTGCCTGTAGTCTGAAGGCAGGGAAAATGTGTCTCTGGGTACAACTGGCCCCTGGGCTGAAGAATATCAAGTTCCCGAATTCCAGCAATTTCTCGGTCCTGGCCTTGGATCCATGGAATCGTGGTATTCAAGTTGACTGCAAGTACCCCAAACCGCCGGGCGAGCAACTCTTGGATTTGATACACAAGAATGCCATGACTTTGATTCAACCCTCCGAGTTCGACGCGCCGGTTCGGCGAAGGTCCTTCTGCTCCAACCTGGGTCTTCTCGAGTCTCGACGTGGATTATGACGATCTAAGCCGCTCATCTTCTCTATATTGAAGCTCTTTTGAAAATTTCCCTCCCCCCTCTATCTATCTGTTATTCCCCCTTCACCCTCAATGCAGCAATACCCAGGCGCGCAGATCGTCGGACGTGTCTCTCCCATCCCCCCTCCGATGCAAGGTATCGGCAACGGTTATCCTGGCTCTGTAGCTGCTCCAGGGGTTATGTATGCCCCCAACTCGGTGCCTATGCAGATGCAGATGCCTGGACAGTATTCGAACGGCGGTGCTGGAATGCCTATGGCCGGGAGCCAACCCATGATGATGCCGATGAACCAATCGCAGCCCATGGCTGCAGGCACCATGAATCAACCTTTGCCCATGGCTACAACTCAGTCCGTCTCAGCTGAACCTCCGATTCAGCCTGTCGCGACTGGTCAACCGGTTCCCCAACCTGTGGCTGAACCTGTTGCTGCGAATCCGCCCGCGGTACCTGAACCTGTAGGCGCGACTCCGCCTGTAGTCGAGACGCAACCCCAGCCAGCTGCGATGCAGCAGCCGGTCGCTACCGGCCAACCTCAAGTTGCTAACGCAAAACAACTTTCCACCACTCAGCCGATAGCTGCCCAGCCTATGGGCATTCAGCAACCCATTCCCGCAGCTCCTCCAGCCGCGTATCCGAATCAGCAGGCTCCTTTAGCCACCCATGTTCCCTACAACGGCTCTGCTCAGGCGCCTATCGTGATATCTCGAGCTAGAACGCTTTCGACACCGGGATACGGTATGGCGCAACCTTCTGGCGCTCAGACACAAGGTGTCGGCGGCGGCCAATACATGTCGCAGGGCGGCATACAGCCTATGATGCCCCAAGCTGTACAGGGCCAATATATGGGAGGCCAAGGCGGCCAATACATGATGCCGCAAAGCCACTACCCACATACCCGTCCTTCCCAACCGCAGACTATCGTTATCACGACTGGTTCCGGTCATCGCTCTCATCGTCACCACCGCACCCACCGAGGCAGGCGATCTAGAAGCATCGATGATTATGCTTATGATCGTCCCAGTCAACGCTCGTACACGTCTTCGAGGTACTGAAAAGGAAAATATTTTTCTTCCCCCACTTGGACATAAATGACTCCGCGTTCTCGCAAACTGTACATCTACATTCATGTATCCATACACTCTTCGGCTTTGTTCACTTCAATATAGACCTTGCCAGAGATTTTCTAGATGACCACATATCCGTTTCGTGAGGAAAATCTGTGTGACAGTGTGACTTTGCGGCTTGTTCCCGGCTATGAGCTCCTACGACAAGGTGGTTAAGCTTGCGTGCAAGCCCAAGGCCGCCCCTCCGAAGGCGAAATACTTGGACCCCATCATCGCCGCGACCTGGGACGACGGCGGAGCCGTACACGATGTCTGCAGGGCTTTGTCCCCGCGTTTCCGCGAACCGAATGCCATCATCGTCTTCAAAGCTCTCATTGTGCTACACACTATGATTCGGAACGGGAGTACAGACAATGTGCTCAGTTATCTCAGTGGTTCTCAAGTGCTCCGCTTGCACAATGTGAGCGCGGGGAATTGGGATGGTGAGTAAGGATGAATTCAGTGCGTCATTGGAAGTAATGCTGGTGATTTACAGGTTATTCGCCGCCGGAAAACCTGCAGAACTATGCGGCGTATATGGAGGCGAGGATACATGCATATCGAGATCTCAAGCACGACGCTATCAAGGTTCAGTCGGACACAAATCGCGATGCGCGTACAACGGCGGCTGTGAATGGGTGCGTGGATTAGAAATGCTAAACTATCTTGTGCTAATGCTTCACAGCACTCCCAATTTGCAGCGAAGCAAGACCCTGACTGGCCGCAAACTTCGCTCGATGACGGTAGAAAAGGGCCTTTTGCGTGAAACACGCGCTGTACATCGCATGATCGATACACTCGTCGCTTGTCGCTTTTATCTGGACGACTTAGAAGACCAGCTCACCCTGACGGCCCTCCGGATGCTCGTCAAGGATTTGCTGATTCTATTCCAGGCGGGGAATGAAGGTGCGTAACACCAGAAGCATAACGCGAAACCAGAGATGAATGCGTCTGGACTGGCGAAGCGAGAGAAAGCAAAGCCAGATGCACTCATTTCGATTTTCTGCCTGTTTTTGCCTCCGGTGGTGTTTTCCTATCTTTTCAGATCTTTCTAACGCGACTTATAGGCGTAATCAATCTTCTGGAGCACTACTTTGAAATGTCCCATGTCGACGCAACTGAAGTACGACTCTCTTTATTTTGACTGCAAGACTACTGACTGTGTTTTAGGCCCTTACCATCTACCGCCATTTTTGCGCTCAAACCGAGCTCGTCGTGGAGTATTTAGGTGTCGCACGGAAACTACAAAACCTCCTCAACGTCCCTGTGCCGAACCTGAAGCATGTGCGTCGTCGCTTTCCCAGTCAGTTTTCCGCACCTGACGCGCCGTATAGGCCCCCGTATCTTTGGCCGGTGCACTGCAAGAATACCTGGACGACCCCCAATTCGAGCAGAACCGCATCGAGTACAAGACGAACAAGGAAGCTACCAGGCGCGGCGGCAAAGGTGCTCCAGCGAAGAGCGAAACGCCACCTGTACCCGCCCTGCCAGCTTCTGCTTCTTCCTCTTCTGCCCCCAAACCCGACACCTCAGCGACTAACGCCAACGGCAGCGTCAACGGAGCGAAAACACCAGACGTGCTCGTCGACTTTTTCGCTGCGATTGAAGATACCCAGCCGACGATGTTCAATCCCGCGACGAATAGGTCTTTTTTTTTGTCTGTCAATGTTTCGCATGCTGATCTTGAACAGTCCGAACACGGCGTACTTCCAGCAAAATGCTCAAAATCCGAATCCGTTTCAACGTATGCAGGCGCAAGCAACAGGCTTCCCGCAACAACAGGGAGCGTTCGGACCTCAACCTACCGGTTTGTCGTCTGAGCGTTCTTGTACTACCTAAATCCTCATTTACTTTAGGCGCATTCCAAAATCAAGCTTTCCAAGTCCCGAACGGTCAACCGCAGCTCCAGCTTCCACAACAAACAGGGATGTTCGGCATGCAGCCACAAGCTACGGGCTTCAATCCCTTCCAGCGACCGATGTCGACCGTTGGTCCGCTTGCCGCGCAGGCGACTGGGATGGGGATGGGCGCATTTGGTCAACCGACGGGGGCGTTCCAACAATCGCAACCGACAGTTGGCGGCGGCGGTCTTGGAGTCGGGCTGCGTCCTCAGATGACGGGTGGCGCCGCGAATCCGTTCCGTGCGAGTGCATATGGGAACGTTGCGGTGCCTCCGCCGATGATGACTGGGATGGGAAGTTTGTCGGCTGGGCCTACGTTTGGTGGTGGCGCGGGTGTCAATCCTGGGGCAGGTGTCGGTAATATGGGTGCAGTATCGCAACCGCCGCAACAACAACCTCCCTTCCTACGACCACACATGACGGGCGGTGCAGGTGCTGCGAATCCATTCCGTGCGAGCATGATGTTCTCGCAAGGGACGGGACCCGCGGCACTTTCTGGATTTGGGTCAAATTCAAGTTCGATGCCCGCTGTACCGCCATTTGCTCTTGGGAACAACAATAACGGTGTTAACGCCGGCGGGGCAGCTGCTATTCCACGTCCAGCGTCTGCGCCGCTTAGTGCTCTCGCACCTTCGCAGACGGGCAGCGGACTTCAGCCGGTCAAGACACATCAAACGGGGACGCGAAATCCGTTTGGACAGCCTGCGCCTAGGCCTGAGGAGGTACCGCCTGTGCCTAAACAACCCACGCTCATGGAGATTGCGATGGGTACGCAGCAGCAGCAATTCCAGCAGTTCCAGCAGCAGCAGCAACAACAGCAAGAGCAGCAGCAGCAAATCAAGACGCAGGCGACGGGCTTTGGCGGGAGCACGACTAAGGCGTTTGATTACAGTCAGAGTGCTCTGGGGCCTGGGGAAACGGATATATCCAGCGTGGCGAGCGAGTTTACGTTCAACAAATCGGGTGGGGGTGCAAATGGGCTTGGGAGTTCGGCGAGCAATACGACGGGGACGAGCAATGCGGGGTCTTCGTTGTTTGGATCGTTTACGGGCACGTCTTCGTCGACGGGAACGAGCAGCTCGCCCTCTCTTTCGTCGTCGTTTTCGCCTCCATTTGGCGCAAGTTCCGGGAGCTTCAGTCCGACTGTATCTGCTTTCAATCCTGCCAATTCGGCGCTCAACTCCGGTGCCCCGACGACAGGAACGAGTTCACCTCTAACGACACAACCTACGGGTAGCGCTGTTAAGGCGTTCAAGCCATCGTCGTCGTTTGGAGCGAGCTTGTTGGAGGCATTACCATCGATCCCGGGCTCAGCGCCGGCAACGCCAGCGGTCACTGGTAGCACGCCGTCGAGTATGAACGCGCAGCAGACGGGGTTCTTTGGTGCCGGTGGGTCGATGATGAGCCCTACGTCTGGTGCTTCACCCGCAAACTTGATGGGCGGGTTTGGCATGGGTTCGTCGCCAGGGGGCGGGTTTGGTGGGGCGGGAGGAACAAACTCCACTGGCGCATTTGGAGGGAGCAGTCTGGGCGTCGGACTACGGCCTCAGATGACGGGCGGTGCAGCAAATCCATTCCGTGCGTCCATGGCTATGCCTCCCATGGGTACGATGCCTACGGGTGCCGGACCCATGTCCGCTGGAGGGATGCCTGGGCAAACGGGGGCTTTTGGCGCGATGCCTACGGGGCAAACGGGTGCGTTTGGCGGTGGGGCGAGTCTGTTTGGTGGTGGTGCTTTTGGGTCTGGCTCTCCTGCGTTCGGGAATCCTCAGCAAGGTCAGCAGCAGCAGCAAAACGCGTCCTTGATATGACCACTACGCTCTTCATCTTACATTTGCTACGCGCTTTCATACACACTCACTTATATGCATGCAATTTTTCGAGCTACGTACATACTTATACTTTTGCTTTGACTTTGAATCAATCCATGGGACGCATTCGTTTGTAGACTAGCTAGCTATTTATCTTTGTAGGTATAATATAACCCTAGTTTCTTTTCCTTCGTTCCGAAGCTTTGTTTCGACTTGAGTCACTTGACCGTGACGCGTCAAACGCGCTTTCTTTCTTACCACCATCACCACCACGACTAGACTCTAATGGCTTCGTCAGTAATCGCGCCTGTTCTCTATGCCTCTTAACGTTCTCCAGAGATACTTCCATGGCCGATGTAAGCAAAGAGATGTCACTCGAAGAAGCGGTCGAGCAAGGAAAACGCGCCTTTGCGCTCGAAAAGTATGAGCAAGCTGTCGACCACTATGCCACCGCCCTCGAGCTCATGTATGTCGCGTTTACCACCAAATATGCCTCGTTTGACGCGTCTCTGGTTCAGTACAAAGAAATGCGGCGACGACGCGCCTGAGACGGCTGATCTCTACTTTTCCTATGGTAAAGCGCTGCTGGAGAATGCTATCTCGCAGAGCTCGGTTCTAGGGAAAGACCAACCGGAAAATGAAGCCGAGGATGCGCAGGGTGAGTTGCTATCGTCCCTCTCCTTGTGATTGCCAAGATCTGAGTGGCTCAAAGCGGAGTCGAGCTCGACCAATGGACCGATTTTGTCGTTCAGTGGCGATGCGGAGGACACCGAGGTGGATCTCAAGGATATCGCGGCGGAAGAGGTCGAGGCGGGGGACGAAGCAGAGGCCGAAGGGGAAGACGATGGGGAACCTGAAGATGACTTCAACGCAGCCTGGGAAGTCCTCGATCTTGCGCGCGCGATATACGTGCGCCAGAGTGAAAATGACGGCGCGGACGATGATGTGCAGTTGAAGCTTGCCGACACATATATCGCGCTCGGAGATGTATCATTGGAAACAGGTACGTTCACTTGTCGCTTCCTCTCCTATTCTTTCATGCTTATTTCGTTGAATTTCACAACAGAAAAATTCGACCAAGCTATCACAGACTACGAAGCTGGTCTGAAACTGAAAGACAACTTACTACCGCAAAGTTCGCGACAAATCGCTGAGGCGCACTACAAGCTGAGCATGGTGCTCGACCTAACCTCCGGCCGTTTGGGCGACGCGATTGTGCACGCCGAACGCGCTTTAGAGAGTATCGAGTGCAGGCTTGCTTTGCTTGCCAACCCACCTGTCGCGTCAACCTCTGAAGAGTCCGCGGGGGGAGCGGATCCTCAGGGGAAAGGGAAGGGTAAGGCGAAGACGCGACTGGTGCAGAACGATATCATCGGCAGTATGTCTTCGGCGCAGAGAGAGGCGGAGTCAAAAGAACTAGAGGGGCTGAAGGAGGATCTTGCACTGAAAGTGGAGGAGCTCAAAACTCGCCCTGACGAGCCATTGAAGAACGCATCAGCACTTGCCGCGCAGGCGCTCGACGCTGAACTCAATGCGAATCGTCCTGCGGGTGCCCTGAATGGTGCGGGCGGGAGTGGGTCGGGGGTGGTGAACGACTTGACGGGGATTGTGAAGAAGAAAAAGAAAGTGGCGGCGCCTGCTGATGGCTCAACCTCGCCTGGAGGTACGAAACGAAAGGCTGATGACGATGCAGCGGGTGAAGGCGTCGAGGGCAAGAAGGTTCGCTTGGATGATGCGTCGGCGTCATGAGCATCTCTCAAATATACGGACATGAATGGAACGGACGATTTATATCGTTATCGCTTTGTTGTGCTGCTCTCCATTTGCTTTCCCTTATTTTTAATTTGTATTCACGCTTTGAATCTTTACTAGCTTTACTTGTAGCCTGACAGCGGCTGGGGATAGAAAAGGCTCACCTCACGAGTCCTCGACTCATTCTTAACTTGGGGTACCGGCTATATTATACCTCGCCAAAGATCGGGATCTTGGCTTGCGAACCGTAGACTACCAGCTAGTCCTTTCCCGAAATGTCCCCTGTTTGCTGTGGCACATGGAAAATTCGATTTTTTTTTTTGTTCTTGAAATCCGGGTCTTGTCGGCCGAAAATCGATGGAGAAATTCCGTCGGATTGTCGGACT
The DNA here is from genome assembly GCA_037176885.1 of Favolaschia claudopus. Lineage (NCBI taxonomy): Eukaryota > Fungi > Basidiomycota > Agaricomycetes > Agaricales > Mycenaceae > Favolaschia > Favolaschia claudopus. Next base: position 804,885 of record JAWWNJ010000034.1, on the reverse strand, counting down.
ATTCAGTCTCTTTCCTAATCGGGTTGCGAGAATTCGCTTGGTCCGATCTGGACAAAATTGAAGCAAGAAACAACTAACCAGAGTCCGTTGTCAAAACTGGGGTTGGAATTAGTCAGGCTCTATAGCATCGAGTCTTGTTTGTTACTGAACATTTGGCAAAACTCAGTGTCTATGGTCTGCGTCGACTCTGCGATACCAGGTGTTCGTGGGCCGCGATATCCTGCCTCAACATGATATATCCAGAGGATATCCCCCCAACCCTTCTGGTATATGCCAAGAAATGAGCCATCTTGCGGCTTGCCTCAGACTCGGACATGCTCGTCGTCAAGACTCAAAGCTGATCCAAAGATATTTTCCAAGGACCTGGATGAGCTACTTACATTTCAGTGTTCAAGGTGCTCCACAACAGCCAGTAGAACATAGATCTTTGCTTGATCCTTGAGAGCCATTGTTCTCGGGCGATTTCGTATGCCCGAGTCGGAAAACGATGTTGTCGTAACTGACTGTCCTATAAGGCAGCCAAAACAACCAGTCATACCGCGCGCGTCGCTCAAGTAGCGGGATGTGCAAAGATGTTTGTCGAAGAACAAAACTGTGCCGCTGCGCTTGAGCGATTGAACCGTGGAGCTCGGGAGATTAATGTTTAGATTTGGATGTGTTCAGCCCATTATTGCATGGAGCGCAACACGCCATATCATAAAAGGTCGGCGTAAACGGTTGGGGTTCGAGGGAGCCAATGAGTCAGGGCCAGAGGTTTCGGCGCCATGCAAGTTGCCTGCAAGTCAGAAAGAGATTCTGAACGTCACGTCACGTCGTCACCGTCACAGCAACTCTTCTTTCCAACCATCACTTGCATCCGACCGCAGCTAGGAATCCTTGGAATTCAACGTCCATCGTGGCACTGTCATCTACTGTCATTCACATTCCCTCTCCAAGCATTATCATGCGCGTGGCGCGCGACCTTTATGGAAACATCTTGTCCCAGCCATAGGGACCGTTTCAAGCCTCTTGCCAGTGGAATATCTGATCAATTCCAGAGAACATATTGAAGTCGATGTACATGTCACGTCAACACCGCATGAGTCTCTCTGCAACCGTCGTCTCTGTGTCGTTTTCTGTCTATCGCCAATTCTAAACAGGTTTTCAAACACGATCTATGCAGAATCTTACGGACTTGTCGAGCTCAAATTAAAGGGATTTTCGAACTAAGTGTTCATGTCGTCGATAACGATCAATGTGGGTCCTTTTTTAAGGCTACATTGTAGACAATGTCCTCGCTTCCTCGTATGTCCAGGCACCAGATGTGCTGCCTTCAACTTCCCGCACGGAATTAAAACATTCACGAGTTCATGCGATTGCGGGATCGCTGCGGCCGCGGCGGATTCCCGCATATCTCGCGGCCCCGTCGCCTGACGCAGACAAGATGTAAGCTCATTGCACTTGCATCGCTGATAGGGTTTATAGAAGCGATGGGACGGAACCAGAGTAGGTAGCGGCCGTTCCGACCCACTGGTACATCCTCCGTAGAAAGTCTGACTTCAAGTTTGGGTTCTTTCTTTACAGTACTTTCTTGGCAGGATGACAGTTTATCGGAGTCGTTTGACGCCGGGGATCCCCGCAACTACGGACCGTGCCATTTGTGTACTATTCACTTGGTGGCGCAGCATCCTTCCGATGAACCGTCACGGAGTCGAACGCAAAGGTGCAAAATCTCATATGCATTTTGCGTCATTCTGATTTTCGGTTACTTCCCTGCTGTCTTTTGAGTTAGGGTCTTTGAAGGCTATTGAATAGTTTACTTGTCAGCTGGCAGGTCGTCGTTGTGTTCGATGTCGCGTGCAAATGCTGAGCCCTCAAGCTCGAACCCCATTTTCTTCGACTCAATTCAGCTCAATTCCCACTCTCCTCAGGCACAACGCCGGAGTTCGGTCCCCGACGCCTTTACGGTACGTCGGCAAAGTCGACAATGTGTTCTCGGATCGGGCCGGGTTGCAAATGGGTCAATCTGTTGCACCGGCGTTTGCAGGCGTTTGCTTGGTACTTTCTTGCACTATTTTCTGGGTCGCAAAAATGCCTCTGTGCCCCTTGCCGCTCAATTCTCGCCTGAACCTTTCAATGCAATAATATCGAGGCACTTCGAGGCTGGGAAGCAATGGCAGCTGATAGTCTCTTCGCGATTCCCCAGATTCGGGGCGAACCTGGTCACTCTCGGAATGACCTTGAGCCGTACGCTGACGCCACAGGCACCGTATCTATGGGCCAATCGTCACGAGCCTCACCCTTGCAAATTTTCGCGAATCTCGGTGAATCACAAGTCCAGCCAATGACCTTCCACTCCACGCTTTTTCTGCGTCCAAAAACGCCTCCGCGGAAGGTTGGAAGATATCGTAGGCCCTGGGGAAGAAAAGGCACACGATAACACGACATGGGGACATTATCGAGGTAAGCGAGCGATCTACAGACTCAATCTTCTATCTCTGATGGACCCAAAAATCCCCGGATCACGTTTTTGACTTTTTCCCGTTTCCTGTTTTGATGGCCAGCACATGTCCATGATACACCACGGTTCACGGGAATTACGGACGGGGTTATTTGAGAAAACTTATAAGGCGACGATTCGTCGACCATATCCCGACTGACAGTCATGCGCACAATTCTGGTCCTCGTCGCTGCTGTTGCCGCCGTCTCTGCGGTGCCCCTTGTGAGTGTGCATAGTGTTGTGTGCTTATCTGTGAGGATATGTCATTGAGATGCTCCACCTAGAACGACGTAACGACACCTTTGAATGCTCGCACACTGCCTGCCCCGGCGTTGGAGGTATGTCGACTGTTTCTGCTTGCGTTCGCATGTTCCAGCATTGAACGCGCTCTAGTTGAGAGACGCCGCTGAGCCGGCCGCTGGCGATGCCCCACCGTGGAAGAGGCAGGCTGGCGCACCGCCTGCTGACGATCCCCCGCCGTGGAGACGCGTCGCTGCCACTCCTACCGCTGTTGATGATCCCCCGCCGTGGAGACGCGTCGCTGCCGCTCCTACCGCTGTTGACGATCCCCCGCCGTGGAGACGTGCTGTCCCCACTGCTGTCTCGGATGATCCTCCTCCTTGGAAGAGGGAAGGTACTGACGACGCGCCGCCGTGGAAGAGAGGAGACGGTGCCCCCGGTTGGAAGAGGGGCGATTCTGACGATGCGCCGCCGTGGAAGAGAGGAGACGGTGCCCCCGGTTGGAAGAGGGACGATTCTGACGACGCGCCACCGTGGAAGAGAGGAGACGGCGCACCCGGCTGGAAGAGGGACGAGTCGGCGGATGCACCTGGCTGGAAGCGTGATGTTGCTGGTACTGGTGCTCCGGGTTGGAAGCGCGGTGTTGCTGCTACTGGTGCCCCTGGCTGGTAACGATGCCTGCCCATCTCTTTGGTGTTCGGGCGACGGCCGTGAGGTCTAAATACGCGTCGTTCAAATGCTGCGCTCCTCGCGGCGGAGGGCTTTTACTTATCAAAGTTTTTATGCGGGTCGACATTGTGTTGTATAATTCAAGGGCTTGCTTTTGTACGATAACTTTTCGTCCCGTTCTCGACACCGGCGCAAGCCAAGATGAGCCCTTTGCTGTAGTCGGCATCCCGAAACGATTCGGCTGAGCTTGACGGAGCATTTGGTGGATCCGTAACATGGTGTAGTCCATTTATCTTGAACCTCGATTTGTTGCGAAGAAATTACTGGCTGGAGGCCGGAAAAAATTTGCGGAAAATTCAAACGAAGCGAGTGTCTTGGGGAATATTGTAGAGGAGTCGTACAAGTGCTTAGAATTCGAGTTGAACGGGTATGGTGAGGTAACTCGAACTTGTCAGTCACGGTTGCTTACGATCAGGGACTTTGGTACATAAAACCAAAGAAACCGTATCAATTCGGTGCTGATTTTACCTATTCTCCCGTCTCCCCGCTCCTTCCTCCATGCACCGAATTGCCATTAGAAACTCGGTGCGCGCTCATGCGCTGGCCGCCGCATCCAAGGTACGTCCTTTTCCCGCTCCAATTTGGTCAAGAACTCACTTACACGTCGCAGAGCACCCCCACCGTCGTCGCACGCTCATACGCAACAGCGAAAGCAGGTTAGTTCTCTTTTCCTGCTTTGTTTCATCGTTTTTTAAGTCCTTGATCCACCAGCTGCCTCCGAGGTCTCATCCATTCTCGAGTCCCGCATCTCAGGTACCGCTGTCGGTGGAAATGTCGAAGAAACCGGTCGTGTTCTGAGTACGCGGTCCTGAGCTTGTTTTCCGGTTTCTCTCATGTCTCTATAGGTGTTGGTGACGGTATTGGTCGCGTCTGGGGTCTCAAGAACGTTCAGGGTAAGTTTTTCATGCAAAAAAAGTCGCGTCGTCATCCCATTCAAAATTCTTGTTTACAGCTGAAGAGATGGTGGAATTCTCCTCTGGTGTCCGTGGCATGTGTCTGAACTTGGAAGCCGACAACGTCGGTGTCTCCATCTTCGGTAACGACCGTCTCATCAAGGAAGGTGACACCGTCAAACGTACCGGCCAAATCGTCGATGTTCCCGTCGGACCTAAGCTGCTCGGACGTGTCGTCAACGCTCTTGGTGACCCCATTGACGGCAAGGGTCCCATTGAGGCCGCTGAGCGTCGCCGTGCGTCCCTCAAAGCACCTGGCATTCTCCCCCGTCGCTCCGTCAACCAGCCCATGATGACCGGTCTCAAGCCCATCGACGCCATGGTGCCCATCGGTCGTGGCCAGCGTGAGCTTATCATTGGTGACCGTCAAACCGGAAAGACCGCCGTTGCCGTCGACACCATCCTTAACCAGAAACGATGGAATGACGGCCAGGACGAGACCAAGAAGCTCTACTGTGTCTACGTCGCTGTTGGCCAGAAGCGTTCGACTGTCGCCCAGCTCGTCAAGACCCTCGAGGAGAACGACGCGATGAAGTACACCATCATCGTCGCTGCCACTGCCAGCGAGGCTGCTCCCCTACAATACCTCGCTCCCTTCTCCGGATGCGCTATGGGTGAATGGTTCCGTGACAACGGCAAGCACGGTTAGTACTAGCAGCTCTCATTTGGTCTCTGCATGATGCTCAATTTCTACGCAGCTCTCATCATCTACGACGATCTGTCGAAACAGGCCGTCGCCTACCGTCAAATGTCCCTCCTTCTCCGTCGTCCCCCCGGTCGTGAGGCCTACCCCGGTGACGTCTTCTACCTGCACTCCCGACTACTCGAGCGTGCCGCCAAGATGCACGACAACTTCGGTGGAGGAAGCTTGACTGCCCTGCCCATCATTGAGACTCAGGGTGGTGATGTGTCTGCCTACATTCCCACTAACGTACGCTACGCTTCACTTGTCCCTCTCTCGTAGTTGCTCATCGTCCTCCGCAGGTCATCTCCATCACTGACGGTCAAATCTTCTTGGAAGCCGAGCTCTTCTTCCGTGGTGTTCGTCCTGCCATCAACGTCGGTCTCTCTGTCTCTCGTGTCGGTTCCGCTGCGCAGACGTAAGTGCCTAGTTACAGTTTACTACTGCTGGTCTCACTCCGTTGTGCTTTCAGCAAAATCATGAAAAAATTCGCCGGTTCCCTGAAACTCTACCTCGCGCAATACCGTGAAGTCGCTGCTTTCGCCCAATTCGGTTCTGATCTCGATGCCTCCACTCGTTTCCTGCTGTCTCGTGGCTCTCGGTTGACGGAGCTGCTGAGTACGTCGTGTCCTTCTAGCCCGCTCACTTGTTATTGACTCGTCGTGCAGAACAGGGCCAATACCAGCCCATGGCTATGGAGCTGCAGGTCCCCATCATCTACGCTGGTGTTAACGGTCTCGTACGTCCTTTCCCTCCTCCACCCGTTATCATCAACACTCACTCGCTATGCTTCATTCAGCTCGACTCTGTACCTGTTGACCAGATCACCAAGTGGGAGGCGGAATTCCGTTCGCACCTGACCGCGACCCAGGGATCCCTATTACAGGAGATCGCTGGCGGTAACATCACTGGCGAGCTCGAGGCCAAGATCAAGAAGGCCGTTGAGGACCACGTTGCGACGTTCACACAAAACTAAGTTTTCTTGGTTATGGGTGTGTCGCTGGTCGGTTTCGGTGGGCGAGTGGTGTGATGTTGAGAGGACGGGCGGCGGTGCAAAAACTTACTTTGAATAATTCGGCTTTAAACAAACAACAAACTCGGGGCGTGAAACCAAAAACCTTGGAACTAGACGCGGATACATATGCATTTTCTGTATACCTTATTCGCTTTTAGAGTAACTACTTGCTGTGACGCGGCGTGTGTGGGTTGGCGGTGAAAATGAATGGCGTTCTTTTGATTCTACTTGCTGTGGCGGTATGTGGGGGCTAAGGTATTGGTGGACTCGAGCGAGACTGCGAGCATCAGGCGCGCGACACACGTGTGCCACCATATGGTGCGCTTTGACCTCCAGGTTTCTGTCGGGAATCGCGTTGGGACGGCGGACTTCCGCGTCCGCTTCTTGCGGGCGATAAGCGCTAAGCCTTGGCCATTCGCTCATACTGCTTTCGAAGAGAAGTACTTGGGCAACGACGCAAGACTCGGCGTCTGATTTTCTGATCACTTCGCATTCGTTCGGTCCTGGTTCGGTCGGTCATAAGGCGAATAAACGACAGTCTCCTTTTATACATACATACATACATACTTACTTACTAATTACTTGCCGCGGGGTGATGATCAGAACGTATGTGGTATTTCGGATTGCGAATCGAATGTGCTTGAGCTCGGTCTTCGGATTTAAATCTAGTAGAAGGCGGAGGGGATTCAGAGAACCGGGATGAAATTGGAGGGTTATTATTGACTGATTAGCGGGCGTGGTACTCGAGGAATCCTGGACATTATTAGACTGGTATTGCGGGACGATCCTATATAGGTGTTTGTAGACACGCTGGAGAGATTTTTTGCCTGAAATGAGCCTGGGTGAGGGTGGGAGGAAGTGGTCATGTAGGCGCGCCGCGGATCAGGGGAAATGGGTATGGGGCAGCGTAGAGCGGGAGGGGGTCATGATAAAGAATGAATGAATTGAAGGAGATTTGAGGGTCCGAACTGATCTTTGGAGGGAGCATATCGCCGGTTCACGATAAGTGGTGCCAGCGGGATGTATCCAGCTGACTGAATCGCGATGTTTTGCCGTTTGTGTCAGGAGTCAGGACGTATACGTCGACGGAGGATGGTCATGGTGGTATAGATAGACCTGCGTCCGATGTCGATGTGTCAATTACACGCGGTGTGTGCCATTCGTGAGGTATCAGAACGCAGTGAATGTGTTTAGCGCATGGTCGGAGGCGAGATGTGTTTTGTGCTTTTTGTGTCACTACAGCCAGTTGTCGACATTCTCCGATGCGGATGATAGTCAAAATGAGCTGAGAGGAGCATGCTGGGATTCTGTGCAGGCACGAGTAAGCGTGAGGTTTGGCCATTTTGAGGGGAATTGTCTGGAAACATGTATGCCGCGGCGATCCAGATTCCAGACAATCTTTGCGCAGGAGTAGGCTACCATGTTTCGAAAGAGGCCCTTCGTCCTGTCGTACTAAGTACCCCAATAGGACCCTTGAGAATATTATATGTGTACAGTGGAGATCCTCGCTGTTGGGTTGCCACCAAGATTGCTGCAGCCTTTCGTGGGAGACGGCTTAGATCCAACACCATGGGATGATAGAGTTTCAAGGAGATCCTCGCGGCTGGAGAAACGTAGAGGCAATAAACAAAGCGGGACTTGCTTAGGGAGTCTCGACGGCCCAATTATTCGAATTCGAACATCCAGTCCATTAGATTGAGGAGGACAGTAGCTAGCAATTGAGCCGCAGAAGCCTTGAATACGGCTTGAACACGGCGACCCCGAGAAGTTTCGTTCGTCTCAAGTAACTTGAAAGGCTTCAAGTCCTGCGATTTACACTATGTAGCGAGGGCACCGAGCTCAAGTACATAGATCGTCTGTCTAGGAGAGACTACGATTTACATTGACTCGAGACGACTCGACGCAAACTCGAAGTCCAGGTCAGATCTTGCCTACACTTGAACAGGTGTAAGATTGCGACAGCAAAGGATGTCGGGGCGAATCAGCACAAGCAGAGGTGGTTCAAAGTAGAAATGTGGCAAAATGATAAAGCGAAATAAAATGTGACAATTTGTGACCCTGCAAACTTGCCTCGAACCGTGACACTGACAGTTTTGTGGACTCCGCGAGGTCTAAGCTGATCCAAGTATCTTCACTGTGAATTCTGCACTACCCACCAGTAAGACGCGGTGGCAATTCTTTCCCCTTCGAGTTTTCGAAACACCTGGTGGTGGTAATGGAATGCTGTATGACTGGCAACCGCGACGTGAATCTCTGGCGGCAGCAGGCTACAAACTCCGCGTCGAAGAGCTGACCGAAAAGCGTCATCCGGTACTTTCCAACCCTTGCCAACCCCCTCAGCAGCCCTAACGGATTCAATGGCACTGTTTAGCGACCTTATCTCGTAGATGCTGTAGCTCCCAATGGACAACGAGTCATGCTGAAGGCTATTTCTTCATCCGAACATCCGCACGAGATCGCAATAAGCCGACTCTTTTCCGCTCCTGCACACGCAAAAAATCCCAGAAACCACTGCATATCCATAATGGAGGTTCTGCCCGACCCTCACGACTCCACAATACAAATAATCGTCATGCCTCTTTGTATTCCGTTTCACAGACCCAAGTTTGATACGGTTGGGGAGGTAGTGGATTGCATCAGACAAATACTTGATGTACGATTTTTAATCTTGGCCTCTATCTACGCTTCATGTACGGGACAGGGAATCCAATACATGCACGAGAATTATGTCGCTCACCGGTCCGTCTTTCTTATAGAACCGCGTTTCGCAATGATTGCTCACATATATTCGACGCAGGGACTGTAACTTTACCAATATACTTCAGGACCCTGATATCTATCCCGATGGCGATTTTCACCCTTCTTCTTTTTGGATGGACGCGGCCCGCAAACATCTTTCGCGTCCAATCACGCGTACGGAGTGCTGGCCGCGATACCACCTTATCGATTTTGGTCTGTCCCGGCAATACGATCCAAGCCACGGACCCCCTCTCGAAGGTGTGATTTTGGGAGGAGATAAAACACCTCCGGAACATCGAATATCCCTTGCTTGTAACCCTTTCCCCACCGACATTTATTTTCTCGGAAATCTATTGAGGAGTCTAGCACGACCCACTTTCCGCCCTGGTGGAATCTCTCAGGTTCGTACGCCCCATGCTCTATGGTGTCAATCAAATAATCGATTGGCGCAGGCACCTCCTCACCCACCACTCTCTTTCCTCTTACCCTTGATAGACCAAATGATGCATGCGGAACCCAGCATGCGACCGACTGTTGGGGACGTCATTGCTCAATTCGCGACTATATCTGGCCATTTGACAAAGGCAGACCTACGCCGGCCCGCACGCCCACTATCCTGGCAAGATTCGCTCAGGCACCGTCTGCGGCAAGTCAAGAGAAGCTGCTATGCCATCGCTCCATTGCCTCCTCACCAAGCACGCATCCCCGCTCCTCCGCTCAGCGACGAGATGAGGTACTTTTTCACGCAAGTACCGCAAGACAACCTCGTTGCCGCATCCTGTAGTTAGCGTTAGAGCGCGTGTTTATTTGCTTTCATTGAATCTAATCCTGGTATCTAGACCCCATCTCCGAACTTCCACCACGCGACTTCGACGAAGCTCTAGAGACGTTGGCATGCTCACTGCCGAGCTCACATATAACCAGAGCCCTTGCCAATCTGTCACTGCAATGTCCGAAGACAAACGATCCCCAGCCGTTATAGCGCTAGAATGCGGGGCAATGGTCCACGTCATCCTGGATCAGTTACGAGACACTGGGTCCGAATGGGAAGTTGCTGTATACAACACAGTCCAAAATCATCTTTCCGAGTGAGCTGAAGGTCATAACTTCATTGCTCGCTCTCGCTCAAACCTGATGTGTAGACACCAGACTCAATTGAAGGAACTTTTAGCAACGATGCAGAGGAAGCGTTTCTGGCAATTCAAAGATTCGACATCTACCAAGACCATGCGGCAAACTGCAAGTGATCTTGCCGCGAGAGTTATCAACACTGCTGAAAGCGCTGCTGTTCGTTGAATTTTCGTCTTCTTTGAAATGTTCCGACTTTTACCTTCCACAGGCTTCATCCAAAAAGATTCTACGTGCAAGAACTGTGGCCGGGTCAGAACCTGAGCTCAATCTATCCCGCCATGGTACATGCGCCTCATGAATCACTGTATGCCCACCTCACCTATGCGCGTAGCTGAATCAGGCCCTGAGTTTGTTCCGTATATATGTGCCTTCCCCTTACGCCTCATACCACATCTAGCCAGGATCCTACAACAGACAGGCTTGCGTGAGTATCGATGGAAAGGTCATCTTCTCTGGGCTGTGCTCACCGTTTTACAAAGCTTCGAAGTGGAAAAGATTGTAAGTCGTGTGCATTCCCATCTTTCTTTCAGTGAATATTCGCGCTGATGCTGTCTGTTCTGCTTGCAAGAGTCTCCGAATCACAGACATATTCATCACTGTCAACAAACTACGCTCATACATTGCGACCGGAAGTTCTGTGTCTAGTCAGATTGGGCAACCAGTGAGTATCCAATCCAAGCCCCACAATGGATAAATTTGACCGGTCAAAAGCAGCAACTTGTCGTCGCCAATCCTGGTTCCCCGTCCACCTCTCAGTCTCGTGGTTCGGGAAGTGCGCCTTCGCGATCCAGTACAAGCGATCATAGCGGATTGCAGGAGTCCTGGCCATCCGGCGCAAGTTACGGTACTAGTATCTAGGCTTTGTATGCGACCGTTGTGGGACGGGTCGTCACAATGGACCAGCTGGGAGAATTTTCTTTGGCAACACTAGGGTGCCGCATGAAAAGTGTAGCATTACATCGCGGCAAATACGAACGCTTACACAATGCACAGAACTCTGGCAATGAGAAAAGTACGCCACGCAATGTACGCTGGCTTCTTCAATCTCGACGTAAATTGAAGCCGCCTTGAGCTCTTTGAATTCCGCAGGTTTCTGCTCTCATAGGTTGAGGGGCATCCACAGGTCCTGACGCCTATTTTGATGCATTCGAGACGCGCTGAAAGATGGCAGATACTCTAAGTGAATGTCCCCTGATGAATCGTGGGGTTGATGCTTCCCAACACTGGCGAGGTTAGTGCGTTTGGCCGAGAATTCGCAGGGTCAGACGGATGATGGTGCCCGATGCTGAGCCACAGGAAATTTGAGATTTCACCGTACATTGCTGCATGAATTGCTGCGCGCATCAGTCAGCCTGTGATTGCGAACTAATTTGATTTTCATCCTTTCTTCGACGCAGTTCAAGCCCGTACCTTCCGCCACGTTTCAATCCAGGGAAATACGTGGTCGAACAAAAGACAGATGGGGGACCGATAACCCATACGGTGACTGCGCCATCTTTGACAAACGAATCCTTGGCCGCAGCTCGCGAAAGATCGAAATCCGCCCAAATAATGTGCCAGCCGTGCCATTTTGAAACGCTACCTTCTGCAAAGACACAGAACACGGAAGGGTGAAATTTGCCGGGGCGACCGTAACAAGTGAAAATCCCTCTGTTGACCGTTTGCCGTGGATAAACTTGGATCCACCGGATTTTTCCCAATCGGGATAGTGTGCGCAGCCGAAGTGAGCACTGCGGACAACTTGTTTTTGATCTTCTCGCATGAGGCGCATCCTATAAGAGGATGGTGGGCATCCGCGCAGCAGAAGACACACTTTCTACCTTCCCCCTTTAAACAAACCTCGTTTCTCATCATTCTCATACAACTCTGATTCTTCGACGATGTCGGATGCGGATTCTACCCAGCCTCTCCTCGCAGATATCGAGGCCAACCTCGGTCCTCAGTCCCCTCAGCACCATCTCTGTTCTCGATGTGCCGGACAGCTGAATGCGCAGTCATCTAGCAGTGCTATCCAAATCACCTGGAGGGTTGTTCTTATTCTCCGTAAGTAATTCTAAGTGCTTGGGCTTTTTCTAAATCTGATTTTTTTTTGACAGTGGGGATATTCCTCGCAACCACGATCTTTAGTCTCATGACTGGTGGAATGGCGTATGATGGGGATGCAAGTATGTTAAAATCATAACAGAGCTTTTTTCCTGGGGGGGTCATTGTTGACATCTCACCTGTCAGGCATTCTCGGTATATTCACGACCATTTGGACCGGCGTCACCGTTGCTGTTCTTTCTGCTCTGTAAGCAAGTTCTTCCATTTCATTCCTTCCCGATCATTCAATGATCTCATGGTGCTCAGGTTATACGCTGGATGCCGCCAGGGACACAAGCTCGGCCGCACCTCTAAACAAATTCGTATTCTGTCGGCGCTCGCGATATCGTGGATCCGTATGTCGTTCTTTCTCGTTCGTTGGGGAGAAAACGTATACTCATCAATGGCATCCAGCATTCATTATCGGAATGCTGGCCACAAACCAGCACTTTTGCTACTGGAGTGACACATATTGTGGTCTTTTCACCTCGGCCCATGTGCTCACTTGGCTCCTTGTCATTTCCTGTGAGTGCATTCTCATTGTTAATTCGCTTTTAGTTGCTTATTGGCATTCAGTGTTCGGAGCGGCTTACGCTACCTATCGGAGGGCTTTGGAAGTCTACGGGTCGAACTTGGTGCCCATTCCTTCGCCACCCATGGTCGCGGCCTGGCGTCTTTCCGAAGTCGGGGTTGGTTCTATCAAGATCTGATTACTGAATCTGCCATGACCATTATGCTCTCCGTCGTATGTTCTCTGTTCCCGGTGCGAGTCGGATAATGTGATGTAGTGACAATGAACGGATGTACTGTAGCTTCTGTTGCCGGAAATCAACGAGTTTGTGTGTCCCAATTTGCGGCCGGTGAACCTCAAGAAAGACTTAATCTTTTATGTAATTCGCCTGCTACTGATTGACACGCTGACGTTAACCAGAGCCTTGGACGCATATTGAGACCTTGAGTCGCGCGACCTAAGCTACCGCACCAAACATCCGCACAAATCCGACGTGGAATTTCTTCGCTGTTCTGGGCACATCGCAAAGGTGAGGAGAAAGTAGAAATAACATCCATCGCAGTGAAAGCTTCGCTCTCAACAGGTCCTTCTCGACTATCTCCAGCTTTCTCTTCACTAACTCATCGAGGCGTTGAGAAGCCTGCCGCTCGACCAAGTCTTATCCGCCGCGTTCTTGCTAAGGCAGATACACGCCGCACCGCCGAGTTCCGGGTGGCCCGTCACACGGACGACGATGCGACTCGCTGAGAGTAACGCATCCTACGGGCCTCGATTTGAGATGAAGGTCATAGAAGAGGAAAGGAAGCGCTGATCACAACATTCGCAGATAGTTAAGAAGATGTCAACATTCCTCATTACTTTGTACTTACAATGGTTGATCGATACGCAGCAGTGAAAACCGTTCATTCTAGCATCAGATCCACCATCGCATACTCGTCGTCGTACAAGCAAAAATCAGGAGGAACCATTCTTTGATACAAATGCATCGAATGGGTCTCCAAAACAAACTTCATTCCTTCCTGGCGTAATGCTTCCATGCGCTTGAGCGTACTCTCCGATGGGGCAAATCTCATGACATAGATCTGGAAGGAGCGTAGCTGGCCGCCACGCCACCGTGCTTCCACCACGCCCATCAACTCGTCCTGGTCGATGGGCTCGCCCAGCGTGGCGTAGTTTTCTGGGCCGAAGCACAGTCCGAGGGTGTGTAGCGCAGGAAGATGGGGGGTGTCTTGGTCCTGGCCTAAGGAAGGCGAGGAATCGAGGAGCTCGAATAGGGCGGAAGCGTAGTTCATGGGAAGATACATGCAGAGAGCGGTGAGAGCGGGCACGGAGTGCATGAAGGACTGGAGGTCGACGGGGATCCGCGGTTCGCCGACGAACAGTTTCCGCAACCTGGGCAGCTCCCTGAGTCGACCGTGCAGATCTGCGGTATGCTTAGAGCAGTACAGGTCCCGCAGTGCTGGGGTGTCCAAGACATGGAGGGGGTTGACGTCTGTTACGGCGAGGCGACAGAGTCGGGGAAGCGATATTTTATCTCCCGTTCCGAAGGGATCAAAGGATCCTGTGACAGAGAGCACACAGTCCACGAGATCGCTCGCAAGGCGCAAGACGTCTACATGTCGTCTCCATGGATTTTGTGCACCGTATCGGCGAAGACTTGAGGTGTCTAGACTAAAGACAACCGGCGTATTGTCCGAGGTTCTGATATTGACAAAAGCCTCTTCTAATCTGGGAGAAAAGGCAAATACGTTGCGGATGTCCAGCTCCAGGAATTCGTCCTGGTCGTAAACGGTGATGTCCAATTTACGCAGAGCAAGAAATTCCGCGCTCCAGGTGCACAAGGATTCGTAAATCGCCGGAGTGCCATAGAAAACCACCTCCTCCCAGCGTGCGACGTGCGGAGTGAGAAGATCAAGCACTTGCTGCTCGAGGTCTGTGATCCGGTGCTCATAGAAAGGCATGAAAACGAGCTTGAGCGGAGCGTCACGGGAGCGGTCGACATGAATTTTAACTGCTGAGAGAGTTTCTTCAACGGGCACCAATTCCGGCATCGCTTCCTCGAAGTTGAGCGGGAAAAAAGTCCAAAGACTAGACTGCGAGAGCGCGATCCTGCGCCACCGGCTGCACACTGCACTAAGAGGTATTGGTCCCGACTTCATATCCATGGAATGCTGATGCGTAAAGCTGAACTGGACTGCGTACATGAATATGATCGACAGAATCTCTGTTGGCAGGTGGCGGAGTGGCGAAATGGCTCCTTCGTGTTTTTGGATCTCCACGTCAAGAGCATTTCGTTCCTCGAGAAGCTTGTCGAGTTCGGCCTTCAACAAGGAGATTTTGGAGTCTAGAACTGCGCGACGCGCGCTTCCCCGAGCCACGAATTCTCGGAGAGCAGGGAAATCATGCTCAGCGGGTGGATTGTTGGTGTCCAGGATGTCTTTGGATATCGTGCTAGATTCTACAGGTATGGGCTCTGGCATCTGTATGGAGGATGCTTGCTCGATATCCATGGGTTCGATGCAGGTCCGCGTCAAGCTCGGCCACTGCTCGGCCTAAATCTCGATGGTGGCCTTCAAGTGATTTTGCAGAATCCGAGGCAAAGAAAGTTCAGCCACCGCGCCGACACTGCTACCGCTACCGACAACCGCGCCAACTACGCAGGTATTGGGTGCTAAGGTCGTGGTGGTTGGGAAAAAGAAGATCGAGTAACAACATGCGTATACGTAAACATCGAATAACCCAGAAATGCAAAATAACTCGAACTACGTTGTAGAAAACGAATGACAGCCACGGGCTTCCATGCCATCCTCTACCAGACCGTACCCATCGTCCTTCGTACAACCACCTGGAACTATATTCGAAATCAAGCTCCCTGCCTTCCCTTGTGCTTCCACGCGCTTCAGCGTGCTTTCGGAGGGTTCAAACCCCAGGGCGTACATCCGGAAGGACCGCAGTTGACCATGCCGCCACTGCGCCTCCACCGCGCGCATTAGCTGGTCCTGGTCAATGGACTTGCCGAGGCCCTTCCGCGAGACCTCTGGGCCGAAACACAGCCCAAGGGTGTGCAGTGCGGGAAAGTCGATATGCGAGTCTCTGTCATCGCTTGCCGGGGTGCAGGACGATTCCAGGAATTCGAATATGGCCGAGGCCGAGTTCATGCAGAGATACATACAGAGAGAAGTGAGGGTTCGCACGGAGCGCATGAACGAGGGCGAGTTGTCAATGTATGATTCACCGACGAACAGCTTTCGCAGCTTGGAGAACTGACTGAGGTGGTGGTCCAGCTCCATGGCGCTGTAGTAAGGATAGTGCAATTCCTGCAAGGCGGGGGTGTCTAAGAGGTCGAGGAGTCAAAGATCCGACACGGAGAGTGACCAAACAATGGGACAACGGAAAGCCTTGAAAAGCTCGGTACGCATGCCAGACTCAGGTCGAATATACTAGGAGAAGGTAGCTTGAGGATGGGCCGGCGAGGGGTTGAGGAGAGAGGGCAATATGGTGCGGAGATATTAGACATGACATTCATTGGAGCGAAAGCTTCGCTTTCAGCAGGTCCTTCTCGACAATCTCCGTCCTTCTCTTCACCAACTCATCGACATCCCACCGAGCATTCAGAAGCCTACCACCCAACCAAGTCTTCTCCGTCGCGTCCTTGCTAAGCCACACACACGCCGCACCGCAGAGCTCAGGGTCGTCCGTCAAATAAGGCTGAAACACCTCCGGTGCCGTGTCGATCGCCTGCTCAGAGGCGACCGCGCCGGGATGGATGCTCGTCGCGAGTAGCCCATGCTGCACTTGCTGCTCGTGGATGTGCTCGACCAACTTGAGTTGAGCCGTCTTGCTGACGCAGTATTGGGCATTGGCGATGGGTCCGCGGACGATGAGTGCTGCGATGGAACCCACTGCGAGGAAGGACTTGGCTTGCGAAGATGACGATGCGAGGAGGAGGGGGATGAAGTAGTGCGCGACGAGATAGGTGCCGAAGTAGTTGACGTCGGTCACTTGTTTGAAGATTTCCGGGTCTCCTTGGGTGATATCTAGTGTTACGGGGCCGGAGCTGTTGGCGTAAAAATTAGCGGACAGAAATAACGCGGTAATTTTGAGCCTACATTCCGGAGCACACAACAACACAATCGAGCCTTCCACCAAACTGACTGTTCACCTTCTCCGCAATCGCCTTCACGTCTTCGATCTTGGCGATGTCGCACTGAACCACCTCTGCATTCACGCCTTGGCGTAGAGTAGCACATTTCGCAGCCACTTCACCTAGCTTCTCCACTCTCCTGGAAGCTAATATGATGTTCGCTGCACCAGCTTTTGCATACGCGTACGCAATCCCAGCACCGATAGCTCCAGATGCCCCGAATATGCATATAGTGAAGCCGTTTGGAAGTGTGACTGACCCGGGGTCGATGGAGGGGTAGATACTGCTGTGGGTAGGAGAGATGAAAGAGTCGATGCCTTGGGATCCCCAATTCATGGCTGGAAGGAATCGAATGCAAGTTTGGCTGGGAAGGATGATATCGATCCCAAAATCGAGTCATCAACTTCTCCATTACCTAGACTCCACTCGATTTTTCCGGGTCCGAAACCGTGGCAGAAATTGCGAGATCGCATACTTGGCGATGGCAAAAGCCAACCAGGATTATCGACAGCTTGGAGTCTTGAATACATAACCTTGGGCGTGGTTTTGCAGGGTAGAGATGCTCGTCAGCTCCCCGTGTTTGGTATAACACAGTAAGTGCAAATTAATCGAAGGCCTCCAAGCAGTACACGTCGAGTTGGAGAATCGTCGTTGAAAAGATACCTGGATAGC
The DNA here is from genome assembly GCA_037176885.1 of Favolaschia claudopus. Taxonomy (NCBI): domain Eukaryota; kingdom Fungi; phylum Basidiomycota; class Agaricomycetes; order Agaricales; family Mycenaceae; genus Favolaschia; species Favolaschia claudopus. The sequence continues at coordinate 787,508 of JAWWNJ010000034.1, read as the reverse complement.
TTGCTTTGATGGTTAAAGGTAAGGTTGCCGAACCTTTCCCACAACCACCATCAACACTTGCTCTCGATTTGCCCTTACCATGAACTGTAACCCGCCAACGTCGTCGCAAAAACATAGCTTACCGCCAGGGGACACGCCCATGGTACCCAGTGCGATCTCTCGAAGCATTCTGGATACCAACGACCCACCAGCGGAGCATAATCTTCCCGCTCTTCGAGAATTCGTCACCCGAGCAAGTGCGCGTCGCACATCTCTAGATGCAAAAATATTGGTCCTGGAGGCTGAGCTCGACGACCTTGTCAAACAAGGTGATACCCAGGCTTCTGGTGTAGAGGTAGGAAATCAGGCAGCGGTCTTTCCGCCCCTTCACGCTGTCGGTGTCGAGACATCGCCGTTGAAAACAGAGCTGGACGCGCTGCTCAATGAGAGCAGAACTCTTGACATCCAGATAAGCAAGCACCTAGGAGCACTCTCGCCACTCCGTTGCATTCCAACAGAGCTTCTGTCCCTCATTTTCGAGTTTGCGGTTCAGCCGGGGGAACATCCAGGGTCACCGTGGGGCACAATCCTCACGAATATGGTGCCTTGGGATCTGAGTGATGTATGCGCGCGTTGGCGCCGCATTGCATTGTCTCAGCCAAATCTTTGGACCTTCATCGGATTGACCTCTTATACCAGACCTCCGTCCAGCGCGACCCTCAGGATCGTGAAAGCGCAACTGACGCGGTCTCAACGAATGCCATTGAGGATCATTTTCTCTCCTCTCCGTGACGGCTACCTCACAGTTGCCGAGCGGAAGGTTTTCCAGCTCCTTTCACGTCACTGTGACCGCTGGCAAGATGTGGATTTGTCCGGCCCTCCTTCTATGTATCACGATTTAGAAGATCAAGGGTCGCAATTCCCGCTTCTGCGCAAATTAGAAATCAAGGTCGGGGTCGAGAACGAGGACTGCCCGGACGATGAAATCGGTGACCTCTTTGCGCATTGCCCTAAACTGGAGGAGGTGTCTATGAACGTTACAGAATGCGGATATGAAATCGCCGCATGTTTAGACGCCACAAATCTTCGCCGATACTTCGCCTACAACAGCTTGCAGAACCACGTCAATATTCTGAGCTCCGCAAATAATCTCGTGGACTGCGTTATGATGCTTCATGGGGGCATATATACTCCTGTCACAAAAATCCAGCTTCCAAGCTTGTGCCGCCTTGCCATAGATGATGCAGAAGCGCTCGATTTCCTCGACGCGCCAGCCCTCCAGGAGTTGTATTGCTCGTCTCACATTCCAGAGCTGCATGCTCATCTGCAAAACCTGCATGGCCTGCAAAAGCTCTATGTTGGTAAACCCCAGTACTCTGACGTTATCATCGATTTCTCCTCCTTCCTAAATACGGCTCAGGCAATACCTTGTCTCTGCGCATACATTCCGCTAGCTTGTTCTTCTACGTTGTTTGAGTTCCTTGAATCGTCGACCACTTTTCAAGCGAGCCATCACGGTGCACCTTCTACGGCTTTGCGGAGCCTTGTCCTCTTCCTCGGACCTTTCGATTACGACGGACTCCCTATTGACGAAGACCAATTGCTTTGTGCAATAGAAGCACAGTGGCACCACAGACGATTGCATACTTTCCACATGTGCGCCGCCAAATTTGTTCCCACATCCGCTATACTTGGGCGAATCGATGCGCTTCGCGGCGAGGGCATGGACGTTCAGCTGGAAACAGACTCAGAGCATCTCTATGCTAAGGTGATGCCCAGCGATTTTGCCATCCAAGGATGCTCTCCCCTCGGAATCCCTATTCTATGTCTATCGGACTCGGAGGAAGGGGAAACGTAGATCGACTTATAAAGCTCAAGGGTCATCTTGGTTGGTTTCACACACAGAGAAGGAACATATACACTCATCACTGCGCATGAACGTTGTGGATATTTTTCGAGTTGCCTGTCGAGAGTTGCCAGTCTCATATAGATTCAGAATAATACATGAAACTACAGTCCTTAGCACAGTGGGCGTAAATAGCATCACAAAAACAAGAGAATTGGCCGCCTCTCATAGTGCGGGTTTGGCTGAAGATAGGCTCCTGGCAAGAGCCTTAGATATGCCTTTCGTCTGAGCGTACTCGAAGAACTGCTCGCAGCTCGGGTACGTGCCACGAGGGACGTCAGGGTGCCTATCAGCGAAGGCCATCACCTGCCGTTTCTCCTCTTCCAACAACGCGTAAAGTTGATGGTACGGGACAACCTCGTCGCTCATCCAAACTTTTTCCAAAACATGCCGGCGGGAGATCGGCGTCACTTGTGGAGACGAGATGATGTCGCGGAGGATTCGGACTGTTAGGGTTAACGTGAGTCGAGGGGTCGCACCATAGCTCGAGGTAACGACGTACACGAGTCGACGTTGACAACGTGCATGTCGTTGAGGTGCTTCCGCGACAGGATACGCGACACCATATAATCGTCGAGTGCTGTCAATTGCATTTCAGATCGTCGCAAAAATAGAATGAATGATCACGGATAGATATACCCTTGAGTATTTTTGAAGGGAGTTCAAACGCCATGATTCTCGCATACGAGCGCTCGAGGTCCCGCAAACGCTGTTCCCGCCACATAACCTCGACAGCCTTCTCCATCACAACTCTCTGCTGAGTCTGCTCATGATTACGCTGTAGCATCTCCCCCAAGAGCCCGTTCATTTCGAGCAGCCCAGCAGATAGTTTTTTGGGGTACTGAAAGAGAAGGCGACCCTAGACGAGTATGTGTCAGTGGTTTTATAGATTTTCTTCTAAAGATCCACGCACCGAGTCTCTTTCAAGGTCCATGACAGCGGGACGCATAGGCAGGAACGGAGAGGAGATAATCGGTCTAAGCCCCTAACCTAATGTCTTGGATCTCCCGCATCCTTACTCAGCAATCGGTGCCTTGGGGGAGACGACATCTTCATCGAACCTCAGGTAGCTTGTGGTGTTTCGGTCAGGACGCAAACGATCCAGTGAGACACACTTTTGTAGGCGGGGTTGCGTCGAAAATAATACACATTGATCTTGTTTATATGCCCAATTGGTTATCCGCTGTCACTACTTTGGCCTCAGCAGGGGAAGGGGCAAACAAGGAAGACCCACCGCCATGATCCTTCGCGCCGTTCACTGAGCGATGTAAGGCGCCATTCGCGAACTTTTGTGCCCCCTCAGAGCCAGATGCGTCCCGATTTACTAGTCGATGCGCATACTTCACAATGTCGAATCGCACCTCCACGACGGCCGAGATACACCAGAGCCAATGCCCTCGTCGGCGAAGGCGTCGAATAAGCGGTGGATGAGGTCGTGCGCTTGAGTATAAGTTCGGACGAGAGGAACGTCAGAAGAAGCACAGACGTAGCCGTCTACCGCTCTCATCAGCGAACGCACGAAGAAAAAACGAAAGCGAAATGCGCAACTATGAAGCTCTGAACGACAGGCTTGACGATTTCGACTCAGCGCCGGCCCAGCAGGCGACACGGACGCACGGCGTAGGAACGAGAGTATCGGCAGACCCCCGCGATATCGGCGTGGCTGCCGTCGCAGGCGCACGCTCTGCAACAGAGAAGAGTGCAAGCAGGTATACCGCAGATATTTCAGAATTGCTCGGGCTTTCATCCACCCGCGAAAGCGGCGAGGGGCGGGGAAAGGGTTGTTGCGAGACTTTCAAACTTCAAAGAGCGGTGGTGGTCCGCATAGCGTCCTGAGCCCTGAGAAAACATGTTGGTAGCGAGTCCGGGAGTTCGAAGTGCCCCGTAAGGAGCAACTTTGGGTAGACCGGAAACTAGCAGGGGTAGCACTCGTTGGTGAGGTCGAGGAGATGGTCATGAGCAGCTCGCGAACTCCGACGTTCCTGCGAATCGAATGAGCACTTGACGAATCAACCTGGGTCATTGAATTTGCCGTACCTATAGCCTGAATGCTCTTCGTCCAGCAAACCTCCCCTTGAAGACGATAAACCCACTCTCCGCGTCGGAGAGGAGAGGAGATTTAGAGCTGACACCAGTCCCGTTAGACCAGCTAACAACGCACGAGTTGTCGGAGCGGCCACAAAATCGGAACGAGTGTGTACCCCCAGGACGGTGCGAAAGGCCAGTCGGAGGCTTTCGCAGATTGCCTTGAGTGAGTCCCGGGCAGCAGCGATTGTATTGGACAATAGTAGCAAGACTGGATGCTGATTCGGCAAGGTCGGCAAAGAATTTGAGCAGGTTACGCATAGCGCGCGCAAGCGTAGATCGCGCCACCGAAGCTGCGCAACGAGAATCATATTCTATCGTATTCAATACGAGAGGGAAAAAGAACAAAGGAATACCGTACGTACACATAGTGGCCATGAACGCTGGTTTTTCGCTTGACTCTTCTCAAACTTGCGCAGAATCCCAACACACTCTTCGCGCGGTCGCTGCATATCCTCGCGGAAGTATATGTACCTTTAGCTATACTGTATGGCATTCCAAAGCTTCGGGCCGCAGTGTGCAAGAAAGTAAATCTATAGCCTAGCCATCGTTTGCAGCGTGTCACGCTTGAGCAAGATCAGCTGGAGGTCAATGATCGAAAGAGTAAATACTTACCTCGATTGAAAGCGACCCAGCAGCATTTTCTCGAGGAACGATTGGGGCGAAGGCGGGGTGGAATATCCCACAAGTCATCAGTAGCGATCCCGCATCGAACGAATCGCGCAGAAGTTTTGTGATAAAACGAGTTTATTGACTCTATACGGACACGGTGCTACGTACTCCCTGTTCAATGTGTTTTCGGCGTGGGCTGGCTTGATGGGTGTGCAGACTCAGAGTGATATGACATGCGTGAGCTGCGTCGCGTATACTAGACGGGCGGTCGCGGGATTGAGAGCCACGACCAATTGAAACAAAAGGTGCAATTTGAGGCATCGACGTGGAGAGTTTAGAAATTGTTGTGTGTTGTTTTGTTTTGAAATTACATAAAATTAGTGTTCCGCCCTCCTCCATCGACTATCTTCGACTATCCGCCCACGCGCCAACCACGCTACCCCGCGTCGACGATGCCCTACACGTTGACAGAGGCTCTGTACAATGGTGTGCTTCCCGGTTACTTTCCGAGCTCTACCGAACGATCCCTTCGGGATCGCCGCCGACGATTTGCGGGACTCGGACATGTTGCGCCGCGCCCACCCCGCCTCGATCTCAATGTTCCTCGACAAAATGGCTGCTGAATCACCTGCAATCAAGGTACTCACTATCCTGGTTCTCTTGATCTCTGACCTCCAGCTAATCTTCCTTTAAGCATGACTCGCTGAAAACGCCAGTGTGTGGATCTCCTTCTTCCACACTTCTGTCATAAAGCTGAGGTATGCTTCCCTCCATGGATAAGATAACCGCTAAGAGTCAGCGCAGATCTTCCAACCGACGGACAGCGTAACTGAAGGCATCGCTTTGGTCATATTCAAATGTTGGTCAAGAAATATACGCCGGGCATGACCAGCAGTACGAGGATATGCAGGGACTGGCAAGCGGCGCATTCGAAGAATATATGGGGGTTTTGCGCGAGTCTGAGAAGAGTCAAGCAAAACCAGCCGTCCAGGTGCTTTGACCAGTACGCGTACGTACGGTATTCCGTTTGTCTTTTTCCCTCTCGCATTACTTAATACGATCCTCTTTATGTAGCCGCAGTTGCGCAGCTTATGCATGCGCAGGTACACCTGCTCGCATTCTTCGCCAACTCGAAGGAGGCACCAGGTAGACCTCCAGTCTGGCTACTGCTGTCCGACATCATCGCTGCCTCTCCGAAGATCAACGCGAATCAGCCTATGGAAGAATCGGATAACGAACTCTCCACCGTACACCATACAAAGGCGGACTCACCGCGTGCTCGTTCTGGTCTTGCGACTCCTCCAAACAACTCATGCGGCATTGGCTCGTCAACCAACGAAACTAGCGTCAACTACAAAGCTCCTCTCCGACGCGGAGAGTGGGTTCATCCTCTGCAAAGTGAATGAGGTTCTGGAATGATTGCTGGAACGAGCATTCAGACTATAGGTACGGCAACCTCAATTACCCAGGATAATCGTCAAGTGCTCATTCAAGACACAGCAACGTCGTCCGCGAGCTGCTCATCACCATCTCCTCGACCTCACCAACGAACGCTGCCCTAAGCACGCTTTGCGGGCCAACAGCGCTTTTTGTGAGACCCTTTACCCGCGCCCGGCCGCTCTCGCAATGGAAGAGAGCCCGAGCGATTCTGAATTATCTGCGGTATACATGCATGCACTCCTCTCGGCCAGAAAGCGTGCGCCTGCGACGGCAGCCAAGTTGACGAGAACCAAGCGGATGTCTGGGGATATGCCGATACTTTTGACGTCTTTCGTTTCTGCATTGTACGGGTTGTGCGTCTTGTGCGTATCTCGCTTCGGTCCTTCTTCGTGCGTTCGCTGATGAGAGCGGTAGACGGCTGCGTCTGTGCTTCTTCTGACGTTCCTCTCGTCCAAAATCAGACTCATGCGCACGGCTTCATCTACAGCCTTTGCCGACGAGGTCACTGGCTCTGGTGAGGGGCACACAAATTCATGAGCGGCATCTTACCTCGCTTACTGAGCACACGAAGGATGATGATGGTGGCGGGTCTTCCTCGCTGTTCCGTTGACAATCTAACGCTCCGGTCCCGAAGATTCTATTGTACAGTGCGTACATCAAATCCGCTCACTTCGCTCCCCAAACACGGTGTACGCGCATGAGATGGCTCAGGCACGTCTCGTCCTTCACCCTTATGTGTCTCTCTTACTTTCCTTTCCCCTCCACTTGCCAAATCAGTCGCTGGCCCTCCTCTTGCGAACCCTGTACCTGCCCCATACGCAAATGCGCGTGAACGTGCTGGAAACACTGCTATCGGTCATGGCGCAGCATTGGAGCACGCCTGCTATGTGTCGCCCGCGGCCCAGCACGAAACCTGCTTACCTAGCCGTCAGCTCGAGACACGCCAATGACATCCACCGTACGCCCTGCCTTGCTAGCGAGGTATGACCTTCCGTATCCTGACAAACTGGCAGTGCATTCGCATTCGCGTCGTCGCGCCCCGATGCCTTCGAGCGCTTCCTGGTTTCGAGCGGTACGATGTCCTACATCATGTAAGGCACACATGCTCCGCGCACTTGTTTAGACGAACCGAAACGCGATTCAGGGAGGCTGTCGACGCAACGTCGTATCTTCCTCAATCTTAACTTCGACTATATTGACAAGACTGTATCTCTTGGAGGGATATCGTGGAACCAATTCATCTATTCCCTCTGCCCTTCCTGTGCCTGACACGACTAAGTAGGCTCAAGTACGGACCATCAGCTGGGTATATAAACGGAATCAATTTGTGATATTTTCGATGCAACCTCGCCCACAAAAACCACTTGAGCCCCGTGTCACTGAATCGTTTGCATCCTGACCGCAACGCTACAAGTTACCCGAAGGTCGATAAAGCCAGTGTATTCTCTCCTCCTTCAAGGCACCGATTGCTGGGTAGCGGGAGATCGAAGACATTAGTTTACGCGTTGTTGGAAGAGGAGAAACGGCAGGCAATGGCCTTCCCTGATAGCCTCCCTCGTGGCACGTACCCGAGCTGCGAGTAGTTTTTCGAGTATGCTCAAACGAAGGGCGTATCTAAGGCTCTCGCCAGGAGCCCATCCATTTAGTCGTATGACCCGCGCTCTAAGAGTCGGCTAATTCTTTTGTTTTTGTGATGCTATTTACGCACACTGTTCTAAGGACTGAGGTTTCATCTATCATCATTCTGAATCTATATGAGACTGGCAACTCTCGACCGACATACGAGATCCAAAATATCTAGTCTCTCTAGACAGGCACTTTATTGTTTCTAGCTCGTACCTGGCTCAATAAACAAAATATCCACGACGTTCATGCGCAGTGATGAGTGTATATGTTCCTTCTCTGTGTGTGAACCCAGGCAAGATGATCCTTGAGCTTCATAACTCGATCTATGTTTCCCCTTCCTCCGAGTCCGATAGACACAAAATAGGGACTCCGAGGGGAGAGCATTGGTGGATGGCAAAATCGCTGGGCACCACCTTAGCATAGAGATGCTCTGAGTCTCTTTCCAGCTGAACGTCCATGCCCTCGCCGCGAAGCGCATCAATTCGCCCAAGTATAGCGGATGTGGGAATGAATTTGGCGGCGTACATGTGGAAAGCATGCAATCGTCTGTGGTGCCACTGTGCTTCTATTGCACACAGCAGTTGGTCTTCGTCGATAGGGATTCCGTCGTAATCGAAAGGTCCGAGGAAGAGGACAAGGCTCCGCAAAGCCGGAGAAGAAGGTGCACCGTGATGGCTCGCTTGAAAGGTGGTCGATGATTTAAGGAACTCGAACAGTGCAGAAGCACAAGCTAGCGGAATGTATGCGCAGAGGCAAGGTATTGCCTGAGTCACATTTAAGAAGGAGGAGAAATCGACGATAATGTGAGACTGGGGTTTGCCAACATACAGCTTTTGTAGGCCACGCAGGTTTTGCAGGCGAGCATGCAGCTGCGGGGTGTGATGCGAGCAATACAATTCTTGGAGGGCTGGCACATCAAGGACATCGAGCAGTTCCGCATCCTCTATGGCCAGGCGGCACAAGTTTGGAAGCCGAATTTTCGTGACAAAAATATCTGTACCCCAAGTCAGCTGAATGAGGCAGTCCACGACATTATTTGCGGAGCACAAGATATTGGCGTGGTTCTGCAAACTGTTATGGGCGAAGTAGCGGCGAAGATTCGTGGTGTCTAAGCATGCGGCGATTTCATATTCGTGTTCTTGCAAGTTCATAGACACCTCGTCCAATTTGGGGCAATGGGCAAAGAGGTCACCGATTTCATCGGCCAGGCCGTCCCTGACCCCGACGACGATTTTCAATTTGCGCAGAAGTGGGAATTGCGACCCTTGATCTTCTAAACTGTGATACATAGAAGCAGGACCGTACAAATCCACGTCTTGCCAGCGTTCACAGTGACGGGAAAGGAGCCGGAAAACCTTCCGCTCAGCAGCTGTGAGACGGTCTTCACGGAAAGGATTGAAATGGATTCTGAGTGGCATCTGTTGAGACCGCGTCAATTGCGCTTCCACGATCCTGAGGGTCGCGCTGGACGGAGGTCGGGTATGAGAGGTCAATCCGATGAAGGTCCAGAGATTTGGCTGAGACAATGCAATGCGGCGCCAACGCACGCATACATTACTCAGATCCCAAGGCACCATATTCATGAGAATTTCGCCCCACGGGGCACCTGGACGTTCCCCAGGATCAACTGCAGACTCGAAAATGAGGGACAGAATCTCTGTCGGAACACGACGAAGTGGCGAGAGGGCTCCCAGGTGCTTGCCTATCTGGATGTCAAGAGTTCTGCGCTCATTGAGCAGCGCGTCCAGCTTTGCTTTCAACGACGATGACTCGACACCGACAGTGCGAAGGGGCGAAAAGGCCGGCGGCGTTGCCTGATTTCCTACCTCTGCACCGGAAGTATCACCCTGTTTGACAAGGTCGTCGAGTTCGGCCTTTAAGGCCAATATTTTTGCATCTAAAGAAGTCCGACGCGCACTTGCTTGGGTGACAAATTCTCGAAGAGCGGGAAGATTATGCTCGGCCGGTGGGTCGTTGGTGTCAAGGATATGCTTTGATATCGCACTGGACTCCATAGGCGTCTCGCCTGGTGAAAATGCGGGCTCTGCGTGAAGATGCGGGCTTTTGGCTATCTGGTGGTTTGGACTCGTGGTGGACGAAGACTCCGAAGAGTTTGGCAATGCATTGGTTATGTACTACACAACCGCCGAATAAAGCCGACTATGATTAAAAGAAATATTGATCAAGAAAAAAAACCTCTAGACATGCTCAATTGTTAGGATGGGCTACGGACTGTACTTTCATCTTTTATTCTATGCGCTCTAGCAACTTCTCATCCCACAATGTTTATGCTACCGTACTTATTCGAGCACGCAAGTACTCTCCTCAGGCTGCAGGCACTACAACAAACCCTCCTCGCACCTGCGACGTACTCTCCCGTCGTGGAAACTCCGAAAGCAACCCTCAATCCAAAATAACGCATGAAGCCGGTTCCTGACACAAAGGGTATGGATTGCCTTCCAAAATTCTCATATGCCTAGGAACCATTCCACGATAAAGAGAGTATGATTCTTTTTCTAGCACAAAGTTCATGCCTTCCATGCGAAGCGCCTCTATCCGCGCAAGGACGCTGAATGTAGGCACAAAGTCTGATGCGTATAACCGAAAGGAACGTAGCTGCCCATGGCCGTGGCACCACTGAGTCTCTACCGCACGCAAGAGCTGATCCTGGTCGACGGGCAGTCCAGCGTCCTTACTTTGAAAGAGCCGAGACCAAGCGCAAGGCTGCGTAGTACAACCGCAGAATTTCGGGTATTCTTCGCCGATGATTCGAGGCGTTCAAGCAGGGTAGGAACCCAAGACAAGGGGAGAAAGGCACACAGACAGGGAATCGCCTGCGTCGCGTCAAGGAAGGAGAGCAAGTCTATAGTGGCCTCGGGTGCGCCAACGTATAGCTTTTGCAGCCCACGTAGCCTTGGCAAATTGGCGTACAGGGCCGACTTGTGGTCGCGACAATACAATTCTTCCAAGATCGGCGTCTCCAAGTATTCGAGCAGTTCAGCACGGTCTACGCAGAGACGGCAGAGGTTTGGGAGCAGAATTTTATCTGTACTCGCGGGAGGAAGGTCCTGATCTTCAACGGCGATGAGTAGTACGCACTCTACGAGGTTGTTTGCCGAGGTCAAAATTTCCTGGTGGTTCCACCAGTCATTCGAGGAGACATATCGGCGGAGATTCGCTGCGTTCAAAGATAATTCAACCGCCACAGTCTCCCATCCATTGACGTTGACATATACTTCTTCCAAGCCAGGGCAAAGGGCGAAAACTTCGCCGATGTCGGCTTCGATTGTGTATTTGTCTCGTCCGACAGTGATGTCCAATGTGCGCAGAAAAGGAAATCGTAACCTCTTCTTTCCTAATTTTCTATACATCCAAGAGGGGCCGGAGAGAGATGCATACTCCCAGCGGTCACCGTGTCGAGCCAGGAGCTTGAAAATCTTGGTTTGGGTGTCCGTGAGTTCGTCGCCAAGACAGCGAGGCTCATAGACGATCCTCAATGGCCTCTGTTGAGAGCGACTAAGATGCGCTTTCAAAATCGTTAAAATCCCGCTTGACGGCGAATTTCCGAGATATTCTATCCCAATGAACGTCCATAAGTTCGGCTGTGACAATGCAATGTCGTGCCAGCGGACGCACACAGCGCTCAGAGCCCAGGGCACCGAGCGAACAGTGATGAAGCATGAAAATCGGCCCCACGTAGTGTACGGTGGCTCGCCGGGATGAACCACAAATTCAAAGATGAGGGACAGGACCTCTGTTGGAACGCGACGAAGCGGCGAAATAGCTCCTCTATGTTTTCGTATTTCGAGCTCAAGAGCATCGCATTCCTCGATAAGCTTGTCCAGTTCCAAATCTGTCTTCACCAGCCCAAGATATATCACGGCATTCAAAAATGCGCGATGTGCGCTTCCTTGGACAATGAATTCTCGAAGAGCGGGGATATTATGCTCCGTTGGAGGGTCGTTGGTGTCCAGTATGTCTCGGGATATCGTACTGGGTACCATGGGCGTGTCCCCTGGCGGTAAGCTATGTTTTTGCGACGACGTTGGCGGGTTACAGTTCATGGTAAGGGCAAATCGAGAGCAAGTGTTGCCTCAGCGTAGCGCTGGTTGATGGTGGTTGTGGGAAAGGTTCGGCAACTTTCGACCTGCCCTTACCTTTAACCATCAAAGCAAGCTATCCAGGTATCTCTTCAACGACGATTCTCCAACTCGACGTGTACTGCTTGAAGGCCTTCGATTAATTTGCATTTACCGTGTTATACCAAACACTCGGAGCTGACGAGCATCTCTACCCTGCAAAACCACGCCCAAAGTTATGTATTCAAGGCTCCAAGCTATCGATGATCCAGGTTGGCTTTTCCCTCGACGCTATGCGATCTCCCAACTCAGCTCGGTCCCGGAAAAGCTCATGCAGAGTCGAGGGAGTCTACGTTCAGTACGGAAGTTGATGTCTCAATATCGGATCGATATTATCCTTTGCAGCCAAACTTGCATTCTTCCAGCCATGAATTGGGGATCCCAGGGCATAGACTCTTTCATCTCTTCTACCCACAGCACTATCTACCCCTTCATCTACCGCGGGTCAGTCACGCTTCAAAGCGGCTTCACAATATGCATATTCGGGGCCTCTGGAGCTATCGGTGCTGGAATTGCGTACGCGTATGCAAAGGCCGGTGCAGCGAACATCATATTAGCTTCCAGGAGGGTGGAGAAGCTTGCTGAAGTGGCGGCGAAATGTGCTACCCTGCGCCATGGCGTGAATGCAGAGGTTGTTCAGTGCGACATCGCCAAGATCGAAGAATTGAAGGCGATTGCGGAGAAGGTGAAAAGTCAGTTTGGTGGGAGGCTCGATTCTGTTGTTGTGTGCTCTGGAATGTAGGCTCAAAATGACCTCTTCATTTCCCTCAGCTAACTTTCACGCCAACAGCTCCGGCCCCGCACACTAGATATCACTCAAGGAGACCCGGAAATCTTCAAGCAAGTGACCGACGTCAACTACTTCGGCACCTATCTCGTCGCGCACTACTTCATCCCCATCCTCCTCGCATCGTCGTCCCAAGCCAAGTCCTTCCTCGCAGTCGGTTCCATCGCGGGACTCATTGTCCGCGGACCCATCGCCAATGCCCAATGCTGCGTCAGCAAGACGGCTCAACTCAAATTGGTCGAGCACATCCACGAGCAGCAAGTGGAGCATGGGCTACTCGCGACGAGCATCCATCCCGGCGCGGTGGCCTCTGAGCAGGCGATCGACACCGCACCAGAAGTGTTCCAGCCTTATTCAACGGACGATCCCGAACTTTGCGGTGCGGCGTGTGTATCGCTTAGCAAGGACGCGGCGGAGAAGACTTGGTTGGGCGGCAGGCTGCTCAATGCACGGTGGGATGTTGATGAGTTGATGAAGAGAAAGACGGAGATAGTCGAGAAGGACCTGCTGAAAGCGAAGCTTTCGCTGCAATGAATGACCCAATTCGCAATTTTTCTTTTGTTTGGTCACGGCTCTGTCACGGTATTTTGACACCTCTGTCTTTTACCACCATGTACCCCCCACTGTCAACACAATCAGCATCGTCTCAAAACGGCACGCTTCCATCCATGGACCCTCACATGAAACCCAGCACGATATCCCGCGATATTCTGGACACCAACGATCCACCGGATGAGCTCGAACTCAAACTTAATCTTGCCACCCTCCGAGAATTCGTGGCGCGTGGCATCGCGTATCGCATACTTCTAGACGCCAGGATATCTGCGCTGGCGTACACAGATTCCGAGCGCGACAAGCTTTTCGAGGAACGGAATACCCTGGACCTCGAAATCCGAAAACACAAAGGGGCTATGTCACCATTTCGTCGCGTTCCAACGGAGATCCTATCTCTCATTTTCTCCTTTGTGGTCCAGCCGGACCAGCCCCTCAAGCATGCCACGCACTATCACATGACCATGAGGAGGTCGGGGGCGTGGCCACTGAGCACTGTGTGCAGTCGGTGGCGCAGCATCGCAGTGTCACAACCTGATCTTTGGACTCTTTTCGTACTTCGTCTCGACCCCGGCATCTCCGACAGCATCTGGGGAGCTGCGGTTGTGGCAGAAACCCTCTCGATTGTGAAAATCCAGATCGACCGCTCGCGGAATGCCCCACTCAAGCTTTTGTTCATTGCCTCCCACGACTCGAGGTGGAATTCTGAGTTCACAGAATGCGAGCGACAGGCGCTTGACCTTCTGACTCCGCACCTCGCTCGTTGCGAGGAGCTCCGTTTGTCCGCCACTCCGCCCCTATACGAGTTTCTGTCCACCTCATGGAGCGGAAGGTTCTCTGCTCTGCGTGTATTGAAGATCCATGTTCACTCGCAATTCGGAGAAATCGATCTGGACTTGGGCCACATCTTTGCATCATGCCCGAAATTGGAGGAGGCCCTGATTTATCTCCCTCAGGGGTATGCGTATGGGGATGTATCTCCCGCAGCTGTCTTGTCTCTAGACACTACAAGCCTGCGCCGGTATAGAGCACAAACCACCTGGGAGCGCCATGCCGAGCTCTTACGCGCTGCACCCCATCTTGTGGATTGCGTGCTCGCCCTGCCCGAACCCTATTTTTATCACCTTCCGGAGGGGAAAACAATCCAGCTTCCCGGCCTGCTCCGCCTCTCCGTGTCGGATCTTCGACTCCTCGACCTCTTAGACACCCCCGCATTACAAGAATTATATTGTCCTCACTATCGCGCCGAGGAGCTGGACTACCATCTCAGAGAGTTCCCCAAGCTGCGAAAGCTGTTCGTCGGCGAATCATACATTGATAACTGGTCTTCGTTCATGCGCTCCGTGCGAACCATCACTTCTCTCTGTATGTATTTCCGCATGAACTCCGCTCCTGCCATATTCGAATTCCTGGAATCGTCCTGCACCCCGGCAAGCGATGACAGAGACTCGCATATCGACTTTCCCGCACTGCACACCCTTGGCCTGTGTTTCGGCCCAGAGGACTCGCGGAAGGGCCTCGGCAAGCCCATTGACCAGAACCAGCTCATGCGCGCGGTGGAGGCGCAGTGGCGGTATGGTCAACTGCGATCCTTCCGGATGTACGCCATGGGTTTTGAACCCTCCGAAAGCACGGTGAAGCGCGTGGAAGCGCTTTGCCAGGAAGGCATGGAATTTGATTTCGCATACTCGTCCAAGGATGTGTACGAAGAAATGGTTCCCGAGGATTTTCGTCTGTACGACGATGGGTACGGTCTGATAAAGGATAGCATGGAAGCCGGTGACTGTTATTCGTTTTCTACAACGTAGTTCGACTTATTTCGCAGTTACTTGTTGGCATGTCTGGGTTATTCAATGTTTACGTATACGCATGTTGTTACCCGATCTTCTCTTCCACAACCACCACGACCTTAGCACCCAATAGCTGCGTAGTTTGCGCGGTTGTCGGTAGCGGTAGGGGTGTCGACGCGGTGCCTGAACTTTCTTTGCCTTGGAGTCAACTGCAAAATCACTTGAAGACTACTATCGAGATTTAGGCCGAGCAGTGGCCGAGCTTTGACGCGGACCCCCATCGACCCATGGATATCGAGCAAGCATCCTCCATACAGTTGCCAGAGGCCATACCTGTAGAACCTAGCACGATATCCAAAGAGATCCTGGACACCAACAATCCACCCGCTGAGCATGATTTCCCTGCTCTCCGAGAATTCGTGGCTCGGGGAAGCGCGCGTCGCGCAGTTCTAGACTCCAAAATCTCCCCATTGAAGGCCGAACTCGACAAGCTGCTCGAGGAACGAAATGCTCTGGACGTGGAGATTCGGAAACACGAAGGAGCTATTTCGCCCCTCCGCCACCTGCCAACAGAGATTCTGTCACTCATATTCACCTACGCAGTCCATCCAGCCGAACCATTCAGCTTCTTCGCGTATCAGCTTTCAAGTTTTATGGATATGAAGTCGGGACCACTGCCTCTTAGTGCAGTGTGCAGTCGGTGGCGCAGGATCGCGCTCTCACAGTCCAGTCTGTGGACTTTTTTCCCACTCAACTTTCAAGAGGAGCTGCCGGAATCGGTACCCTTTGAAGAAGTCCTCTCCGCAGTAAAAATCCATGTCGACCGCTCGCGAAACGCCCCGCTCAGTCTCGCTTTCTTCGCTTTCTATGAATATGGACTCACAGAACTCGAGCGGCAAGTGCTTGATCTTCTCACTCCGCACGTCGCACGCTGGGAGGAGGTGGTTTTCCATGGCACTCCAGCAATGTACGAATCCTTGTGCATCTGGAGCACAGAATTTCTTGCTCTACGTAAATTGGACATCACCGTTTATGGCCAAGACGAAGATGCCGAGGTGGATATCGGCAACGTATTTGCCTTTTGTCCCAGATTAGAAGAGGTTTTTGTCAATATTGGAAGCTCGGACAATACGCCGGTTGTTTTTATTCCAAACACCTCCAGTCTGCGCCGATATGGAGCAAAAAATCCATGGGGACACCATGTAGACGTCTTACGCCTTGCGAGCGATCTCGTGGATTGTGTGCTCCATGTCACCGAAACCTTCGATCTCTTCCCGACGACGGGCGATAAGATATCGCTTCCCCGTCTCTGCCGCCTCGCCGTATCAGACGTCCAACCCCTTCATGTCTTGGACACCCCAGCACTGCAGGAGTTATACTGCTCTGAGCATACCGCAGATTTGCACGGTCGACTGAGGGAGTTGCACAAGTTGCGGAAACTGTTCGTTGGTGAACCGCGAATCCCCGTCGACCTTCAGTCCTTCATGCACTCCGTGCCTTCTCTCACCGCTCTCTGCATGTATCTTCCCATGAACTATGCTTCCACCCTATTCGAGCTCCTCGATTCCTCGCCTTCCTGCACGAACCCGAAGATGCCTGGTCTTCCTACCCTACACACCCTCGGGCTGTGCTTCGGTCCAGAAAACAATGCCACACTGGGCCAACCCATCGACCAGGACAAGTTAATGCGCGCCGTGGAGGCACGGTGGCACGGCGGTCAGCTACGCTCCTTCCAAATTTATGCCATGAGATTTGCTCCCTCGGAGAGTACGCTCAAGCGTATGGAAGTATTACGCCAGGAAGGGATGGAGTTTGTTTTGGAGAACGACTCGATGGAATTGTATGAAAGAATGGTTCCTCGTGATTTTTGCTTGTACAGCGACAGATATGAGATGGCGGAGGTGATGCTAGAATGAATGGACGTTAAATCATTGTAACTAAGCAGTAAACGCTACTGATAAGAATTCTTAAGATTTTCTTGACTGTTTGCGGATGTCATGATCAGTGCTGCCTTTCCTCTTGCATGACATTTCTCTCAAAGCGAGGTTGTGGCGAAAGACTAGTTGTTCGTTTCCTCCTGACACCGGACTCCCGAACGTGAGACGACGGACAACAAACAGGATTGGGAGCTAACTAACAACATAACATGCATGCAGCGTGCGGTACAAGAGGGGCAGGATTGTTCGAATATAAAACGTCAATACGGTAAGTGTGTGGAGCCTCAGCGGGCACTTTGTCCAGCAGGCACCTCCATGACTCCCTGGACGAGTAGCAGACAGGAACGCAAAAATCCAAAAGCCGAATTGGGTAACATCCATAGTCCCCTCGTTATTTCCCTACGACGTGCATGCCTAGCACACTCCAATAGCGCTCCCGCCCCTCATCTGCTGCCCTGATAATCCGACCCAAAGAACGGCTGCGAATCACTCGGCTGAGCCAAATCCGCCTGCGACTGCCCCGCACTGCTCCCGTCGAAACGCGTCCACGAAGCCGGGGGCACCGTCACAGGCCCACCGACCTCCCTCACGGCGTGCGCGATCTCGGCGTGCGTGCGGATCCACTCTTCTCGATCGCGGACCTTCTGGCGGCGCTTGTATACTAAGAACGCGGCGGCGGCGAGGAGGAGGAGGAAGAGCGGGACGAGGACGCCGGCGACGATGGGCGCGACGTTGGGAGATTTGACGGCGGAGGCGGCTGCGATGGAGGGGGAGTCGGAGGCTCCAGAGGCGACAGGAAATACGGCAGCAATGTCAGAGCTGCTGAGGGTATATGCGGATGTTTGGGACGCGGAAGAATGGTTTGGTGTTGAATCTCCAGTCACTGGAGGAGGAGCTGGAGTTCGGCTAGCCCCTGTGGATCGGGTGGAGCTGCTTGATTTGCTTTGGAGGCCATTCTCATTCCCATTCTGATTCTCGTTGTCGTTGTCGCCACCATTGGTCTTCGTATCCTCCCCAGTCGGGGGTTCATCTGACCCGTTGTCAGCGGTGTGAGTGGGAGCTGGGGTCGACGTCGAGGTAGGTCTACAGAGAAAAAGTCAAGGGAAGCACATGAAGGGTGAAAAGGCACTGACGGCAATTCTTCTGCAGGATTAGAGGGCGGAGGGAGCGGAGGGTTCGCCGGTGGGGTGGCAGGTGGGTCAATCGGTGGTGCAGGGGTGCTTGTGGGTGGAGGCGGAGGGGGCGGTGGAGGAGGGGGCGGGGGTGGCGGAGGCGGTGGAGGAGGCGATGATGACGGCTTGCTACCGCCTCCCCAAGGGTTATTGTTGTTGGATCCAGGTGGTTCTGAGTTCGAGGTCGAATGGTGTTGGCCCATATCGTAGCAAGTTGCTAACAGTCTATACCTAGTTCGAAGAAGGTGTCGACAAATGTGGTTTAGTGCGAGTAGGAGACCATGAAACGACAGTGGGATGCAGAGTGTGCGAGACAATCAGACGACGCCCTAGACCTGCCCGAGACGAGGGCGTCGTGCGCGAATGGTGGACGAGGGAAAGAGCGCGGTGAGTTTGTCTTGTTCTCACCGAATACTAATATGCCTGTCAGAGCGGTGATCTACTGGTGATCTCTGCTGATCTTGGGTGTCCATCTGTGTCCATTGAATCCCGGCCATCAGAAACAGCCGCCCAGCAACTTGCATGAAAGTTGTTTGCAAATGTCGAACAGTGTGAGCTTCCGCAAGATTCTCCAGTGAAAGCAAAGGAAAACCAAGTCTAGCTGACGCGAGTAGGCTTGGAAGTTTTTGAGCTCCACCAGCGTCCGGTCCTAGAGGGTCAAGCGCGCATAATTCCCAGGAGCCAAAAATGAGTTGTCAAGCTGGGACGCCGGATCGTTTCATCAAGATTGAATTTTTCATTGTCAATGTCGCGCTATGTCGCGGAAGCCGGAAAGACCGCTCTCAATCGCGGGTTACAGACTGTTCCCGGTCTGCTGGGGCTCCATAGTGACAAGAAACCTTCGAAGATGCGTCGTAAACCTGATTCATGGTCTCAACAGCTACTAAATCAAATTTAACCTCACCTGGAACCTGATTCTGGGCGCGTCCGGGGCGCTCCGCCTCCCGCATGTTCTGCTGAGTTTTGGGTAGCTTCAACTTTGAGTGCGTGTATCGCTTGAAGGACATGGGTGAACAGATTTCAGGCTGTCAACCAAAATTGAATGCAGTGTCGGACGACAACATCCAATTGATTGACAAGATTGAGGGTGTCAAGGGGCAAACACTTGTCGTCCCATTGTCGAAAGCACCCTACTCATCAGAGGATTTCAGAGCGAGTCCTAGCGAGTCACGATGGAAATGAGAACGAGATCGGAAAAGCGTGTAAGTGTCACCAGCTTTGCTATCATTGGGGTAGCCAAACAACCGCTCTCGTCCGAATTAGGAAGGAGATGATATCTGCAGATGCAAATGAGCCACCCGGACCACAGAGAGCATAGTATTACGCATAAAACGATCTCAGAGGCATTACGCTACACTGTACCAAATGTTTTTAATCGTGTAGTCACGGACAGTAAACACAGCTGTCTAAGTAATACATAAATTGCTTTGAATATAGTTCTGAGTAGGTACATTTAGCCAACTTGGTGCGAAGAAATCAAAGGTCCGAGCTGGAGCTCATACAGATTACAATTATACTTTTTTTCCGAATCTAAATCATGCTCGACGGCGACGAGAGAGCCTCTGCGGGGCCGTTTTTCTCAACGACCGTGGGATTACCTCCGCGAATGTCCGGGGAAACTTTGGTATCAACTCGCGAGAGACTCCATGCAGGAAGCCCTGCAGGAAGCTCGCCAGTCCCCGCCTCGCGAACAACATCTGCAATTTCGGCGTGCGTGCGTTCCCATTCTCCTCGATCGCGTGCGCGTCTGCGGCGCTTATAAAGAATATATGCAACACCACAGAGGACGAGGAACAGAACTGGGACGAGGACGCCGGCAATAATGCGAGCGAGGTTGTTTTGCTTCGTACCGGATGAACGCTGTGAATCTGATGCTGATGACGATGGGAGAATGACTGAAGTGAGAGAGGGAGAGATGTCTGTGTTATCTGGCGAGGAGGACGACACGAGCGTCACAGATGTGCGATAATCTGATGATTCTGACATAGCTTGACCCTCGCTGACAGACACCCGCGGGACAGAGAGAGTAGGGTCGGTGGGCAATGAAGGCGTACTAGTCGCCATCGTCGATGAGGGTACAGGAGGGAGGTTCGTTGAATCGGACGCGACAGAGTTTTGAGTGCTTGGGTCGGGATTGATCGTAGTCGCCGTTCCAGTATGCTGAAAACTACAATCCCCGGGAATGAAGAATAGAGGCGATTAGAATCGGGCAGCACAACATATGTCAGACTCACTGGTTTACTTTTTCGGAGCTGTGGTGTGCCGAAATCCAAGAGACGATAGCACCGACAACCTTCTTTAAGTCCCGCTTTTCATGTTCAGAGACACGTCGGGTCGAGCCCTGTCGTTTTGGCACATATTCCTCTCGCGATAGAGTTCGAGAACAAGGCGAGCGTTTCTGCCCAACACAAGTAGAGGCAGGAGCGGTTACAAGGCAAAGGGCAAGGGTGTCCATTCGAATTTGTACAATCATCTTCGTTCGAAGGCTCTGTTCAACATCTTCCGGTTTGAATCAATCTTCAAGAAGGCGGAGTCCGTCTCTATCATCGGGACTTGATCAACCTATTAGATGATCATTACATCTCGCATCCGACCTAAATAGGTTCTTGGAAGGACCTAAATTTACAGAGAGCGCAAATCGAGCATTGCACTGGATCGTTTTCATATCTGGCCGGGTCTCCGTCAGGGCACATGTACCTCGGTCAGCACTCGTTCTGTCAACAGGGTTACACAGGTATATACACTGGTGCCAATGAACTTACAATGAGTGAGATGCGTCACAACCGACCCAGCTCGCAAATTCGCGACATTTGAGGGCCATAGCATCGAGAAATAAAAAGAGACACACGGTGACATTACTTATTTTCAAATCTCCGACATGCTCTTCAAAAGTCGATCGGCGTCCGAATTCCCCGTGAGTCGCCATGCTCCAGTGATTGACCAACGGTGTTTCCGATAAAAGATCGCGACGCTGCCCCGCGTGTTGGACCGACTCGGACAATGGCTGCGACGAATCGAATAAATCATTGAGGGGCTAATATTGCCATCGCTTCTGTATTAGACGCGCCGAGACTAAATCCAAGGGTTGATGAAAGACCTGCTTCTCAGCTGGAATGGTTGCGACCGAAAGAGCCCGAGGACTGAGTCTGCGGGTGCAAGATCTTGGATGATGAAGCCCGAATCATGACATTTCACGGGCGCGGTGGCGGAGGGCAACGCAGCAATAGCAGCAGGAACCTACTGTGGCTGAGCGCTCTGAGCATTCACAAGCTTAGATCCAAGACTTCACAAGCTTCACAGATTTGAGCAGTTGGGAGAAGGAGGTCCGAAACAGAGCCAAACAACCGCTCTCGTCCCAATTAGGAAGGCGACAGAGCCTTCAATTGGCCCCGCACTGACCATGAGTATAACAGAGCAAGAATGTCGTCGGCCGTCCAGCGGTCCGTATACCGGAAATACTCTGTCGGACTGGCCACTGGCCCGCAAGTAAATATTGCGGTCGAGCATTTTAGTCGGATTTCAAGCAGTCAGACCGAATGCGATTCACTTTTTGAAATCAGTGTGCAACGATCGCTCAACGCAAACGTCTAATACATTATAATACATCTCATAAATGCAACTTAATGCGAAAGTACTGTGAAAAACAGAGCGGTAAGCGTGCGTAGTGTCTCCGCAGGAGTGGGTATAAGTAAATGGATTCATCTCCAACTTAGATACTCGTGCTCGAGCGCGCCGAGAGCACCTCCCCGCCGTGTTTATCGAACAGTGCAGCCTTCTCACCACCGCCATAGTCTGGCGGCGCCTTCACGTCCACGCGCGCCATGCTCCACGGAGCCACCGCCGAAGGGACCTCGCCGTGCATCTCACGGACGGCGTCCGCAATTTCTGCATGGGTCCGCTCCCATTCGCGCCTGTCTCGTGCGCGGCGGCGGCGTTTGTGGATGATGAAGGCGGTGGCGCAGAGGGCGAGAAGGAGGAGGGGGACGAGGACGCCTGCGACGATGCCGGCGGTTTTATTGCTTCGATGATGAGTGGAGGTGGCGGTAATGGGGGCGTTGGGTACGTTCAACGAGGCTGAAGGTGAAGGTGCAGCTGGCGTATTATTGGGATCTGGAGTAGGAGAGGTTGGCAGTAGGCGATCAGGACTCATGGACCGGGAGGAACGGGAAGAGGACGTTGTAGGTGGGCTGATTGTACCATCGAGCGCGGTCGGTGTTCCATTCTCGGATGTGGAAGTTGGTGCCGAAGCGTCGTGAGAGGGAGGGGAGACTGGAGTGTCCGTTGGGGGTCGAGTCAGTCGACGTCAAGTTGGGAGTGCTGGCGGCGGCGGCGGTGATTGGGGGAACAGGAGCGCTTGGAGTCACAGTAGGAGTCTCCACCACTGCTGGTATATTAGTACACCCGCTGTTCATGGTAAGAGATCAAACTCGAAGACGAGTGAACGGAACATACGCGTAAAAGGTACTGGCAGAGGCCGTGTACCACGAGAAAACCGGTGGGGGTAACTCAATGGTTTTCGGGCTGGTAGTCATATATTAGCATGAAAAGCCACAATAAAAATTAGATTCCATTCACTTCAGGAGTTCCCAGCCAGCGGTCTGCACCCAACTCGAGACAGCGGGAGGGTATGGTCCGGGAGGAGGAAAAGTATGGCAATTATCAGCTGGAGCATGTTGGGGGTCGCGCATAGTGGCGAGCGACGAGTGCCGGCGAGGTCGAGATGTCAGTTCCTAACCCTAAACATATGCAACACGGCAGAGAAACGCCGCAGCGAGAGGAAGGAGGGTGGTGGAAGTGAAAGGCAAGAAAGACGTGGCTCTCGATGATCAGTTTTCATTCAAGTTCTCTGCTCATCTGCCGTTCAACCGATGGGAAGCCGCCGCCTCAATCTGTCGGGATGTTATCAATGAAGTCGATTTTCATCACTGCATCTTACGGACAACGCAGATGATATGATGAAACAGCCTAAATTTGAGTCCGTGGAGTACATTGCGCCCGTACGCTGGGAGCAAGGAAGGCTATAGCTAGCTAGAACTATCCCAGGTTGCCAGCGAACGTTCTTGTATTCGGGGCGATGCCATCGTTTCCGGTCGTCACGGATGCTCTTTGATAGAGAGAGGCTGAGGCTGCCAGTGGGATCCTGTTCACACAGGTAGTGCTTGCTTCAAGATATCAAACAGAGGTGCACAAGGATGACTGCTGACATTCGAATCGACCAGTGAGCGCAGTTACTAGTCTAGTGCGTGTCTTCAACAAGTTGTGCGAATCAATCGCATCCCGGTACTTACTAGTCACCAGATGTAAGGACAGCCATGATCTATCAAAGATGGCGAGGAGGGATGTGCGGGAGTTTGGCTGGAAGCTATATTTACGGGTTCCACGAACCCAGATTCGATGAACTGTCACTGACAGACGGCAGACGGGCTCAAGAAAGTCTTCAAACTTCGGGAGTGGTGGCACATACAAATTGGATCCCAAGAAAAGATAGCATTGGCTGGTGAGAGACTGCCATGTTAACCTTGATAATCGGACTACTCTCCAACTCTCGATGGTACGTGTCTGCGTCCTGCTGAATGGTCCAGAGGGAATAACTTCCGAATGGTGATGGTGAAGAGTTGAGAACAAGTAATGTGTAGAGAATTGAACTGCCGTATCCGCCGGATACGGCGGATCCGGCGGACGGCATCGTGAACGAGAATAGCCGACGTTCACGAGTAAATACAGCTCTTGCACGATTCCATTCACATCGAAAACGACATTCCACCTCGTTCAGCTTCGGCATAATCGTTCAAGGCCACCCGTCTCGTTCAGGATTGTCCAATCCGTGCACGAATGTTGCGCTCCTTCACGAATGCATACCTCGGAACACGAATACGTCTTCTCGTTCAAGACCTTAACCACTCCGAGCACGAGTCTCAGACTCGTTCAAGATTGACCACCTCGAACACGAGTCTCGGGCTCGTTCAAGGACTCTCGGCTCGTGCACACCCATGACACTCGTTCAGCATCACGGATACTGTTCGAAAACGATCAACTAACCCTTTCACGATGCTGATGATCTCGAGCACGAGAACTCCACTCGTTCAAGAATGTCTTGGCTCAACCACGACACACTCCTCTCATACGGGAACTTTGACTATTATAAACTCTCGGGCACATTCACGGTGACTTCTGCTTGGATTATGCAAGCGGCCAGCGATTTCGACCGTGCTCATCGTCTTGTGCTAGATTAGGCTCGTTTCAGCCTCTTTTGTACGGGGCGTGAAATCTAAAGATAATCGTTCAGATCACTCCATATAAGATCCGCCAATTCTCTTGAACGAGTTCGTCAGGACCGATCACGGATGCTACGACGTCTTCAACAACCTCAAGAGTGTTCGGCAAACATTGACTAAATAATGTACGCGTCATTCCGAGGTGGCGCCACTCTTTTTCTTTGTCCACTATGTCGGCCGCGCGAACAGTCCCTGACATGGACGAATTAGTGCAACGTTGGGTAGCGCTCGGGGATAAAACCCTACCTAAAGATGCGTCGAAAGCTATCCCTAGCAAAAATTCTGCCCCCTCCGGACGTGGTCATAGGCTCAAGCCGTCGAAAAAAAAGGGGTTGTCGGCGGAAGAAAGGGTGCGCGAGACGGAGCGCAACATCCAGGTCAAGATAAAAAATGAAGATGACCTGTAAGTTTCTATCTGTCTGTCTGCTCGCGTTTGCTGTAATAATCGCACAGGAGAGTTTTAGCGCCTCTTGTGCAGCGCAAATACGAGGAGATTGCTGAGGCTGAGCCCCGTACGTGTTTCCCGCTTCGCTTCTACTATTTATTTGATAGCTGACACCATGTACATGTAGCCCTCCTCAACCCGGAAACTCTCTGTCCTTATTGCGACCTCCCCCTTCCGCAGTCTCCATCCGCTAAGTTGCAGCTTTTGCTGAACGCCGCACTTCACAACTCTACTGCCGACCCTCGACCAGACAACTCTCTCGGCCGAATGGCACTGACAGTCGTGAAAGCACCAATTTGTGCTCAGCATCGACTGGAGCGCGATCTCATCCCCAAAGCCCAGTATTTTGGGTGGAAGGAAGTTATAGATTTTCAGGATGTAGAGCGACGGGTTGAATCTATGGCCAGCTTCCTACAAACACTGGTTGACGACACTAGCGGGGACGCAAACGGCCCTCGCGGGACCAATTTCTTTTGGACAAATGCGGTCAAGGTGACGAACAAGGCCAACGTTGGCCTTGCAGGCAATTTTTCGAATTCTCATTTCACGCAACCTGGATAGTGAGCCTCATGTTCCCACCAGGCTATGATAGTGAACTAACTCGCTGATCTAGCTACGGGGAGCAAGGCCAACAAATCATCCACCACACATTGCTACGTGTCCTCAAGATGAGCAATGAAACTGCTCTACCTCTCACAGTTTTACAGTTGATCTCTTTCGTTCTAATGCCGGAGGTGGCGACTCGACTCATCATGGACGACATGCGCATAGATTACGCCAAAGCAATTGAAAACCTTCTAGCCAGTTCGACGTACGGAGCTTTGATGTTTCCCGCTGAGGACTCCGCTGAGGACTCGTAATACAGTAGGGGAGGGGCCAGTACAGTAGATCCACAAATTGCTCGTGTCGGCGTTTACAATAAATTTGGCGAGCGGGTTTCTTCTCATGGTCCTGAAAGTCTTGTTTACTACGGGCTCCTGCAATTGTTCAAATCGTAAGACAAGCACGAACAACTTTCCAATACTCAAAGTCTGAATTGTGCCGCCAATTAGTTTGCGCACGATGAAGTGATCCGGCTTCGTCTTTGACATTTGTACTAGCGTAGCCGCCGCACTGCTCAATTTTCTCCTTCTTGCCTTACCATCTGCAACCTATCTCAGCAACTATGTCTTCCAGCATTGACAGCTCTGAAACAGTGCAACGTGAGATCTTGAATGCAGAATATCTGTATGTTGCTCGTCCTGCACCCTCTGGACTTCTTTTTCACTTAGCCCGTCTCGACCAGTGCATCATTGGATATTAATATGCTCAAGGTGCGTCTCACTCAATTTATCCCTCTTCCTCTGACTAAGGAGCACCTTGAGAATCTCATTAAGCTCCATCGCAACGTCAACCAACTGAGGGGTTCTTGGAAGATCACCGACCATGCAGCAGCCTGCAATCACGCTGTCGTGCTGAAAATTTCGGCCAACTGGTCTTACATCTCGCAGGCAGCAAAGGCAGCAATTATTTTGGACCTCGAGGCATACGAACAACACACCAGTTTCGAGAACCGCAATATTGACCACTTCTTGATGGTCGAGATTGTCAATGGTAAACTCAGTCTTCCAGCCAGATTTTCTGTGCGTAGGTTTCTCACTACCTCATGTTTCTTCATTTCTTTCTGTCGTCGTACCCACTAATTGTATTTTTGGTAGCAATCCCCTCCTGCAAACATACCACCGGACTCGCTGCGACCCGAGACGGAAGTTTCTGCGCCCTCACCCGAGCCGCAGGATCGTCAAATGTTCAAGGTTTTCCTTATCTTGGTGGATGAAAGAAGCACCACTGTGATGCCTCGTGCTGCTACTCTCTATATATATGGTGTTCGTGAAGACGATGGAAAATATCTTGTCAACACCAAAGAGCTCATCGAACAGCTGCAGTCCTCTTCGGAGCGAGTTACTGGTGCTGCTCGGCTGTCTATTGGTCTAACAGTTGGCGGCATCCCACTTCGGTCTGCGTTCTATGTAATTAGGGAAGGGGCAGACTGCGTAGGGATCCCCGATTTCCCTGAACTTCATCTTGGAGCTGCCGAAGCTTCCACTGGATGCAAACATACACTGACAGTCTATCTCGACTCCCTTGAGCCTCGTGGGTCAAAGGGAAACAATGTGCGTTCTGTTTCCACTACGTCCTCCCTCTTTGACCAGACCCGAAGCAGAAAAAACTGGATACAAAGCGTTCGGCCTCTGTACTCGCCAGCGAGGATGACGAAGAGTACAGGCAGGTTACCGTCAAATCCAACCGTTCTACTCCGTCTTTTCGAGCAGGATCTGTAGCGCGTAGTGGGACAGTCGCCGAAAGGGACAGTGCCCAACTTGAATGGCTGCGAGGGCCTTCGGACTATGACAATGCTATCTCAGCTGCCATTCGTTCCAAGGAAAGATTAACACAGCCCAGACCCACTTGTGCGTTGGCGATATTTTGTTCGTATGTCTATATCCTCGGAAGCATTACACCGGGTGAAGACTGCGATGAGGTTGGTCGCACGCAGATTACAAACGCCTGTTTGGCCAACTTTCTCTCTCGCACGGCCGACTGGGTTGGAAAAGCCAAGACGGCAGGAGCGTTGCAGGTTGTTGCAAGCCACATTCCATCGGTGAAGGCACATCTTGACGGAGATATGGAAGATGCGTATTGGGGCATCAAAACATGGACCGAGTTTCTTGAGGCGGTAGTGGCAAAAGAGCGGAAAGCTCGAGTAGAAGCTGAACTTAAAGGGCAAACAGTTTCTGAGTAGTTTTACAATTATACCGATGATGACAATGGTAATCGTACTTCCAAATCTTCCAATGGTA
This sequence comes from Favolaschia claudopus, assembly GCA_037176885.1. Classification (NCBI taxonomy): domain Eukaryota; kingdom Fungi; phylum Basidiomycota; class Agaricomycetes; order Agaricales; family Mycenaceae; genus Favolaschia; species Favolaschia claudopus. The sequence continues at coordinate 759,923 of JAWWNJ010000034.1, read as the reverse complement.
TGAAGTGCGGCCGATGCCCTTCAAGGCGCAAACGCTCAACCATCCACTCGTTTCGCAAACTGATCATCTCATCGAGAAAGAAATTGTAGCGTAAGACAGCCATCTCCTTGACAATTGGCTGGAATTGTCCGAACCATTTGTTGGTTTGTTCAGCAGCAGACGAGTTAAACACCCAATTCTTCCCATCCATAAGCTCCGGAAATGTTACGGGAGAGCAATTGAAGACACAAAACTCGTCAGAGTCCTTGTGCTTCCGTGATGCGTGGAAGACATCGACAGGAAACCCGACATCAGCTAGTCGAGCATCTCTAGGATCTGTGGAGGCAAAGAGATGCCGAAGCAGCTGACAATTGTTGTCATACCAGATGAAAGAAGGTAGAGAGCCGGGGAAATTGTCAGGAAAGGTGACGTGTATGAATTGCTGAGTGTGGCTCAATAATTGGTTACACATTGAATAGTGTCGAACTGACCTTCACAGATGTAATCGCTTCCGAACCAAAGAATGTAGCTCGCGAAATGATAATACCACAACAGCGAACCATCAACTGCTCATTGTGTGTCCAGCGTCTACCTAAACGTCCCCTGATTTTCGTGGACGATTGAGAGGAAATGGGTTGGAGGTCGCAGGTGTCGTCTTCGAGAACTTCATCAAGATAATCAATATCGCTAGCCGGGGCTCGAAGCGTTGCCTGCCCCAGGTGTCGAGCCTGTCTGGCTCGCAGAGCAAACATTGCTTTGCCTTCCGCTCGCTTTTCAGCTTCATACTTTCGATGAGAAGAGGCAGAGCAGGTGCGCCATCCCGCTTCTGACTTTGCATTACACCCCTGTATAGCACATACAAAACGAAACTTAGAATGTGTGGGACAATACCATGCCTTTTGATTTGCAAGAGCAACCTGGCAGTTGTGCACTCCACAACACGGATGGCCCAGTGTCACACCATCAGTAACACACGCCGAAAGACGAGCTAGAGAAGGAAGCATGAAATTACTCAGGGCTCTAAGCTAATGATGAATCAATGATTATGAATGCGCACCGTGACCCAGTATCTTCTGACAATTATTACATGCATGTGCCCACTGATCCTGGCCAGTTCCGACCATGCGAGCATTCCTGGCCCGAAGAGCGTCGTTCAAGCGATCCATTTGCAGCCCATTATGATCGACAGACAGCGGAGTTTGACGCTTAGCTGCATCCCGAAGCAGTGCATGGAGAAAAAATGCGTCCCAGATTGTGTCTGGACTTAACGATCTGTCAGAGGACTCAACTTGTGAGCCGCGAAGGGCTAGATTATATATTCGAGATGCACTTTCAGCCGATGTACTGAAACGAAATGTAAGAACAAACAGGGAAGAGCTCAAATGCGGATCACGGAGAGCTCACTGTGAAAACACCATCTGCGTCTCCCAGAATACCACAAGCTCTCTCTCAACAACAAAATGCATTGAAACTTGAATGTGTTCAGGTACGCCGCCATAGTATTCACGTTGAGCTGAGGGCTGGGATGCGCGATGAATTTTGTAATTGTGATGATACGTCGTATGGCAGTCTGTAGGCGCAACGGTGGACACGAGTCAGGACTGCGGGGATGGAGGGAATTACACATACGTACGATGACAGTACAAGGAAGCAATTGTAATGGGCACAACACCTCGATGCAAGGTGAATAAAGTTCCCGTGAATTCTTGACGTTTTGTCAAGCGCGCGTCGTTGCAGGTGTCCGTGCTACAGGTTGCAGGTGGATTGAGGCAATCAGCAACTATACAGAAGTAAGAGAGGACATCACAAATCTGAGTAAGATTCTCCGTACCGATTCCAAAAGCAGAGCCGAATAAAGCAAGAGCCTCATTTTCCGATGGTAGATGTACCCTTTCAGCAATGCAGTCAGCAAATGCTGCCCAACAGAGAAGAATAGTTGGTTCTGCGAGATTCAAAACCGCCGCAAGAAAACCAACCACCGGATCGGGCAAGCTGAGATCACGAAGATTGTACTGTTCATTGTTGTTGCTTGGAACAATGATATGCTGGAGGCGGGAGGCAAGTCGTATAAAAGATTCAAGCTGGGACACAGTGACGGAGTTTGACAGCTGAGGAAACTTGGAGAGTCGTGAAACTACAACATCGAGGGCAGGCATGAGGACAAGCGCAAATGAGCGCACTGTGGCTGTACCGCTGAGCACCTTTACCATCAGCAAATGATGGTAAAGGTGCTCAGCGGGACAGCCACAGTCACAAAGTCGTCACTCTCCTAATGCGCAAACTGGGTGGGGGGGAGTTTGAGATTTTAGTGCCGAGATACCAGAGGTTACTGTTCATGTGCTCATAAACTTCAGCCTATCATTAGTATCGGCAGAGTTGAATCAAATATTCCCTTCAAATCTCGAGGTTTTGATGCTGCCGTGACGCGGAGACTCCGAGATCCAAAAAGGGAAGCAGGTCCCATGTCACGCAATTGGCACGTGAGTCGCGTCAAGAATTGTCCACGACGGACAGTTTCTGACGCGCTCAAGATACACAAAACTATTTTACATTGAAAAACCCTGGAATGGAGAACCACGAACTCGGTGGTCCCATCTTGTCAGCAGTCATCACAGATGGTATCTGTGTCGACCACGCTGGTGCGCTGCTCCTTTTTCTTTCGGCGAATTCTACCGTAACTCAAAATCGGAAATATTCAGTGGAACCTGCATGCGATTCTGAGGCTGGGCCCGGGCTTGACCTGCCTTTGCTCATCGAGGTGCAAGAGAAGTGTGTTGTATTCTGGCTTTGACCATGTCCTTTCCTTTTTGCTGAATTTATGACTCGCAGTTCTCTTGCCCCTGAAGTACCTGATACTGCTCAGACTCCCAGCAAAAATGCTTGAAACAATATCATATTAAAGAGTGTCAATTATTGAGTGAGCCATACAAATAGCTTGAATAGACGTGCATAAAGATTTGGACAATTTGGAATATTAAGTGGATAGATTTGCGGTGTGATCTATTTAGCAGGCCAACGCGCTCGGAATTTCTTCCAGGTGTCCGCCCTATCATCCTTCAAAACAATTGCCAGGGGATCTATATTTCCCTCCTTGCAAGCTCGGTCCCATATCCTACGATTGTCATTGAAGGTCGCATTCTTGTATTCATGGCCAAATGCTGCGCGAAAATCATTGGCACGGGATTTCACAGAACCTTTGATACGGTCGAACAATATCCAACCAGCGGCCATATCGCGTGTGAAGCGGAAAGGCCAGCCCGCGGGCCCCTGTACCGCAGACTCTACGACAGCACGCAATGCCTCGTTTGTGATCTGGGTTGTGTTCGTGGTGATAGTAGCGGGGACAATGGGGGTTGAGTCAAAGACGTCCAAAGTGTTGTCCGAGATAGACAGTGACGGTCGGGTGCCGGAAGATGAAGGAAAAGAGAGAGACGGAGACAATGTGAAAAGTGAAATTGAAGTGGCGGGTGATGAGGTCAAGGACGGTGTGGCAGAGCATGGAGGTGAGGGACTATTGAGTCTCGATGGCGCAGACAACGGAGTTGAGCGAGACGGAGTTTGCGGTGGACCATAAAAAGATGCGGTCCTGGGCTTGTGTTCAAATCAGTAGACATATAAGAGAATTGAACGCACAATCCGCTGTCTGCATCTGCATTGTAATCGCCCTCGGTCTCTCTTCTCCCTGGTGCGACCATGGGTGCGCCAAAAACCATGCCTTGAGGCATTCCCAACCCGGCTTTGACACCTCGACTCCGATAAAGCAGAGCAACACCCTTCTCTACATGCTGAGGGGGAGTGGTGGCTGAAGAGACTTTCCACACATTGCTGACACGATCAAATGTCTCGAACAACTTGTTGTTAGAGAGACTGTACATGTCGATCAGCATCTGCGAGTGAAGTGGATGGAAATAATGATTCGGAGCGGGTACGTCTATCACATCGGGTTGCTCGTCATCCTGTGGGCGAATTTAACAATGAGAAAATGGATCAAATGACCGCGTGAAGGGACGAACCTTATGCCACCATTGGATGGTCGCTGAAACCGAGGCCTGGCGAGCGTATGAACGCGCCTTCGCCGCACTTTGTACTTGCTGAATCTGCTGGTCATCGAGTTCTTGGATTTGATTTTGGTAAGTCTCCGAAATGGCAATCGCAAATGATTTGGGTCGTGGAGTTGGTGTCAGTGGGGCTAAGGTAGTAGAGACGGCGGAAATGGGGAGAGCTGTGAGAGCAGGTGTTGCACTCGGAACGACAGGTGCAGAGGGAGTTGGCAGCGCTGACCCTGTTTTTCTCAACGCCTGGTAGTGGACAGGGCAGGCAGGAATACGTTCAGTTTCTTGATGAGCCAGAACACAGCATTGCGCGCAGAGCCCAATATGGCAGCTGTTAGAGCCCGCCCTAGCGTGCGGTCTATCACGACACAACCTGCCCGGACAGCGAAACGCAGCTTCTTCGCGCTTTCGAGGTCCTCTTTCCCGCTGAACCCATTTGAAGTTGGTGCAGGGACCTGGATTACTGAGGCACTGTGAACGTCTCAGATATTGAACGCAAATAACAGTTGACCTAATCACCGTCTGGTACCAAGCACCTTTATTACTCGCATTTGATGCTCCTGTACTCATTTTCATAGTTCTCATGTACTGATTGGGTCGGTCGGGAGCCGCAAAGCATATGTCGCACTGGTCGAGGTGCTGCAAGTGATTGTATGGCGGGAGGATGTCTGACATGACGAGGTGGAGGCTACAGAAAGACTGACCGTCGAAAAATTATGTAGTGGTTTCATAATGAACATTCGTGCAGGAGAGACAAATTTCGAAGTTGAATGTGCACGACTACCAAGATTGCTTGTAAAAGACATTTAAGTTACGATAGGTCGACAAGAAAAGAGGCGCTGCCGTGAACGATAGAGAAAGGACCGCGAACGAGCGTGAATCTCGTGCACGAGTAATGAACAACCATTCACGGCGACTCGCATGTCGTGAACGATAGAGGAACGTCCGTGAACGACATCGGACGTCGTGGACGAGGAACGAACAACCTATCACGAATGCGCATGTCGTGGACGAGTACGCAGACCGTGAAAGAGACCTGGATGCCGTGAACGAGGTGGTATGTCGTGGACGAGTTGGGATTATCGTGGACGAGCGAGGATCGGGCGTGAACGACGGTGGATGTCGTGAACGAGTAAGGAACACTCGTTAAGGATCCCGAAAATCTTGAAGGAAGGAGGGATTCGTGAACGAATATACGGTTAATCGTGAAGGACACCAGCGTCGGGTGAGCGAAAACAAAGCTCTTTTAAGACATCCAGAGGCTCGAGAAAGACAGAAAGAGGGTGTTCAAGTGGTGAGGTGTCGTTCAGGGCAAGGTCTGGCGGATACGCCGGATCCGGCGGACGGGTTCTCTACAGACCGGATTTTCATGAAGAGTTTGGACGAAAACGCAAGTTGTCGAGCAGAATGATCCGGGCGCATTTGGATCTCATGTTTGGCAATGCCCTCAAGTATTTTCTTCAATCTTCTGCAATTGCAGTGTGTACACCAACTGCTAGCAGTTCAGGCGTATTCTATGGCACATATACTGTGCAAAAATTATGAATGATTACAACCTGATTGAAAACAGGGTTTTTGCTCGCAACTTACTGTTACTTACAACTTTTTCATGCAACTTACAACTATGTTGCGAGGTTGGTTACAACTTCAGTGGTGGATGCATCTTGCTGGACATGTTATCATCTACCAAATCGTCATCTTTTTGGCAAATTATCCGTGGATTTACTGACCTCCTGCTGATCTCTAAGTTTCGCTGATGGTCGCGGTCGTGCCGATATCGATGGCATCACTGGCAGGGTCGGCGAATGCGGAAGATCGAGCGTCATCGAGCGATTTGCTTTGGTACGATGCCCAAGCCTGGGAGTAAACTGGAGGAGAGTGAAGGAGATTTTTTAAATTTATCCCCTCAGAAAACGAAGCACGCGTTTGATCTTCAGACTCGGAGGCGGGGACTCTGTGTTCATCTTTGTGCAGAGACAGGATCGTCGCCGCCTCGATTCCCTCAGCATTTATTCCCCGAATTAGTTCATGGACACCTATGCTTGCCTGAATATTTGTGCGCCCTTCCATAGCTTATAAAAACTCACCTCGAAATTACTGTTCAACTAGCCGAACCCGGTTAGATCAAACTCAGATGGCCGATCAATTTACCTCCGCAATGCCAAGCCTTCGGTGAGATGCAACCAACTTGGAGATGTAAGTAAGATGCAACCAAGATAGCAGATGTAACCAACCTGGAGATGCAAGCCAATAAAGATGCCGCCAGAGATGTAAGTTGTGTTCAAAAATCCTGTAAACGGAGGTTAATTATTGCACAGTATATCGCCCATAGTATTCCAAGTCTGCGCGAAAATGTTCAAGTGAAATAGCTACACTGATTCGGATACATTGCTGATACACTAAGGTCGCCGGTACCCAATTGAAGAGATTCGGACAAGCTCGAGTAGTTTGGCAGCCCTCAAAGCCTTTCAGAATGAAGGATATACAATGGGGGTGATGAATTTTTGGGGGCTGGAAGCTACTTCGCGCGCAGAACATCACAGCTTCAAAAAGGTGCCAGTTTCGCCAAATGATTCCCGTTGCTCCTTGGCACGCTGGCGACGCTTGTAATATCTGAAGGCACAGGCGCAGATCGCAATGAAGACGAGAGCAGCGATTATACCCGCTGCGACTGGTACCGCCCGATTTCTGCTATGGGTATTCGCCGCATTAGCGGTAGCGGCTGGACCCGATTCCAAAGGGCTCGGGAGTTCTGAGAACGAGGCCGTGTTGCTGGAAGATAATGGGACATCAGCAAGGCTGCTGGGCATGGACAGAGATCCGCTGGGAAGGGGGAAGTTGCTAGACACGGGCTCGGAATTTGTTGGGAAGAGTGAGGGAGGAATACTGGTCCAAGATACGAGGGGGTCGCTGGTAGAACTCGTCGGACCTGGAGCAAGAGTCGAACCAGGCTGCAAACTCGCTGGCGTCGCGCCCGCTTCAATGAAAACGATCGTCTGATACGTTCTATCATATCAAGAGTTAAATAACAACGAGGAGACATGAGAAACCAGACAAACGCTGGAAGCTCCGCACTTGCAGTGGCCTTGTACCAAGCGAAAACGTCTGGTGGTACCTCAACGGTCTTTGGGTGGGTGCTGTGATACGTTAGCTAGGCTATACCCACTGTAAAATGTGCTCACCGCAAGGTACGCAATCCTGTGGCATAATACCACGAAAGCACATCGGAAGGAATATCAGCTACATTGAGCTGCCTCGCAAGCTTACTCCGATCTTCGCCCGTATTCGAAGAGGTCCAGTACATATTCTTCTTGGCTCGAGAAGCTTGAAGGAGCGCGTATACTCAAACCGCCGAAGGAAAGGCCGCTGCACAGCGCAGCAAGGAAAGTGGTGAAAGGCAAAGCTGAGAAGAACGTGGACGGATGACCATCTTGAAACAAATGGTGCTCCACATCTTTTAGCAGACAATCCATCGCGATCGAGCCGCCGTTGGTATGGCTGAGGTTATAAATGCAGCAGCACCCTTAATAGTCTCAAATCAGAAACAACACCACTGCCCTCAGCCTCAGCATAGAGCAACGTTCAGAGAGGTCGGGATGGGAGGCATAGGCCCTACAGATAGCGTAGAGTCAGTGTTCGTCGTTCTGTAAAGAAAGAGAACGAAATACAAAGCACATTACTTTGGAGAGCGAATTGAGAGTAGCTGTGCCAGTCTGAGCACTGGCTCATAGTTCATCTCGATGTATTCCCACTTGATGATCTTTTATGATGAATGAGCGCGGGAAATTTCCTGCCATTGCGGGTTGCGGAGGAGTCTCGAATTTAGGCGCCTGAATTTAGACGGCAGAGTCCAAGTTAAGAGGGCGAGATTCTTGCGTTCTGGTACAGCTCGAGCTATTTGAGGAACGTGAGATCAATGAGAAGGATGGAGGATGGGAAGATTATGCATGCGCAGGAAGAGTGAGAAAGGGTGAACAGTTCTGCGAATCAAGATGGAGGTTACCAGCAAGAGACTTCTCGATCGGGAAAAACCACGCACAAATAGTCGGAACGGAGGACTCGGTTTTTCTATACACTGGCTAATGGTACAACAAAGTCATTTAGCCGGAATCCAATAGTTCCGTATCAAATACGAAAAGACCGAAGTCAAGGAGGTGTTACATTGCCAACGAACGTACGGACTAGCGCCAGGTATCCGCACGCGGACAAGGAGTTACCTAGCGCGGTACATGCCGCATCCCGTCATCCGCGTAATGGGCAACCCCATCATCATCGAACTGGATCGAAGCCGAGCTAGCGCGACGTGACTGAGGCTCAGGGTCGGGCTGTGTCGGGAACGGAGTATACACCATCTGCTGAGACAATGTAGGCGAGTGTGCCGCCCGTAACGTCGGCGAATGCACAGCGCGGAAGATGGGTACTTGCGCAGGGTACTCCGCCGACGTGTGAGCAAGAGGCTCATCCCTGAAGGGGTCCGTGACAGTGTCGCCGCTACTTTTGCCCGATACGTGATAGTTGCTCCACCCTCCCGAGCCGCCCGGGGTCATACTTGTCCCTGCGGTAACGGGCACAGGGCTGACGACCTGACGGACAGCGTCTGCGATGGACTCGTGGGTGAGCTCCCACTCTCGACGATCCCGCGCACGCTGCCGACGTTTGTAGACCAGGAAGGCAATGAACGCGAAGATGATCACGCAGACTGGGGCTATAACACCAGCGATGATTGCGACGTGATTGTTAGTATGGCCAGATAGAAGTGCGGTTGTAGCGTTGGTCTGGGCCGGTAAGAACGAAGAAGAAGGGCTATCCAGAGGAGTGAATGTGTCTGAGGGGTCTAGAGGAGTAGAGTCGGTTGGGGTGGACGAGGTACTGCTGGGAGATGTCCCGTTGTCTGCTGAAGATGAAGAACGAAACTTGGTCGACGTCGATGCCTCAGGTGTCTGGCTTGAACTTTCCGCAGTGGATGAAGGGTCGAGTTGAGGGGTAGAAGAACTTTTGGCCAGAACAGATGAAGGAGGTAGTCTACGATTATTTCATTCATGAGACGTCTCACCTCGAACGGAATACGCACCTAGAATCCGAGGAGCCGGTAGTAGACAAAGAAATAGTGCTCAGGGAGGGAGACGAGGCACTTGAGGGAGGTTTCTGCCCCGGCAGGTCACCAGGCGGTGGGTCATCAGGCGACGATGGGCCACCAGGCGCTGGGCCATTGGGTTGTGATGGAGGAGGCGCCGCAACACCGTTCCCCACTTGCGAGCCGCCACCAGGATCACCGGCGAATGCTGAAGACACGACGAACAGAACCAGATACAATTTCAAAACGAATGCAAGGAGGCGTCCAGATCCCTGCCTCATATCCGCAACGACCTAGCGCGGGCCTGCAATGACAATAGAGTAGTAAGTAAGTAGCTGGCCAAGCCACCGCAGGGCAGAAATAAGGCAGTGGAAGCGACGAGAATACGCACTGCGCTGACGGTCGGGTTGTGAATGGATGGGGACGAGATGGATGGGGCCTGTGACGCGCCCAAGTTAGACTGGATGGAATTATATGGAGCGCGTCGCGCGGTACTTACCGATGTGATGTGTGAGAGGATCATGGCAGCGCATATCATAATCACAGATTCTCGAGGATCAGCTCGCGCGTGCGCAGAGGTTGAGCGAATCCCGCGTCTTCCATAGGAAGTCGTCATATGAGGTCAACAACTGTGCGCGAGCGAGGGGACGCTCTTCCGTAGACGGACACCGAGACGTAGACTTCGGGCGGCAAAGCGCTGTGTGAGGAAAACGAAACACTCAGTTCCGAACAGCAAACACACTGAGATCGCGTCGCAATCCTTGATGTGTGATTGAAAGAAGGAGTCAATCATGACAGCTGATCGGAAGATATTGACTATATTTCTTCGACACACCTCTCCGCCTTCTCCCGCCTTGCAAAACCCTGCAAAACCCTTCAGAACACGGAACACCAGAGTCTACCATGGGCAGCTGCGACATTAATGTATAAGTCGGACTTGAGAAGATACAACGCGGAAACAGAATCCAGCTGTTACACTGCGTAAGAAGCATTCGGGATCGAATCCGGGACAACGGGAAGAGGGTGCAAACGCGACGCCGGACGCGACTCCAACGCCGGCTCGTCGTGCGGCGGAGACTCAGAGTGAAAGCCTGGTACGTGGTGATAATCATGTCCGGTCTCCGAATGTCCTGTGTCGGAGAGAACAACGTCCAGCATTGACGGCGGCGCATTCAATCCCATCTCAGAACGGGCATCATCATCATCTCGCTTCTCTGCGCCCCGCAGATACGCGTCCGACGCATTCCAATCTTCCCCGCTCACATATGTGGCTCGAGAGCGCTGCTGCTTTGGCGAGATCGAAGTCCGTCGTCCAAACGGCCATTGCCAAAGCCCGTTCCGGTCCTCGACCTCCGGCAGCCGGCTCCCTTCCCAGTCCTTCTGGTCTCGGACGCGTCGCCGGCGTCGGAAGACGGCGATGGCGATGATACACGCTAGGAGGGCGACAACGACGGCGGGGAGGAGGATTTCGACGAGTTTCTTCCAATCGAATGAATGAGATTGAGCGAAGACGGCGGGGGGAGGCGGAGGTGGGGGCGAGACAGAAGCGAAGCCGGGATCTGCAGGGGTTGGTTGCGGTAGGATGGGGGTTGGGGCACTTGAGGAAGTCATCGGCAATGTCGAAGGAAGGGAGGAAGAGTGCGATGCGCTTTGCGATGACGGCAAAAGAGGCTGATCGCTGGAAGCGTGAAACACGTTCAGAAAGGTCTGGAGCTCGAGAGAGTTTGTAGTGGTTGTCGACCTGGACGAAGGCGAGATGGTGACTGGCGTAGAATGCGATCTGAAACCGCTGTGTCAGTCTCGGTCTTATTTCAAAGCAAAGAAAACGTACATGGTGGACGCGGAGACGGTCGACGAATGGCTGGAACGACTAGCAGACAAATAACTCAGACTTCGATGTGGTGGAAACTGCGCATGATGCCCGCCGAAGAACTGAGGAGTGGCCGTCGAGGGGATTGCTAGAGTACCAAGCACGACTAATGGGTGTAAGACACGTCGCATCGTTCGGCCTCTGCCCATAGCCTGTAAATCTGAGTCGGACCGAGAGATACAGCCTGCACGACAAGACGCACTGCAGCGTTGGTGGAAAGAGTTCACCAAGGCTAGCTAGGGCTTGCCTCTCTCTTGCGAAGCAGAGATCATGATACGGTGATCGACGATAGAAGAGAAGAACGACATGATAACGCGTACAGTCTTCGGATAGCGTGATACTGTAGTCGAAGAAGACACATGACTAGAGCCCGCTACTGGCGATTCGCGAAGACGTTGCTCGCGGCTCGAGGCAGTGTCGAGACCTCGATGATAGAACTCGCAAAGGTGACAAATGGTCACCGACGAGTTCCGGTGATTTCTCTGGTGCTTGATAAATACAGAAGCATTCATGGATTTCGCGGCTTCGAACATTGAATGAAGGCATGCAGCTTCTGTATTGAGAGGAATCTGAGTAGACGATGGATTTCGCGGGTTCTGGAGATGCGGGATATAATGCATACCTAGCATCTTATATGCAGTAGCCTGGGCCCTGGACGCGCAGTTCAAGACGCTGACAGCTGGCAGAGTGGTGAGCGTCACCCAAAAATAGGGAGATTGAAAGGTACCTTGGTACGGGAGATCTACAATGCCGACTTACAGGACACTCGCGAAACGGACCAGGCGAAATTGACCACGACTCCAAAGCAACGAAGCCCATTGCTCTTTGACCCAAGCGAAATAGGATCCTTCGGCACAGAGCTCCAATGCGCACGCACCCCCGGCAAAGCGCGACGCAGAGAGGCCCTGACACCAGCTTTTCCATGCTCCAACGCTGGCTATCTTTGTTCGTTCCTTCAAATTGATTATGCTAAGGCTTGCGAGAAAAACTCAAATGAGTGCAAATGGTAATGTCGTCGAAACGGTGATGATACCTTCTAAAATGACGCATCTTCCTAGGAAGCCTGCCAGTGCACATCGCCCGCGTACAAGCCTTTTTTGCGATCGTTGTTCACTCCCGTTCAACCGCATGCCACTGTTTCCTTCTCCCAACTCGACTTCGACTGGGGAACGGTGACCAGAATGGGGAGTGTATATCATCGTCGCTTGAGTCATTCTCTGCGATTTTGGAGACTGCGTCGAAGTGGAGGAGGAAGAGGTGCAAAATCTCCTTTTTGGGACGAAAAATTTGTCTGCCTCCAACCTCCAACCAACCTCCTACCCTAATCCATTCAAGATATCCCTCAGCATATTCGGAACAGTGACCTACCGTACTGCAGCTTGCGCCGGAGGTTACCTAGCGCTCTGAACCAGCCAAACTACGTTGCTCCAAAGTTCTGGGTCAACGCTTTCATCGCTTCCTTCGAAATTCCGTGTGCTTGTGTCATGAAGCTCGAAAATATGCGCCTCCGCATTCGCCTGGACGACATCAAAACGCTACTTTCTGAACTGCAAAATCCTTCGTCTTCAGTAAATACTCGACAAGGAACCCGGTTAAAGCTGGAGCGCCGTCGTCGTTTGATACAGGAGAAAGCCGTCGTACAGCAATCTCTGGACCGTATTATCTATCCCATTCTCACCGTCCCAGTCGAAATCACGTCCGAAATCTTCCTCCAATGTCTACCAGATGCTCCCACCGAACCCAGAGCGTATTCTGCGCCGTTCCTCTTGAGCCAGATCTGCAGTGTTTGGAGACAGATAGCACTGAACAATCCACGACTCTGGGCGGCGTTACACGTTCATTTAGACAGCAGACTCGACTTCCAGAATTTGATCCAGAATTTGCTCCCCCGTGCAGGCAGTGTGCCATTTACCCTCGGTCTGACGCTAAACCCAGAACATTGCTATTTCTTCGGCCCCCGAACGTGCTGCTGCCCCTCGTCTGCTCCCTTCGTGGATTACTGGAGTCGCTTGACCTCCTTCGATGGCAGATACTTTACCTTGCAAGAATGCCTCGACCTGCTTTCTCACACGCCGAACCTCATCACCGCCAAATTCTCCTACCTCGTCGGGTCTCTTTCCTCCACTTGCACCATCCAACTCGACAGTCTCAAAGCCCTCTCCTTTCACATGTGCGCCACGAGTCCTTTCTCAGCTCCACTTCTCCAATCCATCAGCGCACCCTGCCTCGAATCGTTCAGCATCGACTGTCTGTCCGGCCGCGTCACCGACGACAGCCCCTTCCTCTCCTTCCTCCGAACCTCCCCCCGCATCCACACCTTCAGCCTCACACTCGAACACATATCGCAGGACGCCACCCTCGCCATCCTCAAAGCCACGCCCACCCTCGAGGTCTTCAAACTCTACTTCTGCTCCGCCGCCCTCGTATTCGCCATACTCACTCTCCTCGGCGGCGGCGGCGAATCAGCGTCTGGCACCTTCCTCCCCCGCCTCCGAAAGCTCGCCTTCGGCACCATGTTCATCCTCACTTGGGAGGACAGATTCACTAAAATTCTCTACGACGCCCTAAATTCGAGATCGGACTCTTTGGCGGCAAAATCAGGGACCGTCGCGCAGCTAAGCAGCTTCGAATTTCACTGCTCTACCACAAACCCGCAGGATGCGAAGCTGAATGACTGTCTCAAAAAGTGGAAGGCGAAAGGAATCAGGGTTCTCGTTGCCTGATACAATTGTCAATCTGGTATGCGACACACTCTTTGTATCGTTAAACGCTCATTCAAGGTTCCAACAGGCTCCCTTTCATGTTTTGTCTTTGTTTCCGTGAATGAATGCGACTCTAACTTGTCTCGTACTGTACTGGGTGAGGGCTGGAATTATCCTGTGACTGTACAACACGATGTATCACTGAAGACATCGTCCTCTCTATGCCAGAGAAGCACCCATTTTTTTTCTCTCTATCTCCGCGATGGTCTACATGAGTATCTACGGACCGTACGTATGAGACTGTAGATGGCTAATCGGATTCGGACTCGGATTCGGATTCAGCTCTTTCCATCTTAATATCAGGGATGGCAGAAAATGCATTGCGGTATGCATTTTGAGAAACATACGCTTCGGTGACTCGTAGCTCGTCAAGGTGGCATCCAGACCTCGAGATGAATGAGCTGAGAGACTCGATGGGATTCGGCTGGAGCAAGTGTTCCGGAATGCGCAAGTGCTGAAGCGCGGGAGCGACGAGACACTGGAAAAAATGGCCATACAGTGGGCTAACAGCGTCTGTCTGGACGTCCAAGGTTTCCAATTGCGGAAGCACGAGCTCCACGAAATCATTCTGTGTTCCTGGGTGGAAATAGAGATCAAATGTGCAATGCACCAGATGAGTTGTTTGTCGCAAAATTGAGATGCAGTGCTCGATGTATATCCAGCTCAAAGTTAGAGAGGTCAATTGGGACCATGGAAGGCTGATGTGAGGGGTCCGAAAGTCGTCAAGGACAACGGTGGACAAGAGAGGGAGATTCTGAAGGGTGACAACCACATCGTCAGAGATAGGGGAGCCAAGTCGTATGTCAAAGCTCTTGAGCAGTGGAAATGCGCCTTGAATCGCGCGCAGTGGCCGAGTGTTCTCGATCCTCAAAGTGAGGTGCTCCCAGCGGTCGCGATGAGGAATGAGAGGCGCCAGGGTGGATAGCGGATCATGGTATGCTCCTAGACGAATGGAAAGCGGGCAATGTCCGGACCTTGATGCCCACAAACCAGTCAAAAAGATAGTTCTATCCAAACTCATGGGCAGTTGGTCGTCATTCATAGGATCCATATCGATGGCTCTCCAAAGTTCAGGTGTCTTGCACGCAATGTCACGCCATCGGCGACAGATATGCGTGAGACGAGTGGGCGAAAGAGCGCCCAGAAGTGGCGGCGCGCTCGGGTAGGGCGGCAAGAATTGAAGGAAGATTTCCGCGATGATTTCGTTGGGGAGTGTCAGAATTGGGTACTTGTACGAATTAAGACGCTCCTGCGCGGGTTTCCGAGCTGCGTGTAGCAAGGAAATAGCCCGCTCGAGCGCTGAGATTTGCGCCTGAAGTTCTTGAATTTCTGCGTCTTTTTCTGCCAAAAAAGCGCGATCTGCCGCTAAGAAGTCGAGCATGGGAGTACGACGACGAGGTGAGTTGTCGAGAAGGCAGGTAGAGACTCTGCTATGGCAATGGGTGACTTCCCATAGTACTAAATTGTTTTTGTTGACTATCGGCGGGGTGCCAACAAATGACGGCATGTGTATCCGTCCTTAAATTCTATCCACCGCTTTTCCCATAACACTATCTACATGTTTTCTGGATGTTTTCTACGATTTATTCTACTCTTTAAGCATGATCTACCAAAGAACACCACACAACACGCTCTGCCTTCAACAAACGCGTCCCCGCTGCATCACCCATGGACATCGACGCGTTCTTTTGCGTTCAGGAGCTCGAGGACATGGAGGAGGATGCACTGGACGATGAGCAACAACTGCTACGCTCTGCAATCGCCATAATGGCTCTTGGCGCAATTGAAGCACGCCGATTACGGACCGAGCGAAGGAGACCAAGCAGGCTATATCTTTGCCGTGCCCAGTTGCTACGAAACCCCCGCGGCACCACTGCTTGGCAGGTCCTGCACCGTACGCGAAATGACCGCGCATACATCACCACGATGGGATTCAATGTCGCGACTTTTGACGCGATTCTTGAGGCGGGCTTCGCTGATGCATGGAACTCCACGCCGATCAGGCGCCCAGACGCGTCGACAGCAGGAAAAACACGGCCGGGAGGTCGTTCTCTTGATGCTGCTGGCGCTTTGGGTCTGATTCTCCATTACCTGAACTCAACAATGCGAGAGATCAGTCTCCAGCAGATATTTGCATGCATTCCCACTACAGTCTCTCGCTACATCAGTTTTGGACTTGAAATCCTCCTCTTTGTGCTCCGCGGCATGCCCGCCGCAAAGATCAAATGGCCGACAGATGTCGATGAATACGAAGAGTACAATGAATTAATCACGGAACGCCATCCCCGCCTTACCGGTGCTTTCGCGAGCATTGATGGACTCAACCTACCTTGCCAAACATCCACTGATACAGAAATTGAGAACGCGACGTACAACGGATGGCTCTGTGAACATTTTGTTAGCTCGGTTCTTGTGTTTTCACCGAAAGGTTAGTCCGAAATTCAAACCTCGGATCCCACTCAATTTGTCGAGACAGGTACCATCCTAAGTGCTCAAACAAATGCACCAGGTAGCTGGCACGACTCTCGCATAGCTCGACGCATCTATGAGAAACTTCGCACCCGAACACCCGAAGGTTTCTATCTTGTTGCCGACACGGCGTTCCCTCGCGGTGCAAAAAATATAGAAGGAAAGATACGTGCCCCACTCAAGACGGGACAGAAGATCCGAGGCACGAGAGCAGAAATAGAGGAACAAGTTGCGTTTGACAGGGAATTGTTGTCCTATCGGCAGACCGCGGAATGGGGTATGCGTGGCCTGCAAGGATCTTTCGGTCGGCTCAGGATCCCGCTGGAAATAGGAAGGAACAAGGAGCGAGGTGATTTGTTGGAGATTTGCATTCGTCTCAACAATGTGCGTGCAGAACTGGTAGGAATCAACCAGATTCGCAATGTCTACATGCCGCTCTGGAAGCAAACTCGGGAGGAGGAAGCGGTGTGGACTGGCTTTGAAAGTATGTTGTTTGGTGACCAGCGTCGTTCAGACAGAGTTGCACGCTTTCATAATGTGGCAATTTATGAATGAACAACTTGATTCACGTTGATGTACAAGAAGCTATGCGGTATTTAAGGGAATCGGTAAGGAGTGAGTAAGTAGTGGAGGTGTAATTAAAGGAGCGTAAGCGTAGGTCAAGCAAGAAAGAGAAAGCGCGACAACTTGGGACATGTAGCTAGCACGTGGTATAGGGAAACGTTCGAGCATCGGAAAGGAAACTTCACCATTCAGCATTCAAGCGCTGTCGACAGCGGAAGACGACGAGCCGGCCGCGGACGAGGTGTTGGCGGAAGAGTCAGCGAGATGGGAAGGGAAGATGTCGTCGTCGTCGTTATGGAAGTTATCGAAGTTGTTGTGGGTGGACTCGGAGTTGGGATCAACATTCTCCTTGTCGCCTTCATCGTCGCTGGGATCTGAATACCATATGGTCATAGCGCCACCATCGGGATAAATGCGCTCACATTTGACCTTCCCGTCCACGCGAATGAGGTCGGGGTTTTCCCTGTAGACGGCAGCGCGGCGACGGCGCAGTGGGGCAGCGACAGGGGGAGGGGCAGAGGCAATGGGCGGAGCTGCAGGGAGGTTGGACTGATAAAGCTCGAGCTTCCACTCCGCTCGATCCCGGGCACGCTCCACGTCGTGAATGTGGGACTGCATGACCGAGATTTGCGTGCGTAGAGCCTCGAGGGAAGCTTGAGATTGCTGGAACTGCTGCGAGAGAGTGAGGATTTGGGTGGTCTGCGACGAGCGCTCAGCACGTTCGGCGTCGCGAGCCTGAGCGACCTTCGGGTTGAATGCTTTCGAGATCTCGTGAACGAGCTCGGGCGCATTGAGGCGAGAGCGACGAGGGGCGGGGGAAGGTGCGCGCTGAGTAACTGCGGTGTGGACGGGTGGTTTTTCGGACGCGGCGACATCTTCATCCGAGGATAGGACGATATCGGAGTCGGAGTCGGAGAGGTCGCGAGTGTCGGCGCGGCTGTTG
Source organism: Favolaschia claudopus (assembly GCA_037176885.1). Taxonomy (NCBI): domain Eukaryota; kingdom Fungi; phylum Basidiomycota; class Agaricomycetes; order Agaricales; family Mycenaceae; genus Favolaschia; species Favolaschia claudopus. The sequence continues at coordinate 742,210 of JAWWNJ010000034.1, read as the reverse complement.
ATCAAGTCCTCGATTTCGTGCGCCTCTTTGACTTCAGGAGGGCAAGTACCGGAGCCAGTGGGCTTTTTCAGGCGAAGGAGCTAAACAAAGTGTTAGAACGTTGATTATCTAGAGTGGAGAGAGCGCACCCGTTTGTACCAATCCTCAAGTGATTTGGCATCACGCTCCGGTCGATCGTGCTTCACAGCCCACGGCCTGAACAACGCCGCAACATCCTTCCATCCCTCTTTCCCCAGCGGCAACACCTTCCTGATGCACCGCATGGACGCCTTCTTATCCGCTTTGCTATAGTTGTGAGCGCCATGTGGACGGCCGCGCTTGCCGTCGACACGCTTAGCAGGGGCGGCGTCGCTCTCGTCGTCAGAATCGGGGGAACGTTTGCGCTTCTTGCCTTTGTCCTTGGGCCGAACACCAGCGATCTTGGAGGCTGGCTTTCCGAGGACAGCGGTGGCGGTTTCAAAGGGAGGAAGACGAGGAAGACTGTTGGAGTCGTGGTGCTGGAGATGAGACTCGAAGGGAAGCACATTTGTGGCCGTGAAATTGAAGGCGTGCTACATATTGTTAGTTCAACAAGATAGTATGAATATTTTGCGAGGCTTACCTGGGGCATGGCGCTGGAGGGGAAGGCAGGCTGCAAAGGCTGAGTCGTCTGAGCAGAGGGAACCTAAATAAGTTTATCAGCATGGTCAACGATGTCGAGAGTCGAAGGCGTACAACGGGGTCAATGACCACAGGAGCCCAATTTCCCGAAGCGTCGCGGTACCACGGTTTGCCGTCGCGGTCGTGGATGAAGCCGGGGTTGGGTTGAGTGAAGGGAGGCGATGAGGGATCAGACATCGAGAGAGAGAGAGAGAAAAGACTGAAGGAGTGGAATAAACGACGAGTCGAATGAAGGAAAGGACCAGAGAGACTCACCATTTTATACTGTCCTCCCCTGCAACACAACTCAGTGCTGAATGACGCAAATGGCTGGTAACAGCGCTCGACGGCCGTCAACGGCTTGAGTACAACCCTGCGAGCTGTGTTAAATCATGGAGAGGTATCCATTGGAGCAGTGGGTCGTCGCAGGGTGAGCGCCAGGGTAGGATTGAGTTTGCGACAGTAACGGGCGCCTTTGCGGTGTTTCCGTCCGATTGAAGAAAGTCGATGTACGAAGACAGCGTGTTGCGTCATGAAAAGAACTCCAACAGAGCAAGTGATACAGGGTAGAGTCTCCAACAACAAGCATAGACTCCCCGAGGACGCCGGAATGGTGAGCGCGTCGATGAGTCCACAATGAGGACAACTTGATGAAGGCGGTCGTGGAAAGAGAATGGTCGTCACGGATGTGACATGGTGCTAAATGGAGGTACAGCAACGAACAACGTCGACGAGTTGGTTTATACGAGGTTGTTAAATCTGGAAAGGGGGTAGGGACCCCCTGTTCAGATTTTATGTTCAAAATGGTTTACTACGCATTTACAACAGCTAAAGTGAGATCTGAGCCCGATGGGGTCCCTCGGCATCTCTTCCGAAAAATCTCAAATAATCCAAAAAAAAGATTTCGTACTATGGGAAGTCACCCAATATGTCGCTGTGAAGGATATTCAGCGTTCACAGGATGACTCAGGTGGCCGCGGCGGTAAAAGACGGTCAACCCTAACCCTAGTTCTTCTCGCTTCACTTGAATCTCATCTGTTCCATGTCGCCAATCGCCGAGATAGAGAGAAAATCGCGTGCTTCTCTGGCATATACAGGACGACGTGTTTGGTGATACATCGTGTTGTACAGTTGCAGGATACTTCAGCCTTCGACCAGTACAGTACGAGACAGAGTCAAGATTACTCGAATATTCATTCATTCACGGAAACGAAAAAACACGCAAGAAAGGAATCTATTGTAAGAATGAGCGTTCAACGACTCGTACGAAGAGTGTGTCACATACCGAATGAGGTGTATTAAGCAACAAAAACCCGGATTCCCTTCGCCTTCAATTTTGTGAGACAGTCATTCAGCTTCGCATCCTGCGGGTTTGTGATAGAGCAGTGAAATTCGAAGCTCCCCAGCTGCGCCGTCCCTGATTTTGCCGAATCGCATCTCGAATTCAAAGCGTTAAACAGAATCTTGGTGAAGCTGTCCTCCCATGTGAATCTGAACCTGGGGTTAAAGTTGCCAAAGGCGAGCTTTCGGATACGGGGGAGAAAAGTGGCTGATTCGTCGTCGTCGAGGAGGCTGAGTATGGCGAATACAATCGCGGTGGAACAAGAAAAGTTGAGTTGAAAGACCTCGAGGGCGGGCATGGCTTTGAGTAGGGCGATGTCAGCTTCCTGCGATATGTACTCTAATGTGAGGTCGAACGTGTGGATGCAGGGGGATTTTCGGAGGAACGAGAAAAAGGGTTTGTCAGTGATATGGCCGGACAAGCAATGTATGCTGAGCGATTGGAGGCAGGGCGCGCTAAGGGACTCTAGGAGTGAACTCGGTCCAGGCGTGGAGTACACTGTGTGAAAGTAAAGGTCTTTGATATTGTCAAGTTGGATGACGCAAGTCGCGGTCTTGGTAGACGAAAGAAACCCATCGAGGTAAGAGAATTTGCCAACGGTGAGGTTGGGAGCTCGAGAAAGCAGGTCGATGCATTCTTGCAGGGTAAAGTATATGCCATTGAAGCAGGTCAAGCGACTCCAGTAATCCACGAACGGAGCTGATGATGGGCAGTAGCACATTCTGGGGCTGAAGAAATAGCAATGTTTGGGGGGTAGTGTCAGACTGAGGGAAAACGGCACGCTGCCTGCACGGGGAAGCCAATTCTGAATCAAATTCTGGAAATGGCGTCCGTTGCCTGAATAGCGAACGTGTAACGCTGCCCAGAGTCGCGGATTGTTCAGTGCTATCTGTCTCCAAACACTGCAGATCTGGCCCAAGAGGAATGGCGCGGAATAAGCTCTGGGCTCGGTGAGACGGTCTGGTAGACATTGAAGGAAGATTTCAGACGTGATTTCGACGGGGACGGTGAGAATGGGATAGATGATACGGTTTAGCGATTGCTTTACGATTACTTTCTCCTCTCTAAGACGACGGCAGCGCTCCTGCTTCAGCCGAGTTCCTTGTCGAGTATTTACTCGATTTTGCGAAGTCGAAGGGGTTTGCAATTCGAAAAGCAGGGTTTCTATGTCATCCAAACGAATGCGGAGGCGTAGATTTTCAATTTTCATGGTTTTGAAGGCAGTTCAAGCAGCGAAGTAATGACGCGTATGGGAAGCGGAGTCGGGAGGGAAGAGAAGCAATTGAAGAACCCAACCCTAACCCAACCTGTCAGTGATTGTTCCACCTAAGCTAACGGTGTCCTCCCCACAGACTACCTATTCCGTTCAGAGTTTTCGTTCCGCTGGAGGAGAACGTATCGTTGTGGATTAGCCTTCAATAGTCAATAGCGCTCTCTCGCATTCAAACTGTTGATATCTTCCTTCACTCGTCTTCGCATTCGATTTCTCGACTCAGCTCTTGGTCCTTCCCTTGGTTTTCCCACTCGAATTCCCTCAAATCAAAGGTTGCGCAACTTGCGCGGCAGAAGCTAAGCTAGATCCAACAGCTTTAGCATCTACTCTTGCAAGAACTCGGCGGTCTTTTGCCGGAAAAATGGACCCTGCTAGTCACCGGCGCTCGAGTTCATTTCTTTCCAAATTCAATTTATTCCTATTAGATTGGTGAAACCCCGCCGGCACGACTGAGGCGCAATGCAAACGGGACAGCCCGAGATCAACCAAAGTCTTGCTGCGCGGACTCTAAAGTGCTACGGACCTTCGCGAGGACCGATTCTCTCACTCACTACATCAATTGACAGCAACATTGCTTCTCCCTATCTCTCATCACAACTCGCCCGGCAAACGCGTCTTTCCGCTGGTGGCGCTCCTTCTACGACGGTCGGCACTTCCTTGGGCAATAGGTATGTAAATTTCCTTGAAGAGTGTCCGCAACCATATTGAGTGACCAAACAGATGAGCAGGTATCTCGAAACTGTGATGTTTTTTGTTCTCATCGGCGAGCTCCCGGCGCCAGATCTTTCATTTATCACACACCAACGGTCTGAAACTGTCAATCTAGCGGGAACGCCTCCGCACAAGCGCTCCTGGCTCCAGCGCCCGCAAAGTCGGGTCATCGAATACCAGTCATTCGAAGCTGTCATTTGGTGAACTTTCCGTGAGTGAATGTATTCCGAACGATCCAGATGGATCATATCGTTCCTGCATTCGCGCCCGCCACATCATGAATCATGATGAAAGTTCCATATACATTCCAAGTATAACTCATTTTTCCCTCCTTCCTCAGGCTTCCCCTCCGCCTTCCGCGTCTGCGAGCTCTGGCTTCCCCCAAGCACTCGGCGAGGCTATCATGGTAGCCCTCCTTCCACTCTTTTTTAACCCACTTGCCCTATCATCCGTCCTCATTCATGTCGCTCTTTCATCCGGATCTGTGAAGACCGCTATAATCGACGACACCACGGGCGATTCTAATACGGGGGCGCAGCCGGTGTATACAGGCACATTCTCATCGGTATATCTTTCGTTTGCGTATTTTAAGCAAGCGCCCACGACTGACGCCTTGCCTACAGAATTCCGATTGCAGTAGCTGCGTTGTCCATCCGGATCCCAGTCGAGCTCACGGAGGTACATGGCACGATAGTTCTCAGTTCAATGGTGCTCCCGCAATCGGAGTTACGCTCTCATTCACTGGTGCGCGTCTCTCGTTTTGGGGATGATATTTTCCTAATTGATGTTTGCAGGAACTGGCATCGACGTATTTTGCATCCTTGCCAACACGCTCCCAAATACAGATACAATCACGTCTCTCGCGATCACTCTAGATGGCTCGCCGCAACAGCCATTTTCACACACTCCGGATTCATCGTCGAGTTATGTGTACAATGCGAAAGTTTTTTCAACGAGCGGGCTGAGCCAAGGTCCCCATGAAGTCGTCCTCTTGACGAATAGGCCTGAAGGCTCGCTTTTGCTGTTTGACTACGCTCAATACACGTGTGTCGAGTCTTTCGCTAGGCGCGATATAAACTGACTGTCATTTGTCACCAGCTTTGAAGTCGCAGATCCTCCCCCTCCTGCTCCTCCACCAACTACAACCATCACCACGGGAGTTACAAGCATCGTTACTCACCTTTCGACGAAACAAGTCACACAAAGCCAGAAACCCACGACCCCATCATCATCACCCGCAGATGGTGCTTCCTCTATCTCATCTCCCAGCAACGCAGCAGGATCTAATGCGCCGCTGGCTTCCTCGGCGACGGCAGGGGAAGTTTCTGCCGCTCACACTACAGTCCCGGAGGCCTCTACTGCTTCAGACACACCTCCATCGATAGGAGCCTCCGGCGCTGCCTCGTCCAAGAAACCGAGTCATGTTGGCTTGATAGTCGGCATTCTTGTCCCTGTCCTCCTATTACTTGCCGCTTTCATATTCTTCTGTCGCCGCCGACTCGTGCGGCGAAATAACGCCGATAAAGAGGCGCAGGACGGGCTCAGTGCTCGGCCGTTTACAGCTTGGTCTGGTAGCACCACTGTCTCATCGCTCCCTCGTCAACAGCCGGTATTTGGGCCAAACAGAGCAGCTAATCATGCCGGTGCCAGCGGGCATGAACGATACGCTTCTCAATGTGATGATAGCTCGGGGGAGTGGGACAGCTCGGTGCCCAACACACCTTCTACTACGCAGGAACCTTCATATAACGCACCACTGCCGCCCGGGCCGCCCTCAGCTTCGATATACACTTTCGACCTTAATCCTCCTCCTCTATATTCTGAGCAGCAATCACCACCGGCGATGCCGGGCATACCCTCAATGATACCTTTACCTCCTTCACAACCTATGAACGAAAAATTACGGCGTAACCCTGTGTAGTGAGTACGTCAGTTTCCAGTGGACAGTTTCTGGCGAGTATTAAGAGGGACAATGTGGGGTGATTTGTTTGTGAATACACGCGCCGTAGATGTATGCTATGGATTTGTTACTTGATATGATCCTGCTACTATACGGTTATCAAAGCAATGCGCTGTCTTTTATGTCTTTTACTTCTGATTTGAAGTGCAAAGATCTCAACAAGATTTCAAATTCGTTAGCGGGTTCCGACTTGGTTCCGACGACAACGGCCTGGACCCGCCGAACAATGTGTTTCCGTTGTGGGGCAATTTCCTATGCTCGAAAAATTGCTGGGACCACACATCCATTCAAGTTAAGCATGAGGCTTGAGCGCTGAGCTGCATAAAGCTATCGGATATCCCGTCGGATCAGGTGTTCCGGTGAACGGAACGGACGGAACACATTGGCAGAGGTCAATAGCCTTGTCAACGAACGATGACGACTCTTTGCAAGCTTGACTACCTCGCTTGGTTTGCCAGTGAACTGCTGCGGTTCTGCCCTTCCTGACCTTTGGGCCTCACATCTCGCTTGAAGTCTGGGTGACAGTGAACCTTGGCTGACCTTCGCTGCGTCGCATTTCTGGCCCCATCAGAAAAACGAGACTCCTCTATAGACTGAAAACTGCTGCCCTTTCCTTGGTTAACCGGGGTGGGTTCGGGTCGGAATGAAAGTTACCACAAATCTCGGAGTGAACTTCGTGGAGCTGGTCACACCAGACTATACTAGAGCCTTCTGACTGTCTGCACGAACGACGAGCCGAAATTGCAGTCAAGGAGAAGCCCAAGAATTCTCAAGATGAAAGTTTGCTGAGTCCGAGTTGCCCTAGCTCCCTGCGTGCTGTAACCCATCCGTTAGAGCCGTTCATAACATCACTGTTATGGTATCCACTACTGTCCAGTCCACTTTAGTATCAAGTCAAAACCATCTCTGGGTCGCTCAGATAGGTCGTACGAAACGGGTCCTTTCAAGCAAGCGCAGTCGCTCCAGGCCGTCGTTCCTGGCTGTCTATTTGAGTCCGCATGATATCATGGAAGTTTCCTTCAAGTGTCTTATCCTCCAAATTCGGGCCCGTTGGCGAAGGACGATGATCACCAAGTCGCTTCTTTTCCTCGTGGTGTATGACAAGGTGATGATTTTATTAAGAAGATGTGCGGACCGATCATCGAATCCAATGGGTCCGATTCCGAATTTATCTCGTCTTCATTCCCTTCGTGCATTATAATGTCCGTAGGAGCGACTCGTGGAAATGCCGTACAGGAGCAATACTCTAGGCTCTCGGAATACTTCGTGTTCCAATATCCTACTATCATACCCAAATCATACCTGTCGGTGAGCACGGGTTATCTGTGCATCAATTCTCCATCGTATCTCTGATGTCGTTTCGAAGCTCAAGTCAATCGTCGGACTCAAAGTCATACTGGACAAAAATACACCAGCATAACTGTACGCTTGGCGAAGCTCTCAGAATGGTTCCTGCAGTCATATCAGCTCAATGCCGGCTGTCTTTCCGCTAGCGGAAGCTAGAAACATTACAACCAATATCGCAGACCTTGCGGCGCGTGACATTCGTATGATGGAGACGCGCGCCCTTAAGCTTGCGGTTTCTCACAGTCTTCGCCTTATCGTCCGCATCTGAAATGACCCAACGTCGAAACCCACACGATACAGCTTCTTGAATCTTCTTCTGGCCCGACTCTGTCCGCTCACTCGTCCACTCTCGACTATATAACAGTATGCAGTTCCCCCCTTAACTTCAAGCGGTCTTTCGCTCCCATCTAGAAATGCGCTTGTCCTCGCTGTTTACACTCGCGACGGCCGTGGCCACCATCCACGCCAACCCCATGGGTCGCCGTGCAATGGCTGTTCACGAGAGTGTCTCAGCAGTTCCCTCCGGTTTCGCTCATGCTGGCTCGATCTCTCCCAACCAGGAGATCACCCTCCGCATTCAACTCGCCCAGTCAGACATCGCCGGTCTCCAGGCAAAGACCTACGCTGTCTCCGACCCCACGAATGAGCTGTACGGGCAGCACCTCACTGTCGAGGAAGTACGTATAGCTTATATTTCATTGTCCCCGCTCAATGCCCCCTCGACAGGTGGCTAAATTTGTGCGACCGTCAGCCGTGACTGTTTCTGCGGTCTCCGAATGGCTTTCCGAGCACGGAATCACCGCAAAGACAGTATCTCCCGCTGGTGATCTTCTGGAAATCACAGTTCCTATCAGCAAGGCCAATGCGCTTCTTGGCGCGCAGTTCAATGCCTTCAAGCATGTCGAGAGCGGGAAGACTAGCATCCGCACGCTCTCGTACTCTGTGCCTGCCTCTCTTCAGCAACATATCAACTTCGTACACCCCACCGTGGCGTTTGTGCCGCCTCTTCATGGTGTCCCAGCTATCAAGGCTGTTGAGGTCAAGCGCTCTGCTCCTACTGCCGATGCTGTGCCTGCATCGTGTGCCAGTGTTGCGAACCCTGTAAGTGTTGTTAGGTTTCTCCGAATATCAAAACTGACAATTTTGTACCAGTCGTGCATTCAGCAGATCTACGGTTTGCCGACTGCGAAGGCCACCAACTCGGCTGAGAATACTATCGGTGTTGCAGGGTACATTGAGGTTCGTGCATTTGCTTTTAATTTCCTGCTTTTGATTAACTTACGATGAATAGCAATACGCCAACTTTGCTGATCTCGCTGTAAGTTGAAATAGATCTCGAATTATTGTTTCGCAATTAATTATGTTTACAGCTCTTCCTGAGGAATCTCCGCCCCGATCTTGTTGGTGCCAACTTTTCTGTAGTCTCAATTGACGGCGGGATCAACGACCAAACACAATCGTAAGCATACTTTCAACAAGATATTTTACGCAAATTAAGACACCGAAATCAATTTCTAGAAACGCTGGTATCGAAGCCAACCTTGACGTCGAGATGACTGTAGGACTTGCAGGCGGTGTGCCGACCACTTTCATCACAGTTGGTGAAGACTTCCAAGATGATGTCGATGGATTTATTGTGCGTCCGCTTTTCATTCAACCATTCTATCCAAACCTTTTCTGACAAGATATTTCTTAGGATATCGTCAACTCCATCCTGAATACGCCAGTTGAAAGCCGTCCCACTGTTCTTACCACCAGCTACGGTTTCAATGAACGGGATCTCCCGCGCTCGTTGGCCGTGTGAGTTCAATTCATCGCTTGTTTGAACGTCGTCGCGGTTCTAAGTAGATAACTTTAGCGGCATTTGCGACGCCTACACCCAACTCGCTAGTGTGGGCATAAGTGTTTTGTTTGCGTCTGGCGATGGTTCGAACATTTTCTTCCTTCGAACGCCGAAATCAAATTGACCCACCTTCAGGCGGTGTTGGCGGTGTGCAATCAGTTCAGTGCACGACTTTTGGTTCGCGAGTCTTCCTCGGGGTTAGATTGCCATGTTGAAATATCCTCTCTAGTCCCCACCGCACCCAGCGGTTGCCCTTTGTCCGTTCACTCATCTTCTTTCTTTTTTATTATTCCACTGATTCAACCCTCAACAGCATCACCTCAGTCGGCGGAAGCACTGGCGTCCCCCCCTCAGACCGCCGCAGCCCTCTCTGGCGGCGGATTCTCCAACTACTTCGGAATTCCAGATTACCAGGCCGCCGACGTTGCGGCGTACATCAGCTCCATCGGCACCCAGTACGATGGGCTGTACAACAAGACCGGACGAGGGATACCCGACGTGGCGTTGCAGGCGTTGAATGTCGAGATCGCTTGGGGTGAGTTCTTGATTCAAATTTTCGGAAAGGGGAAAGATCGAACCTTAGCGTTTTCTAGAGGGCAGCGTACGTAGCAATCCGCACAGACACAATTTGATGAGAGGCTCATGAACGTACATACGTAGTTCTGGCTTGTCGGAGGAACTAGCTGCGCCAGCCCGATCTTCGCAGGTGGGACACGACAGAAAATTCAAGAATCTTTCCTCTTGGACTGATGGTAATTCATAGCCATGATCGCGCTCGTCAACGACCGGTACGACCGAATAAAAGACGCCGTTGTACGGCTTATCAATCCTGTTGTTTAGCTTGATCGCGGCCGGGAAGCCAGTCTTGGGATTCCTCAATCCCTTCCTCTACAGCCCCGCCGGCAGAGCTACGTTCACTGACGTGACCTCCGGTATTATCTCTCTTCTTTAGACTATCACGCATGCATGCTGATTTCATCGTAGGCAACAACCCTGGATGCAACACCAAGTACATATATACTTCTTTTGTTTCCTCGCCTCGATGGTCTACATGCTAAATATTCATCTACAGCGGATTCTCGGCAAGCGCAGGATGGGACCCTGTCACTGGACTTGGGACACCTAATTTCGATCTTTTGCTTTCTGCTCTTGGGGTTTAAGGTTTAACACGGTTTACATGTACAATGTGTACAGTTACGAATTCAATGTCAACAGCGTTTTTTCAGAATTGTAGGTGGAATGGTATACACGTCAGAGAAGAAGAGTAAGTACAAGAATATTGTAAGGTAAATATTCAATAAAGCGCTATAGGGTACAAGTACAGTAGTCCATGGATATGAATGTGCGGGTAGATAGGAATAGCAATGAGGGAGGTACAATTGCATCGCAGGGAAGAGCTGAAAATTCAAAAGTAAGTGACAAGTGTGTGGAATGGACTGAGGACTGAGAGCCGGATACTAGCTCTCAGATGACGTGCGCAGTGGATGGGGGCGCAGCTGGGGCCTTGGTCGGTGTTTCCTGCAGAGTAACAGGAGCCTTGATATGCGGGAGGACGTCGACAGACTCGTTGGACTGCGTAAAGACGATCCCGTGATTGCTGTATTTCGGAGACGTGAATGCCTCCTTCGTTGACGGCAGGTTGGGTTGTAGGGGCCCGAGGGCGTAGATTGCTGAGGGTAAAGACTTGAGTTACATAATAGCAAGCTATATGAGGGAAACGATAACGCACCGGAAGGGTCTTCGCGTCGACGACGGTGCAAGATGATGAAACCTATAAGCAAGACAGCGAGCACGATGAATCCACCAAGGCTTCCGGCCACGATCGCAATGGTGCGGTGGTGCGTGCCGCTGGCGCTGGTTAACTCGACGGCGCGCGGAGTTGCAATGATGACGCCGCCGGAGACGGCAAGCGTCGTGTTATTGGAGACGAGGCGGATGGATAGGGTATGTATCCCCAGCGACAGCTCGGGCGATGAGTAAATGACCGGAGACGAGGCATTGAAACTGAATGTGAGGTCCACGGCGCCATCGAGGTCGTATGACAACGGCGAAAAGTCGAGAGGCGGGACGGGTGAATCGAACAGGACTGTCCCGTTAACCGCTATGGAGGTGCCTGTAAAGTCTTATATATGAGCAACACTTCCGCTAACTAGTTTATTCAGATCAGCGCACCTTGAAAATGAAATGTCGCCGTAGCGTTTATATCCCGCGTTTGGTAAAGACTGCCTGAGGCAGTTTGGGTATGGGTCCAAGTTGCCGCCGCCGTCGAGTACTCGATGACACTGCTATCCGGATCGATTTTCGAGAGGCCGAGTAGCTCTGTCATGAGGAAAAGGACATGAGCAAGGTGCAAGCGACAAGAGCAAGGGGGAGAACAGAACAACGCGAGCGGGACCCGAGACAAGCTTTTAATGTAGCACCAAACGTCGCGCCAACTTGAATTAGAAATGTGCCGAGGAACCTGGGAAGCGTCTTGCCTTCTATGGTTCTATTGTACCGCCAGATGCCGAGGAGAAGGCGAGGAAGACAACTGCTGGTCGCAACGAGAAGCGTAATAAACCAGCCATGAGTACGAAGAAGGGATTCGTTTCACGGGAGACTCGAGAGCTTCAATGGTTGCAAGGATTGCAGTTAGACGCAAAGATTTCAATTTTGGCTTGAATCAATGTCTGGCTCGGAGAAATGTGAATGAGGAGCATTTTGTAGATCAATCTTGCTGCTCCTACGCTTCCTTCCAAAAGAGAGTCGACCTGGAGACAATGCGATGTCATTGGGGGAGACATTCGGACGAGAACTTCGTTGAGAAGAGCTTTGGTTGGTAGTTTACGGCATCTTGAAGGGCATATTACAGATACGGGAGTCTTGAGTTCCAGGGCTGGCAGGGGCAAAGTTACGTCCACTCCGCGTCCGAGTCGACGAGCTGGGAACAGAAACAAGGCAAGAAAGTCAAGGCGAGGCATGATCGCATCATTGATGGGCATCACTTCTCTTGCCGAATGTAAGCCGACTGAAGCTTGACAAAAACATACAGTATCTCGCTATGAACTTGAATATCAGAAGCGGCGAGGCTACTACTAGCTATCAAGCGTGAAGGGAGACAAAGTACTCGGAAGCATATTTGGAATCCACAAACTCCCTCAATTTCACAATCTTCTCTCCATCAAAATGAAAAGTCAACATATACTCGTTGTTGTATTTCTTGCCAGACTTGGACATTCCGTCCGATTTGAACTAGGTCAAAGATGAGCAAGATTGCAACTGCACAAATGGAATAAACTAACGTGGAAGACAACGGCGTATGACGTTCCGGACGTTGCAATATTAAAACCACACATATATATCGGGGACCAACACACACATATCTTTTGTGTGTACTGCATCTATGTCCATGTACACTATCAGGTTATGGCCCAGGGCGGCCGCCACCATAATTAGGCCAAACTTGATGCAGATCGCGCTCCGCGGCGCTCGTCGGTCTCATCGCGCCCGCTTTGACTTCGCATCAACTGACTTGCAGCCACTTGCTGTGGGGTCGCATGCGGTTGTGAGACTCTGGTCATTGCTGCAGGAGGTGGATGGAAAAGAATGGTTTTACGACAGCCAGCCTCCACATTCTCGAGAACGTTATGATGCAAGTCAAGTTCTGGGTCCCATTAATTCAAGTTGTTGTGTCAAAGCGCGATGGGCCCGACAAGCGCCGTCCGCATCAAAACTGACCGCCCATTATGTCCATGGGCGAATATTATAGACATATAGATAGATGCAGTACATACCAAACTGTTCTGTACGCCTCTAAAAAGATATGTGTTGGTCCAAACATATATGTGTGTGTGATTTTAATATTGCAACGTCCGGAACGTCATAACGGCGTCTTTCCCTTGAACTATGTCAATGGGAGGCAAGAACTGAAAAAAGAAAAAAAGGTTCAATTATAGCGGGTGAGTCTGAATGGGTTAGACCCACCTTCATATATTCGAAGACAGCCTCCCAGGCGTGTTCGAAGGATGCCAGGGTCTCCTCCTTGTTGTTGATGACTTTGCCCCAGGGTGGAGGGAAGCTCGCGGGGAGGAATTCACACTTGAACTCCGGGGACATGAGCTCCGCCATCGCCGCGAAGTCGCGCGCGCTCAAGAGCGCTACGAAACTATGAGCATTTTGGAGTTGTTTCTCGGCGGTGGTAGACATGCTTTGAGATTTGCCGTTGTAGAGTTGAATATTTGTTGAAAAAAAGAAGAAAAGTCGTTTGGCTTTTATAGGGATGGAAGAGTCGTGAGGCGTATAGATGAACCGAAAGTTCAGAAAACAAAATATTTGCTACACATCGCAAATTGTGTAAAGAACGGAAAATCTGGACTTAAACACTGATAATTAGTTGAACCACAACAACAAACCGATGTCGGAGCTCGGATATGAGCCCGACGACCAAGCGGTGATGAGGTGAGTCCGATCGTGATGCCGCTGTCCTCAAGCTTCCTTGAGGCACTGGGCGCAGGCGAACAACTAAAGAAACGCAGAGCTAGAGCACAATCTGCTGCTCCGGGCGGCTTCAAGCTTCAACCTGTCGAAAAAGAGAACCATTACTTATGCCAGACAATTCAAGTTCAAAGATAATTGGCCAAGTTTGATTTCGAACTCTTGACCCTTTGTTCATTCTGCTTTTTAAAAAGAGCTGCGCAGGAGCGTGCAGTTATAATTAGCGGTTTGAGCTTTCGAGTGAATTTATCGTGGGCCGGTCGTTCGTAGTTTACGAGAATTTGGCGAAGAAAGAAAATTCAACCAACCATCACGTGAATAGTTCAACTTTCGTAAGTGAATTGATCCCAACCAAACAATTGCTACGCGACATGGTCGGTGCACTCCAGCCGCGGTATAAAACCTCCGCCTCATCTTCCGAGCAACTCATACTTACCTTGATGGCACAGGCCCCTTCACCTACCTGGGTCTGTGGGCCGTGGGATCACTCCATAGCACGGCGACCCTGTCCATACAGAGTGCGCCTGCGGCTTGTATGTGCTTAGGTGCATGCACCGTCTCAATATTTTCCTGTCCCACCACGGCCACTCGGCTGGGTGGGCCTTTTTTTACGATGTTCCGGTCATCTAACCCTAACCCTATGTGTTCCGAAATAAATCGCTTTGACCTTCCTGCTTTGGCGGTTTGCACGTGTTTGGCTTATCTTGGCTTGAATCAGTCACCTATTGTTCGCTAGTTTCTACTTCTACGGCTATTCGTGCCACCTCAGCTTCCTTCTATGTTCTCTCTAATCGAGCTGATTTCCGTAGTATACCATTCGATTCGTGGCAGAACCTGAAGCGCTCTATCTATGACATCGGCGAATCGGACCCACAGCTTCTCTTTTCTTCTCACCATGTCAAGAGACTACCTGGGCGACTTTTTGCCCGAACTACTTTTGCTCCTTACCCCTCTGCTCTCGATCCCAGATCTCGATGCCTTCGCTCGCACATGCCACCGTCTTCACCAGATCCTCCAACCTGAACTGGAGGATCGCATCACGCCGGACTTGGGAGAAGATCTGTTATTGTGGGCGTCCGATTCGCGCCCTCAATTTGTAGCCAAGTTATTGGCGCCGCCACACTCGATCCCTCCCAGCTCAAGCCACCACCAATGGGCTCGCAAAACACCTCTACATGCGGCTGCCGCGTCCGGCAATCTCGAAATAGCGAAAATGCTCCTCGATGCTGGTGCAGATATCACCGCAACGTGGGGCTCCGACGAATATCAGCCGTTACATCTCGCAGTCGAGAAGAATCGCATTGAGATGATGACATTGCTTTTGGATCACGGTGCACCCATAGACTCGAGCTATGGATACGGCGGGTTCGATATGACCCCGCTTCACTACGCCCGCTGGCGTGCAGACATCGAAATGATGGACTTACTTCTCCAGCGCGGGGCAAATCCGGAACAACTTGGCCATTTTGGACCTCCTTTGGGATTTGCTGTGCGCAGCTTGAATGTAGACGGCGTGAAAAGGCTTCTGAATCTCGGCGCCAAAGCAGATATAAGCGTTCCTCTCTTGCTGAACCCCGCAGGCAGGCTTCCTCCTCCCCATACTGCGCCTCTGCTCTACGTCGCAATGCAATTGCCTCATCCAACCGAGGGCCATCACCGGCACTACCCATCGACGAGGAGAAGGAATAATTCGCCGGCGCGTCCAATTCAATGGTCAGGGGTGCCGCTGAGCGAGCAACAGAAAGAAATCATGGCGCTCTTGTTGGTGCACGGAGCGAGCAAAACAGACACTATGGAGGTAGTCACTGAACACTTGACAGAGTTGGCGAGGGCGGTCAGTATTCGCGAGGAGAAGAAGTACCTCGAGATCGTCGAAGAGATATTCAAGGAAGCAGAGCGCCAAGTGACAAAGATGCAGACCCAGGGAAATTGACAGGACAGTGAGTTGAAGCAATCCACGGCTCGAATGCTGTATGCCGACCTAATCTCCGGACTGCCAGGTAGCTTTCAATGTCTATAGTTTTATGTTCAGTCTGGTTCAAAACTCGGTCTTGAATTAGCTGCTCCGTGTGTCAAACGTTCAGCCATGAACGCAAAGAGAGGGAGTTAGCACACAATGATCGGAATCGATGCATCACTTCTGATAATCATCTCCTTGAGCAATATCTGTGTCGAGTCGGCTCGCTCTTCCCCCAACCACACCCTCGAAATTTCAAGCCATGTCTGTTCTGAGTGTCTGGATCTTCCTTCTCAATTTTGCGGTTCTCAGAAACTTCTCAACTGCTTCGAACATTCGAACCGAACACAGATCCCGCCCTCCTACAGTCATTGTAGGCGAAACATCCGTCATTGGCACAACTGGTCCAGACAGCGTCGAATTTTTCGGAGGTTCATACGAGCTATCTATCTTCTTGCACGAGTTCACCGCTTCGACACCGTGCGTTGATTCTAGGTCTCCCATTTGCTCAACCTCCTGTTGGGAATCTTCGATTCAAATCCCCCGTTCCTGTCACGAGTCTCAAAGGTCATAAGTTTGACGCGACGAATTGGGGACCGGGGTGCCCTCAGGTTCTCACCGAAGTGCGCTTGCTGTTCATTTAATTTCTCAACGCGTTGCGATGAAATTCTTGGCTCGACACTCAGCTCCCGGGACCCGTATTATCTGAAGACTGTCTCAACCTCAACATTTTTCGTCCAGCCGGTACGCATGCCTCCGCGAAACTACCCGTTATGGTTTGGATCTACGGCGGTGATTTTCGCAGTGCGTTCGCCGATTTTCTCCCCCTCCCTCTGCACGTTCATGCTAAATGAAGTCGAATTTCAGTTGGAGCAGCAGCTTCGTACAACGGGTCCCTCATCGTACAGCATAGTATCGAGCGCAAAACGCCCATTATCTACGTCAACTTCAACTATCGTCTAGGCTCCTTAGGCTTCCCCACTGGATTCGAAGCTGGCGCCAAAAAGGCTCTGAATTTGGGGTTACGCGATCAGATCGCCGCGCTGGGTTGGATCCAAGAGAATATTCATTACTTTGGTGGGGATAGATCGAAGGTGCGATAGTTCTGTCAATTTGCCTGGGTTTCAACGAATGATATTGTGTATAGGTTACGCTATTTGGAGAAAGTGCTGGAGCAATCTCCATCGCAGACCTTTACTTGAATTCCAATCTGGAAAGGTATATTCATGGAGCGGTTAGTCTGTGTTTCTTTCTTCCTTCCACTCCGCTCACTTGTGACCCCGGAAAATAGATCTTCGAATCCGGGACGATGGGGAGCAACCGCCTTCTTCTCCCTTCAGACGGACAAGCGCTCTGGACATCCTTCCTCTCAATGATCCCGGCCTGCGCCAACACATCTTCGACACACGATAGTTTCGATTGCCTGCGAAGCGTTCCTCTGGACGAAATTGTGCAAGCACAGGCTGCTGCTGTAGCCAATACTGTCGTCGGGTGGACACCTGTAATCGATGGACCGGGTGGATTCATCCCTGAGTTGCCCTCCGAACTCATGGCGCGGGGACATTTCTCGCGGATTCCGTTTATCTCGGGAACTAATCTCGACGAGGGTGGGCTTTTGGCTCCGATTTAAAGATTCGCATACAGCCTTACTTCGACTGACAGGCACCCTATTCGTCGACACGTCTATCACGACCGAAGACGACCTACGACTTTATATCGCCACTCAACTTCCCGGCATCTCCGACCCCGCCCAAATGAACGCCATCGTCGAGAAGATGCTACTACTCTACCCCGACGACTCAGACCATGAAAGTCCGTTCGAGACTAACGACACTTTCGGGCTGAGCCGCCAGTGGAAACGCGGCGCCGCGATTAGCTGCGACGTCAATTTTGCGGCCTTGAGAAGAGGCTGGACGGATGCCGCCTCAAAATTCGGGGTCAAGACGTATGCGTATTTGTTCAATGATCCGCAGTTGGATTCGGGGTTTCTTGGGAGTGAGTTTTCTTTGATTGGAGCGAGGGCAAGCTCTAAGATGTTTTGTAGTTCCACATGCGAGCGAGATAGCATATGTATATGGGGCTCCGATTGTCGACTTTGTGACTCCTGGGTCGCCGGAGGCGTTTGCGAAGTTGAGCCCAGTGATTATGGATTATTGGATTTCGTTCGCGGGGAGTTTGGATCCGAACGATGACAAGGGGGGAAAGCGTGAGTCGTCTCTGTGGTTTTAAATTGATGTTAACACGCACGCAGGCGCACACTGGGAGCCATACAGATCTTCGAGACAAGTTCTTATGCAACTACATGCGGACAACGTTACATTGATTCCAGACGACTTTCGCAGAGAGGCGATCGAGTTCATTAACGAAAACGCGGCTTACTTTGGGCATTAGAATTGCATTCCATTGTGTATGATATTACATCCGTCCAAATACAGCACGTTGCAGCCTCGCCCACATCGAGTTGTTCATCGGGGGCGGAGGTCTCGGAGAATGAAGAAAAAGAGCTCAGACAGCAAGTTGACGGGGACCACTGCGCTTACTTTTCCGTCCCATCGCCATTCTCAAATGTGAGCGAGACGGAATTGACGCAGTGTCGCTCGTCGGCTGCAGCAAGAATTGAGGGAAGATAATAAAGAATAGAGGGATGACTTACTGGGAGTGTCAAACTTCTCGCCCTTGAAAACATGCCCCAAGTGTCCTCCACAAGCCGTGCAGACAATCTCTGTGCGCTCCATGCCCCAGGAGCTGTCGACATGGCGGGTGACTGCGCCGGGGATTGCGTCGAAGAAGGCGGGCCATCCGCATCCGCTCTGTATATGAATCGACATAAGCCAATTTTGGATATACGTACAGTCAAATGAGACGTACGTTGAACTTTGTGGTGCTCTTATACAATGGGGTCGAGCAAGCTGCACAGTTATAGACACCTGCTTCAGAGTGCTTGTCGTATTCCCCCGTGCCGGCGCGTTCTGTGCCCTTCTGTCGGATGACGCGGAACTAAGGAGCTTCATCAGCCCCTCAAACTCGCTGTGATTCCTGAATTCAGGATCAAGCCCACATACCTGCTCCCGGCTCAAAATTGCCCTCCATTCGTCCTCAGATTTCTCTACTTTGGTTGACATGGACCGTATGAGATTGAAGTTGGGGATTCGCTTTCGATGTGAGGAGGGAAAGATAAAGATTCCACTTGTTGGTCCTGCGGATTTATAGCGAATAAGATGGTTGACGACAAGCCGCATTCGCAATCGTCCGTCATCAATTATTCAGCCGCACGTGATTCACGTGATCGTCTTGCACCTTGACCCGCTCTCTCATCCGACACTCGAAATCTGCTGCGGACGCCCTGCTCTGGCTGTGTTAAAATGTCTCAGTTTTGCTGCTGAGCATGCAAATTCGGGTGGCACGGGAATTACTTACAAGATTATCAAAGAGTCAGCGACGTGACTCCGACCGACTCGGTAAACGGCCACTGGCAGGAGTTCCGAGATGGCACACTTTGGGCTAGCAAGAAAGCTCTCCGCGAGACTAGGCATTCTCCTCTTCCCCGCCGCGCTCGTTATTCAAGATGTGCTAAGGCTGTGTCTGGGCCGGCCTGCCATCCCTGGAAAATCATGATATTTCTCGTTGTCTCCAGAGCGAAGCCACTGCAGAGACACAGAAATATATAGAACAATTGGGGGACTACTCTAGACCCCCTCTCACAACCAGGGATGAATAAGCGGGATGTGCAAGTTCGTGAAGCCCCATGACCACTCTGCAAATATCTATTCTTGGGCGTCCAATCCTGATCAAGTAATATGTGGTACCTGCAACACATCTTGTGTACACGCACTTGTCCTGGGTTCCGCATCTCCAATTCAAATGGGAAGCCATAGCATCCTTCTTCTTCGTGTCTCGTCTCGCCGATCCTCCAAATAGCCAGTATGCATGGATTCAAGCACACTTTCGTCGCTTAGAGAAAAATCGCGGCCTTTATTATTGCTTCATGCGTTTGACGCGTGCTCGAACCTTCCTGTACAAATTCTCGCCCTCCAGCTTCAGATCTGATCAGCAAGGTCGCCGTGTCTTCCATCAAACCACCACGGGTTTCTTCAGAAATAGATACCTGGACATCGAATTACAGTTTTCAGTCCCCTTATTGGGCAGCAAGTTCCCTTTTACTGCTTGCTCTGTGAGTGCGGCGGACCTTGAAAGGGATTAACCGACCTTTCATCTACGTGCCATTGTTTTCTGACCTATTTTTGACCTGTTTCAAGAAATAGAACCGCAACTTCCAATCCAATCACTCTCGCGTGCGGCAATTTTATGGGATGGTTCGTATTCCATTGGTTTCTGGATGCAATTATTTCCTCTCACTGCAGGAACTTTGTGTCGAATTCGGTAGGTGCATCGCGGAACCGACGCCTTCCTTAACATATCGCGCACAAGTGTCTCTTTTGACGCAACAAACCACGCACATTAGGAACCGAATTTTCCGCCTCATGATCTTTCAGTCGCAACCGCATTTCCTTCATTGGCCGTCATCCGCATCAGGTAAGTCTAATGTTTAGCCAGTTCACTCGAACCTCAGGGCATCTTTTTCTAGGAATTCATAAAATTCTCATCTACATAGGCCGTCGGTTAAAAGGCGGGAGTCTTGAGGGATCTCGTCAAGGACCATGCAGCTCTTATCCTCAGTTCTGCTCTTAGCTCTCTTGAAACCGCACCCCTTGCGGGGTGCGGTTGTCCGACCAGTCACCAAGCACATCACCCTCGACATTGTCAATGGGCACGTCGCGCCCGACGGTTTCAGCCGCTGTATGTTACCCGCTCTCTCCTTGTTCCCAAACTAATAGGTCGTCCAACACACAGCTGCTGTTCTTGCCAATGGAACGTAAGAAATGCCTCACATCGTTTCTGCTAGACGCTGACTCGTTTCTAGTTTCCCCGGACCGGTTATTACTGCCAACAAGGGAGACACCCTGGTAGTTAAGGTCAACAACAAGCTGGTAGGGCAAATTTTGT
Source organism: Favolaschia claudopus (assembly GCA_037176885.1). Taxonomy (NCBI): domain Eukaryota; kingdom Fungi; phylum Basidiomycota; class Agaricomycetes; order Agaricales; family Mycenaceae; genus Favolaschia; species Favolaschia claudopus. The sequence continues at coordinate 721,661 of JAWWNJ010000034.1, read as the reverse complement.
GGCTCTCTTGGTACTGTTCCTTCACAATTCTGTAGACCGACAACACGATGCGGCTCTCGACTTCCGTTGTACGTACCTGCCATCTTATGTTTTGTATTCAACCTCACCTCGAACAGGATTTTGACGGAGTTTTCATTGACACCCCAGGAATCTACGATGAAGGGTCTCCATTTGTGACGTTCGTTGAAAGAACAAGAGTCAGTTGAGCCTTACTAATTCTCTGCAGAACCTGCCCTTTCGGTCCGGGAACGTCCTACACGTACAGTAAGTGACATCTTTTCGCAATGCACGTGATCTAAATATTCTGTAGCTCTGCCTCTGTACGCTCATCCTCCGATGTTGAATTCATTCTCAGCTGACGAATTTTGAAGCGGCACGCAAACCGGCACCTTCTGGTATCACAGGTAAATTTTCTGCTCTCTGATTTGCACAATATTGATTTTTATATGTGATCGCGCAGCCAGCTCTCTATGCAGTAGGTCGACCATATCTGTTTCACGAATTTACTCATGGGGGAAAAGGTATGCTGATGGTTTTCGCGCGCCGCTGGTCATATATGGTTCGTTGTGTTGCCTTCTCGGTCTACGTGTTAGCCCGGTTGACGAGGCATAGACCCCGCGGATCCTCTTGCGCACCTTTACGGTAAATTTTCTTTCCAACCGCACAAGCACCTTGACTCAACAGAGCCCTAGATGTCGACAACGAGAACACCGTAAGTCCATTTTTCCCTAACCACTTAATAATCTCATTCGGAACACTAGATCCTGACCGTCGCTGACTGGTGGCACAACAGCACCATTCCTTTGCTTCAGTCTTACATTAATACTCAAATCATCCCGGTTGCTGACGCGTAAGAATATTTCTCCCTTGATGAGTCCGATTCTGACTACTTGGTCGACAGTGGCTTGTTCAACGGAGCTGGTCGCTTCAATGGCGGTCCAAAGACCAAATACTCTGTCGTTTCGGTAACCCGGAACACGCGCTATCGCTTCCGCCTCATCAACATGTCCGCGCGCAGCGACTTCATGGTTTCTATTGATAACCGTAAGTGAAAGCTGCCTGCTTATGTACCGGTTTCTCATCGCCGATTTCAGACACCATGACTGTAAGTATTGTTGGTGTATGCACTCAAAATCCACTGATTTGGGCTCTAGATCATTGAAGCCGACGGTAAGCATTCGCACTCTTTCCCGGATGTGAATTCATTGAAGCAATTCAGGTGTCGCCACCACACCCCACACGGTCAATATCTTGGACATGCTCGCTGGTCAGCGCTACTCTGTCGTTGTGCGTAGCAAGTAATCGTACTTGTTCTACTCTAAGCCATATATCTAGGTCACTGCCAATCAGCCCATCGGCAACTACTGGATCAGTCAGCACCGTTTTCAGTTTGTTCTGACCATCCCTGATCTCAAAATGTACTAGACACTGTCCTGGGAGGTGGAAACCCCGCGCGCAATTTGAATCTCAACGTCACACTTGGTCGTGGTGTTTTGCACTACGCCGGTGCACCGAATGCTGAGCCGACAACTCCGATGACGCTTGGCCCGGCCAACCCAATCCCTCTCGTTGAAGGAGATCTCAGGGTAAGCGATTATAATTCTTCTAATTCATACAACGAACTCACCGGATGTCCTCGTAGCCTCTCGTTCCAGAAGTCGTAAGCGACAAGTTCCATTTTGTATATTGACAGCCAACTAAATTCTTCACAAGCCTCCCGCTCCGGACTTCAACTTGACCTTCGTGACCAGCATGACCGCCAATGCAAGCAGCCCCTCAGGATTCAACACCCAGTGGAATATCAACAACGTCTCGTATATTTCCCCTGTGATCCCGACTCTTGTGAAGATCTTGGACGGTGCAAACTCCGCGGCGGATTTCAACAAGACGGAAAATACGTTTGTCTTCCCTGCGAATAAGGTCATTCAAGTGACCTTCCCACCGAGGTGTGTCTCGTTGACATGAATCCATGATTCTTCGCTAGTCTGACTATGATTAGCGACGAAGATGAACTTCATCGTACGCTGTTCAATTTTCATTTAAAAAAAATCAAGTTTTGACCTTTTCTTTCTTCACTCAGCTTTCCATTTGCACGGGGTGAGTTCACATTATCGAAAGTTGACGAAGCAGCGTACTCAAAACGAATAGAACAACTTCTGGCTCATCAAGTCCAATGCTTCTGAGCCGAACTTCGTGAACCCCATTCGCAGAGATGTGCGCCAGGGAATATATTTGTTTCGTTGGCCCGTTACTCATGCTCTTGCAGGTTGCTGGCGCCGGATCTGGTGGAACTATCGTCCGGTTCACGACCGATAAGCCAGGTGGGTATATTGTTTCAAGCTGAATACATAGCTAACTATATCTTGACTAGGCCCTTGGTTCTGTGAGTTTTATTTGTATTTACGGAGTTGAGATGCTAACAATTTTCGAACCACTCTTTCCACTAGTCCATTGTCACAGTGAGTAGCTATCTCGATTTTCAGAATTCGCGCTGACATCTGCGCATTATAGTTTTCTGGCACTTCAACGTCGGGTTGGCCTCAGTCATTGCCGGTGGTCTGGAAGAAACACGCGAGCAGGTGCACCCAGACGATGCTTGGGACGCGCTCTGCCCGGCATACAACGCTCTTCCCGAGGGTGAGAAGAGATGATTGTATCGCGGGTTGTACTCCGAACTGTCTTTTCCCGCTTTGGTACCATTATAAGTTTACGATTGTTTTCTTTTGGCTGAATATGAATACGGTTTTATTTGCGATCAACAACGGGTTGATTCTGGACTCCGATTGAATTTGAAGAATCTGAGACATTCTTGTTTCGTTGAGACCTAAGGACTATACAGCAGCCTGATGTCTACCGAATGCAAATACATTGGCCTTTGAGCCTCACAGCAAGTTCCAGCGGACTGATGTCAGATCCAAAAAGAAGGTCAAAGCGATTTATTTCCTATTGATGTATATAGGGTTAGGGTTAGACGACCGGAACATCGTCAAAAAAGGCCCACCCAGCCGAGTGGCCGTGGTGGGACAGGAAAATATTGAGACGGTGCATGCACCTAAGCACATACAAGCCGCAGGCGCACTCTGTATGGACAGGGTCGCCGTGCTATGGAGTGATCCCACGGCCCACAGACCCAGGTAGGTGAAGGGGCCTGTGCCATCAAGGTAAGTATGAGTTGTTCAAAAGATGAGGCGGAGACTTTATACCAACGTTGAGGTGCACGGACCAGGTCGCGTAGCGATTGTTTGGCCGACATCAATTCCGAAACTCCTTACGAAAGTTGAACCATCCACGTGATGGTTGGTTGAATTTTCTTTCTTCGCTCTTATACCTCGTAAGATACGAACGTGTAGTCCAATAAGAATTCATCTTTTACTAAGCTAAATGTACGCTCTCTACGCCGTTTTGAAAAAGCAGGATGAACAAAGAATCCAGGATCCCAAATTTCCGCCATTGAACTTTGGCCGACAGTCTGCTATAATGATTTGATAATGATTCACTATTCGATGTGCTGAAACTTGAAGCCGCCCAGAGCAGCAGAGTTAGTGTTCTTTGGCTCTGATCTCTTCCAGATGCTCGCTTGCCCCCCTCAATCCGAAAATCGCCCAAATAGGGCTTGGCGCATCACTGTCGCGGTTCACGTCATCACCGCTTCGTGTTCGGGGTGGCATCCGAGCGTTGACGTCGGCTTGTGGCTGTGGTTCAACCAAGAGCTCTGTGTTCAAGTCCACATTTTCCGTTCTTCAGACGGCTGTTGCGCATAATTTGCGATACGTAGCAAGCGTGCTGACTTCTAAGTTTCCCGGCCCATCTACGTTTCACGGCTTCTCCAAAGGTATAAAAACCAGACACCTTTTCTTCATCTTTCAACTTCAACTACTACTATTCTCCTCAGCCCTCACTCGACGCACTTCCAGACATGTCTACCACCGCCGAGAAACAACTTCAGAATGCTCAGACATTCCTGTCGCTCTTGAGCGCCCTCGACTTCGCCGCAATGGCGGAACTTATGTCGCCGGACTTCAAGCACGAGTTTCTCCCCGCGAGCTTGCCTGCACCCCAGGGAAAAGCCATCAGAAACAAGGAGGAGACCCTAGTATTCTTCAAGCATGCCTGGGAGGCTGTCTTCGAATATGTTAAGGTGTGTTTAAAGAGTTCAAATTCACCGACGCCATTGTTGAACAGTTTTCTTTCTTCAGTTCTTGCCTCCCATGGATATAGTCCAGGGCAAAGACGCCATTGTATTCCACGTCATTTTATTCCTTTTGTGCGCTCGAACCTTTGCTCATCTGGAGTCTAGGTCAAAGCGGATGGAATGTCCAAATCGGGCAAGAAATACGAGAACGAGTATATGTTGACTTTCCATTTTGATGGAGAGAAGATTGTGAAATTGAGAGAGTTTGCGGACTCGAAATACGCTGCCGAGTATTTTGCCTCCCTCCGCACTTGATAGATAGGCTCCCTGTTTATTGAATTTCATACCGAGATATGTTCAAGGTTTTGTCGAGCTTCAGTCAGTTACAACGCCGGAAATTGAGTTCTGTACCGATATTAGATGGTCCCGCAAACTCAACAGCGGGCTCGTCAAAGTGACTGTTGTGTTGCGGTCGTAATCTCTGGCGGAGAGTCCTTTCTTGGTCCCGAAGTCTTCGACGCTTTAGCCGATCTTCTCACCGGACTTTATGCGGTATTACCCCTCGACTGGCATGTCTACGACGGCGAAAAATGAAGCAGATTACTATACACAACGATTACAAGTCAGCGAAAAGCAAAGCAAATCAAAAGCGCCAGACGAAACAATACACGCGACAATCGTCGATTACCAGTTTTCTTCTCCCACATCTAAATTCCTCCGAGCACATTCGATGAATCAATCAATCCTCCTCCGGCGCAAACCTCATTCCCTCGCCCGGACCCTCCTCCCTCCACCTCATCTGTCACACTCCTCACCAACTCACAATCCGCCGCCAACCTCCGATACACCGACACCGAACTCCTCTCCCCCTCGTCCGAAATCGCCGGGGCAAGAGCCCAGTACAGAGACGGGTCCGGCTTCTCCCCGGGCAGCGCATAGACGATGTTCTTGGTGCATACGACCGCGCGGGATTCGATGTGCGATGTAAAGTCCTGGATGGCAACTACGATGGGATTTGCCCGTCGGTAGAATCGGGCTTGAGCGTTCGATATGCGGAGGAGGCGGAGCTTTGGGAGAAGCGCAGCGGTGTCAGAAGTAATGTCTGTGTGTATGGAAACCGTCGAGTGATCAGAGTTGAGTTGAAAAGGGGGATAAAGGAGAGAATGAAGAGAAAGACATACAACAGTATTCTCCCCCCGGCTCGACATCCTCATGAATATCGCCCGAATTCACGCTCAAATGCAACCTCTCCAAATTCTTCAACTGTAACACCGCATCCCCCACCTCCCTTCGAAAACTCCACATCCCATCCTGATACGCAGGACAATCCAGCTCAACAAGTGACTTTGCATGCTGCGTCAACACCTCGCCGAAAAACTTATCCGCCAGCCCGTCGTGGGGTATCTCCACCCCGTTCAACGGGAACGTCAGTCTCTGAAGCCCGGAATACGAGGCGAGATACGCCAGGAGGTCAGCGGAGATAGTCCCAGCGGTGAGTTCCCTGAGATGGATCTGTGTCTCGGGATTCGGCCGGAGAAGCGTCGCGCGGAGCATCGTCCATGCGCTGGACCAGGCGTAGTGGCCCGTGAGATCTAGCGAACGAAGCCCGTGCGCACGCCCGATGAGCTGGTTGACCTCGACTTTGTGTACAGGGTCCGTAGAATCCCAATGGCTTGTCTCGATCTTCAATTTTCGTAGCTGCGTAATCGGGGCGAGCGCCGACAGAGGGCAATAGTTATCCATCTTAAGCTGTAAATTCGATAGGTGGGGAAGCGTATTCATAGCATCGCAGACGGCTTCCTTGATCCAGTCGGGATCCGTCGTACGAATAGTCCACCTAGACAGAAAAATCGAGTCAGTTCAAGCCTGCTTTGTTGTATTATTCCAACGCGAGACTGGAAAGCACCGTACACAACGGTTCGGATATTCTGCATCGCGCATAGAGCCTTGACGAGCAGATGCGGAACCTCCATCGTCACGGGCCACCACTTCGGACTCATCCCTTCGCCCCTCAACATCGCCCTGCTCCCCGGCCGGATGTGTACAGTCCGACAATGATACGACCACCCCGATGTTCCCCGCAGCCAGCCGCGCAAGCATCTCGAGCCCGCATTCTTGGCGGATCTTTTCTCCGCGCAGGACGAAGAGGGTGTAGAAGAGCGGGTCGATGGCGATATTGAGCTCTCTGCATACGGCGCGGAGGTTCTTTTGGTCGGCGTTTGGAAGCTGGAGGCGGAGAGTATGTATATGAGGGTGTATCGGTGTGAGGATCTGTGGATGTACGAACCCGGCCACCAATCTCTTGGAGAACCTCGATAGCGAGGTGCGGTAACATGGTGGTTAGAAGCAAGAGCGTGGGTTGCGCGCCGAGTCACGGTCACGTGACACGGGCGCTTGACGCGTCTGGCGCGCGTCTAATGTTCGAGCTTCGCGGGCGCCGGGACTCGCGAGCTTCATTGGTTACCTTGTATGAAAGGAGAGATTGAGATAGAGCTCTGTATTTAGCTAGGACGCGATATCAATATCGACTCGATATTCCTCCTTGGGCAATTACAGTCTATAGACCCCGAGTGTTCATATACGACAACGAATACATATGCTCACGTTCTACTGTAGTTCGCGGGGAAAAAGATCCCTTGGAAAAGAGTTGGCAAATTTAACGTATACCAGCAATTCGGCGTCTCGCAAGCAATCAGACTCAAATGGCTTGCGATCGATCTTTGTAGCTCGAAAACACGATGTAATTGGAACGATTCGTCTGTCGAAGTCAAGGGGACATCCCCGATCCGAGTCTTTGTCGCAACAGAGTGCAAGTTATTTCGATGAACTAACTCGCAACGTGAGTGAGGTGTGCGTGCAACGCTAAATCAAGTTCACCCGATCTTGGAACATCTTAGTATCGATGTCGGCTTGAATTACTGGAAAAATTCACTCGGCTGCGAGATATCATGCCCGACATCGAGTGTTGCACGGCGGACCCTAAGGGCTAAGGTGCGTACGCAGCATGTTTTGAGACCACACCAACGCTATCCAGACGCGAGTTTACCGAGACAAATTTTCAGTCCCAGGGACAAAGGAATAGGTAGCAGGCGACGGCAAACTGAGTCACCAAATTCCATCGCGGCTGCGAGCTTCAGCTTAAGCGATGGATTGCGGCAGGTGTTATGAATCAGGGCATGGACGCATCCAGAACTTCGTCTCACCCGATGCATTGGAGCGGAGGTGTGATAGTGAGGTGGCAGGATCGTTTCAAGTCTAAGTTCAAGAGTGAGCAAAGTAGCGATAGAGGGAATATCAGAATTAAGGAATCGAGTCTAAACGAACGACAGAGGTAGTATCGGAATTAAGGATCGGATTCAGCCTATACACAGAGTAGCGAACGAAGTCATGCGTGGTGGAGGGTCGTTATAATACATGCTGGGTGGGTAACGGGTAGGCAGAGATATCTAGAGATCCGCCATGCTGGCAACAAGCGCGTCGAGCTCGGCCTGGGATTCCCGATACTTGGCTTGCGCATCCTTGAAAGAAAGTAAGAGTGAGACGTGCGATGCATATGCGACCGATACGAGCCGCCAGCTGGCAACACGCACCTCGTATTTCTTCTCCCATTGGTCCCGCTCCTGCTCTACACGCTGGACTTGCCGCTCAAAGTGCTCCGCCTTGACGTCGACCTGCCTCAGCCTCCACGAATTTGGTCAGCACAAGCGGGGACACGAGGCATAAGCCACGTAGCTGACGAACAACGCACTTCTCTACAGTCTCTTTCACGTTCTTCTCCGCCGCGTCAAGCTCATCTTCCAGCAGCTGAATCTTCCGCGTCAACCCCTCATTCGTCATCTTCGTCGTCTCGCCCGCCTCGCGATCGGCCTTGGAATCAGCGATCGAATTCTCCGCCTTCGAGAGCTCGCTGTCGAGGTTGTCGAGCTTGACGCTAAGCGACTTAATCTCGTGCTCCTTCTCCAGGAGCAGCTGCTCCAGCTTCTTATTCTTCGCCTCTGCCTCGTCTGCGCGCGCCAACGCAGCATCCGACTCCGCGCGGAGCTGCGTCATTTTCTGGGGTGCACGATAAGCATGGGTAGCGGGGGAGAACGCGCGCGGCGCGTCGTCGACGTACTTCGCGGATTCTGTCGGTGGCCATGGTCGTAAAGATGAGAGGATCGATGAACGGGTTGTTTGGCTGCGAGGTCCGCCATAAATAAAGCGTCCCATTTTGGGGCTGACACCGCCCACGGCCTGATTTGGAAGGAGACCATATTTGGGCGCTTTCATTTACTCCCCGCGCAATCGTGCATTGATGTGAACCCGAGCAGTCGTAAACTACTCACGAGGGGCAACGTTTTCGATCACAAATTTAAACATATTGAATAATTCATACACGCAAAATCAACCGCACGCAGCCTCCCAAATTAAGCGTGAAGACTAGCAAAATACTCCGTAGTGTACTTCGAGTCCGCAAACTCCTTCATCCTGACAATCTTCTCACCAGAGAACTTGAACGTAAACATATACTCGTTGTCGTATTTCTTCCCGGATTTGTGCATTCCGTACGATTTCACCTACACCTTTCGTCAGACAAACTTACAGTAATGTCAAACCAACGATGAAACCGACGTGGAAGACTACTGCATCTTTGCCTTGAATCGTATCGATCGGTGAAGCGAACTGTAGAAATAGAATAACAAAACGGTATTAGCACTGATGCACAGGCACCAAACGCCCGCACACACCTTAATATACTCAAACCTCTCGTTCCACGCCTCCTTGAAAAACGGCACCGTCTCCGCCTTATTACGCGTCGCCTTCCCGTCGGGCATAGGCATAGTCGCGGGGTGATACTCGAGGACAAAGTCCGGCGAGAGAAGATCCGCCCATGCGTCGAAATCGACCGGGGGATTACCCAGGAGGTCGAGGAACTTCTGAGCGTTCTGGAGTTGCTTTTCTGCGAGGGTAGACATTCTTCGAAGTGGTGAGGAGAGTTGGAGGAGAGATGAGGGTGAAAGGCTGATTGAAGGAAGGGGGAATTAAGACGGGATTTTATACCGCTGGAGAACTAGATCAGCCGGAAGATCCATACACATCGCAAATTATGCATATCCTCAGAATGTCTGCTCGAAGAACGAAAGCAGCCAACTTCAACGCCCTGAACCACAACCGCAACCCGATGTCAACTCGGATGCTACCCCGATCACGAAGCGCATATGACAATGACAATGAATGTGATGATCGGCGCGAAAATGTCTCGGTTTGCGCTGAGAACTTCCGGGGTTGAGTTCAATGTCGAGACTCGATGACCCGTGCTACCATCCTGTATTTTGATTGTCCTGAACTGAGCCGATCCTACGAATATCTTGGTGAAAATATCGGCGCGGCCTCAACCTTCGAGCGATCGGGCTGTAGTAATTCTTCTGACGAACGACTTGTAAACATTCGGAACGTGATAGGAAAGTACGAAGTCAGCACGCGCGCAGTAGAAAATATTGAGATTCAAATCTAGAGATTTAAAGAATAGTTTTAGGAAAAGTCTCTCCTCGGGCGTTCCGTCGTTCACAATGAATTGAAATCGGTGTGCAATTGAACTCGAAGTTGAACACAGAATTTCAACCAACCATCACGTGAATGATTCAACTTTCGTAATCGTTGATACTGACCTGAAAGTGAACGTCGGAGGATTAAGCGTGGATTTTTTCTGATTTTCCTTGGGACTCGTTGGGACGTTTTTGGGAAACTGTGAAGCTTTGAACCCTGAACCAGATCCGATTAACCGATTTGGGCGATCAACCAAGCATTAATATTGACTTCGACTTGTACGCGGCGCGGTCCTCCTCGTTCCATCGTAGATGAAGCTGTCAGTGAGTGCTACTCGCAGTGGGTACCCGCATGCTGTATTTACCTCCGCCACAGCCAGTCAATCGTTGGTGATCTACGACGGGACAGAAAAGTTGAACCATCACGTGAATGGTTCAACTTTCGTAATCGTAATTGATCCTGCCAAACAATCACTACGCGACCTGGTCCGTGCACCTGAACCTCGGTATAAAGTCTCCGCCTCATCTTCATTGCAACTCATACTTACCTTGATGGCACAGGCCCCTTCACCTACCTGGGTCTGTGGGCCGTGGGATCACTCCATAGCACGGCGACCCTGTCCATACAGAGTGCGCCTGCGGCTTGTATGTGCTTAGGTGCATGCACCGTCTCAATATTTTCCTGTCCCACCACGGCCACTCGGCTGGGTGGGCCTTTTTTTACGCTGTTCCGGTCGTCTAACCCTAACCCTACGTGCTTCGGCAATAAACCGCTTTGACCCTCCCGTTTTGCGGCTTACACATATTTGGCGTATCCCGGGTTAAATCAGTCACTCGGTGTTCACTCGTTTCTACAGCTATTCATGCCAAACCCAGCTTCTTCTATGCTTCATACTCTGATCGGGCTTGTTTCTATAGTATACGAACACACAGCTTCTCTAGTACCCGGGGGCCCCTTCTACTATAATACCCCGCAGGTACGAGGACTGTATTACAGTGTTTGTCGGCAGGAGCCTGCCCCCTGCCAAGTTACTCATCTCTATGTCAAGAGACTATCTGGGCGACTTTGCGACCGAACTAGTTTTGCTCGTCGCCGCTCTACTCTCGATCGCAGACCTCGATGCCTTAGCTCGCACATGCCACCGTCTTCATCAGATCCTCCAACCCGAACTGGAAGATCGCATGCCGGAGTTGGGCCAAGATGTGCTACTGTGGGCGTCTGATTCCCGCCCTCATTTTGTAGCCAAACTATTGGCGCCGCCTTACTCGGTTCCTGCGAACCCAAGCCGCGACCGCTGGTTTTGCAAAAGACCTCTCCATGTGGCTGCCGCGGCCGGCAATCTCGAGATAGCGAAAATGCTCCTCGATGCTGGTGCAGATATCACCGCAAGGTGGGACACCGACCAATATCAGCCGTTACATCTCGCAGTTGAGAGGAATCGCATCGAGATGATGACGCTGCTCTTGGATCACGGCGCGCCCATAGACTCGAGCTGCGGATCCGGCGGGCTCGACATGACCCCGCTTCACTACGCCTGTTGGCATGCAGATATCGAAATGATGGACTTGCTACTCCAGCGCGGGGCAGATACGAAACGACTTGGCCATTTTGGCCCGCCATTGGGTTTTGCCGTCCGCAGCTTGAATGTCGAGGGCGTGAAAAGGCTGCTTGAGCTCGGCGCGAATGCAAATACACGTGTTCCGCTCTTGGTCCCCCCCGCAGGCAGCCTCCCTCCTCCGCATACCGCGCCTCTGCTCTACGTCGCATTGAAATTGCCTCAACCAAGCGATGCCCATCTCCGGAACTACCCACAGACGAGGAGAAGGGATAATTCGCCTCCAAGAGGGTTTCCGCTGAGCGGGCAACAGGAAGAAATCATGGCGCTCTTGTTGGCGCATGGAGCGAGCACCATCAAGGCCTTGGAGGTAATTATTGAACACTTGACTGCGTTAGCAGACGCGCTCGGATGTTCCGAGGAGATGTACCTCGAAGTCGTCGAAGCGATGTTCAGGGCAGCAGAGCGCCACGTGTCAAAGATACAGACCTCAGTGAAAGTACAGTGAGTTAAACCAATCCACGACTCCAATGGAATATATATGCCGACTCAATTTCTCTGCGGACGTCCAGGTAGCATTCAATGTTTGTAGTAGTCTACCGTGGCGTTCTCTGGTCGCGTTATCGGCATCAGCGTGCATTCAGCCAGTTCTTCAAGCACTCGAGAGTAGAAATAACAAGTCGTAATATTTAAATACAAGAAGCAATACATCAAGCCAAAGTTCAGGTATTATCCGACCATCGTTCAATGATCACTGCAACTCCGCAGGAAGAGCATTGTATGCATCGCAGAGATCGTCCCATTCCGCATCAGGCTTCACCTGGGCGCGCGTCTCATCGGGACCTGCCGCCATAACCGAAGCGAGACCGGCGTTCATGTGCCAGAAGACTATAGAAGATCAAAGTGTTCAGCAAAGGCTCACAAAGTAGATCGAAAACCGATACTCACTGTGGCAATGGACTAAGAGAAATTCGTCAGATTCGTCTCAAGAGTATCGAAAGAGTAAGCTCCACTTACAGAACCAGGGCCCGGGGCGATCAGTGGTGAATCGGAGAGTGGTGCCTCCAGCTCCTGCGCCGGAAACCTACGAACACGGTTAATTTCCGCCGTGCAGAATATATATTGGATAGCCTACATCTCGGCGAATGGGGTTCACTTCGTTGACGATATCGGATCCGTTGGATTTGATGACCCAAAAGTTATTCTACGTCGAATCTGTCAAAAATTAAAATTGACGAAATAATCTTGCGGCTTACTCCGTGCAAATGGAAGGCTTGGCGTCGACAGCGTCAATATCAACACAGTAAAATGACCGAGTACACATACGATGCAACTCATCTTCATCACTAAATTTTGTTCAAATCAGCAGTAAGTCCGACCATTCATGTATGTATTCGAAAAAACGCACCTAGGCGGGAAAGTTATCTGGATCACCTTGTTCGCTGGCAGCACGAAGGTGTTTTCTTTTGTGCCGAAATCATCTTCGCTGTTGGCTCCATCTATTATCTTCACCAATGTCGGAACCAAGGGAGAAACGTAGGAGATGTTGTTGATATTCCACTCGGTGTTAAATCCGGAAGGACTGGTGGCGTTCGGCGTCATGCTGGTAAAGAATGATAGCTCGATATCGGCAGGAGGAGCCTGGAGATTTCCTCAATGTATGCTTCCATGAGTAGATAGAAGAAAGGCCCACAGGGATAGGGACGAGAGGCTATTTTCAGATTGATCAGAATCGTTCGATAAACAGACAAAGTGAAACAACATACCGAAAGCTCCCACTCATTCAAGAGAATTCGGTCGGCTTCGTCGGGGCCAAGAGTCATCGGAGTCGTAGGCTCAGCGTCAGGTGCGCCTTCGTAGTGCAGAATTCCGCGCCCAAGTGTGATCTACAGAATCATTTGTCGCCGAAACAAATCCATGGTTAAACAGACTTACGTTCAAGTTAGGATTACGACGGGGAGTTCCACCGCCAAGAACGGTGTCTTGAATTTGGATTGAAACCGATGTTCTGTTCATGAAGAGGAAGACGTACTGATCCAGTAATTGCCAACAGGTTGGTCTCCGGTCACCTGCGGTAAACAGTCAGGTTCAGAGATATATTCGAAGCAGACATCTGCACGCACGATGACATCGTATCTTTGCCCGGCGAGGAGGTCGATGGTATTAACCACGTGTGGATTCGTAGCCACACCTAAATGGTGTCAGATGTAGACACCATCAGGAATGAGTATCTCACCGTCCGCTGCGATGACCTGTAAGGAGAAATTGTAGTCAAGAACAAACTACTTCATATTGTAAAGAATCTTACTGTCATGGTGTCTAGGGTCGATAATCAGTATCAATTTTCATCGCTTGAGAAAGAAGAGAAAGAAGGATACTAACGGTTGTCGATGGAGACGGTGAAGTCGCTCCGAGCCGAGGCATTGATGAGGCGCATACGATAGCGTTTTCCGCTTTCGACGGTACTCACGGAGTACGAAACTTCGGGACCGCCGTTGAAACGACCAGCGCCATTGAACAACGAACTGTCAGAGACATTTGTGAGTGAATTTGCGGACAGAATATAGTTTCAAATTGTGCTTACCCATCAGCAACACTGAACATTGGATAACCGTAAGTCGTGTTAAGATTCAACCAATGAAAAATTCGTACGGAATGATCTGAGTAGCTTGATAAGCTGTTCAGATCTAGGTTAGATTTCTAGAAGAGGTATAACAAGAGATTTCGAACATTCAAGCATCGCCAAACTCTTGTTGTGCCACCAGTCGCCTTCCAAAGCATAAGCCGGGTGACTCTTCGAGGGAAATGGTATTGAACGCACTGATGAACCAAATGGTGTTCTCATCGTCCACATCTGTTGTCTTCATTCAGGTATCCGATATCAAAAGCGAAACAAAACAGCTCGACTGACCGTACAAATCGGCTTGGGGGTCATCCGGGTCTGGTTAACAATTAATGCCGAGATCCAGGTATTCATATAGGTGGTGTTTCAACGAACCATAGATGATCAGTGGTCCACGCAATCCATCGGCGTCTAGGCAGCGTAAAAAATAGAATAAACCAGAGACATTTAAAGAGACTCGCATTGTAGCGACACTGTTGTGGGAATGAGTCTCAACGTAGTTTGAAGATGAAGTCAACGCTTACGTTGGCTGTGGTACCAGTAGGTGCCGGTCTGCTCTCCACTGAAGAGCGATGAGACACTAGTGACTTCGATGAAATTACAACATACAGGGGAAGCTCTGGAGGAAATTCAGTGAAAATTGATTACGCAATGGAATTCACGCTTACCGTAGGTGTAGGATGCATTCGGGCCAACGGGGCAGGTCCTACATGCAAATTTTCAATAAGGCCAAAATCCAACAAACCAGCCAACGAACGTGACGAAAGGAGTGCCTTCATTGTACGAATTCGGGGTATCGAAGAAGATTCCATCGAAGTCCTTCCAAGATTTGTTAAGAATTGAACATCAACAGCGAAGTTGCAACTGACGAGAGTGGTAGAACGACGCATTCCCGAATCGGTCTATGAAACAAAAAAGAGTATCAGCTCGAGTTGGAGAGTGCTAACGGAAAGGGTGATCACTAATTTATTGTTCATCGTAACCCGGAGGGTGTCTCCCTTGTTTGCGCGAATCAGAGGGCCGGGGAACCTGGAACCAGTACAGTAGTGAGCATGTCTGTAAGGTCGACAAAAGACGATGCACCCACGTTCCGTTGGCCGAAACTGTGCTCCTAGTGAAGCCATCTGGGGCGAGGTCGGCGTTGACAATGTCTAGAGTAACATCGTTGAAAGTCGGAGATCGACCAGTGACTGCAGCAGCTACAAAAAGAGACAAGAATGCAGGGAAAGTCGCCGCTAGAAGCTTCATCTTGGTGCCAGTGAGCCACGGAGTGGTGAAGTCTATGAAACGAAACAGCGCATTTTATGCTCTCTGGTCCTTCGACAAATCAGCGCGGCGTGGATTGGTTCCAGGAACTCGCGCGAAAAATAGCGGACCCGTAACAGTGGATGGCGGAGCCGAAACCAATGATATTCGCAGCTTTCAGCGGCGCGACTGTCATGCTGCCCCGTAAAACGGGTGAGCTGGAGTGTTCCATGCGCAAGCGGTCAACGGCGGAACTTGTAAATTCAACTCCTAGGACTTGGAATAAATGAGGCGTGGAAAAAATCGCGGAAATCACGACCGCAGACCAATGGGAAATTGGAAGATTGTAAATGCGCATCATTTACATTTTGTGAGAAGGCAAGAAGATGAGGCTTAAAACTTGCTGGATGCCACGCCGCCACGGACATCTGGTGCAGAAAGAGGCTCGTACGTTAGAGTACCTGTGTTTTGGTTTTGTCGTTATGCAGGGAGGCCATCGATATCTGGCAAAGTGGATTCAGGCGTGAGGTACTGCGGGCGGTAAGGATCACACCAATACGAGGTCGCGAATGAGGGATCAGTACTCCCACAAAAACCCTCTCGCAGCAGCGGGCTGTGGAATAAACACTGTAATTTGCTTTTCTGGATGGTCTCCAGAAAAAAGTAGCGCCAAGGAGGTTCGCATCTGGTATGTTGGAACTTGTTAGTGCCTAGGAGGAGACCAATGTGAGATTGGGGTTCATTCACCAGTCCGGCGAAAATACGGTACATCATTCTCGGTCCCGAACGGACGATGTGAATTGGAATTGCTCTCTTCGCTGCGCAGTGCGAAACATGTCCTGTGGGAGCCTTCCAGTCAGCGTACCATTGCGTCGTTTCATTCCAAGTCAAAGCGGACACTGACCCCAATTCCGAGGGATGCAGCAGGTCACCCCTGGGATACCATTCATTGAACAGACGCAGATCTGGCATTGCACAGAAAGTTGACAGAAAGAGAAAAAAACTGGAAAACGGAATCACGGCGAGTATAGAAGCGCCGAAGAGCAGCTAATAAAAATCGGAGAGTGCCAGAAATAAAATGCAGGAAACAGCAATTGTTTTGCGGATCGCGAGCCTGTATTCACAGATAGTTATGTTGTTGTTGGGTTCAAGGTCGCGATTGTGTGATGTGACATTGAACGTGACTACTCCGTTACGCTATGTCACTCTAAGTTCACTCACTCTTTCCGCCAACCCTTCGCTCATCTCAAGATTCTCAACGTTCGCTGTCGGGCGACCCCGTCATACTCAAGATAACTGGCTACAACTATGAGGCAATGGCTGGTATGTTTCCCTACTAAATGGACTGCAAAAGTCTTGTTTCTCCAAGCCTAGTCTAAACTTCAAATTTTCAGCGTCAAGGATCGGAAGGGCGGCGCGCTGTTTGTCTCCCGACGTAGCTCCAAGGCCGACCAAAAATGAACACAGCACACGCTATCACAGCGACGGCGATCAGCTGTACTTCTTCCCTGAGACGCCGATTCCCGAATATCTTAAATTTGGACCTTGGTTCCCACCGGCGCCCCATCTACTGGAAGTATCGGGTTTGCGATCTTCAGGTCTGTAACCACAGTCAGTAAGTGTTCCAACACGTCTGTAACATCGTTCTCGATCAACCCAGCAAATTAGTATGTCCGAATCACCGAAGTCCGCAGGGAAAGACGCCGTTTTCGCCCTCATCATTGGCATCAACGATGTAATTCTTCTACTGGGTGCAAAGCTTCGTGGCTCATGCCGATGCCCTAGTATGTTGCGAAGGATGACCTCCCGCCTCTCCGTGGAGCCGTCAACGACGCCAAAGCTCTCCAGCGTTATCTCGAGGAAAATCTGCATGTGCCATCAAGCAACATCCTTTTCATCGAAAACGAGAACGCGACTCGCGCAGCCATATTGTCCGGCTTTACATCCCACTTCCTGGAAAATGAGAATATTCCAGACAATGGCGGCGCGACAATGATCTTTTATTTTGCGGGTCACGGCAGCCGAATAGATGGCCCGGGCGATGCCATTGGCCAGGTGGAGGCGATCTGCCCTGTAGATGAGCGAACAGTCGACATCGAGGGCAAATACATCCACGCGATCCCCGACTACGTCTTGGGATGGCTACTGCGAGAGCTTTCTCAGAAGAAAGGAAATAATCTCGTGCGTAGCGAAAACCATAACCCGTATGCTGCGTCTTACGCGGCCATAGACCGTCATATTGGATTCGTGCCATTCAGGTCAGTCGTTTACCTTGACTGCAATCTGCTGCTTTCTGACCCCCAAATCAGGTGGTATGGGACGCGACAATGGCAGGGCCCGCGCTGCACAATCAAGCTCAGTTCCTCTACCCGAAGATCTCGACAGCCACCTCTGGGAAGGCAAAACTGACACCGTGATCAACTACCGCCTGTGGTCTCCCTCTACAACGTCACATATCCTCCTCGCAGCCTGCCGCCAAGATGAAACCGCACGAGAGTGCAAATTCTCACATGGCCACGGCGGTCGTTTCACCACCACACTGCTCTCCTTCTTGCGATCGGCGCCCCTCAGCATCACATATGAAGAGCTCATGAATCGCATGCCGGCGTGGTCTGGGCAAACCCCGCATTGCCACTGCACGGACAACGATCTCAAGCGGCTTATATTCAATGGCAATTACCCTAAAGACGGTCGCCGCTCTGTCCCGCTCGAACCTTGCGATCCTCGACTTACCAGCAGCGATCATCCATTCCGGGTACAGATGGGGACCATGGATGGCGTCGTACCCGGGACAAAGTTCTCTGCCTCCTCACAGGGCAAATTCCTATGCAATTTCTTCGCGCAATCTGTGCTGGTCGGCCATAGCATCCTCATCTGTAGGACCATTCCCGCTGTCGGCATCACTCGCTGGTCCCGCGCCGTCGTGACTGATTGGATGAACAGCGCGATGGTTCTGCGTCTGTACATTCCAGACGGTTTTCCGTACAAGGAATCACTCTTTTCGTCATCAACATCCTTCTCCGGTTTTCAGCCTCCCAAGTTCGTGCAGGCTCAGACACGAGAAGACGCTCAGATTGTCCTGCGCATCGCCGAAGATGAAGGCGTGGAGTATATCGTGGTCGAATCACTTACGCCGACGCTCCTCCAAATTCAGCATGAGACCCGCTTCCGTCTTATCAAAGGCGCCGACGCATACCTCACCGACGCCGTCGACGCTATTGCGCACTTCAACTACTTTTTAGAACGCGCCAACCACGCAGACCGTATCCACGGAATCACGCTCGAGATGCACCGCCTGAAAGGCGAATACCCTCTGCGCGTGCCCGATACCAGCGGAGTCGCGGACGGGAACATGGTCATCAATGGTGCGGCGCGATTCTCATCCATGGACGGGGCCAAGTACGGGTTCACGATCCGCAATTCGTCTGAAGAAGAGCTCTTCCCGTATCTCTTCTACTTCGACCCCGAAACGTTCACCATCCAGGTCAGTCTCTCGCTCCCTAACCGTCTCTCATCGCGGTACTCACTCCCTTCCCCCGCGTAGAAATGGTACGCCCCTGACGGCAGACGCGTCCGCCCTCCCCTCTTACCTGGAGAGATAGTCGCAATCGGCATGGGCGGCGAGCCCGCTTTTGAATTCGCGCTTGATCTCGGGCAGCCCTCCAGCGCTGGATTTTTGAAGCTCTTTGTGACGCAGGAGTACGTCGATCTCGATTGGATCGTCCAGGATACTTCCCCCTTCGAATTAAACTATCGAGGAACGGGACGGGAGACGATGGAGAACGAGGGATTCGACAAGATGCCGACCTGGGACGCGTTGACGGTCGCTCTTACCATGACGGCGGCTCCCAACCCCGACATGATAGTTCATTCGGAGCATAGATTTTCTTTGAAAAACACAAACGTACACTGAAAGCCGACAAATTCATACAAAATAGTACAGTCCGCATCTGTTAAAGTGGCCTGTTCGAAGTCTATGATTATCGCTATGGCGCATTCCCCTGCTCCTCCTCCGCCTCGCTGCCCTCTACACTATCCGGTAAAGGGGACCTAGTACCCTCGCTCTCCCCAGCGTCTTCATCATCATCATCATCAAACTCCTCGTCATCTTCGTCCTCGCCCTCTTCTTCCAGGGACTCTTTCAGCTGCGTTAATCGTCGTTCGTTAGTACTGGAATCCACGGAAACCATATACAAAGATACGCACCATTTCCAGCAGCTCGTGGCACTCGTTGAGATGTGCCATGACAATGCCTTGGCCTTCCGGTATGGACCCGTCGGAGCCGACGAATTTGCCATCCTTGCGCATGGAGTCGATTTGGAAGAGCGCTAGTTGATACTATGCAGTGGGGTGGTCAGCCTCAGTGGATCAGTAGCTTGACCACAGCAAGCAGACGTACAGGGTAGAGGTCGCGTGCGCTAAATGTCCCGCCGTACTTCAGTACCTCATTGAGACACTTCTTCACCGTCGAGAGTTTGTTAGCCTTCGCAGGGGATTGTCAGCACAGACAAGGCAGATGGATATACAGTGACGCACGATAGGCATAAGCTCCTCCGAGACCGGCTCACTCGCGGAGAGCAGTCGATAGATGAGACCATAGCACCGCCGTAAGAGATACAGAAGGATCTATAGGCCGTCAATAAGGCTTGCGGTCCGCGACGGACAGAAGACAAAGACGCACGTATTGCCCAGCCGGCCGTCCGCCCTCCGCATCGAGGAACTTCCCATCAACGCGTAACTTGTCAATTTCCTGCAAAGCAGAGGAATAGTTCCATAGATCCGTCTCCCTCAGCGTCCACCGATGAGTGAGCACGAGACTCTCAAGCTCCGTGCGGATCCCAGAGAGACGCTCATGAATCGGCTTCAGCGTGTCCGGCACATTCTTCGAATCCTCGTGCGCTTTGATCTCCTGCGCGATATCGAAGCACTCTTCGAGCAACGAGGAGCAGATGGCTTGAGAGGCGGGCACGATGCCCCCGGGACCGAGGAACTTGCCGTCCACGCGCTTTGAGTCGATCTTGCGCAATTCCTCCTGGAGAGGTTTAAGCTCTGCTTTATGTGAGCCTTCTTTGGCGGCTAGAGCGACGAGCTGCCGTCGAATGGTAACGAGCCGTTGGTGGATTGGGATGAGTTCTACAGAGAGGACCGAGAGGTTCTCTTCCAGGGACTGAACGATGGCATCTAGCGGGAGGAGCGTTAGTTAGTCAGTCGGCGAGGGCAAGAAGACCGTAGACGGACCGCATTCGTTCAGCTGACGTTCAAGCAGCTTTGTCACCGCGTTCGACTGCTTCCCTTCGTGCTGCACAATTTGTCGTAGGTCACCAATCCGCCGTCGGAAAGGCGCGAGATCCGACTCGTTGTACACCGCGGATTCGTCTATGTGCCGCAATATTTGCTTTGTATTTAGGGTCAGCTGGGTGAACAGAACGTAACATGGGTCGGATACGCACCCGCATGGACGCTATTTGGGAATAAATCGCGGGGATATCGCGTGTTTTGCCAATGGTGAGGTAGAACAACGACAGCAAGCTGAAGACATCGGCAAGGGTGGTGTCGAGTCGATTGTTATAAGTCGTATTGTCGTCGCGGACGTCGTTCAGCTTCGTGACTGTATATAGAGCATGAGGCCAAATGTTAGTAAGTGGGGCTAGATAGACGCACCTTGTTTCACGACGGCCTGATAAAGTGAATTCACATCGGAGGCTTTGATATATTCACCTCGATCCCTCTTCAGCACGGTGAGTCGATTGCGGATGCTGCAAACGGTGTCAGTGCAGCTCTTTCCGAGGCACAGGACGCACAAATCCCGGCAGAAAAGAACGAAACGAGACGAGCTGTAGGATGATTCCTGATTGAATATCCCATCGTTCTCAAGGTGAACGACACGCAATTCACCTGCATCACTTCACAAGATACAGAGCCTTAGCTCGTAGCGTACGAGAAATACGATTACCCCTCCTCTGGGGAATTGGTGCGTCCTGCACGAAAAAACGAGAATACAAACTTGATAACGGCTTCCAAAATAGGGAGTTCTGACACAAAGTAATCAAGCGTTATCCAGCTATTGAAACAGCTTGCTTACCTTCCTGTGGTACCGGGGCCGTCATAATGGAGCCCGTTGGAGGTAAGGATAAAGAGGACGATCGTCCTCAATGTACGGGTCTAAGCGAAGGTTGGCGAGTCACACCGCGTCACACATTGATTCCGAAGGACATTCTCCAGAAATACACGAGATATGATAGGATGGGGGGATAATGAAGTCTACAGTACATACAAAGACCCATCTAAGGCTCGATACAGAGAGGAAGATACAACAATGATGCAAACGAAAGCTCGAGCATGGATAAGTAGAGTGATAGCAAGTCCCCGGAGTCCAATGGATATCAGGTCGTAGTCGCACCCGCAGTCATAGTCAGCACCACCGTCAACGCGTCCCAGGTCGCCAACTTGTTGAACGTCTCCGTGCGCGCCTTCAGTCTCCCAGTGCCCTTGAAATCCGCTTTGAACGGCTCAGTAGTCTGCTTGATCCACCTCAAATCCACATACTCCCGCGTCACGAAGAGCTTGATGAATCCAGAACTCGTCACCTGCCCATCCTCCATCGTGAACTCAAACGCACGCTCGCCGCCCATGCCTACCGTCACGAACCCGTTGGTCTTCAAGGGCGCGGAGTTCCGGCCTTCCGGGGAGTACCATTCCTGGGCGAACGGTGAGCACGACGAAAATACAAAGAACCCACGCAGGCCATAAACAAACGCTGCGTACCTGAATCGTGAACGTCTCCGGATCGAAGTAAAATAGATACGCATAGAGGTCCTCCGGGAATTTGCTGCATATCTTGAAGCCGTATATCGCGTTGTCGTCGGACGCAAACCGCGCCACGTCACCTTGCACCAGATTTCCCCTATCGTCCGGCTCGCGGTGCGGGAAATCGCCCTTCAGACGGTGCATCTCGAGGGTAACGCCCTTGACAGGATCTTCCGCGTTGACGCGGTCGAGGAAGTAGTTGAAATGCGCGACACCGTCGATGGCGTCGAGGAGGTGCGAAGGGTTTGGCGTCATCGGGAAGCTGACTTTATCAAGAGCCTTCCTCATCGTCGGCGTACGCGGCTCCACGACGACCTCGCCCGACTTCCGGTCGACGCTCAGCGCAATCTGGGCGTCAGTAAGCGAGGACGCTTGCACGAATCTCGGCGTCACCGTGCGTGTGGGTGAAAACAAAGCATCGGTGTGGGGGAAATCGCTTGGGGTGTAGACGTGGAGGATCATAGAGTCATTCTTCCAGTCAGATACTTCCGCCCGCGACAGTGCCGGGATGTCTATGAAGGGTCTGTCCTTCTGCCGCAGGATACTATGCTGAGCCAACACGGTATGCGCGACCATAACACATAAGAGGGTGCCATGCAGGTCGTACGCCGTGAACTCGGTCTCGGTGACAACCCCAGCGACGGTGCCCATGTCTACCTTGAACAGCGATGAAATCTCGTCGGCACCAGCGTCGGGGTTGTGCTCCACACCGCCTGGCTGTGTTCGTTTGGGCTCCAGGCTCGTCGGACTGGTGGCTTTAGGGTCGTAGAGAACCAGCGGCACAGAGCGTCTCCCCGCCTTCGGGTAATTCCCATTGAAAACCACCCGCTGAATCCGATCCCCGCCGCAATGTGGCTTCTGATCAGACCACATCGGCACCCGATCGATGAGTTCCTGATACGTGATATGCCCCAACGGAGCCCACCGCAAATTCTCCAGCAAATGCTTCGTGAATCGTCCACCAGGCCTCTTCTCGCCGTACGTGTCACCCAGTTCACGCGCAGTCTCATCCGCTTGACATGCCGCTAGCAGGACGTGCGAGGTCGCGCTAGGTTCCCACATCCTGTACGGCTTTTTCAAGGACTGTCCTTTCCACAGGTGGCTATCGAGTTCCGCTGGGATCTTGGTGGAGTCGGTCTCTGCAGCTCGGCTCTTTCCCTCGCCGCGACGTGCGATACCGCCTGGAGAGAAGTCAGAGCAGATAGAGACGTAGAGGCTGCGTACATACCTGAATGGCAGGAGTCGAGAATGACGGTCTGTTATCGAAAATGAAATTGAGTATCGAAAGACGACGACCACGAAGCGGGACGTACAATATTGGAACCCTTCTTCTGAGACAGCTCCTGCAGCAGCCAACCGAGAACATAGTCAGGTATGCTGTGAATATGTTGCCCTGCGGCGTCTTGCGTGCGCTCATCAACAGGACATATCGTCTCCACCTTCATGTCCCGCGCGATCATGTTACGTGTCGTCGCAGCGCGGCTTCCATGCCCCGCAAAGTAAAAGATCATGGTCGTTTCCCCGCCGTCAGGAATGCGTGAGTTCTCAATGAAGTGCGTTCGGAAGCCCGACATGATTTTCGAGCGCGTCGCGTCCCTGTTCTCGATGGAGAGAATGTTGTCGACTGGGACGTGGAGTACTTCTTCCAGATATTTTCGGAATTCCTTTGCGTCGTTCACAGCGCCGTCCAGAGGCTTGAGCTCGTCGCTCTTGATGTACTGTATCCGACGTTGAGCCAGTGAGTACCGGTGACCAGAGGTGTAGGACGTACATCATTGATACCGATGATGAGCGCAAAAACTGTGTCTTTCCCAGTCAGAATTGCCTCGGATGGTGGAGGGAGCACGACTGTGTGGGTGACAACTAACGGAACGACCGTCATCAGTGGCTGCATTTCGACATCCTCAGTCGGAGCTGAAGACTGTTGTACCACTCTTTTATGCCAGTTAGCAGTGAATAACAAAAGGCATGTACAGACTAACGGGATTTCCACTACCAACGGCGACATTTCAATTTCCACAGAAATGGCCATAGGTTCTTCCATCGTACTGTTTTATCACAAATGAGAGCGGCACAGCAAGACATGGAGAAACTCAACGAAGGCTCCGCCGGCAGTAAAATTTCCTCAGATATAGTATTGGTAGGTGTGTCTACCTTGGGAGGTTTTTCCGTCGTCCTGATTGACGGAAAGGTGAGCAATGGGCAATCAAATAATCAAGTGGCTTACTGGTCTTTATTCGTTTTCGTGGGCGCCTTTTCATTGTCCTGTAGACACGGACAGCAGCGGGAGAGAAAAGACCCCATTTATCCGTTTACGTCTACGTCGTTCTTCGATGTCGGGAGTAATGGGCTCGTAAGCCATTGCACAGTGTTAAATATGGCCCTGCGGGTAGCGTGCTTCAAGGCCACAGTTTGCATGTCTCGCAATCATTGAAGCTGTCAAGGCTGTTGACCGCGACTTGTGTGCGTTGTTTGCATACGACTATCGTTACAAATGGGCGCTCGAGTCCAGCCGGCGATGCCACAGCATCGAGTCCACGTATTCCTGTAAGGCTGAAGCAAACTTCCGGCTGCCTCAGCCTTGACTCGGACTTCATGGTGCATGCACATCGCTAACTTGCAACCACCGAACGGTGACGCAGAGTTCTGGGGAAAGAGCAAGGCTTCGTCCGGCTGGCCGTTTTGCACACTGAAAGACGATAGAAACATTGATATAGAGCCGCCGAAGCCCGACGCAGCATGAAACCTAAAGTGGTGGAAGTTGGAAGGAAGGGAGTCACGCGTGACAATTAGCGTGACGGCGCCTGTTTGGCGTCGGTTCCGGGTTACCCACCTCATTTGCACCACGAGCCCCCGCACTGGCGAGCACCATAGGTGTTGCAGTGCCTGTTGAAGAGACTGGTTTTCACCTCGTTTTCCGGTCATTTCTGAAATCCTTGCGTCGCGGGAGAGGCTTCATACCTCACAGCACTGGACATGAACGATCTAATTTCTTTCAAGCTGTACAACACACGCGTGTCCCGCTGCCTGGAGCCCTGCTCCCATTAGTATTCACGGGTTCATTTCTGAGCTTTTCAGCGATGTTTTTGCCGAAACAATGAATTCATCCTAACGGCAAGCAACCAAGTAAACGGGTACCATTCACTCCATCCAATCCGGCCGAATCTCGACATGATAGAACAAGTAAGAGTTATATTTTACCAAAGGAATGAATTTTGTGCTAGCAGCAAGCAACCAAGTAAACGAGTACCATCCTCTCCACCCAGCCTAACTTGAACCCAATCCCGACATAATAAAGCAAGTAAGTACATACCAGTAAGTATTTGCGATTAAACCAAATTAACTCCCTCACTCATACACTCACAGCCATATCCTGCGCATTAACAGGAAACTGCGTCTTCTGTGGCGGCGGCGTCGTGCACTCAATAATAGGCGCCTCCTCCGCATGTTTTTCGTCCAATGTCACCGTCGAAGTCGACGAATCCAGACGCTGTGGCTGCGCGGGAAGCACCAACTTGGCCATAAGCGCCGGTTTCTCGATAGCGGTGCTCTCCGTCAAGGCCGCGATCTGAGCCTGTCTCTGACGGCGCTTCTCTGCTCTGGGGTTCAGAACCAACGCGCAGGCGAGGACGGACAATTCCAGAACCTGTAGTCGAATCCATTTAGCCGCCATAGAATGCTGAAAAGGAAAGCAAATACGAACCACGATGAGCGTGTAAATTATCCCCGAGACGACGTCGAACTGGCCCTGGAATATAAGCGACAGATCCATGCATATACCTATTAAGGACTCGTAAGTTTCTCTCTTCAAGTTCCCGAGAAACATAAAATACGACTCACCTCCAAAAACATCCAACCAAAGCAGCGTCATCGAAAGCCCAATAACCTCCCTCCGGCGCCAAATCTCAATAAACTGCGGGATCAAACCCACACCAATCATAACGCTACTGAAGATCCCAAAGAACTGCGTCGCATCGTACGCCGCCTTGTTGCCTGCGTTATACGCAGGCCGCAAGGAAAATATCAACATTACTTCGATGGCGGCGAAAACGAGGAAGACGACGAGCGCCATAAAGGCGGACGCCTTCCATGTGCGGCGCGCGCCGTAGTGCTGGCACTGGCAGATTATCGCATGTAAGAAACAAACCAATGGTCAGAGACGAAAACAAGACGAACCTGGCACCACGATATTAAACACAGCGTCCCGAAAAAATGCGGCTCGAGTATAAGAGGAACGGGAAGCTCTTCGAGTATGGTATACGCCGCGAGAAACGGCCATGAGAACGCCCACAGCAGCCTATGGGTATCATACAGTAAGTCAGTCAGCTGCGAAGTGGAGGAAGAGAAAAATAAAACGCGCACATGAGCGCAGGCGAAAGCCCCTCTGTCGATTTTTCCCTCCAGCTTTTCCAGATTTGCGGGACAATGAGGACTATCCAGCATATCGTTCCTATCACAAGGTCAGCTTGCCAGTTTGATCTCGCAACGCAACCAAGGAATGGAGAGGGAAAGTGAGACAAGATCAACACACCTATCGTCCCGAATACATCTCCTAATGCGGGATTTAGCGGCATGGTCGGGTGGCGCTTACGACTGGTAAAAAAAAATAAGACGAAGATTAAGCCGAATGTGAAGATGAAGCGAGAAGCGGGTGGGTGGATGAGAGTGAGGAGACAGGGGTCATTGGCCCAGATTTATAGAACGTTCAGGGTTGAGACATTATTCACCGAGTTTGCCGAAGACCAGAGAGACATCGCGGAATCAAGCTGCGTTCGGCGTGCTCGGGTCCACTCTGACCGCACCTGATGTGAAGTTCAAGAGGACGAAATTCGAACGAGGAGCATCGGAATCAAATTTTGCCAGACTCGAATTTAATTGGTTCAAGGCTTCGTCTCAATCTTCGAAATGGCATCAAGGATTCAGATCAATCCTTCGTCGAGATTCTGAGTAGCAGTCCGTCGTTCACACACACCCAAAGAAAGCAAAAATGTGCAATTTTTATCCAAGTGAGGTGTGAGTTACAACGATACAAAATGGTCCTATGTGCATACTCCAATAGATCGCAGACCCAACGTGTGCATGTAGAGCTAATCCTCCTTCCGCATGGCGTACAAAGTATTCCCGTAATAAGCCCCCGACATCGTCGCCGTGACAGCCAACATGAGCGGAACAGGTCCTTTCGTTATCCGTGGGATGGACGAGATGAGGAGGACGGCGGAGGCGCCTGTACATGTGTGAGTGACGGTTAAAATATAAATAAGCAGAAAAGCAGAGACGCACCGAGAGCGCCCTCAATCCCATTCGGCTGCCCCTTCCTGATTCGGTCTCCGGCCCATAGGTATGCGGCGCCAACGCTGCAGTGAGAGGTGGTGGTAGGTCAGCAGCATCTGTAGAGAGAAGGAAATGAGGTAGGAGAGCCACGCACCCAACGCCCGCGACGAGCGACGGGATGCTGCGAGTTCGCATGAATCCTGTTATTCCACCGAAAGCGCAGAGAGCGCCCATCGTGAGGGCGGGATAGGCAGACTAGTTCGGCGAGGGGCGTTAGCCTGCGGTGCTGTGAGAGCACAGGCTCGACGAACCATGGTAGTACGTAGCTTGGGGGAGGGGGTGTGGAAGGGATGCGGAGTGGTGGTGGTGGGGGAGACTGAGTGTGGGGAAGGCTGAATCGGGAAGGTCGTGTGCCGGAGAGTATTAATCGGGAACACGTCAGCATCAATCGGCCGCGAAGGGCCGAATGTCGCCCTCGACCGCGACGAGCTGACTGGGGAGCGGGCGAGAACGAGGGCGAAGGTAAGACGCGTAATGTCATTGCTAGGCTGCCGCGCTTCATACTTTCTTCTAGCGCAGAACCCTTAGAACACTTGAAATTCTTCTCCTTCTCTGCCGCAAAACCGGTAAGCCTCATAAGATCGCAGCTTCGGAATCCTATCGTTACAAGCTCGTGGAAGAGGAAGAAGAACAATCAATATCTCCTACATTGTTCCAAGCCATTTAGTACAATTCACGCCCGTAATAAAATCCGACAATAGCAGAAGACACAGCGAGCAGTTTAGGAATGGGGCCTTTTGTCACCCGTGGCAGCGAAGAGAGGGTCAGGAGAGCAGAAGCCACTACAACGCGATCGTATTAAGTCGTTTGCTCTCCAATTTGAGGGAAATTGACTCACAGAATGCGGCTTGCAGACCTTGCGTGCGGGCGTCGAGAATCTGAGTACCACTCCATATATATAGCAGGCCAGCACTGTCGAATACGCGGTTATTCAGAGTATTCTACGGCGTAAAACAGAACGGAAACGCACGATACACCAGCAAGTAGCGACGGCAAGGAACGTTTGGTGAAAAACGCCATACTTCCTCCGATGACACACAAGCCACCCATTCCGAGCGCGGGATAAGCGGACTAGGCGGGGAGGTCAGGCTTGTATCGATGGTAGACCACAGTTGAATGGCACCATTGAAGCTGGAAAGTCAAAGTCTGACAAGAAACTTGAGAAATTTGGGAGAGGACAAGTCGAAATTCCCACGGAAACACGTGCGCAGATCCAGGGACCAGCTTTAACTTACCCCCAACCATTGCCTTCTTCATCCTCTCGCAATGGAACATCCCAATCCTCTTATACCAGTTTATCGGCCTACTCGCCGGACATACTCCCTCACTTGTATCGTGCGCCCTGGTTGCGCGTTCTTGGCAATTCCCCGCACAATCCCTTCTGTTTCGCGCCCCGACTTCCACCAATGGCTCCCTACGGCGCAAAGCCCACATCCTACACCACCTCTGCGACACCTTGGAGCAAAACCCTCATCTGCTGCCCTATATCCATAATCTCCATCTCGTGTTCGCTCTGTCTCGAGAATCATCGCAGTTGCTAACAAAATTATGCGACCTCCAGTTTACACGCTTGGAGAATCTGTCGATGGATTTCGTAGACGGCGACATTCCCACGCCTGCAGGAATCTCGCTCTTGAGCCTGCCTACGCTGCGTAGTCTGAAATTAGGCATAAATTTTGTCGTATCTGCTTCGTCGATCAGGTCCTTGTTTGAGGAAGGCTGGGCACCATCAATCGAACATCTCGAGCTTGCGTTTTCAGAAACGCTGATCAAGGAGATGGTATCCCTCTTATCCCCACGTCCCCATGTGCGCTGCCTCAAACCAGAGACACTCTGCCTAGATGCTTGCGGTTGGCCCATATCCATGTGGTCAACTGCCCTCGATTTCCTTTCCATCGAGCTCTTTGGATTGAAAACCATCAATATTCTCGCGGCGGACTTCTTCCCATGGCAGAGAACATTCACCGAAAAAATTTCTTGTCTTCAAATCTCCGTCGCCACGGTACATATCCGCTCCTGCTCATTCTTGTCATGTTCTCTGACAGTTCACAGCATGATATGGTTCCCCTTGACCTCACCTCATTTCCAAATCTCTCTGTGTTGCACGTGCATGTTGCACATAGAATCTCCTCTGTCATCTCCACAACTCTCTGCTCCATTTCATCAAAACACTCAATCCACACAATCAAAATTGCCTTCCGGGGTATTCCACGCCATCCTTCAGCTTCAGCATGCGCACAGCTCGACTCGGTTCTGTGCTCTCTGCCCTTATCTCCTGGTCCGAGCATCGAGTTTGATTACGCAAGAGGCCAAGATGATTTGACAGATTTCTTTCCGAATTTATGTGCTGGAAACATGGTCAGTAGTTGTGTGTTGGTGTATAATGGTTTTAGTCATTGGATTTCAGCCTAAGGTGACTCGGGAGAATGTTGAGTGGAGGGCCACTCGACAGTTGTCTGTCTTGGCTACTTTCAAACAATGAAGAAATAATCCAAAACTTGGGTTTTGAACCCTTTGAAGGACTCGATAAAATATAAAAATCAAAATATACTGACCTGAAAAATTGGGATTGGATCCAATTCTATAATTTGTACTACATATTTCAAGAGCGCTGCAAATTCGGTTTTTTGAAGTAAAGAGATAAGTTTGTCCAGTAGGTTACTTTCTTGAGGCTTCAACGCTTGAAAGCCTTTGAAATAAACAATCACAAATCTTCTCCTCAAGGCTCGATCTCGTTCGTCCATGTCTCGCTTCGTGCGCGCCTCCAAATATCGGTAGGTAATCGTATGCGCGTCTGTGATATATCTCATCTATCTGCGGTAATCCAGCCACGTTTTCGGCCAGCCAGCAAAGAAAGAACACGGCCTCGAGAATGTCAAAGTTACAGGCAGCGCTTGGGACACCAATGTCGTGGCAGCGTCGGGGGTGAAGTCTCTTCAAAAATCCAATAGCAGCAGCTCTCTCAGTCGTCGCAGGAATATCTCAGCATCAACTGGAACGCTTCTGGGGGCGGCGCATTCGCCATCGTGCCTCTACCTTCGCCTTTCAATGCTACGCCGGGATTTACCTACAAGTTGCCTGACAGTCTGCCTTTGGCGCGCAGCCACACTGCGCCTGTGCTAGACACCGACTGGTCTCCGCACAACGACCGTGTTGTCGCGTCTGGAGGCGAAGACGGTAAGGTGATGATCTGGAAGGTCGATCCGAATACGTTTGATGGCTGGGGGCTTGAGGGTGCGTTCAATGAAAGTAACGGGTTCATATGAGTTGCTGAGTGAAATTTCTAGGCTGGACGCCCACCGACTTCGACCCTGTCGCGCGCCTCGACGCTTCCGCTCGTAAAGTTGGTCAAGTCATGTTCCATCCAACGGCTTCGAATGTTCTGGCTAGTGCGTCGGGAGAGCACGTCATCAAGGTGTGTTTCTCGCCTATTGCTCCAACAGTTACTCTGCGAAAGATGGACATTTCACAATCTCGAGCGAAGCTCAATGCCGCATTTTGTGATCTGATTTCTTGAGATCACCATTCTTCGACGCTCGCAGGAGTGTATTCGAAGCCTCCGGCGCGATTTAGCTCCAGAATCGCAGGTGTCTGTCGTGCCCAAAACTAGAGAACGATACACCTCACTTTGCCCCGTCGGCGGATTCGGCTTCGGGCAATGGTGATCTCGAAACGAAGACTCCAGTGCCTGCGCTTGAACACTGGAGTAGATTCGTAGCCGCGGCCGCGAGTCAGCTCCAGAACCGCAAGTGTCTCTTGTACCCAAAGTTGGAGAAAGACACACGTTCACTTTGCCCGGTCGGCGGATTCTGCTCCGCTCTCAGACCTGCGGGCACTGGTGATCTTGGAAAGTAGACACCAGTTCCAGCGCTTAGGGACCGCGACCCGAACCGCGCCCGAAATTCGAAAGCGCCTCTCGTTCTCAAACAGCCGCCCCCCACTGCGTACTAACCACAACCAAACAGATCTGGGACCTCGCCGCCCCCGAAGACCCCCGCGTGACCCTCACCGGCCATGGCGACGCCATCCAATCCCTCGCCTTCAACCCCACCGGCACCCTCCTCGCCACCACCTGCCGCGATCGCAAGCTCCGCCTCTTCGACCCCCGCGCCGGTTCCGACGCCGTCCGCACTGCAGACGGCCACGGCGGCATCAAGGGCTCGCGCGTCGTCTGGATGGGCGAGCACGACCGCATCGCCACGACCGGGTTCAGCAAGATGAGCGACCGGCAGGTGGGCGTGTGGGAGACGGGCGCGTTGGGGAATATCAAGACTATTGTGCTCGACCAGAGTGCGGGTGTGGTGATGCCGTTTTGGTCAGATAACAATATTTTGTTTTTGGCGGGCAAGGGGTGAGTGGTGTCCTTTCTCTTCGTGATCTTTTTCTGACGAGGGGAATGTAGAGATGGTAATATTCGGTACTATGAGTACGAGTCGGACGCGCTATACGCGCTCTCGGAACACAAATCCTCCGACCCCCAACGCGGGATGTGTTTCCTCCCGCGTCGCGCGCTCAACGTCAGCGATTGCGAGATCGCGCGCGCGTACAAAGTTGCTGGGTCGAGTATCGAGCCGATCGCGTTTATCGTGCCGAGGAAGGTGCGTGGTATCCCCTTCGCCCTTCCTTCCTTCATCTCTTTCTTTCTCTCAACCAATGCTAACAAACACGCTACGCAGGCCGACTCCTTCCAATCTGACATCTTCCCCCCTGCCCCCTCGTCCGAACCAAGTCTCAGTGCCGCTGAGTTCTTCTCTGGGAAATCCGCGCCTCTGCGTTTAGTGAATCTGCAGGATGGAGTGAGTTTTGCGGGGAAGAACGCACCTGCGCAGTCGTTTGCTAGCCCGACTCCGACACCCGCGCCAGCGGCGGCGCAGATCAAGGTGGAGGCGAAGGTGGATATTCCTGCGCCCGCACCGGCACCGACGAGGACGTACAGTGCGGCTACGCCGGAGCCGATGAGCGCGAGGCAGGCGAGTGTTGATGTGCGTGTCTTTCTTTCCTCGCTCCTGCTTCCCTTCCTCCGCTTGCTTACTCCTGCCTTCTTCGTACAGTCATACTCTGCTCCCTCGCCCGCGCAACCCACGCCCCCTTCCTCCTCCTCGTACTCTAACTCGTACTCGCAGCCGCCTCCCCCGCAAGCCAATGACGGCGCGCTAGCGGAAGAGAACGCCCGTCTGACGGGCGAGTTGCGGGAGGCGTATGCGAAGATACGGACGCTGGAGTTGGAGCTGGAGGGGGTGAGGGCGAATGCGAGGAAGGCGGCGCAGGCGTTGTTGGAGGGGTAGACGAGGCGAGGTGGGGGGTTTGGATTTGGTGCGGGGAAGCCGGAGATGCTCAGGCTTGGGCTTTTGGAGGAAATGGGCAGAACGAATCAGTGTAAATACTGTAGCTGTGTCACTGGGCAACTGAGGAACAGGAACAGGGTGGAGCAGGGGGGACGCTGATGGACGTAGATACTGGGTGTACTCAAGCTGTTGTTGTGGCGATAATTATTTGGAATTTCTTTCGTCGACCCTCTGTCGCTACCCACGCAATCGCCGTGACATATGACAACGGTCACACGCCTGCCGGGTGCCTTCTTGATGCCTTCTCCTTAACGTTCTACAAGTGCTCACCTGCGGATCTGACTACTATGTCGTTTGAAGGCAATTCTTTGCCCGAAAGAGCGTTAAAGCGTCACAAATAGCAGACTTTCATTCACTCGGAACTGGAGTTGAATCTGAAGTTGCCTCGAATCATGGACTCTCCTCACAATTCCAGCGGAACTCTGGCTGTATCAAGGCTGTATCTAGAAAGTTTTCAGACGCTGCAGGGAGTTGACATGAATCTGTAGCGTGTGCGACATCTGGTATATCTCACTCGTCCCGAATTCCGATGCAAGGATCATGTTTTCTATCCATAGCGCCGCATCGATTTATTTGCTGTCTAGCCTGGCGACTCCCTCGTGTTCCAACACACCTTGTCTCCTACTACGTTCTCTCCTCGCTAGCATACCCACCTCGCATCGTCTATGGCCTTTCCTGCCGTCCCTAACTTGAACTTAGACTTCCATGGTGCACTTGATGTCCACTGAAAACCAAACTTTATATCTGATTGCGAGATACAGGCGGCACCGGTGGCGGTGGTGGAAACTCTAACGAACACGGTGGGCAAGGCGGGATAGGCTACGGCGCTTCGTTGATTGCCAACTACTATCTCAACGGTGGAAGTTCAAGTCGCAGGTTGGATCGTCCGGTACACTTAAATCTTTGTCATGATACAGGCAGTCAGCGACATCTCGTATTATACAGATATTCTCGATTGACGACGAAGAAGTGCTTTCGGACTGCCAGGTTTACTGCCGTCAGATGCTTTCTAGAGGACGCGGACTTCCACTGTATGACCCTGTCCCACAAGGCAGCCTGCCTAAGGAGTTTCAATCTTGCGGTGTCTCAATCGGCGACGTTGGATGCGTAACGCCGGAAGGAGAATTCGACTTTTTCTTCAATGTCTTCCTTCCCCCCCAGCATCCCATCAATGCGTACGGGACTCCTCCAGGATTTGAACCCCTCCCAATGTACCAGCCACAGGATGTATTCCTCCACTATGAGAACGGAGGCAGTGCCATTTCGACGCGTAATGTTTCACGAGTGAACATTCAAATGTTCACTCACACTGTTGCCGAGTAAGTCTTCATTCATTGCATCGATGCAGACTGCAGTTAAAAAGATCTGCTTTCACAAGCGCGTTTCCAGGAAGCGACTTTGTTTTCAGTTGTGACGCTAGCAGTGGCGCTGTTATCGCCTACCCGCACGGTGCCCACGTTAAAAAGCTTCGAAATACAACTGCTCTGAATGCCTATGCTGTCAAGAACGGTCTCGCTTGGTACAAATACATCAAAAGTGCATCTGGCAGAGGACGATACCTAGAGAACGGCGCGCTTTACCTTGTCATAGGGCATGAGAAAGCTTTGTCGTGGGGTATGGCGTCCTATCACAGAACGGATAAGGCGTTCCAGCTCGACTTCAAAATGAGTGCTGATCGTTATTCTTGGAGTGGTGTCATAGGACAAAAAAATCCCTCGGTGGGAAAAAGTCATTACCCCTTTTCATCCACTTTGAACCATACCACTTTTATCCACGGGTTGTCCATTTCCATCCAGCAAGCGCTGTGGCAGAAGCTGGTCAGACGGACCGCTGCTACGACTTCACCCATAATCGGTGTGCGATCTAGCCTTAAAACTTTCAAAGAAGTTAGCCTGGTCCCAAGCCGGTCTTGCTGGCTATTCTCTATACTGAGGGGCTCGCACACGGGTCGAAATCGCCACAGCGAGGAACCTAAACAACGGATGCCTTCATCGGTTCAGCCCACTAATCAAGTATTGTCTCGCTAATGTTTCAGTATTAGATGTTCACTAATCATTGCAAGATTTCTAATCCCTCCAGACTCATAAATGAATACATTCTCCACAACGTGAGACTGCATAAAATTTCGATCGTTTCGTTGACGTTTTGGTCCAGACTCCAAATGCAGCGGTTGTTGCAAGCCATGACGATAACTGGCGTAACATTCTAGAAGATGTGAGTGTTTCCTGGGTCATAGGTTCTAAAGTGATGATTCGAACTGAGGCGATATCTAGTGCTCAGAGAACATGACAATTTCGGACTTCTTGCAATCTGTCGAGAATCAGTTCTCTATCGAAGAAAAGAATGGTAAGCCCCTGAAATCGTATCACCTCTTGCTACTATTCTACCACAGGCGGCGCGTTCCTGATAGAAAGGTTCCCTGATCGAGTCATATTTGCTCCACCATCCGAGCCGACTCTGACCGGGAAAGACACGGTTTTTGCGCTCGTTGTTGGAATCAACGATGTACGTCCTTCACCTCCGGTCATCGGTATGGAATAGCTCAACATTTGGTGAAGTACATGAAGAGCGACGAGCTCAAGCCTCTGGGTGGCGCTGTGAACGACGCAAAGGAATTCCGAAAATATCTGGAAGAAGTACTCGACGTCCCAGTCGACAACATTCTCTCCATCGAGAACAGGGAGGCGACGCGCACGAACATCATGTCGGGCTTCCGAACGCACTTCATCGAGAACTCGCGCATTCCTGACGGCGGGGAAACGACCATGATCTTCTACTTTGCAGGTCATGGAAGCCGCGCTGCGACGACTCGTAACATGACGGCGCGGGATATGATGGTGGAGACGATATGTCCTGTTGACGAGCGAACGCAAGACGCTGCAGGGCACCATATTCACAGCATACCTGACTATGTTCTCGGTTGGCTGCTGCAGGAGCTGTCTGAGAAGAAGGGTTCTAATATCGTACGTCCCGCTTCGCGGTCGTTGTCGCCGTTTGTCGAGACTCATTTTCGATCAGACGGTCATTCTCGATTCCTGCCATTCAGGTAATATGTATGCAGCCTCTACCTCTCTATCTGCTCTGATTTCTCCTTAGGCGGAATCGCCCGTCGCGGCGAGGGAAAGAGCCGAGCTGCAGAGACAGACTCCACCAAGATCCCAGCGGAACTCGATAGCCACCTGTGGAAAGGACAGTCGTTGAAAAAACCGTACCGCATGTGGGAATCTACCGCTACCTCGCATGTCCTGCTAGCGGCATGTCAAGCGGACGAGACTGCGCGCGAACTTAGTGACATGTACGGCGAGAAGAAACCCGGGGGACGGTTCACGAAGCATTTGCTGGAGAATTTGCGGTGGGCTCCGTTGGGGCATATCACGTATCAAGAGCTCATCGATCGGGTGCCGAGGTGGTCTGATCAGAGACCGCATTGCGGTGGGAGTCGGATTGAGCGGGTCGTTTTTAATGGGAATCATCCGAAGGCGGGGAGGCGGTCTGTACCGCTAGTTCCCTACGACCCTGAAGCCACCAGTCCGACGAGCCTCGAGCCCAAACGACCACAGCTAGGCGGCGTGGAGCCCAACCTCGACGCTGGCGCCGAGGCTATCTCATCGCTGTACAAGGTGGACATGGGCACGGTCGCTGGTGTTATGACCGAGACAGAGTTCACGGCGTATGACATACACGACAAGGCCTTATGTGTTATGGTTGCACATACTGTGTTGGCTCAGCATAGTATCCTGCGGCAGAAGGACAGGCCATTCATAGAGATCCCGGCACTGTCGCGGGCGGAAGTATCTGACTGGAAGAACACCTCTATGATCCTCCACGTCTACACCCCGGACGATTTCCCCCACACCGATGCTTTGTTTTCGCCCACGCGGACGGTGACGCCTAGATTCGTGCAAGCCCCTTCGCTTGCTGACGCACATATTGCGCTGAGCGTCGACTTGAAGTCAGGCGAGGTCGTCGTGGAGCCGCTTACGCCGACGATGAAGAAGGCTCTTGATAAAGTCAGCTTCCCGATGACGGCAAATCCTTCGCACCTCCTCGACGCCATCGACGGGGTCGCGCATTTCAACTACTTCCTCGACCGCGTCAATACGGAAGATCCTGTCAAGGGTGTTACCCTCGAGATGCACCGTCTGAAGGGCGATTTTCCGCACCGCGAGCCGGACGATAGGGGAAATCTGGTGCAAGGTGACGTCGCGCGTTTTACGTTCGACGCGAACGCGATATACGGCTTCAAGATATGCAGCAAGTTCCCGGAGGACCTCTATGCGTATCTGTTCTATTTCGACCCGGAGACGTTCACGATTCAGGTACGCAGCGTTTGTGTCTGGCTCGCGTCGGTTCTTGTATTGTCGTCAATTGTGCTCACCATTCGCCCAGGAATGGTACTCTCCAGAACGCCGGAACTCCGCGCCCTTGAAGACCAACGGGTTCGTGACGGTAGGCATGGGCGGCGAGCGTGCGTTTGAGTTCACGATGGAGGATGGGCAGGTGACGAGCTCTGGATTCATCAAGCTGTTCGTGACGCGCGAGTTTGTGGATTTGAGGTGGATCAAGCAGACTACTGAGCCGTTCAAAGCGGATTTCAAGGGCACTGGGAGACTGAAGGCGGGGAAGGAGGCGTTCAACCGGTTGGCGACGTGGGACGCGCTGACGGTGGTGCTGACCATGACTGCGAGTGCGAGTCCGACAAAGCCTCCCATGGTAGAGGCACCTACTCTCTCCGAGGACATTTTGCTCCCGGTGGAGGCTTCGTTGAGTTTTTCCCTATCTCTGCTTGCTATGTGCTGATTTTTCCATGGTCGAAAAGTGCGATTGAGAATCTTCCTACTGTTCCTGAGAAAATAGAACAGCCTTCACTGGAGATGGGAGCGTCGTTGAGTCTTTCAAAATATGTCTTAGTGTGCAGCTCTCATTTTGCAATAAAACAGTACGATGAAAGAACCTGCCGTCGCCATTTCCGGAGAGATCAAAATGTCGCCGTCGGTAGTGGAAATTCCGTTGAGTCTCTGCTGGCCTTTTTTATCCACTGCTAACTGGCATAAAGAGTGGTGGAACATTCTTCAGCTCCTGCTGAGGATGTCGAAATGCCGCAACTGACGATGGTCGCTCCGTTGAGTCTCTGCCTTTCGCGCCTCGTTATTCTGTGCTTACTAGTCCATGGTCAAAAGAGTTGTGCAAATACCCTCGATTGTCCCTACCTCAGGCACGCTCGCTCCACGATCCGACCCGACTCTGGCCGGGAAAGACACGGTTTTTGCGCTCATTGTCGGTGTCAACGATGTACGTCCTTCACAGGCTCTGGTCACCGATATGCGCTCCCAACGTTTACGTTTGGTGCAGTACCTCAAGAGCGATGAGCTCAAACCTCTGGACGGCGCTGTGAACGACGCCAAGGAATTCCGAAAGTATCTGGAAGACGTACTCCACGTCCCAGTTGACAACATCCTCTCCATCGAGAACAAGGACGCGACGCGTTCGAAAATCATGTCGGGTTTCCGAACGCACTTCATCGAGAACTCGCGCATTCCGGATGGTGGGGAAACGACCATGATCTTTTACTTTGCGGGTCATGGAAGCCGCGCCGCGACGACTCGTAACATGATGGCACGGGATATGAAGGTGGAGACGATATGTCCTGTTGACGAGCGAACGCAAGACGCTGCAGGGCATCATATTCACAGCATACCTGACTATGTTCTCGGTTGGCTGCTGCAGGAGCTATCTCAGAAGAAGGGTTCCAATATTGTACGTCCCGCTGCGTGGCTGTTGTGGTCTCGCGATACTCACTTTCGACACAGACCGTCATTCTCGATTCCTGCCATTCAGGTATGCATGCAGCTTCTGCGCGTCTATCTGCTCTGATATCTCTTCAGGCGGCATCGCACGTCGCGGCGAGGGGAAGAGCCGAGCTGCAGAGACCGACTCCTCCAAGATCCCAGCTGAACTCGATAGCCACCTGTGGAAAGGACAGTCCTTGAAAAAGCCGCCCCGGATGTGGGAACCTGGCGCGACCTCGCATGTCCTGCTAGCGGCGTGTCAAGCGGACGAGACTGCGCGAGAACTGGGTGACATGTACGGCGAGAAGAGACCTGGTGGGCGTTTCACAAAACATTTGCTGGACAATCTGCGGTGGGCTCCGTTGGGGCATATCACGTATCAAGAGCTCGTAGAGCGGGTTCCGAGGTGGTCTGATCAGATGCCTCATTGCGGCGGGAGTGAGACTAAGCGGCTGGTTTTCAATGGGAATTATCCGAAGGCGGGGAGGCGGTCTGTACCGCTAGTTCCCTACGACCCTGAAGCCACCAGTCCGACGAGCCTCGAGCCCAAACGACCACAGCTAGGCGGCGTGGAGCCCAACCTCGACGCTGGCGCCGAGGCTATCTCATCGCTGTACAAGGTGGACATGGGCACGGTCGCTGGTGTTATGACCGAGACAGAGTTCACGGCGTATGACATACACGACAAGGCCTTATGTGTTATGGTTGCCCATACCGTCTTGGCTCAGCATAGTATTCTGCGGCAGAAGGACAGACCCTTCATAGATATCCCGGAACTCTCACGGGCGGAAGTATCTGACTGGAAGAACACCTCTATGATCCTCCACGTCTACACCCCGGACGATTTCCCCCACACCGATGCTTTGTTTTCGCCCACGCGGACGGTGACGCCTAGATTCGTGCAAGCTCCCTCGCTTGCTGACGCACAGATCGCGCTCAGCGTTGACCCGAGGTCGCGCGAGGTCGTCGTGGAGCCGCGTACGCCGACCATGAGGAAGGCTCTTGATAAAGTCAGCTTCCCGATGACGTCCAACCCTTCGCACCTCCTCGACGCCCTCGACGGGGTCGCGCATTTCAACTACTTCCTCGACCGCGTCAATACGGAAGATCCTGTCAAGGGTGTTACCCTCGAGATGCACCGTCTGAAGGGCGATTTTCCGCACCGCGAGCCGGACGATAGGGGAAATCTGGTGCAAGGTGACGTCGCGCGTTTTACGTTCGACGCGAACGCGATATACGGCTTCAAGATATGCAGCAAGTTCCCGGAGGACCTCTATGCGTATCTGTTCTATTTCGACCCGGAGACGTTCACGATTCAGGTACGCAGCGTTTGTGTCTGGCTCGCGTCGGCTCTTGTATTGTCGTCAATTGTGCTCACCATTCGCCCAGGAATGGTACTCTCCAGAACGCCGGAACTCCGCGCCCTTGAAGACCAACGGGTTCGTGACGGTAGGCATGGGCGGCGAGCGTGCGTTTGAGTTCACGATGGAGGATGGGCAGGTGACGAGCTCTGGATTCATCAAGCTGTTCGTGACGCGCGAGTTTGTGGATTTGAGGTGGATCAAGCAGACTACTGAGCCGTTCAAAGCGGATTTCAAGGGCACTGGGAGACTGAAGGCGGGGAAGGAGGCGTTCAACCGGTTGGCGACGTGGGACGCGCTGACGGTGGTGCTGACCATGACTGCAAGTGCGACTACGACCTGATCTCAACTAGACCATTTGGACTGCAATTCTTGCTATGACTCATACATATCTAGATTCTGAATTTGGCGCGTTCGTTTGCATGATTATTTGTATAGTGGTTTCTTACTCACTGTATCGAGCCACCTGCGAAAAGGAGGCCGCGAAGAAGTTGGCGCCTGAACTTGGTGACATATTTGGCGAGAACATAAAGCTGATGGGCGGCTCATGATTTATGAAGCATTTGCTGGAGAATTTGCGGTCGACTTTGTTGGGAAATTTCAAGAGCTCGTGAATCGGGTGCTGAGGTGGTCTGATCAAGGGCCGCGTTGTGATGGAGCCTACGGGAGCTATATTGAAGAGCTTGGTCTCAATGGGCATAAGAAGCTACCAAAGGGCAGGGAACAATCTATACCGCTGGTTCCGTACACGCCTGAAGTTGCAAGTGCGACGAGTCTCAGAGGTAACGGGTCGCAGCCCAGCGCTGTGGTGTATCGCGGGAGTAGCCTAAGCTCGAGGATGCGGTCGACCACACATATATCATCGCGGTTCATGGTAGACATGGGCACCGTCGCTGGATTCAGACTTCCGAGAAATCGCAAGTACTGTTTTGCATTCAATCCTCCCCACCCCCACCCCTCCTCCTCCTCACCTTCCCGGCCTCCCTCCACCTCCTCTTCCACCCCTGCGTCAGCCCCACCTTCTCCCCCTCCCACTGCGCGCGGATCTCCGCGTCCGTCTGCGTTTTGTAGAAGCCGTGGTCGGTGCGACTGAATGCGAAGGAGGAGGTGGGGAAGAACAACGCCTCCTTCGGATCGAGTGTTATCGAGATGTATGAAGGGGCGAGCGGCTCGGGTTCTGGGGCTTGGTGATGGGGAACGGGAGCGGGAATAGTAGAAGAGGGGACGACGAGCTCGTCGTCCAGCTCTAGATCCAGATCCAAGTCGAGGTCGAGGTGGCCGAGGAGGGAGAAGGATGCTGTGGGATGATGTGTCGTTAGCAGTCGGACCGGAGCGAAAACGGGGAGAGAGCAAACGTACCCTCAGGTGCCTTGGCCGCGAATAGATCTTTCAGTTTTGTCGCTTGCGTCGGTGCTTTTTGTTGAGGGGCGGGCGGCATCTCTTCTTCCTCGTCTCCCTCCTCAACCTCTACGACCCCTGCGAATGGAAGCACATCATCCCCATCCACCTCCATCGGGACGTACTCCACCCCGTCTTCCTCCCCTCCGACATAACCCCCGCCGCCACCCACTTTGAGCAGCT
Organism: Favolaschia claudopus; assembly: GCA_037176885.1. Lineage (NCBI taxonomy): Eukaryota > Fungi > Basidiomycota > Agaricomycetes > Agaricales > Mycenaceae > Favolaschia > Favolaschia claudopus. Next base: position 680,366 of record JAWWNJ010000034.1, on the reverse strand, counting down.
CCACTTCGTCTACGTCTGACCCGACGCTCTCGCGGCCGACCCAGTCAGCGTCGGAACGCGAGCCGAAGAGGGATTGGAGGAGGGCAAGGGAGTGGGTTTTTTCGCTGGTTAGGTCGACGTCGGGAGAAGCGGGGGTGGAGGTCAATGGTGTGGATTTTGGGGGTGCGAGAGAGGGTGGGGGAGGGGTAGGAGATGGGATTGATGCAGGCGGCAGCTTTTGCGTGACTGTTAGGGATCGAGCAGGTGGAGGAACCACTTCCGGTGGTTCTTCTTCTTCTTCCTCGTCCGCGCTATCACTCGATTCATCGCTCCCAACGACATCCTCATGCACCGGCATCTGCCCAGCATTCTCCAGAAACACACCTTTGAGGTGCACGCTCCCCCACCTCGTCGGGTCGATCGTGCGTCTCCGAGCACGCGAGTCTGGATCTCTTCGCTTTTTTGGCTTTCCCGTGTCAGTTTTCTTGACGACGGAGACGAGTGGAGGAGGAAGTGGGTGCGCGGGACGCATACGCAGCGGTCGCACGATGCGGCCCATTTCGGTGACTTTCCAGCCTGGACGATTAGCGGCGGTGTCAGGCGATACAAGGGTCATGTCGTCTGCTTGGACTGCACCGCGTTTGCGTTTGCGTTTTGGGGGAGGGGGGTCGGCGGTGTTTTCTGTCGCGATTCTGGAGGATGGATAGTTAGTATATAGTGCGTAGATGCGATCACAGAATCGATGGCGCGTTTCCAAAGTCAAAATTTGGGTATGGCTTGAACTCCCACTTGACGATCCACTGGTGAGACCGGGAAGCCAAGTGGCGGCTAGTCAAGCGATGGCCTGGTTTCATGTGAACATGACCAGAGGTGAATTGGAGCCCGAAATGGTGCAGGCAATAGTATCGAGGTAGCCCAATTTCACCTCGACTTTGCCCCGACTTCGACCCCAACTCGATCCGACCCAAAGTGGGGCATGATACTACGCACGCCTTTCTACCCGGAAATCGGTCCAGGTTAAGACGGTGGTGTTTTTAGGAGACGGAATCGCATCCCAACTTCGAATTTGGGTATAAACTCCACTCCACCTTGAGCCCCAACGTGGGACGAAGGTGAAAACCAAGTTGAGCCACCGTGAACGCAGTCCCCAGTTTGCAAGGTGGGGGGTGATGTAAATCGGGAAGCAAGAGCCCTGCTTGCATCCCAACTCTAGAATCGGAGCCAAAACCTCTAATGCTCGACTCCATGTCTGGTTTGACTCCGTTTTCGAGTACCCGCCTTCATGGCAGGTCCGTCCAACTTGAATCCCAACATCCAGCCTCAAGTTGGATCGAGTTGGAGGTCACACCAATATTTGGATATGCTTGAAAAATACCAAGAGAGGCACGCACCGCTGCGAAAAATCTGGTTTTGCGTCCCCCACCCGTACTTTGACGCCCTTCCAAATAGATCCGCTTAACGAGCTTACGCCTAGACAATAAAAAAATTGTCAGAAAGCTTCAAATACCGCTCAATTTGCTAGTCCTACAACGAGAGATCCCCGCCTCTGAGCCCTCAAGGCTGATGTATGCAAATTTTCGAGGGACGCCGACTCCATCCAGTTTCCCGAGTCCTTCGACAGATTTTACCGTAGCAAACTTGCCAAAATGAGCAGTCAAAGCTTTTTCCAGATCTTCTGGACCATTTGCTGGCACCGAAGGCGCGAACGAGATGTGCAAACGTTTTGTGAGGGACGAGGAGGAAGCAGACATGTGACCGTGACGATGCTCGGTCACGTTGACGTGACACTAAAACCCTAACCCCACAGGACCGGTGAAAATGCCATCAGAGGTCGGATCCGAAAATCCGCCTCCGCAAAATCTTGTCCGGACTTTCTCGTTCGCGCCTTCCCAAAATCTTGTCCGGACTACGGCTCAGACCCTCGAAATTTCGCACTTTCTTGTCCGGACTCTGCTCCGAGTTCAAAAAATCGCCAAAAAATCACCGAAAATCCAGAAAAATCGCAAAATAAATGGTCTAAGGTATCTACCCCTCCTCGTCATCGTCGTCTTCAAGATCTATTGCGCTGATACTTGCCTGGCCTTGCCGCTGTACAGTGTTTAACGCTATCACTGCCCGAATCAGACCACCCTTCTCCTTTTGCAGCTCCTTGTATTTCAAGGTCATCGCAGAAGAAATCTCGACAAGATGTTGCTTGGGATTGACTTTATCGGGTAGACGCAAGAGAATCGAGCCGCTTGGAAGGTGAGCAAATCGAGAAATACCCAGGTTTCCTGTTGATGAATGCAAACGCTGGAAGGTCCGACCTCCACCGCTGTATGCGAATGTCTGGAGCAATGCATAGGACACACGGCCGATGGAGTCTACACTGGCAACGTAGTCGTGCTTGCCAGCTTTCCCCCCACCCCGCGCGTACAATGTAATCACTATCTCACAGTCAGTGCATCGTCTGAATCTGAAAGAGACGAGCTTACCTCTGGCAAGTAATACTGTAGCATTTCGTTCAATTAGTAGTGTCACTTGTCACAGACCCGAAATCCTACGAAAATTTTCGTAAGTCACAGGGTCACAACAGGGTCCTACCAAAGGTCCCTGCCTGTCCCACGCATTTTGGCGCGTTTTTGGGCCCAAAAGGGGGGTAAAATACGAAAATTTTCGTAAGTCACACTGTCCCAAGGCCTCCTTACTAAAGGTCAAGTTGGTAAGAGGTGTCACAGCCCAAATGGCCTTACTAATTGAACGTAATACTACAGTATTTCCTTGTTCTCGACAACAAAAGCCCAATCGTCGGCTTTCAAAGGTGTCAATGGTGCGATACCGGCCTCCTCAACATCAGTGCGACAATGGAGTGTTTGGAGAAGGGTTCGGCGTCGACGGACAGCCTTCATTACGCGTCAGCATGATGTAGTTGGGACGGCTTGGAATACACTTGCCGTCGAGGCACGAACTCCAGCGGCCGCAGCTGCGTTTGCCGCGTTCCCTCCCGCACCGTTGCTAGCTGCATTACCAACTTCGGCCTCCGGCTGCTCGGTTCTTGCTTTTCGATTCAAGCCAGGCACATCGGTAAATTCTCGACCACATCCTATCCACTCAGAAGCTTTCCACTGAGGGTTGTCCTTTCCGAGGTCTTCGTCGTCGACGATGGCGAGGTAGGCCGACATCACGAATTTGAAAGCAAGTAGGAGTCAGGTCGAGTAGATGGTAAAAGCAGAGTTGTAAATAATATTTGAACATTGTACTCGAATGTCAATCTAATGTGGACAACACAAGAAGTCGCTCAAAAAATGGCGGCCATTACTGCACCGGTTTTGGCAATGGAGGGTGGCCAAGGCTTGAGTGACATTGTTCAAAGCGCTTCCGAGCCTATTGTCCGTCCACCAACACAGTCTAGAGGTTTGTCCGGACTCCATATCCGAGTCTTCAATCGCCAGATGTCGTGTCCGGACGGTTGGATCCGAGTTGTCGAGCCAGAGGTCCCATCTTGTCCGGACTGCGATAATAGTCGGCAAGGTTCAAGCCAAATCTTGTCCGGACTCGCGGATCCGGCCTTCAAAGGGATAAACACCGGTCCTAACCCCACCCAATCCTTCGCTCTCTCTGCCCTACCGCGTCCGCGCCCGACGCGTCCGGTCGGTGTCTGCTTTGTAAGCGGCTGCGGCGTCGATCTCCACAATACAGTTCAAATTCTCCCTTTCACCGACATCCTCCGCGCCCCGCGTTTTTTTTTTTGGCGTCAGGTCGAAGTCGCTGTCTCAGTCATCGTGCACGGGATCTGGAAGCTCAAGGTCAAGTATTGAAGCGCGTGGAAAGTATCAACAATAAAACTCAAAACCCAACAAATACTAAATCAACCCAACCCAATATCACTGTCCAGCAGTAATATATCCAAACCAATTCCAACCAAATCCAACAAGTCGAGTTCAACGTTGATACTCTCGGCGTGCGCAAGTTCGGGGGTTCGCGTCAAAATATATGACGATCGCGAATTCAGATATAAAGATAACAAAGGTGTGTAGTTTCGATTCGTTCAAGTTCAAAATACCGTTAATTCGTTTTCGTTCGCTCAGTGGCCGTTCAATTCGTAGTGTTCACAGGTAGTACCTGGGCGTAAGATTGTATATCTCTACTCTACAAAACCGCCTATTATTTATACTACAGTCTGTTTGTTTCTACCAAATAAACTCTTTTCTCCCGTTGCTTCATAAATTTTGAATTATTTCCCTTCAAGTACATCTTTTTGGTTCAAATCGACCGTATCCACGTCGTTTCTAAGGGACCCAAGGCAGTGAACAATGTGAACCATTGTTCTCTGCCTCATTTTGGTGCGTATCCTCGCACTTCTTCACAGCCCTACTAGTTCTAGGTCATTCTGGGCAGCTTTCCGTGCTGATGACGCGACTAGGTTAAGCCTGGTCGCGTCTCGAATCGCGTTTCACTTTGAACGACGCGGTCACGTGATCACGATCTTATACTATTTTTATGAGACGGCCAATCGAGGTGCGTTTCATGTTTATTAATATCTTAATCAGCCTCGTTACTTGTTTGAACTGCCCCCATTGCAGTGCGTGGGGCAACGCGAGCAATCCCTCTCGAGTCTCTTTACAGCCCGAGCTTGGGTTATCTTATCGCATCAATCAATTTGATGAAAAACACCAGATCCTCGGTGATTTCCGTTATTTTCACCGGTGTACTAATTCCAGGCTCTTCATCTCCCTTTTTCTCGAATACTGACTGTCCCCAGTCAGGCATTGTGTTATTCTCCAAATATTTATCTGTCTTCGGATGTCCCAAATATTTGGTTACTTCCACGTCTGTGAAGTCTTTTTGTTCTTCTCGGCAATTTCCGGGTTCGCCGTAAGGCGCCGCATCAAGCCGTTTTCAGCCCGATCATAATATGTTTTGGGAGGCTCTCTCACGCCACTCTGCTTTGCTCTCTACGCTCATCTCTGTTCTCTTCTTGTGCTTTCATCCACCAGCTGTTTTCCCCACCTCTAGCTCTTTTTGCTAGCACTGCGGTGTCTACGCTGCAGTCCTGTGCAAATGTCTTTATTCGCTTCCGCGGCGTTCTCTTTAATAATTCTTTTGGCTTTGACATCCTTCGGCAACGTCTAAATTTTTGCTGGAGCCTCGACCTCTGGTGCAGACTTTGTACACCATCCCTTTGGCTTCTCTGTCTGGCGCCCTTTCATTATCCTGCGCTCTTCCCCATTATTCTTCAATTTTTGCTCGCTTCCGGGTACGACTGCAACTTTCTGCATTGTCCTTGCATCCAATAAATGCGCCGCCGCCGCCGCACCTCGTCTTTCTTCAACGCCACTACTTCCCTCCCATTTTGCCTTCACCGTTACTTCCCGCTGTCCATATTTTCTTTAACTTTCCGCCATGTATACTCCTTCTGCCGATGTTTCCATGCCACCGCTACACCTTATCAGACGCTCACGGCCGCTCCCTTCTCCTCCAAAACTTTCTACATCTGCGATTCTTAACGAATTCGCCCCTCCACCACCTTTTCCTCTTCCTCGTTCAGTAAAGCTTGTCTTCGACGAGCTATTTCCTCCTGGTTTTGTCTTCCCGGCTCTCCCTTCTATTTTCGACGACGTCTTGTGTATTTGGACTAGTGGCAAAGATGGCCCGATGATCGGGACCGTTTCCCTTCAACCTCTGCCGATGAATGACCCCGACGTTCTTGCTATGACGGAGTTCCGTATTGTCGTGCGTCGCTATATCTCCTTCTTCCTCAGCTTTCTCCAATTATTTTCGCATTCTAGAGCAATCCCCGCTGCGCTCACTGCACCCAATTCGACCGTACCTGCCGCTTTCAGTCCGCTGGCGCTTCCTGCCCCGCTTGTGTCCATTACGGGCATGAGTGCTCTTGGACAACCCCAACATTCTTCCTCGGCGTCCTTACGTACCAGCGAAACGCATATTTCAAGGCCAGCCGCCGTGCCCTTACAATCCGACTTCTTGAACGGCAGCTTGATGCGAAGTGGTTTGGTGCGTATATCTTTGTTTTCTTCTTCTACATTCCGTGCTGATTAATCCGCTCTAGATGATGAGTTCAGCGTGGCAATGACCGCGTTTTACCGGGCGGCGCAGGGCGCGATTGATTTATTTCACGTAAGTGTTGCTTTCCTTCCCTTTCCCCTCGATACTGGTCAATTGTTCTGACGCAAATCCTTTGCTAGAACAACTCCAAAATAACTCGACGCCTCGCCAAGCAGTCCTACGAGGATGTTGCCGCATCCGCCGACGTTACCTCAGCATCCCGACTGTTATTCTCCGCTACGGCGGATAATTACGATCCTATCGTTACTAAAGTGCTTCGAGCCCGTCTTTTTCCTTTATTATGAGAACCTTCTTGACCCTTCTTGTGCCGAGTTCCGCCGTCTCTCGTTTGACTTTCGACCTTCATGTATCTTTATTCTTATTTCTTGAATTAAATTTTCCCGAAGGGAAGTCTTGGTGTTATGAAATACATTTGTCCCGAATAAGCCCAACTTCGAAGGTTTACAATCCGTTCTTCTCGAAGACCTCGATCACGAAGCACCTTGTTCGTCTTAATCAAAGGCAGTGCATCAAGAAGGTTTGTTCTATTCGAAACGTGTTTGGGAGACGCCTCGTTCTGTTTGCGTTGACTATTGTCGAGGTTCGTTCGTTGTTTATTCCATTGTGCCCTTACTATGCTCGTCCTCACTCCCTTTTTCACAGATTCCAACACAGCTTCGGTTTGAAAGCTATAAAAACCGCCCAAACTTTTCACCGTTTCAACATCAACTCAGTCTGCGCTTTTCCTTTCTATCCTTTCCTCGTTCTCGCTGCTGGCCAGCTCTTAATTCTCCATCCTCACCCACACAATCCTATCCAATTTGACGTACCCCACAATGTCTTCTACATCTTCAACTACTTCCTCGACTCTTTCTGCCGCCGACGAGACTTCTATTCTTCGCCTCCACAAGTCGGTCCGCGCTACTGCATTCGACGATCCCGCCGACCAGGACGAGTTTCTTGCTTCCTCGGCCGATACCGTGGTACGTAATTTGTCGACTGTTTCCCCTATGGCTATGGCTGACATTCCCGGTTAGCTACAATTCCGCGAACAGATTCAGTCTTTCGCGTCGACACCGGCGGTCGCCGAATGCGTCTTCACCATCCGGTCAAAGATGCAGCAGAATAACTTGAAGCTTAAAACTCCGCCTGCCGCCATTTTCGCCTCGATTGTCAACTTCGCCGGGGACATCATTCGCGAACGACAGCTCCTTCGTGATCGCAAGACTTCTGCAACTGTTCGTGCTCGCGCTGAAGCGGGAGCGGCGGCACGTTCTGAGCGCCGCGCCGCGATCAAACTCGCCAATAGAATTTCCAAGGTCCGTTCTTCTTGCTACAGCCTCGCCTCTCAAGGTTTCTTATTGCTCGTAGCGTAAATCTATTCCCGACCCTGATGCTGTTTCTATACCATCCTCCGATGACTCGGAATATCTCCCACCGAGCCCCAATCCAACCCTTGTTGAGGTACGTGTTCATCTTCTTCTTCAGCTTACTTGCTAACTTAGCTATCCAGCCACGCTCCCCTCGAGTCAAAAGCGAACCCTTGTCTCCCTCGATGCCGGGTATGTGATTTGCTTCTGTTATTGTGCCGGTCCAACTTTTCTCAGTATGTTCTCTAGGCCTCCTCTCCCCTATGGACATCCCTGAGCTGGCCGGTCTCCATTTTCTCAGCCTCCACATGGGAAGGCCACTCGTCTCCCAAGTGAGCTTTTGTTGTTCCCACTCTGTTGTCATTAACGTTCGTGTTACCTTCGTTAGCCGGCCTCTCCATCATTACCACCGGCCTCCCAACCGCACCGCGTGCCCATCGAGTTGCCGCCAATCCTAACGGCCTTCTCAAACGGCTCCGATCACCCAACTCATTGGATGCGCAACCCCCGCGTATGCAGAGACCGCGTCTGTACTCCCCATCCGGTATGTCAATTCGGTTTCTTAATCCCTGGCTCTTTAATTTGACCACTCTTTTAGGGTTCAAACCAGACCATCACTCCGCCTCTTCCTCCCGTCCTCTCGCACGGCCCTTGTATCCGCAAGTCGGTGTTCCCCATGCCGGCTTCAACACGTCCGGCGCCGCCTATGCCCACGTTGATCGAGAGCTCAAACGCCTCAAAGCCGAAATCCAACGACTCTCTCGTGCCCAAGAAGAAGTCTCCTCGCGTCTACAAACCGCTCTCGCAAATTCTTGCGGAGAAAGGCAAGCCGATGCCCAAATAGTACGTCGTTTTTATTTCAATTCTTCATGATTCTTGTACTAAATTTGATTTGTAGCTTCAAACCTAGACGGTGTTATATCTGCCGCGACCCGACACACGTTGTCGTTGCGTGTCCCCATCGAACTTCTCATGATGGAGGTGTCCCGCGCCGTCGGCGTCGTCGTGCCTCTCCCAAAGCCGCACCGGTCAACTGATCGGCAGTTTCCTTCTGTTATACCCTTATTTATTCCCTCTGTCTCGCTTCCCATTCCTGTATTGCACCAGTAATTCGTTAATTTATTGGCGCCGGCCGCCTGAATTTTTCCTTGTTCAGTTTTTGTTCTTCGTCCGTTTTAGTTTAAGGTCACGGGATGAGTTGATGGGCAATAGTGGCTGTGTGTTGCCCATCAAACCACTTGGCTCTTCCAACTTCAACGCTTTTCTCACTTCCTCTGTATCTCTTTCTTGCCAGTTTCGACCCCTCTTGCTTCCCATTGCCTTAAAGGTCGTCTTCTTCAAGGTCTGCTGTTTCTTCTTGGTTCTCTTGGCTTGCTTGCCCGTCAACATTTTCTCCGTTTGGGCGCAACCGAATCGCTTCAAACTGGAAATCCATCCCATTATACTCCGGTTCTGGCTCATCCTCAAGACTGTCAAGGGTCTCTTTCGACACGTCTATCAACTCTTCAATGTGCGATCCAATACTGAGTTTTTCCCGTTGCTCGTAAGGTATGACTCGGAAGCCACCGATCTTTTTCTGCCATACAGCACCGTTGAACTCACAGACAATATAGGATCCGCCTTTTGTGCGTCTAACAACAATCAGTGGACCCCACCATCGGTCTCTATTGCGCCCGCTCAGTGATTTCTCGTCAACAGTATTTCTTACAAGCACAACATCTCCGGGATTGAACTCGTAATCCTTGATCACTTGCCGGTATTTCTCCGCGTAAATTCGTGCGTTCCTTTCTTTTAACGCTGCTATCTTTAATCTCATTTCCTCCACATGCGTAGCATGTTTCGCTAATGCTCGAGCTCGTAACCCAACAAGCTCGTCTGTTGAAATTATTGCGTCGGGATATTCAGCCAACCACGTAGCCTCCGCCACGTCTAAAGGCAAAATTGGGTGCGCGCCGCAAACAGCAAAGTAAGGAGAACATCCCATTCCCCTCCTTACCGTTATACGGTCGGCCCACAGAACTTGATGTAAGAACCAATACCATTTGCTCAAATTCCCTCCCGTAGCTTTATACAGTGACTGTCTCAAGTCCCAGTGCCCTCGTTCAACCACACCGTTTGCTTGTGAGTTATAAGGCGAGATCCGGATTCCTTCTATCCCATATTTCGACTTTAACCACTCTAAGGCAGCTAGGAATGGGGTGCCGTTGTCCGTAACTATCCAGGTCGGACAACCCCATCGACAAATAATATCTTCCAGTAAGAACAGGGCAATATTCTTCGCAGTCTGTTTTCTCAGCCCTCTTGCTTCCGGATATCTTGAAAGCGCACATCGGGTGTCTACAATGAAGTTACACCCATTCGAAGTCTCGCTCATGTGCATCACATCCGTGTGCACCTTTTTGAATATGCTTGGGGTTGCGCTCACAACCGGCGGCGCCCTTAACAGCGCAAGTCTTCGCTTCTGACACAGACGGCAAGTCTTGACATACCACCGTACGTCGCCTTCTAATTCCGGCCACCAAAACCGCATCTCTAGCAATGATTTTGTAGCAAACTCGCCCCGATGTCCGAGTGCATCATGCGCCGCGCGCATCATGTACATCCTATGTTGTTTTTCAACTACCAACATGTGCATCGAGTCGGGTCCCCGACGGTACATCTTTCCTTCTTCTGAAATAAAGAAATTCCGTGCGTATTTGAGAAATTGTTTATACCGCTGATTATCCTCCATTTCAGGCGGATGTTCCAACGTATTCTTCAACCATGCCTTTATTATAGGCAATTCTTCGTCTCGTTGGCGCGCCCCAGCACTACGATGCTCTTCGTCGTAGTGCTCGCGCTCTTCTTTGTCGTTCCGCAACCTCTCGTCTGGCAGAAGCTTATCTTCTGCTTCGTCGACTTGAAGGTATGCTGGTATAATCAAACCTTCCTCTTCATACTCCCTCTTAACGCGCGCCTGAATAGCTTCTTCTTCGCACCTTGCCATTTCCAACTCTCGACAAAAATCTTCAATGTCTCGGGCTACTTCCCTTGTCTCGAGTAAGTACCCTCCTCTCGTGTCGATTTCATTTTTGAACTCGTCGAGATCAAGTGGCTGATCGGCAAAATAATCCCACTCATCATGCATCCCTGGTGGTCCATTTATTTCAACTCCGTCGTCGCCACCTGACCAATCTTCGTCACCTGGCTGCCATTCACGCCTAGATAACCCATCTGGCGGGAACGTAGCGCCTTTTACATGCTTCAATTGGAACCTGAACATCAAGATCTGTTCAATCCACCGATTTATTGTTGCATTCGGACCCATTCCCGGGTTGTTCAGCATTCCCTGTATGTATTTCGCATCCGTTTCGATTACTAACCTGCGGCAACCTAGGAGCCAGTACTGCATGGCCTCTAATGCCCGTTTTAGACCATACAATTCGCGCTTGGGTTGCGAAAACTCCGCTTCTCGGCGATTCAACGTAATCGAGGCAAACTTTGCGTAATATCTTTTCTTTGAGTCGTGCGGATCGGTCTGATAGATTTGGATTCCCACAGCCATCCAGGAGGTGTCCACCGCCATGACAATGTCGGAATCCCAATCGTAGTTCAACGGCTTCAAACAAGGTGCCTTAATCAATGCGAGTTTCAACCGTTCCATTGCTAACTCCTGTTCTTCGCCCCAAATAAAGTCAATTCCTGACCGAACCAGTTTCTGAATGGGTCGCGCCAATGTTGCGTAGTCCTTAATGAACATCCGCAAGACCCCTACAGTTCCCAAAAACCGACGCACATCCGACACGTCTTTCAATGGCCCCCAACGTTGAATTACTCCTACCCGGTCTGTATCTGGTTTCCTCCCGTCAAATGAGCACAAGTGACCAACAACGTGGAATTCCCCCGCACACAGAATTGATTTTGTACCCGAGAAGGTTCCTCCGCTATATTTTACTCTTTGAACTACCCGGTTCAGATTTTGAAAATGCTCCCAAATAAACTTCCTGATTCCTGGGTTCTCAGGAATCGCCTCGCAAGTACCATCTGGTAATTCATAGCGTGAACCTGGTCCCCTTAAAGGTACGTCGTCAATATATGGCATTGTAACATGCGGTATTTCTTCTTGCAGAATATAAGTAACGTCATCGTGAAATATGGGCACACTATTTGTCCATCCTTGCGGCAATTTCACAAGCCGCAGCGCTCCGAAAGGCGTCTGAAAGGTCGTGAAATCCCTCGACCCTTCAGCAATATCTCGGTGGTCATATCCGGAATATAGGTCTAAGCAGCCTCCGCATGCCCTTCCCGCAAAGTGGTTTGCTAATTCCTCCGTCGCAGGTGGTATACCAGAATGCGCGATTGTAACTGCGTTAAGTGGCTCGAGAGCGTGAACAAGGCGGATGCTTTTGCCATCCTTCTTTATTACTCCGAAAAACTTGCTGCGATACGATGCGTTTGACGGTTCGTACACACCCGCATCTATTTTATTCTTGATGGTCTTACAGAATTCCTCCAACTGTCCACGAGGTATGGGTATGCTTCTTTCCACCCAGGTTTCGTGCTCAATGACGGGAAATTCAATAGGTGGGAAGAAGTCGTGGCGAAAACTTCCCCGTTCTTCATCATTCCACGCAAATCCTTGCTCATGGTTTCCTACAAATTCGTGCAGTAATTTCATCTCTTCAGCCTGCAAGAACCCTGCGTGTCTTTCTTCCATCGATTCTTTCCGTTCCGTTGTATAACGCCCCTTTGGTTCAAATTCTTTTGGTCTTGAGTTCAATTTCGGCATCTCTGCCAATGGATCTCCAATGATCTCCCGCTTGATCCGGTACCTATCCGGCAACTCGGTATAGACTGGCCGGACTTTGAGGCCGACTGGCTTGTATTTCTTGCCAGCGAACACGGATACCGGTTCTCCCTTTTTCTCTTCTTCTATCTCCGTATCGAGCGATTTAATTGGGCTAATGAAGTCTGCTGATCGACAGCAGACACACCGGGTTTCAGCGTCTACAGAGTGCGTAGTCTTGTCATCGCAAAGTACGTTTGCAAAGACTTTGTGCGGAACTCCATCCACATTATTGATTTCCTGCCGTCTGAACGACCTGAACAGTAGCTCATCCTGATAGTCTATTCCTTTCAAAGAATTGCTCGCATCCCAGGCGGCAAGGTAGGCTTCAACCGTCTTCTCTGGAGTCATTACTCCACCTCTAGGTTGAAAAAGATTGTCTATTCTAACTTCGTCATCGCCGCCAAATCCGATTAGAACCGCAACTTCTTCTCCTTGACCTATCCCGATCAAATCCTCGAAGCTCTGCGAAAATCCGGTCCTCTAACTCCCTCTTGTATATTCATCTGCCCCGTTGGTTCCCTTTTACTTGATTCCTCTCTAACCCGATCGTATGTAGGTACCGACCACAATTTCCCCGAGTTTGGGTCCGTTAAGGTCAAGAGCTGCTCACTATCTTCGTGGTTGGTGCAACTCTTTGTTAAGACGTCAAACGGCCGCCCAAGTAATACTCTGTACGCTGGATTTCGTATCACATGGACTTGAAGGTATATTTTCAGGTCTCCCCATCGAAACGGCACGTTCCGGGCCAGTCCCATTGACTTTTCTAGTTGCCCGTTCGCACTTTGCATGAAGATATTGATAGTCGGGTCCCAAACCAGACCGCAAGTATGTGCTTGTTCCAACGACATTGAAACAATCTGCGAACCCGAATCTAACACGCATTCTACAGGTCCTTGACTATTCACATACGGGAATGTCACACGCAACGGTACCGAATCTCGCGCAACATATATCTGCTTCGGGTTTTCCCCATCTTCTAACCCTTCCAGGTATTGAAGATATGGGTCCTGCGCTACCATCGAACCGGCCGGTATCCCGTCAACACTCATCGTTGTTATAAAGACCCCTTGAACCTCGGGTAAGTCGTCTAGACTCATTGTACCGCTTCGTTGAATATTCTGTTCAAGCTGTTTTGCAGATTCTTGCGGTTTAACTCCAACAATCTCTGTTGGTGGATGCAATATCGGCAGCTTCGATTGATCTCCAACCAACTCTCGTACTCGGGTGAGTCGTAGCTTCTCTCCTTCTCTTAAATCTTTGCTAATACCAAACAGATCCCCGAGTCGAACCGTGACTTCTGTGTCATTGATGCGCTCCAGCATCTCTTCAGTGAGGCCGTCCCTTTGAATCGGTGCCTTGAGTTTATATGCCTTCCCGGAATCTTCAGGAATTCGATTGGTTTTGCTCTCGGGTGCTGGCTGAGTTCGGGCCCCAGCTTCCCGCGACTTAACAAATCGGTACGGCAATTCTGTTCGTTTCTCCTCTTTCTCTTTTTCCTTCGCTTCGTTCCTCTCCTTAATTATGGGCTTACTCCTCTCAGGAGGCTTTGATGGTCCAGCCTTTGGCTGTGCCTCCATCCTTGACGCCTTTAAAAATCCTGGTCGGGTGGATTAGCTGGTCCCATGGTGCGTGCCCCACTCCTTGTTTGGATGTACTGATCTTGCCCTCTTCCACTTGCCTGCATCATGTTAAACATGGCGCGGCCAAATTCCCCCATATCCATGGTTGAACTTGGTGCCTGTTGCTTCGAATATGACTGCGGTTGAACCATTGTTGCGGTTGGTGTTGCTGCCATGTAGGTTTGATGAGAAGGTGCGTTATTTTGACTCCCACCCGTTACTTGGTTCAACCTAACCCGTAGAGTCCGAATTTCATCGCGTAGTACGTCGAATTCATCGTCCGGCATTCCTCCATAAAAGGACTCGTACATGTGCTGGCCAGCAGCACCCTTCTTTTGCCAATATTCTTCCACTCTCGACGCTGCCGATCCTCGTCCTCTCGGTATGTAGTTTCCATCTGACAACTTTTGCTGACCATCATCCATTATTAACCATCCTTTCTGCAGATGCGCTGCCTTTACAGAGCAATCCCTCGAATAATGATCAAAACCTTCGCAATAATAGCACTGGACATCGCGTTGAGGTCGCGGATTCTGTCCATAACCGTTTCCGCGGTTGTATTGTCGTTCCTGATTATACGAATTAGGTGCGCTCCCGCGATTCGTTTCATTATTTTCATTATCATCCCGACTTGGAACATTCTTTAGAGTTTGAACGGCTTTTAGAAGTTCATCGTGAGACGATTTCGTTTGTCGTTGAACTACGGCCAAGCCATCTCGAAGGCTCGACAAGTCGCTGCTCAACTCCTCAATCTGCATGTCTCGCCGCTCAATCTTTACCATCGGGAAGCGATCCGACCGCTTGATGTCAACCTCTCGGTCGTCACCCCACGTCGCCTCGGTCCCTCCGGTGCTCGACAAACGTTCCGCCATCTTGATTAACTCGTCTAGCAAGATTGGATCCTCCTTTCGATGATCCACAGGATTTGCCGCTGCACCCTGACCCGCTTGTGCTCCACCTGCTTGCGCACCAACTCCAGCTTGCCGCAAATCCTCCTTGATCAAACTGCGTGTGTTGATCGCCATCCGCAATGTCTCCGCAAAACCTCGTTCCAACGCGCCCAGATATCGCCGGCAAGCTTCTTTGTTTAAGATAATAGCGGGATCCTTGCTTAATTTCTTCACCAAAGCACGGAATTTCATCCCGAATCGCGTCAAGCGACCTTCCTCGGTGCGTTTGATGTTCTTATTCTCCCCACACAACTTATCCAACTCCTCCAGCGTTCCGTCTCGATCCTCCCTCAACTCGGGATATACCTTCATCACAGCTTCCTTGAAAATCTTGTACGAGATACCAGCTGTGTATTCTGGCAATGCGCGCCAAGTCTCGCGAGTTCGGGAGGGTAGATAGCTGGTGAGCAGCCGCTTCTTCTCATCTCCATCCGTTATTTGAGCCAGCTCGATGATATCGTCGACCTGTTCAATGAAATCCTGCAAGTCGTCCTTATCGTCCGTGGTGAATTTTGGTACGTTCGTCTCCCACGGCCGTGGCACTTTAAAATTAGCAACCCCAGTACCAGCCGGTGCAGCGTTTGCCATTGTATCAGAGTCCGGTGTTACTGGTCGTAATGTAAATGAAAAATCGAGCTCGTCCGAGGTCGGTGTTAATTTCTCGTCAAATAGTGATTCGTTGACAAAAGGTAATTCGTCCAGCGAATTGTCGTCGTCGTAAGTGTTGTCGGCGTCGCCTGCGATGCCTGGTATGTTCCCCGTCCTTCTTAGTGTGTACGCTGCGACCCGCGCTCGTACTCTCTCTTCTACCTCTTTTCTACCTCTTTCAACCGGTGATAAAACTGAACTTCTGCCTGCAGAAATCCCGTTCAAAGTGTTCTTCGTCCTTTGCTATTCAAGTGAGTGCGACCAGCGCAGTCAGTTGAAGTGTGTAATTTATCTGAATGAACCCCCTCGCGGTGGGCTCCAGATGAAGCGCGTGGAAAGTATCAACAATAAAACTCAAAACCCAACAAATACTAAATCAACCCAACCCAATATCACTGTCCAGCAGTAATATATCCAAACCAATTCCAACCAAATCCAACAAGTCGAGTTCAACGTTGATACTCTCGGCGTGCGCAAGTTCGGGGGTTCGCGTCAAAATATATGACGATCGCGAATTCAGATATAAAGATAACAAAGGTGTGTAGTTTCGATTCGTTCAAGTTCAAAATACCGTTAATTCGTTTTCGTTCGCTCAGTGGCCGTTCAATTCGTAGTGTTCACAGGTAGTACCTGGGCGTAAGATTGTATATCTCTACTCTACAAAACCGCCTATTATTTATACTACAGTCTGTTTGTTTCTACCAAATAAACTCTTTTCTCCCGTTGCTTCATAAATTTTGAATTATTTCCCTTCAAGTACATCTTTTTGGTTCAAATCGACCGTATCCACGTCGTTTCTAAGGGACCCAAGGCAGTGAACAATGTGAACCATTGTTCTCTGCCTCATTTTGGTGCGTATCCTCGCACTTCTTCACAGCCCTACTAGTTCTAGGTCATTCTGGGCAGCTTTCCGTGCTGATGACGCGACTAGGTTAAGCCTGGTCGCGTCTCGAATCGCGTTTCACTTTGAACGACGCGGTCACGTGATCACGATCTTATACTATTTTTATGAGACGGCCAATCGAGGTGCGTTTCATGTTTATTAATATCTTAATCAGCCTCGTTACTTGTTTGAACTGCCCCCATTGCAGTGCGTGGGGCAACGCGAGCAATCCCTCTCGAGTCTCTTTACAGCCCGAGCTTGGGTTATCTTATCGCATCAATCAATTTGATGAAAAACACCAGATCCTCGGTGATTTCCGTTATTTTCACCGGTGTACTAATTCCAGGCTCTTCAGTATCTATATAAAGCAGACAAGATCCAGTAGCGGACATCCGAACCACCCACTTGTAACCCACAATGTCCCTCGTCCCACCCTTCACCAGAGCTACCGCCCTCCAAAAGGTCAAACTCGCGCAGAATCTGTGGAATACGCGCAACCCAGCCAAGGTCGCATTGGCATACACACCCGATACAATCTGGCGCAATCGCACCTCGTTTATGACAGGGAGGGCTGAGGTGGAAAAATTTCTGACCGAGAAGTGGGCGAAGGAGCATCATTATATGTTCGTCGGTTTTGAGCGGTTTTGTTTCCGGGGTCAAGCGACGAAGCTGACGCTGCGTTCGATCGTAGATTGAGGAAAGAATTGTTCACTTTTGCGGATAACAAGATTGCTGTTCAGGTACATCCCCTGCCCTTTTACCTGCTGTAGGTAAAGAATTGGAAACCATCCAGTTCTTCTACGAATGGAACGAACGGCCCGACGCCACAGGCCAATGGTATCGCACCTACGGTCTTGAGGTTGGTCATTTCGTTGCTTCGAGGTCTTGAACATATCATGCTAACTCGAACAAAGGACTGGACCTTCGACGAGTCGGGGCTCATGCGCAAGCGCATGATGTCCGGCAACGATCTCGCCATCTCGCATGAGGAGAGATGGTTCAAGGAAGGCGTTGATATTGAGTCAGTGGATATTACTGAAAGGCATCTCTAATCGAGTCGACGTAAATATGCTTGTATGTCCATTTTTTCTATTTATTGAGATATTTTGTGCTAATACCCGAAAGGTATTAGAGGACAAACCAAATAAAACCCACGTTCATCACAAGCGTGGATTCTGCAATGGCTCTCTCAATCACGGAAAATCGACTGAGTTCAATGAGGCGTATATTTCTTGTCAATCATTGTTGCTTGCGAGCTGTCTTGTTATAAATTTCTCCCCTCAGGTATTCCGAACAATATCAGATGAGGATTCTTATAAGCAAGCTCCATATGTTCTATTCAATATCAAGATATTGTATTCGTCACTTCTCCCCATACCGCTGTGTTAAAAACGAATCTGGAAACCACTCAGGCGTTTCCCATCGCCGTCCTGAAATATCTGCAGCCACCATAGATGCAACCACCGCCGCACAAGAAAAGGCTCGAGGCATGCCATGCCCTGAGTATCCTGCGGAAATGTATTGCCCTTCGAAGTTGGTGCTGTCTGATGAGGATTCATCGACGATAGGTCCGACCTGTTGACGAAGATTTTGAGCATATTCTAGGAATTTTACAATTTAGAGACGACGAACGAATGGATCTCCGAGTTTCGTGAATCCCATAATACCCGTCTGTCCCTCAGTGCATTAGCAGCCACCCAACCGATAACGTTCCAAAGTGCTCACCCACTCCATTTCCGGCTCCTGCCCGGCGTCAAACTTCCCAGGAAACACCGCAGGCAAAAACCCACGCAACATCTTCCCAACCTCAACATTCAGCACCGAATCGTCCGTCTCGCCAAATTCGAAGCCAGACCCTTCAACTTCGCGGCCACCGCCCAAGATCACCAGCGGCTTCTTCAAATTTTCCTTCAAGTTTTCGTCACTCTTGTCATTCAAGTCAGCAGCGCCTTGCAATTCAACGGGGCGAGGAAACCAATATTCGAATCCTTGATTCCCGTCCCACGAGCATTTGAACATTTTATCAGCTACGACGTTTGCACGCAGCGCTACGACTTGCCCGCGGGCGGGGACAATCCCTGCGGGTCCGGAGAGGTGGGGCAGGAGGTGGCTCGCATAGGCGTTTGTTGCGTGGATGATGTGCGAACAGTCGAGGGTGCCGCGGGGGGTGGTTACTGCCCAGCGTCGAGATGAAGACGAGGAAGAAATAGAAGATTTTGAGCTAAGTGAGATAGAAGTGACTGGTGTGCGGGTGTGCAGTTTGAGGTTGAATTGGGAGGATGTTTTGTTTTTTGCGAGAAGGTAGAGCTGGGTGACGAATTTGAGTGGCCAGAGGTTGTGGCCGCCGAATTCAACAGCGGGGTACGCAGCGCCGTATTTCTAAAGATGCGAACGTTGAATAATGAATTCAATCTCAACATCAGTGCAGTAACAAAGGGATAACAAAAGACCTACATCCTTCGTATCCTCTTTCGAAAGCCATCGCACAGAGCTGACATCCAACCCCGCTTCTTGAGCTGCAACAAAATCAGCTTTAACAGCGTCATATTCCTCCGGTGTGAAGAACAGCGTTGTATGCCCATTTTCAACTAGATCAACAGCTTCACTCCATCCTTCTTGACGAATCAATTTGACTATTTCGGATGCGGTGTGAGTTTCGAGGTTCAGACACCGAACAGCTTGCTCTTGTCCGTATTTTTCCTGATAGCTGGTGAAGTCGATGAATACGAGAGGAGTGAGGTGCCCTCCGTTTCGTCCTACCATAATTAGATAAGAAACAGTGGTCAAAGAAACAGAAGATCAATTCGAACCTGTCGCTGCGGAGCCTTGACGTACAATTAACATATGAGCTCGAGCATCCCGTAGAAATAATTCCCGAAAAAACTCACAAAAATCCCTCGCTTCCAAAATCACAACACGCAACGCCTTATCATTATCCGTTCGCGGAATCTCTCCCCTCTCAACACACCTCGCAATATGATAAGCAGCCGACACGCCTGTAATCCCCGAGCCAACGATGCAAATATCCGCATCCTCGGTGAACGGGCCCTCGCTCCCCTCCGCCGCTAATGGATTCGCGTCAGGCGTGCTATCGATCCAGAAGGATCGCGTGGGGTTTGGGACGGGGAGAGAGGCGGGCTTGGCGGCGGTTTGGTTGAAGGCTTGTGTGCTGGCGGGAAATTGAAAGAGGGGAACAGTTGTTGAAATCGACATGGGTGTAATTTGATGAGGTTGGAGTTTGAAAGCTTTCGGCGGGCCGGCGGAGGCAGTTTTGGATTTTGGGCGATGAGGCCTGTTCATTATATAGATTTAGTTAGACTACGGCGCAGTGACTGCGACCTTCGCAATGTCGACATTGGAGCACGAAGCACGGCGCAGTAGAAGGTTCTTCATCACGCGGCGGACAAATATTTACTTATCTCCGGCCTGCGAAACAGAAAGTGAAAGTAATAATTATTAAACACATTGTATCATACAAACCACTGCTCAATAATATTAAGCTTCCGGTCCCTTCTTGTCTCTCACCCAAGTCAAAAATGGCTGCGGGAACCACTCCGGCAACGCCGAGGGCGAGTCCCAGCCGGCCCTCTCGTCCGCAATCATCCGCACGACGACTTCGGCGCAGCCAAACGCACGAGGCATGCCGTGGCCATGGTATCCTGCTGAGATGTATTGGCCTTTGAATGTCGTGTCGTGGAGATCGGCTGTAGCGTTTGAAAGGACTGGGCCGACCTACATATTGAATTAGTTCAACATGTTTCAAGCAAATGATAAGCATACGAACGAAAGGAATTTCCAGCGCAGTGTAGCCCATGATACCAGTCTGAATCAAGATGAGTCAGGTCAAGAACAAACTCATGCTGAAGCTGGAGCGCACCCATTCCGCCTCAGGCTCCACACCGAATTTATACAACCCTGGAAACATCTCAGGGAGAAAATTCCGCAGCGCAGCACCAACACTCTCTGTCAACACGCCGTCATCGGTCACCCCCATCTCGTACGGTGGCCCGGCAACCGAGCGCTTGCCGCCGAGGATGACCAGCGGCTTTGCGTCCTCAGATGCGGTTTGCGGCCGAGGGAACCAATACCCCTCGTTCCCAGACCACGAAGGCACGGGCAGCTGCGTTTCCGCACGCACAGCCAATACCTGCCCGCGAACAGGCGTGATCCCGTTTTCTGGGCCAGCAAATTGCGGGAGGAGGTGCGAGGCGTAGCCGTTCGTGGCGTGGAGGACGGTGGAGCAGAGGACGGCGCCGCGGGGGGTTGCCAATCGCCATCTACGGTTGGAGGCGGCGGCGGTGAGAGGGGAGACGGCGGTGACAGGCGTGCGGGTGTGGAGTCGGAGGTCGAGGCGCGGCGTGATACCGAGTGTGGATTTGTAGAGCTGAGTGACAAATTTGAGGGGCCAGAGGTTGTAGCCTGGGGAGCGGACGCCCCAGTTGTAGGTGCCATATGTCTGAAGTGGGTTGAGTCAGTTGAGATATAATTCAAAGAAATGGCTAGAAACTGACTGCGTTCATATCCTCCTGGCTAAACCAGGTTGCGTTGATATCCTTGCCCGCAAATATAGCAGCGAAAAAATCCGCCTGAGCCTTTGCCAGGTCGGAATCGTTTAGCATGATGTCGACGTGGCCACCCTCGACCAGGTCGACGGCATCAGCCCACCCAGATTCTCTTGCAATGCGAGCCATTTCAGTCGCTGAATAATGCTCTAATGCGAATTGACGCAGCGCTGCGTCGGTGCCGAAACGTTCTTGTAGTTTTCCAAAACCACCGAACGCGTAGGGAGTAAGATTACCGCCGTTTCGTCCTGCGACATTACATTTCAAATTCGAGCTGTGAATCATACGTACATGCTTCACTTACCTGTTGCGCCGGAACCTTCCAATGAAAGAATCAGCACAGAACCCAATCACTCAAATCAAAACTTACAAAAGTCTCGCGCCTCAAGGATGACAGCGCTTACCTTGCCTGACTCGGTGCTCGGAAACACGCCGCTCTCAACAGCGTTTGCAAGATGATACGCAGCTGAAACGCCTGTTATACCTGAGCCAATGATACATACATCCGCTTGTCCAGTGAGAGGGCCTGTGCTGCCTTCACCGGCGAGCGGATTCGCTCCGGGAGAGTGCGTCCAGAAAGAATGTGTTGGATTTGCATGCGGAAGATCTGCTGGGTTGGGGGCGTCGAATTGGAAGGGGGATTGATTAGAGTCCAAATCTAATGAGTGTGGAATGGAAAGCGCTGAAGAGAGCCCAAGTTGAAGCAGGGCTGGCAGTACGATGGACCACGACATGGTGGTGAGGAAGGAGGATGTTGACAGTGTCACCGGAAGTCTCGGTCCGCTATCGTCGGCGTTCAGATATGTCCCCAGAATCGGAGGCAAAACGAGCCCAAAATGCCAGTAAAATGCCTTTCTCGATTCAAAAAAATAAGTGCAATTGATGGAGTGCAGAAGAGCAAGAAGCTGAGCATTGGGTGACTTCCCATAGTGGTTACCTTGCTTTAGCTAGGTCCCCCTCCGTGGAAATTCGGCGCTGGCATCAGCAAAAACCAAATAGTCTCACATAGTATTACACGGAGTCCATTACTGTTCCCTTACTGAGTAAACATGATTTGTCACCATACAATACTTTTCAATCGATGAATAACTTAACTAAGGACTTATCCTGCAAAAACCAAATATGTACAAAGCTTGGAGGAACCCTGTTTGTCGAAACTCTCTTCCTGCAAAAACCAAATATTACCTTGCTTTAGCTAGGTCCCCCTCCGTGGAAATTCGGCGCTGGCATCAGCAAAAACCAAATAGTCTCACATAGTATTACACGGAGTCCATTGCTACTGAGTAAACATGATTTGTCACCATACAATACTTTTCAATTGATGAATAACTTAACTAAGGACTTATCCTGCAAAAACCAAATATGTACAAAGCTTGGAGGAACCCTGTTCGTCGAAACTCTCTTCCTGCAAAAACCAAATATGTACAAAGCTTGGAGGAACCCTGTTCGTCGAAACTCTTTTCCTGCAAAAACCAAATATGTACAAAGCTTGGAGGAACCCTGCTCATTGATAATGTTTCCTGCAAAAGCCAAATATATGCAAACCCTTTTGGCTGACATAAAGTCAAGTGCCTAAAATTGGATACCTTGGACTTGAAACAAGTTTGGATTACCGAATCTCTTCAGGAAACACCTTCACGCTGAGTGTCATGGAAGGTCTGAAATCACAAATTTGCACCTTG
Organism: Favolaschia claudopus; assembly: GCA_037176885.1. Classification (NCBI taxonomy): domain Eukaryota; kingdom Fungi; phylum Basidiomycota; class Agaricomycetes; order Agaricales; family Mycenaceae; genus Favolaschia; species Favolaschia claudopus. The sequence goes on along the minus strand of JAWWNJ010000034.1, from coordinate 657,800 downwards.
GCTGAGATGAAACCTGCACTGCTATTCTCGATAACGTTCCGAATGCTGCACCTTCATATGCTTGGTTCTGATTCTGCTTGTATTAGGTTCATTTCGAAACCTCGGATGGTGAACTTGGTGGCCAATTGGTGGCAAAGAAGGAAGGCCTCCATTCCATATTGCATCCATGCTATATAGCTGTGCTTTCTCTTGACCAGATGTTCTCCCACTCATTCATCATCTATACTTAGAAAGCTGGGGAGGAGTTGGAGAGAGAGATGCTTCTTCTGAAGTGGCTGGAGAAAAGGGAAGAGGGGTTGTTTCATGGGGTTTCTCTTTGCATGGCTGGGGTAAAGCACAGCCAGGCCATAGCCTTGACATTTCTCAAGAACACTTGACGGGAAGGGCAACATTCCCAGCATGGGTGCTATAGTGGTAGATTATTTGGTGGTTGAAATTGATATTGGTGGCAGTGTTGCCAGGCTCAAGCCTGTTTCTCACACTCCATCAATTAATCACATGTGTGACTTGCTTGTGACACAACATGTTATATGAGTGTAAATGCAACAAACTCACGTGAATCACCAGACACAGACAAACCAACTTTGTTTACAACCACCCACTCATTTCCACTGTCTTTGCTTTTGCTCATAAGGCCCTCACAACTAAGGGGCACAGATTAGGGACACACAGGTAGGTGGCTGTCAGAAACCTCCAGGGTGGGGGCATCTTTGTTCGCGCCTAGGAGCCTTCGTTGCGCGCCGAAACGCGCTCCGTGACACTAGGCGGGACTGTTAGGTGTGCCTTATCCCAGCCAACACCCTGTGACTCTGTTGGTGAGTCCTTGGTTTGTTGGTGCCTAAGAGCCTTTGTTGTGCAAGAAACACGCTCCTTGAAGGTAGGTGCAATTCTTAGGTGAGTCTTTTTCCAGCCCAACACCCTTTGCCTTTGTCTGTGAGTCTTCGCTTCTTTGTTTGCACCTATAAGCCTTTGTTTCACGCTCCGTGACACACTCATTCATCATCTCTGCAGCATTAGAAAGCTGGGAAATTTTCGGGGAGGAATTAGAGAGAGAGATGCTTCTTCTGAAGTGCCACACTGGAGAAAAGGTAAGAGGGGTTGTTTCAGAAATACACGGTGTGGTTGGTAGCAGAGAGGTTGGTGGGGTGGAGCGAGTTGGGGAGTAAACTCCTCCTCGACAGTTGAAGTAGGGGAAGGAGAGGGCAAAGTGGCTGTTTATCTGTCGGGAGTGTTGGGACAGCCAAAATCACAACAATCGAGGGCGGCGTGGTGAAGTGGTTATGCTCACGCTGTCTGGCATCCGATTTATTTTAGATGCCCCGGGTCCCGCGAGGGTTCGAATCCCGAAGACACCACTTCAGCGGGGTCAACTGGCTTTCATGGATGCGCCAGAATGTTGATCCGGTCGAGCCGATGCGCCGGCCGCCGTTCGGAAGCTGTTTCCTTCGGCCGCGGGTTGAAATCCCGCACTAAACCATCAGGGAGTTTTAGTGGGTATTGCGTGTCAGCCGAGTCCCACAGTACCATCAAAGTTGCGAACAGGAAAATCCTGATGGCACGGCAGTCTCTACAAAAGGGGCATATGCCTAACGATGGTCTGCGTAAATGCATTTCTTCCTGGAGTCGTAGTCACTCCCATATCTGGGTCTTGTTTCCCATGATCGACTACTTGTGGCAGTGAGTTGACGAACCGAATGTTGGCCCAAAAGGGGGCTACGGCCTAGACCCAAGGGGGGTACTTATCACGCGTTTGATAAGGCTCTTGACTCACTGTGTAAACACACCTCAAAAAAAAAAAAAAAAAAAAAAATCACAACAATCCCTGGACGCGTACACATCGGCAAACTATGGTCAGAGGCTCGGCAATGGTAACCAAAGAGCCGCGGGTTCCAGAAACCCGCACGTAGAGTCGCGGCCCGTGTTGAACCTAACGGGCCATGGGACCCGTGCCTTCGCCACGTCTACTGCACTCAGCACCTTCAAGTTGCTACGCCTCTCTACGCCTCCAGACCGACAGCGCCGCACTGACACCTACTGACGCTCGCTGCACTCGGCGCGCGTCGCCGCAGGGATTCTCAGGCTTTGACAGAAAGTCACGGGGTGAATTTCCCTTTCTGGGAGCTGAGGCTGTGCCGTCCTCTTTTAAAGTATAGGATTATAGAGAGTTACAGCAGTGAAATATATAGATCAAGACATCTGCTAACGGAGGCCGCCTGCCAGTGTGGCAACTTGAAATATATAGTTCAAGACATCTGCTAAAGCAAGGTTGCAGTCGCCGCAGGCGGCCCCTAGTGTACAAAGCTTGGAGGAACCCTGTTCGTCGTAACTCTTTTCCTGCAAAAACCAAATATGTACAAATTTTCTTCACTGCCATACATTCTTGAGCGCCTACGTTAAAATTCGACTGCTCCGCAACTGCTTCGGCGTAAACCCACTTTTTTTTACTGAACCTCTCCAGTAAACCAATCCACACCGTCCACACCTACATCGCGGGATGCGTGATTTCCCTTCGCCACTCCCTCTCACAAAATTCAACGCTGTTCAGCCTTTATCGCCGCCCGTTACCTGACACTCACTGCAGATATCGCCCGACGTCTGCGTGAGTCGTATTCTTTGACTTGGAATTCTCCAGCAGCTCTCCCAATAAAGAGTTAACACAGTAAAATACATAGATCCTGCTAACTAGGGGTCGCCTGTGGCAACTTGAATTATATAGTTGAAAACATCAGCTAAAGCAAGGTTGCAGTCGCCGCAGGCGGCCCCTAGTAAATAAATGTTTTGGAATATCTGGGAATATCCGGAGGAGATGCCGAGGGACCCCATCGGGCTCAGATCTCAAATTTCCTGTCATTATCCCGTTGTAAAGCTCTCTGAAGCTTAAATCTGAACGGGGGGTCAAGACCCCCTGTTCAGATTTTAACACCCTCGAATAAACGGATCTATCGAGCTTGCGCCCCATTTGGCGCTGTGTCACGTATGTCACACCAAGCTCTCCTCACCTTGCTCTCATGTTTCTTCGCGACTGGTCTTCAGTGCGCTCATCGTTGCGCTCATTATCTCGTCGTCCTTGGGTGTCGGAGTACTCTACCCTGGTTTGCCTGTGCTAGCGGAGTTTCCTTGTGACGAAACACCCTGCTTCATACATCGACTTGCCTCAATCTTGGACGGAAACAATCTGGACTGGCACCACGGCCCATGAAGTAGCAGCTGTGCGCGGCAAAGATATAGCCTGCTAGGTTGTCTTCGTTCTGTTCGCAGTCGGTGGGCCTCGATTCGCCAACGGTTATGATTGCGAGTGTGGAGCCTAGAAGCCGTTGTTCGCGGTTCAATGTGTCGTCCTCCGGGTCTTCGAGCTTTTGAATGCAGAAAAACGCGTCGATGTCCATGTGTGCTGCAAGGGGGACGCGTTTGTTGAAGCCAAGGGCGCGTTATGTGGTGTTCTTTGGTGAATCATGTGTAAAGAGGGATAATAAACGTCGAAAAATGTAGATTCATATAAAAAGTCTTATGGGAGTCGCGACGGATAGAATCTAAGACCAAGTACAAGATGCCGTCATTGGTGGCACCCTAAAAAATATCCACCGAAACAAAATACCACTATGGGAAGTCAACCATTATTTGCGAGGTATGCAATCGAAGTCCAATTTTTATATTTTTTTCTTTCATCCTCGTTTTATTCAAGTTTTATTTGTTATTTATTTATTTTTTGGCGGGCAACCTTGAACCTAAGCTTGAATGTCTGTGGGTACCACAGACGCGCGTTTGGCTCCTTTGCTACTCAGACATGTACTAAGCTTAGAACGACACAATTTGTTGACCAACTCAGCCAGCCGCTGATCAAAGCACGCAAATTTCCATTTCTGGGACGTGTGACCGACACTCGTGATCGAGCGAAAAGTCGGCAACTATAAGGCTCCCGACTCGGAGTTCCTCTTAGGCTCTTCCTCTCTCCCACCATCCATGGTCTTCTTACGCTCCTCGTTGGTTCTACGCCGCTCGCTGGGTCTGCAGAGACTTTGTGTTTCCTCTTCGCCGATACGTGGCCTCGCTACTTCGGCGTCAGAAGTGGGTCGCGTCTGCTCCAAGTATTCTTCTTGAAGTTTCTGGCTAATCTGGGTTCGCAGTTGAAGAAAACGGGGTTGTATGATTTCCACGTCGCGAATGGCGCCAAGATGGTTCCGTTTGCCGGCTACTCCATGCCCTTAGCGTATGAAGAGGTGGGCCAAGGTGCGCCATATCTTACCCGAATTTCGTCGTATAAAACTAATTCCACAGATCAGTCGCTAGCCATAACCATGTCAGGACAAGCGCTGGGCTATTCGACGTAGGACATATGGTACAGTCCATGTGAGTTCGTTCATTCATTCGTCGCCATCGTCCAACCTTACCCCTCGCAAAGTTTCCGCGGTCCAACCGCGACAGCGTTTCTCGAATGGCTCACCCCGTCATCCCTGTCCTCCTTGTCACCTTACTCATCTACTCTCTCCGTTCTCCTCAACGAGCGCGGCGGCATCCTTGACGACCTTATAATAACCAAACACGCAGAGGATGCCTTCTACGTCGTCACCAACGCTGGAAGGCGCGACGAAGACCTCAAGTGGTTCAATCAGCATCTTGCTGAATGGAATGCTGGTGAAAGTGGCTCGAAAGGGCCTGTCGAGATGGAGTTGTTGGACGGTTGGGGGCTTTTGGCTTTACAAGGTCATTTAATCCCCTCGTCTATCGATTCAACGCTGACGGCTCTACAGGCCCCAAAGCGGCTTCTTATCTACAAACTCTCACTTCATACGACTTGGCCCAACTGACTTTCGGCAAATCAGCCTTCATCCCCGTCGAAGGCGGATTTAACTTGCACGTCGCTCGCGGCGGGTACACAGGCGAAGACGGCTTCGAAATCTCCATCCCGCCCTCGCAAACTGTCGAAGTAGCGGAACTGCTCGCCAAGTCGCCCGTCCAACTCACCGGCCTCGGCGCGCGCGACAGTCTGCGTCTCGAGGCGGGCATGTGTCTGTATGGGAACGACCTTGATGAGGGTACGACGCCTGTGGAAGCGGGGCTTACTTGGGTCATCGGTGTGTTCTCTCCAAGTCCTCCTTGTTATTGATGAAGCTGACTATTGTGTTCAGGCAAAGAGAGAAAAGAGAACGGAACCTTCATCGGCGCTGAAGGCGTGCGGGAGCATCTGAAAGCCGGCCCACCGAGGCGGCGTGTCGGTCTCGTTGTCGAAGGGGCACCTGCTCGACGTGAGTGCTCCGTCCCCTTCCCTAATTTCATCATCCGCTGACTGATTTTCGCAGAGGGCGCGAAAATATTCGACCCTTCCACCAAGGAACCTCTCGGCGCCGTGACATCAGGCATCCCCTCTCCGACCCTCCAGCAAAACATCGCTATGGGATACGTGCTGAACGGGTGGCACAAGAAGGGGACGGAGGTCGATGTGGAGGTGCGGAGTAAGATGCGCAAGGGAGTGGTTACGCCTATGCCGTTCATCAAACCCAAGTATTGGAGGGGGGCGGCGTGAGGGGTCGTGTAGTGTGTTTTGAGGTAATACTGATAAATAGATCAAGACGCAGACGCGATTCAACTCGCAACGTCCCATGTGACCGCGTTGTTTTGAAGGTCTTTGGCGTATTGACCCTATCTTGGAAGAAGGCGTTTTCGGTCAAAGGCTAACTCGGGATGTGATCCTGAATCCAGGGATCTTGGTCTCAATCATTTTCTTTGCAACACTCTCGAAGTCAGCCGCTGTCGCGGACGAGAAAATCGGTTTCGACATTCATTCCAGTCTCAGGTACGAAGTCAAGTTGAACTTGTTCAAGCTCGCGCCTGGTCTAGCTCGATAGAGCTCATTCTCTCCGTACAGTTACATATAATACACATTGCCATGTCGCAGAGGAGCGTCGGTTGACGCAGGGTTGACGCACCAGCCTCGTTATTCCCGTCCGCCGAACAGATGTGTATCGTGTTGCGGTCTATCGGTACCTGAAAAATTTCGACGGCGACGGGAAACGTCATTTGCGGGTTTGAGGAGGAGATGGAGGATCCTCCACCGGAACTCGAGCTGAAGATGGCTACCAAACAGGACAGAACAGAACGGTCGGGTTGCAAGGTCTGTGCGGTCTTCCAACGTCACTTTGCAATATACTTATTTTCAAGGAACAGATACCGCCAATCGACGGTTATCGCGAAAGACGCGGCGCTGGGAGTGTTGTGTCCTTTTCTCACGTCACTCATCGAAGTTGTTTTCAACGGTTTCCGACACTGAGCCAGGTTTGTCTAGTATTCTAATTCTTGAAACGATTGACTGATATACGCCTCATATCGATGTCAGACGCAAGACGACCTCGACAGAACAAATGCGTTGCGGCCAAGCTTTTCAACTTCAACTGTAACTCCTTCCATACCAGCGTCCTCCGTCTCTGTCGTCCCGCTCTACAATTGAGCAGTGCCCGCCAAGGGTCTGGACGCGAATCCAGCCTGCAGTTGGAACGAAACCGCTCACAAATTGAACTGAAAACTGCCCCCACTTGTCACAGAGTCATCATAAATTCCTAGGCGATGCCAGTCACTTGCCAGTCACATATTCTGCGAACGTCTTTGCTTCAAATGGATCTGAAGACCACCGATCTCATTCCCTTGTTGACACTTATCGATTCTGGGGTAGTCTGTCGTCGTATGTATCCTCAGCGGGACACAAGACTGAAGTTTCAAATGTCTCAAGTGAGCTGTGGGTTTCGATTGGACAGTTCATCAATTTCCAGATGGGGACCGTACTCATTCATAATTTACTGCCTCAGTTCAAGTGCTGATTATGACGCCTGCGGTTTCAGCGATCGCTCCCAGGGGCGGAACAGACGTCAAGCCTCGTCCTAGTAGAGCCGAAACTACACGATGCCCGCAGATACATATTCGCTTCCGAAATCTTAGAAAAGACCGCGCCGAGGACTTGCTCCGTCCATTGGTCTTGCTGACCATCTATTCTTTTTCCTCTTCGTCTGCAATGCGTTTTTCGTTCTTCGCTCTTTCTCTTCCGTATTTCTTTCGAGGAGCGTTTGCGGCTTCTGTAGGCCCTATTGCGAACCTGGATATCGTGAACAAGAGAATCGCGCCAGATGGCTTTAGTCGATCGTAAGTGCGACTCGTTCCATGATGCACAAAGCTATTCTGAAAAGAATTCGCAGGACGGTCCTAGCAGGTGGTACCTTCCCCGGACCTCTGATCAAAGGCATCAAAGGAAACCGCTTTCTCTTGAATGTGGTTGACAAGCTACACGATAACACTATGCTCCAATCGACCAGCATTCATTGGCGTTCGTCCTCATCTCGACTTCAAAATTGCTACTCATGCAAAGTCCGCCATTTGTTTCAAACAGACGGATTCTTTCAGAGGAATTCGAGTTGGGCAGATGGACCGGCGTTTGTCACGCGTGAGTGCCATGGTCTGAAAGTCTGGTGTAATTCGCTGATTTTGTGGCTGTCAGAATGCCCCATAGCGGCGAACCACTCTTTCTTGTGAGATGACAAGCATCAAATCTAGATCTCCTTCGTGCCTCATACAGGTCTTCAGATATGATTTCAAAGCTCCCGGGCAAGCTGGAACCTATTGGTATCACAGCCATCTTTGTATGTATTCCGACATTTTTTATGCATTTCTTTTTCTAAATTCTTGAAAGCTACACAGGCGAGCCTCTTTCATGTTCGATGGTTGAATTTCTATCTGAACGAGATCAGTATTGCGACGGGTTGCGCGGACCCATGGTCGGTGAGTTCAGTCTAGTTTCAATATCCTCGACTCGTTTTGATTTCGCCAGTCTATGATCTGTTGGACCCACATCGATTACGTGAGCGATGTTGAAATCGTTTAAAGTTCCCAGAATGATGGCTGAACAGTATATGATATTGACGACGATTCAACTGTCATTACACTCTCGGATTGGTACCATCTGCCTGCGCCTCAGTGAGTTTGTTCTCTGAATTCATGTTGTCGCGGCCCTCGAAACTATTGATGCAGATTGCCTGTTCCTCCGACTTCCGATTCAACCTTGATTAATGGCCTTGGAAGATATGCTGGAGGGGTGGGTTTGAATGCTTGTAAATGCAGTGAGCTGGGTCGCTGAGAAAATCTCAACAGCCTGCTTCTCCCCTCGCCGTCATCAAAGTAATCAAAGGACTTCGTTATCGTTTCAGATTGGTGTCGATGAGTTGCGATCCCAATTTTGTGTTCAGGTGAGAGCTCGCCTCTTTCCCTCACGAATGGAAACCGATTCTGTGTTCGATCAGTATTGATGGGCACAGTATGACTATCATTGAGGTATGACAAAACTTAAATTCACAGATCATTCATGGAGATTTACCTTGGTGTAGGTGGATGGCGTCAATCACAAGCCTCTTCCTGTGGATTCGATCCAAATCTTCGGTGAGTCTTCTGTATGGATATTTATCGCGCTCCCCATTGAATGTATACGAACCCAGCCGGCCAGCGCTATTCCTTCGTGATGAAGGCAAACCAGAACGTCGGAAACTACTGGATTCGCGCCAATCCCAACTTCGGACACACTGGATTTGCTGGTGGAATCAATTCTGCCATTCTCCGTTACATCGGCGCTCCGAACAAAGAACCCACCACCAATTCGACTTCTACCAAACCGCTTGTTGAGACCGCCCTTCATCCTCTCGTCCCAATGCCAGTACCGGGACTTCCCGTCCCTGGAGGCGCCGACGTCAACATTAATCTGAATATTGCATTGGATTTAACAACGTTCAAGTTTACCGTTAATGGAGCTGCTTTTGTTCCTCCCACCGCTCCTGTGCTTCTACAAATTCTTAGTGGCGCTCAAGCCGCACAGGATCTGCTTCCCTCGGGCAGCGTTTATACTTTGCCTCCGAATAAAGTCATTGAGATCAGTATTCCGGGTGGCTCACCTGGTTCTCCTGTGCGTTTTACAATTCACAATCAAGGCAAAGCTGACGCATATCTAGCACCCCTTCCATCTTCACGGCGTATGTCTTCATGTCTCGTTTGAAAGTGCTTCTGAACATTTCGCAGCACAACTTTCACGTCATTCGCAGTGCCAGCAACAGTACCTACAACTTCGTTGACCCTGTTGTGCGAGACGTCGTATCTACCGGTTCTCTGACCACAGATAACGCAACCTTCCGATTCGTCACCGACAACGCCGGCCCGTATGTGTTCTGTTTCCTTTTTTTGTCAAGTCAATGCTCATCATCAATCGCCTCAAAGCTGGTTCTTGCACTGTACGCTCTTTCCTATGATTTCTCTCTGCTAGTTTTCAAATGAACCCCGAACAATTACGATAGGCCATATTGACTTTCACCTTGGTACGTACTCCCACAACACAGCTATACTCTAACGTTTCTGACGCGTATTTTCAATTTAGACATGTCAGTTGCTCGAAATTTCATCTTCGCAGCATGTCTGACATTTTTGACTTAGCGGACTTGCCGTAGTGTTTGCGGAAGACACTGGAACAGTGTCGCACTCTAAGCAACCTGGTACATCTAATGGAAATCTCATATCTGAAACAACTGACTGACGATTTAAGTAATAGCTGCTTGGGACAAGCTCTGCCCGATTTACAACAGCCTAAAGCCTTCCCAGCTTTGATCAACCTACACTCATTAAAATACTGATTACCGGTATCTTTTTCTCTGTCTGAAAGACACGGACTATAGATGGGGGAATAAAGGGAAATGTGTACGTGATACTATAGTAGAATAGATGAATAATTTATGTTGTTTGTACATCACTAGTGATCGCGACACGTATTTCTCTTTTCTTCTGCTTTGTTCAGAGTCAGGTATCCTTCTGGAGCTTCTCCCTTTTGCTCGGTTCTTCGCCTCTTCGGCAACTTTGCGTTTGATTAAGAGAGAACCGTGACTGCAGTTGAAGTCACGTTACCGTGTTCGAAGCCGTGACCGTGACAGTCACTCTCCTTCTCTCTGACCTCCACATCCATGGACGCGCCGCTGCACGCCCCATTGCGCATCAACGCGATATCGCGGACACCGCTGTCGACGAAGCGCACTCAAAAGCGTCTGGAGGCGTTCTTACAAGACTTCCAGGACCGTACGACGGCTGCACAAGGCGGACACAGCGCAGTTACGGTCCAGGTGCAAAAGCTCAAAGACGCGTTGAAGGAGGACAAGGATGTGGTCAAGGCGGTCGGTGGGCGGTAGGGTGAGTGGGGCTGTTCGTTTTCTCGTTTGTTTTGGATGGATTTGCTTATCGTGGTCCCAGAGGATCTCCTTTCGATGTGGCTCTTTTCCGGCAAACATATTGATGAAAGCACATCATCCGTATGCATGGTTGGGCTTCAGTGAATCCACCATCCCACCCATATATGTATGCCTTTGACGCGACTATGGGTCTGCATGTAGATGAAGCTGCATTTGTGCTGCGCCTCAATATACAGTATCAGCAAATCGCGCTTCAATCCAGTTTAATTATCACCATCTTCAGTCTTGAGCGCTCAGGTGAACGTCCCTAGATCTACTTATCTTGCATGCCGTTGCTGTAGTGCTGAATGTGCACTCATGACATCGCCCCTTAAGGTCATGTTCATTACTCTCCAACTCGTCTTTGTTGTATCTAGGTAGATAGCCAAGGTAACGGGCTTCTTTGTGAGCTTTAACCTGGACAATATTGGCGCATCTGAACGAATTTTCAGATATCATGTTGCTGTGAGCGTTCCGGAGATCAATACGACTCGGAGCCTGATTAGGCCTGATTACGAGGCTAATCTGGTCGTTGCCAACTTGCCGATGCACTTCTGAACGCCGTGATTTCTGTGTAGATCGCGGTCTGCATTCCCCGAAGCTCCTTATAGCGGCTAGCCCTAACTCGGGATATTTCGCTCGCCCACTATCGAGGCTACTCTGAACCTCTCGCAAACATTTTTGGTGTGTTTATAACTGGGCCTGTAGCACCAGACTGAACAAGTCTTGGCCAGAACAACCACCCATGATTTTCAAATTTCTTAAAATAGCACACGGAACCGTATCCCCGAAAATATCAAAATATCCGCATCAAAACACACTGACGCGAGGCGTCATGTAAAAATCCCGTTTTCCGCTCTATGTACCTTGAACTACCACAGCCAACGACGGACTTTGAGGGGGGTCTACGTTGTAGAACCCGTACGAGCGCTTCCCTTGGTCGTACTACCATCGAATTTGTGTCCTATCACATCGGCGTTCTCGTTCCTTGGCGGTGTTTTCGGGATATTTTTTCAGTGGGCGGCCGCTGATCACTCCTCTACCACTATACCGATGTCCGCCTCCCCTCCTGGTACCCCTTCGCGCCCTGGGTCCATATATAATCGTTTTGCTTCTAATGGCAGTAGTTCAATGCCTTTGGTAAGTCTCGCACCTCTCTCGGCCCTAGTTTACTCAAACTCTTCTCAGATGTCTCAAGCGTCCGTTCTAGTCCCGATCCTCAGTACGCTAACTAACTCATGCCATTGTACAGAACCTCGTCCTCGCAGTCATCTGCCCCTTCATCCTTTCCCCGCCGCCGCAACTCACAAGTTTTGAGCTGGATTGAGCCTGAAGATTACGAGCCCTCTAATCCCACCGCCATGCTTGACCCGTCCATGTCACGCTCGCGCCTGCATGAGCGGGAGCGGAGTGTATCGTTCGGCGCGGCCTCATCGTTGATGGGGGCAAGCGAGACCACTACTCGCGCTGCGTCGCCGTTCGGACTTAACCCTGGCGAAGGTACATCGTCTCTGCGCACGTCGTCAGCGCTGGCCCTGCATAATCTGGAGCATCGCGCGTCGGCCTCGCTCAGCGTGAACTACACGCCCGCCAAGTTTTCGGACGCATTGGTCTTTGGGGGTCCTCGGCGGAGGCGGAGGGGTGAGGAAAGGACTCCAACGCTACCTACAATGGCCCGTGGCGGAGGTGTCGACGCGTTTGGGAAGGGCGCGGCCCGTATGCCTGATGACAGAGACGATCTTCACCCTACCGCGCACCGGAGAGGCTTGTTTGAAAGATCTGAAATGCGGGGGCGGTGGACGCGTTTCAAAACGGTGCTCTTCATTGTTAATATTGTCGTGCGTCTTCCGTTTGTCTCGTTGTCCGTCTCCGCTCAACCGAGTGCCTCTTCTGTCCTCAGTACTCCACTATCGCTCTCACCGCACTCGTCGGCATGATCCTCATCTGGCTCGACATACTCGAGAACTCCGACGTCATCCGAGTCGCCAACCGCACGGAGCTCGTCTTCTCCACCCTCGCCGCCTCCGTCGCCGTCTTCACCGCCGTATTCGGCTGGGTCGGCGTCCTCCTCAACAATCGCTCCATCCTCGCATTCTACTGCTTCTTCCTCTGGTTCTCCTTCGCCTTCCTCGTCACCCCAGGATACCTCACCTACCGCCGCGCGAACCTGAACCTCGAAGGCAAGCTTAACTTCGAGTGGTCCCGGCTCTTCGACATCAATGCGCGGAGGCGAATACAAAACGTCTTGCATTGCTGCGGGTACTTTAATCCCTTTGTGGAAGCGAGTATAAGCAGTACCTGTTATGCGAGGAGCGTGCTGCCTGGGTGCAAGGGCCCGTACCTCAAATATCAGCGCGCGTTGCTGAAGAAGTGGTATATCATCATCTTTTCGCTGGTGGCTGTGCATTTGGTGGTCATCGTGGCGAGCTTGTTGTGCTCGAATCATGTCACGTATCGGTTTGGGAAGGGCATGATGCCTAAGGCGTACAGGCTCGACGAGGCGGCGGTGGCGGTCATTATGGACAATTATGCTGCGTGCGTGTTTCCTTCCATTCTTCCTATACTCGCCTCCTTCGGAGGCGAGGCCAATCCACCCTTTCTTCTCCTCCTGTTTCCTACATCCGTTGCTGACTCCCGCTACAGCCAGCTCGCTGAAGACTATGGCCCCGAGGCAGCCGCTGCCTTCGTCACAAACACCCACTCACGGGCTGGATCCACCGTCGATCTCTCCGACCTACACAGCATGCCTATGGATCCGATGGGCGTCGCCTCTTCATCCTCCACCTTGAGGTCCGGTAACACGTCCTCGGGACCGCGCTATGGCACTATCGGGGGCACCAAGCCGGATACGGCGATATGACCCTTTCCTTATACGACTACGACTATGTCTATGACCTATGACTATATCCCATCCTACTTATAAAGTTACAGTATACGCTCATTACGCTGATCACCATCTCATCTCATCTACAGGCATTGTATCCGTATCTTTCATCTAATTCCCGTTCGCCGCTGTCGCATCGCATACCTACCGATCTATCTATTCAGGCTAAAAGTAGAGTATAGTAGTCGGGTTTGGGGTTTTGTTTCTTGCTTTGGTTCTTACTACGTATAGACACGACTTCGCATTGTGTGGACCCTTTGGGTTATCTACTTACTTTATCCTGGTATTTTACCGGACTTTGCTTTCGTTTTTTGTCATCACCACATCCTACTACATACGCATATTCATCACTGTATTTTGTATTTTATCGCATTCTATCCGTTCGTTCGCTACTCATCCATCTTCTCCAGGAAGCCCTCGATGCGCCCGCAGAGATGATCTAGTTGCCGAAGCTCTTGCAGCTCACTCTCATCAGCTCCATCTGCGTTTGCGCCTCCCTTGCCGCCGTGTCAAAGACCCAGATCGAAGACGCGCTTCGCATCCCAGAACTGTCTGCAATTTCCAGATCTGCATCATTGCCACTATTCAATCCACAATAGGTCTTGTTCTCGACCTCGCTACGCATCTCTGCGGCAGACTCTGCCTCTTCGATTTTCACCCTGATTGTTCGGCAATCCTTCGTGGCGCCCGCGCTCACATCTGCTATGCACACTGGCAATCTTGATTATCTTATTGTCCGCAGTGGATTCATTCTCCATCGCTGACGGGAACACCGCATTTGAAGACCCCGTTTGTTCGCCATCCACACAACACAGGAGAATGCATGAATCAACCCTGAATGGCGCCGGTGACGCCGTTGCCCTCAGTTCGCCAAAATAGCCCATGAGCGGGATGGCTCTGAATCTGTCAAAATGGAGGAAGACTGTGGAGAGAATAGTTGGAACCCGACGGTTTGAACTATATCCCTCCCTTCAGGCGGAAATGAACGCGCCAAACAAGGGCTTCTCGCTGTCACAGTGCAGCACCCGAGTGGCCCGAGAAAATTGACAATAACGGACGCGGATTCTAAGATACGTTACGAGGTATAAAAGCCTTCGTGCGAGCGCACTTAGCGTTCATTCTCCCTGCTTCTTCATCTTCCCCCTTTTTTTCTCCAAGCCAATATGTATCAGTCCTTCATGGTCGTTCTTCTCTCGGCTGCCCTCGCTCTGCGCATACCAACACTGCGTTCAAGCCGCTCCTAAAACGGCACATGGCGAGGGCCGTTGATGCAAGGCGCGAGCCACGTGGAGGTCCGCGGAGCCATCCAGCTGCGCCTAGACTCGGCGGTTCCCGGCCATCTCGTCACTTCGGAGCCGAGGGCCGTTGATCTCCGCGACGACTGGCTCGCCAGCAACTATGTAGGTGGATGAACGCGCCTCGCCTTCCCTGCTCTACCCAACCTCATTGGCGCCCCCTTCGAGCTCCATCTACTCGACCTCCATTCTCACCGTCTATGTGCAGCAACGGAGCTGCGGAGCGGCTTCCGATTGACCTTGATCTTACCCTGTCGCTTGTGCACTGTCGGCCTCTCTATAGATCTAGCGCCTCTCACGTCTGTTGTTTTAGGCTTTTTGCCTACCAAAACCACCACAATATACACTTCTTTAATAAACTTCGCCGGTTCTCCCGCAACCAAGCAACGGAATCCGCTTGTCTCTCTCTCTCTCTCCCTCTTCATTCATTTCCTCTCGCTCTTTTTGTTGTTTTCTTTCTTTTCGCCCATGTATGGGAACCGTGGCCCCAATCTATATCTGCCGCAAGAAACCGAGGGCGGATCCTCTGAGAACGATGCCATGCGCGATTTTCTATCCGGCCAATTTCATTACTCTGGTAATCAAGGAATCGGCGGCGACCTTGGTCTCTTCGGTGGAACTCATAACGGGATGGCTTCACATACCATTGGCCGTGGTCCTCCCCCTTCGTATGTATCCCCTGTTTTCTCCAATCCAGCTGATTAAGCTCACGAACCCACGACTCTGAATCTCAGTGCCGATCGTAGAGGCTTTAATTCTGGGCTTCCTTGCCTTCCGAATCACAACATGCGCATCGCGTCAATGCCTCAGCTGCTGAACGAGCAAGGGAGTGTTCCTCTGCACCACTCCGTACCTGATGTCGCCGGGATGATGGCCGCTATGTCTTTGCGACAGGATCAGCTCGAGGAAGAAAATAAGCTTCTGAAACGCGATAACAATGCTCTCCACACTCGGCTTGCCTCCGTTGAGCTTCGCGCGCCACTCGATGAGCCCACCGTCCCTGACGCCGGTTCCGACCCCCGCTTAGTCGCTGCTTCACGTAAGAAACAGGCCACGAAACGCGGTCGTCGCAGAGAGCGCGGCACGGACTCTGAGCCACACAACGAGGCGCTCGCTGCTGCTTCTCAGTTGGTTCGTTCCGGCATCTACCTGGGAGATACAAAGGGAGGAAAGCGAGTGCAAGAGGCTAAAACAGCGACTCAGGTACGATGGACATTCTCTACTGTCGTTCCCGGTACATTTACCTGAATAGAAATTTGTATCTGCTCTATTTCGATCAACGACGGGTGTTGGGAACAAAGAACCGTGGCCGCACCCAAGCGTCGAACGCGTCAACGATGTCACCGGGGAGATATATCCCACTCCGAACTTCGACGGATTGATTACAGACGCTCACAATCAGAGGCTGATCAGTCTGGTCGCGAGAAAAGCAATGGAGGATCTTGCGGTATGTCTTTCTCATTTATGTTGACACTGAACGATGCTCAAATTATCAGGATGAGCACCTCCGACCTGCCGAGCTAACCAACTCTCAAGCCACCTGGGACTATGCGATCATCGAGGAGCTTGCACGAAACTCCTTCTCTAATTTCCGTCCCCAATGGCGCAAACAAAACAATCCAGCGCTTGCGGAAAAGGGGGAGCTACAGAAACAATTCAATCGCAGGCGCCAGCGCCGGGTGCTGGTAAGCTGTCCTTTGTTTCGAAGATCACGACTAATCATATATTTCAGAAAAACGATCAGAAAGAATCGGTAGCGAAGGTGTTTGCTTCCAAGTTCAAGATTCCTTTATCCTTTGTGAAGAACGTACTCAACGAAACGCACGAATCCGATGAGGAATCTGGACCTGAGGTCGGCAGCGGTGAGAGCTTCGACACCTGGAAAGTTCGTATGGCGGTGCTCGCAGGCATCTCGGTCGCGTCGCCTTCGGCTTTGAGCAAGCTGCAATTTGTTGAGGTTTTGGAGCCAGAGTGGCGTTCGAGCGATGTATGTCTTCATTCATTGGGTTCTCCGAGTCTAATTGCCGACAGTTTTCTAATCTCGGTCATGCAATGCATGCATTGTGGTTTGATTCACTCTCCGCTCGCGAGAAGAATTCCATCAGATATATTCGTGTTCGAGGAAGCGGCCGTACTTCCCGACGGATTCCTGAGGTTGCGCCATGGAATTTTGGTATCTCCGTCCCCTGGCTTGAGACCAACAGACTTCTCGACGAAAATCAAGAAACTTTGCATGATTGGAACACTTACGGTAACCCTCCTGGATTTGACGACGTCGACTTTACTGTTTTTTCAAATGACTCTTGATTATCCTTGTCGATCGCTACAGTACTTTCGCTTATAATACACCCTCCTTTCACTACGCACCATATTCCTCGTCCTGTATCGTCCCTATTCTATCCTTCAAATAATTGTATCTTCCGTGATGTCTCCGAATCCGTATGCATTGAGTGATGTCGGGAACTGGAAGGAGTTCAGTACTTATATTTCAATGACAAACAAAATGCTCACTCGATCCATCGTGGCGGTTATCCATAATTTCGGTGTACCTTCTGTGCGTCCGCGCGAAACCTGGCAATGTACATCAGCAAGCCGCATGATCATTGGTGGATCATGGCTGCGAGGATCGATGTATTGGTTGTATTCCCAGGTTTCCACTCCGAGCTCGGGGCTATAAAATGTATATATTAGTCCCTTTCGCAAGAACACCGAAATGGGGGCTTACAACTTGTCCCAAATGAAGACGGGCTGATTCTCAAGTGGTGTATGGGTGGAACGCCTCATCCACGCTACTGCAACCAGAATTGTTTCGGAGGCGCCGTCAATGTTAGACTGTGGGTGGACAAAAATGCTCCGAATTTCGCCAACATGTCGTGTATCGTTGATGCGAGCTTGCACAATAGAAGACCCTAGATCGGGATTGTTTCCTTGTAGTCGAGATGTAGGAGTGATCCGACGTCCATCAAGCAACACCCATTCGTAGGTTCTTGCATGATCACTCAGCGGCTCTGTGTTGGGGGCGGGGTTGGCAGCAAGGAGAAAATGAACTCGTGGGCTGTCCTTGTTGTAAAAATGCTCCAAACCATACCGAATCCAATCGTCAAGTTTCTCTGAATTGTGTGCCACGTTCCCCGGTATCACACGAGATGAAACTTCATCTAATTGGTTGCCTCTTTAAATTACCGGCAAAGGTAATGATGTCGACTCACCTATACGGAGTGCATCTTGAACTGTACCCAAAGCCTGTTGTCGATCGCGTTCCGAATTTATTGCTTGAAGAATCTGCCGTGGGACATCGTCGCATGCCGGATCTGCTAAGAGATTTTTCATCTGCGACCAAATGAATGAATGCATCACAGTCGCGGCACAATGATTGCTTACCACACCATCCAAACCAGAGCTGCGTTGAAATTCGCGCACCATTGAAACCTCGAGGCGACCGCCGGTCCAATTATTGCTATTCAGATTCTTCAGAACTTTGTTCAACCGTTCACTCAAAAATGCCCAAAACGAATATACTGGGCCATAGTCTAGAATCTGATCAGGGACATGTACTGCCCAGTGGTGGTTGGGCTTCATGTTCTGCGATCCGTAGAGCTAAATTCTTGTTAGCAAACGAAATAATTAGAAGACAACAACACACTTTGGCAAATTGGAGCAGATAAGTCTCGAGCAGAGTTCGTGCCCGAGGTACTTTGTCAATACGAATAGAGCTTCCAAGAAGAATTTTCAAGGTCGCAGCAAATGCAAGAAAGTTTTCATCTTCGCCGGGCATCATTCGAAGCACGGGACCCTCTGGTTCTGGGGGCTTTTCCCCTTTGTTCTTAGCCTTCGAACGGGTCCAGCGCGCAACGGCAGCCTCCCATTCTGCTAAAACTTCCGCATGCTTTGTCAACTGCCGAGCATGTGTATCTTCCGCTTCTTCAAGGAACTTATCCCAGATAATCGGGATCTTTTGAAAGCTGCGATGAGTGCATTTCCATCACAAACATTTGAGCGACATACGATCATTGCCAGAGGACCTGTGAGTCCAAACTTATATTCGTCAGCAGTCAGAGAACCTCCGGCGGGCTCTCCAACTCTGAGTGGAATACGGCCGGCCCACATCGGTGCTTCGAACTTGTGTTATGAGCCAACAATTCCACTTTATTTGAAAATAATCACTGGCATACAGTTTCAAGGAAGCTATGAATCATCCCAAGCTCCCGGGGCTTACGCGGAGTGGGCGGGCGCAGGGTATGTGTCAGAATCCAACGCTCATACCAGTGAGTTTTCCCCACCCCTAACAAAAAATTAATCATCTCATCTCACCGACAAAGCGGGGAACGAACCTAATAAGAGGTTATGCATAGGGTCCACCACGGTCCATCGTGTGAGGTCGAAGTACTTCAGACGAGCAAATTCTGTCCACCGCACGCCATGTTCAGCGAAGAAATTCTTGCGCTCTTGTTCGGTTTGTAGGGCCTGATATTGAAAGCATAATTTACGGTGTTCGTCCCCAGTTCTCGGAGTGAAACCTGTTCGATTAAGTTTTGCGAGCAGGAAGGAGGATATTTGGCCTACCATTTCGTAGGGATTTCTCCGTGAATCTATCCGCACGAGTGACATAACACTTTGTGCATGGTGCTTCATTATGGCGGTGGTCAGCAAAGCCGCAAACCTTGCACATTGCTGGATGATCTGCGATAATTGAAAGCAATGCAACGCGCAATCGTATACCTATACACAATGACTCAATGCTTCGATTTGACTGATCAAGACGCACCGTTCGGGTGTTCAACCGGATGTACCAGGATTCCAGGATCATACAACATAAGTAAATCATCGACAACAATTTTCAGATAATTTTGAAGTTGCTCCGAGGTCTGTTCCGATGGTCCAGGAGGCATCGGGCCAAGCAGCATGTTATCAGTACGGTACCTAGGTATAATGAGCTTAATATCATTCGTTGTGGTTTTGTTTGTCACTCACCGTAAGGCATTATCGAAATTTTGAACACTGAAACTCATTGCACCGGAAGAGTGACTGGGGCCGTAATTGCTCGTCTTGCGGCCAAACCTGTGTCAACGGTGAGTGAGATAATCAATCTTTATTAGAGATAAGAACATACCAATCAAAATTGAAAGAAACACCGATGCGCAGCTCCTTGTCCGAATCCCCGCCAAAGAAAAATAAAGTGTCATCGTGACCTTTGATTGTGTTCCATACAGCACCATCTTGAATACACCGTAACTCGTCAGTGTTTCGCTCCCGTGTCTTCCACGAATTAACAGCAGCAACAACACCGGGTCGAGAAAACAGGTGTTGAAGCCCATTTGATAGAAGTTGGATGGGCGCGACAACAAGTGGTTGCCTTATAGACTGGATACTCTCGTCGTCTTCCTCTGTATTATTGCCAAACAGTCGACGAAACAATGACTGAGTTAGAGGGCGGTAGATTTCGTTTCCACAGTCTGGACATAAACTTGTTGAATCATTTGCCGCATCGAAGATTCTGTGGCACATAGAACAAATTGGGTGAACTTTGAACCGATCGCGAAGCCCAAGGTCCAAGAAAACGGTAGATAGCTGACGAGGGAAGGAATCGGCTCCAAGAATATTGCCAGGGATAGCAGCGAAGAGAAGGCGGAGTACAAGAAGGATCAAGGCACAAGCCCGGAAAGACACGTGGTATCGAGTGTGAAGGAATGCGACCAGGAGGGTGATAGATAGAATGTAGGGATTGCTGGTCTTCACATTTTGAGCAATCACTTGCCGGTTTCTTCTGGGCTCAGCCGAAGCGGACTCCGACGCGACAGCCAACATGCTCTGTCCGGAAGGTGCGATGTTACTGTATCTTTCATAAATGCGAGCTCCGAATGAAGGTTGAAATCAAGCAAGACTCACGAAACACTACTGATTTCGCTTCCCGGTGGATTCGGAGGAGAATTGTCAACGTCATTCAAATTGTTGACGTCGGGCGGCCTGAAATATTCAGTGATTCCAGAGATAGAACATGGAAGAAAAACACAAACGTTGGCAGCGGAGACCTGAGTTGACGAGGAGCAAATCCCATCCGAGATCCTCCACGCGAGGGATTTCTTCCCCGACTTGCATAGCCCGCTACCTGATCCGTGCCATCCTCTGAAAGCAGATGAGTCAAGAAAGGAGAGCTCAGCTGAGCAAAGTTACCAGTGACGAAGAGCGGGGCAGAAGATTTCCCAGAAGGACCCGGGATGCGATCTGAGCGACTTGTCATAGCTGGCTTGAGACCGTAGGCTCTGAGTTGTCAGGATTATATACCAGTAGCATAAAAATACTCTGCTGCGAAGAATCTCACAAGCAAAGGAGAAAATCACTGGATTAACCAGACTTGTGAGAGATATGGCCATATTTTGGATGCGAAAACATAGTTTACACTCCAAATGTGAACCGGTATCCTCGGAAGATAGCGCAATTTTCATGCCGGTAAGCCATTCGGCGGGTTTGAATTGTGTTGTGGCGCACTCCGTTGGATATTATTTTAAAGCAATAGAGAGATCGTGTACAAACACTTGCGCCCGAGACTGCAAATCGTCGCTCATAATCACACGGGTGCATAAGAAATCCCATAATATAACGTCGGAAAGACAGCGGAAAGAAAGACTTGCAGTCTGCCTACTTGACTAGCCGAAGAGAGCCGAAGTAGCCGAGCACCGAGTGGTGAAGTGCAAGGCCCAATAAGGCCGTATAGCTGTGCAGGTAGACATTGGAGATGGTGAGGTGCAGGCTAGGAACGACTACACCACCATTTTATTCAAATGTCAAAATAATGTCCGAGGTGTGATGTCCTCGGAACCATGATTTGCGAGCTCCAACAGCTCTCAATTTCGAAATGTCCTCAGAAGCGTGGTTGGGACAGTCTGTGGATGGTTGAAGGACATCCTAGAAGGTTGTTCAAATCTTAAGATATATACTGGAATCTTAAGCTCGTCTGATTCAACAAGTACTGTATTTGGAGTAGCTATATCCCCCAATAAACTCCTTGTGACTTAGTATTGAATGCACAATGTATTCCAAGGAAGTTCATGAAGTTCCTCGAGCGGACGCAACCTTTTGCTGCTGGATTTGGCGTCGAACTCGAGAAAACGATGAAGTCCCCACATCGCATCATGACGTGGCATCATTCAATGGTGATGTTTGTCATTACGGTCTCCGCTGCCACGTCACTCTCTTGTCTTCTTCCCTCATCCCCCCTCCAAACTCCTCGTCTTTCACGACACCCCAGAAGGAAGCTCGAAGCCTCTGACACTGTCATCTCTCCTCAACATCCCTTCAAGCTTCAATCTTCAAGCCTCTTCAAGTCCGTTGTGGCACGAAGATCTCTCCACCTCAGGCAAGAGTCGCAAGTCCGCAAGATCCAAGAACCTCACTGTGCAAGGCTGAGACTGCAAGACAACGGTCGCAAGAGTCCAAGGCCGCAAGCTGAAAACTTCTCAAGAGTGTAACCCATGCAAACCTTCATCAAAGTCCTTGCCGTCGTCCTCCCCAAGCCTCTCTCATCAACACGCTTCGGCCCTCTCCCCACCTCTCTTTCTCTCCATCTTCCGGAAAATTATCATTTACTTCCTCTCCCTCCTCTTCTCCTCTCCCTCCTAGAATCATTTGTGTAGCCACTCAATGTATACTTTTGTTGCTTGCAATACCATTTTTTTATTTGTATTTTGATCGAATTTAAGAAGCAATTCAAATATTATTTATGGCAAGCGCCGTCAGCAAACTGGCTCTAATGTCCTGGAGAGCTTCAGCGCAGAATGTCCCCAGGACATCATCGCCGACGGATTGTCTGGGAATCGATGTTTCGGTCTCCAGGGAATGTTTCGGAGATGTCAGCTAACAGCATCTGTCAAAACGTCCTCCGGAGGTCCGGAACAAACGGTGGTGTAGAAAGCTCAATCAAGGTTTGCAAGCCCACCGTCGCAACGTCGATGGGGAGACGTGTGTATACGTCACCACTCGGCTCGCAGGCACGTGTCGAGGTGGTCTGGACTCGGCTAGACAGGACCGCTGGCTAGCCGACGGCGAGGCGGCTAAAAAAATCCCAACGTACACGCAGCTTGAACGCAGTGCAAGCGTTCAAGCGTCTCCGCTCGTCGCAGTACGTATTCCTACTCGCCCCGCCGCTTGACTCGCAAAATAAAAGCAATCCTAGCGCGTAGATGGCAACGTCAAATTCTGCGTCGACATTTTGGGCCTCGGAAACTGCCAAGTCGACGCCTTCAACAACGGCGATTGCTTTGACTTCCTGACCAGCGCAAAGGATTTCAACGATCAGGTGTCTACTTTCCAACCCGATATCGGTGTGACTTGTACCGTCTTCCAGTGCGTATCTTTCCACATTTTGAGTCATCGTACTAGGCGGAGATACATTGATATCCATGCTCACTGTTTTTATGTTTAGGGACTCGGGTTGCTCTGGGAATTCACTCGCTCTCTCGTTCCCTGGATCGACAGACCTCAGAGCCCAGAATTTCAACGATGTAATGAGCTCGTTCAGGTGCGATAGGGTTAGTCCCGCATCGCCATGAAAATGGATATGGGCTGGGGTAGTGGACTTTTGGACTGTGTTAAATTTGTTTCATACGTGTGATTACAGTGGTTCTAGCTTCATCTGAATCTGTTCTGTTTAGTCGAACAGAGAAGGAAGGACCTTTTAGAGTTGTTGAGACCGCCACAGTGGAAATATGTTCGAATCCGTTGAATCTAGGTTCTTTGTTGAATGATAGATTGTGGGGGGGACCAACATTCATGGATGGATTACTGTGGACGATGCCCAGGCTGCTTGCTTCGTCTCATTTTGGAGATGCAGTCAAAGATCAGAGAGTAATTCTGCCATGTTTGTTGAGTTTCGGAAGCTGCTGCTGCTGCTACCTGCAGCGTCTGTCAACGAGAAAAGGCTCTGAAGGGATTGTTTGGCTGTGAATGACGCCTCTGAGACTGTGCAACCACCCGCTACGCGTATTGTTTCTCGCGATTTGTTGTCACGCGGTATGAAACGCGCGTTAAACCAAAATGGTAGACATAGAATTCGATGATCACGGGACCGCGAAGGATCAGCACATGCTCATGATTTTCCGAGCCTTTGCTTGGCCCCTACCACTTCAGTCTTCGCTACAGCTTCTGCCTCACTTCCGGATGTCCACAGATAACTCGGAACCGCCTCAGCGGGCTGATCGACTCTGGTTTACTCCAGATGTCGTGATTATCCGCGCCCAAAGCCCCGTTTTTCAGGTCTTTACGGCGATTTTGAAGCAAAAGTCCTCTGTATTTGCAGACATGTTCACGATGCCCCAGCCCCCGCCTGCGGATAGTGAAACGATGGATGGTGTGCCAGTCGTCACTGTGCATGACGAGCCAGCTCAGATGGAGGTTTTTCTTAGAGCGACATTTGATTCGGAGTGAGTTTGTGTGCTGTGAATCTTCAATTTTGAGATCTTGGCTCTCATCTCGTTATAGATTCTTCATGCCATCTCCAGCGGAGACTAAGATTGGAGATACTCTGGGGATCCTTCGCCTCGCCCACAAATATGATGTTCCATATCTGCGTCGTCGTGCACTCCATCACCTCGAGCCTATGTATCCTACAGATCTCTCTGGATATGACTCCCAAGTGCAGCCCGCGATCGAGAGGAAAGTACCGTTTGCCGAGCACTTTCGCGATAGGGTGTTGAGCGTGATGATTGCGACGGAAGTCGGTGCACTTTGGCTTCTTCCTGCAACATACTACGACATTTGCACATGGCCGTTGGAACGCATCCTCGGGGAACCACTCTGGAAGGCGCTTCGGGAGGAGGAACAGCATGCGTGCTTAATCGGTTACCAGGCCCTTTTGCGTCAATGTCCCCTGATATTAAAATTTCTCCTGGAATATTCATCTGACCAGGACACCGATTGCACAGATTGTATGAATTGCAATCAGCTGCGTTCGATGGTTTACTCGAATCTTTCATCTGGTTTGTCTCAATTCATGAATTGGCCACTCGATTTATGGCCGAAGCAAGCGTGGGCGGCTGTTGGTGTCAGTTTATGCGCACACTGCCTCTCAAGCGCCAAGGAACTTCATGCAGAGGCAAGGCAGAACTGTTGGGACGCGCTTCCGGGCATGTTCGGTCTGCCAGACTGGGATAAATTGAAGGAGATGCGACAAGAAGCCCTTGGAACATAAGCTTAGGTCCGTCGGTCCGTTCTCTATGGTATTGCTGTTATGTATATGCGCTTAAGCATTGTCAGGTCAGATAGATGTTTTCGTGCTGTATACCTGGGATGTTTTTATGTCTTGACACTTTGCGATTGTCGGTAAAGAAACTCTCTGTGATATCGAATGAATCTTTTCTGAAGACGAGTCCTGTGCCTCAAGCAGGCAACTCAGCGGTCTCGATTCTTCTCTGACAAAGATTTCATGCGCAGTAGCGTCGATGTTGACTTCAAATAGCCGCGAAACAAACATGGCTGTTAACGACGCTCGGGCTTCCTGAGCGGGCAGAATCGGAGCAGATGTGTAACGATGCGATTCGGCTTTGAGTCGTACTGTGTGAACCTTCTAAAAAATCTGTCCGTCGAAATCTACGAGCAAATCATCGAAACCTCCCGTCGTCGGTTTCGCAAAGATTCCGATGAAGTGCTTGTCGTAGCCGTGCATGATGAACCAGCAGAACTGGTGTTTTTTTAGCAACATAGAATTAATTAAATTACTGTTTACGTCGCTTAGAATTCTTTGACGACGGGTTTCTTCTGTCGATTCGGTTCTGGTTGTGAGTCAACTTGTGACACTGGGTATAGGTACGGCGAGACTCCATCTCTCTATGAAGTTCATGCTGCACCCCGAGATCATTGACACAGCAGGAGAACGGAACCAAGCTCTCCCCCGCTGTTTCATCCTCCTTGTTCTCTTCAACGTTCCTACTTATCGCGCCTCGATAATGCCGGCAGGGGCCAATGATCGCCGATTGTCACATATCACATGATCGTGACGCACGCGACACCTCTTGCTCACGACCACCATGTCAAGTAGTGCTAGCCATGCGTCCGGGCTCCAGCAGGTCCCAAAACTGTGGTTCGAACCCGAAATGGTCGTCATTCACGCAGGGGACCGCATCCGAGTATATACAAGAACAGTGGGAGTGGGACTCGGCTATTTAAGCGAGTCCCACTGTTGATGTCTGTCGCATCAGCTGCTATCAGCTGGCGATCATTATTTGATCGATGCATCAAAATTCGGCATTTTGAGCCGCAATTGTTTTTCCGAGTGTTTCTGAGTTATTTCACGGCTAAAATAATTACTGGGGGGAACATTGTTCCCCCCAGACCCCGCTCCTTTGGCCTGACGGCATTTCTGAGAAGTTTAACTCGGTATTTTCGTTTTATTTTGCTGTTTATACTCATATTTCATTCATGTAGCGCGGGGGAGACCCCCGCGGACCCCCCTTGCAGGCGTATCTGGGGATTTGATATATCAAAGGACTCTCGGGGAGAGTCTGCGGTGATATATCCAGGTCTCTCGACGAGAGTTAGGATGATGCCATCAGTAGCCGTCAAATCAGCTGGAACAGCGGTTACGCACCTCGGTTCGCGCTCACCGCGGGCGCGAATCGCCGCCCCTTGTCGGTGGGTGCACGACGGCGGGTGGTGCGCGTGATTTGTTGATAGATGTTATGATTGCACGTCCCCATCACGTCCCATCATTTCTGCTTCTGGCCTCTTCCTGCTCCCGCTCGCTTTGGCTCTCCCCGCCGCTCCTGGCTCCCCCTGCTCCCGGTGACCCGTCCACACATGGTCGAGAAGCTTCTCTGGCGCCCACCGCTCCCCATATTGCTTCAATCATCGTCGTAGCCTCGTCATTGGTCCCCCACTTCCCCCCCCATTCGGCACGGTATGCCCTCAATTTTCCCTTCCGGGCTTCTATACCGCAGCGGATATTGCTCATATCCCTTCTATAGATCTCTTACCTTGCGCTTGCGCTTGGCGCTCGCCGTTTGCCCCGTTATTCCGCTTCCCAGCCGCCACCCGCCCCCGCCGCTTCCCGCCCCTTCCGCCCCCACGGCTCGCCCTCCCTCCCTCCAGCATATTCTATATCAGGAGAACATTTCTATATCGAACCACCAACCCATCGCGCTTCACGCTATCCCGGTTACTGCACAAAACCCGCCTCGATAGATCTGGGCGCCCATATCGCCGGATATACTCCTTCTCTACGTTCACACAATCGCCCACCCACGCACCAGCACTTCCCTCGGCTTCCCCTTCGCTTACATCGCCCGCCTCTCGCTATACAAGCTCAAAATCATCTCGATTCTTTCCGTATTCCCTTCAATTCCCTGCACCCAATCTAATTGACATATTCTTTGTTTCTGTTTCTTACTACTTACCACTTTCAAAAGCTATATGTGTGTTCGATGTATTTAAATTATAGTAGTAATGACCGCTTGCAATTTTTTTTTTGTAAAGTCCCACATATGAACGACACCATGTCCCCCTCTCAAAATGGCAGCTTTGAAGAGGGCACAGTGGCCCAGCTGTAACGGCAGCAAATCCGTTGGGTCGGACCTCGCGGCGAACGACGCATGTAGCTCGTTCGACCCGGGCAAGACACGCCCTGACGCCCTCTTTTTAATCTATTTACGTTACATGCTGACTATAATTTTTTTTTACAAGTCGAGATCTCAGTGATATATCACGACTGAGGTGATATATCACCGCCCTCAGAGCCACTCACAGGGACAAGTCAATACTATGCATTCACACTATGTATTCATACCAAGTCCTAAGCTAAAGAAGGTCGACAACGAAAAATGGTCCAAGCGGGAAATAGCTGAGTAAATGGATTCATATAGCCCGTCCGTCGGTAAGGCGACGCGTAGAGAAGACTGCTGGTTGAGCAACAGTCCCAGAGGGTAGTTGAATACCAGGAGCCGTTGAGGCTGAAGGGTCAAATCGACCTCTATAATCGATTAATGCTTGCGTCTGGAGGAAGATCAATGTTAATGAGATATATTTTGAAGGAAGAAAAAGAGACCTCACTTTTTGGATGGTGCCTTTCCGCCTGCATCCGCCGCCTTCCGTTTATTGTTGGGAGCCGTCGTTGCCGCCGACCTCGTGTTTTTCACCACCGGATTATCCGGGATTTTCGTCCCATCGCGATACGTCGCCCGTTTCAATGCCCGACCCCTACTACTCGTTGCCAACTCGCCTCTACCACTCGCCGCAGCCCCGCCACTCTCCCCACTGGAGCTCTTCCCAATCATCGTCACTACTGTGGCCCCATTCACGACGCGCTCAGTGAATCCTCGTCTCTTCTCCTCCGCCCTCTGTGCCGCCGCCGCCGCCGCCTTTTTCCTCTTCTCCTCCGCCTTCTCCGCCGCCCCCAATGCCCGTGCACGTTGACTATTCGTGAGTCCGTCTCCCACCCTCACATTCGGCACGTTCGAGACGGCATTCGTAGTTTCATCGAAGACGACCTTGCGAGGCCGTCCTCGTTTCCGTGTCTCCACCCCCTCCACCTTCTTCGCTACCTCCGCCGCCCGCCTCGCATTCTCCTCCTTCTCCGCTGCACCACGCATAGCGGATGGCTTAGGTGTCGGTGGTTTGGAGGCTGCTGGGCGCGATGCCGGCGCAACGGGGGGGCGAGTTGCCGGGCGCGTCATGGGAAGACGCGGTGGAGGAACGAGGGCCTCGCTGTCGGCAGGCGCGGCGGGCACAGTCGTCGGTGGCGTCGATACCGCGGGTTGCGTCGATGAGGGGGACGTAAGGCTGGATGAAGTCGCCGTGCTGTCGTTGGTGCGACTGGAGGGTGTCAGGGGTAGCGCTGATGGATTATCTGACAAGGATACTGCAGGTGCTGACGGTGCGATCGCCGCGAGCGCAATCGATGCCGCCAATGTCGGGCGGTTTGGGGCGCGGGCTGCGGTCCCAAAGATTGGGCGTGGAGCTGGAGGCTTGCGGGCGGCAGGTGTGAAAGCGCTAAAAAGAGCGCTGGGGCGGAAGGCACTCGCTGCTGATGCCGCCGAATGATTCTTCAGGAGCCCCTCCGCCGCAGACCCCGACACATAATTCGCGAGGAAGCCATTGGCCGGTGACGACGCAACAACTTCTGCAGGGCCTGAGGCACCAGCTGCGGAAGCTGCGGAAGCTGCGGAAGCTGCGGACGCCTCGACAACAGTCGAAGAACCTGATGTTGGCATGTCAGCCGATGGAGCCGATGCGTAAGTGGAGGCTGGCGGCGAGAACCAAGACGCGGTGGGTGCGGAAGTATCCCCAGATGCTGGGAGCAAGCTTGGGGCAGTCGTAGGGGAAGCGAGGGTGAGCGAGAAGTCGGCGCCAGGCGAGAGGGGGAAATCGAAGGTGTCGACTCCGATGCTCGCGAGTGGCATCATTGGAGTGGCGTCGGGGCTGTGTGGCTTGGGAGACTCGGTTTGAGGAAGCCATAGTCGAGGACGGCGAAACCCGTGGTCGTCATGGTCGTCAGTGCCTCGCAGAGACGCGTCGAGGTCCATGTCGACGAAATCGTCCGAGGCGCCTCCCAGAACAGAGTCCCCGCCGACGTTGCCGCTTTGATAATCGAGACCGATGAAGTCGTTCCCCTCTTCATGGGGTATATCGCTCCAGTTCGGCCAGGGGCCCATGTGCGTCTCGTCTTGAAGGCTGGCCAAGTATCAGTCGACGATACACATCCAGTCATTAGCGAGTACTCACCTGTCACCGTTCGACGTCTCAGTACCCTCCGCAGCGGTTTCGGTACCCTCCGGTGTTGCAGCACTGAATGCCTGTTAGTTATCAATGATCCCGCGCGAATGAAATAGAAAACTTACTCGTTCGTCTCGCGACTAGCAGGAACAGAGTGCGCCGGCTCCACAGCAGCCTCAGGAGGTGGGGGAGTGTCGTCGTCCTTCTCAGTGACCGTAGGGGATGACTTCGGTGGGGTCTTCTTAGATTTTTTCGTCTTTTTTGCCTTCGCCTTCTTCGCAGATGCAGCGGGAGCGAAAACGGGCTCGGTGGACGGAAGGATGCGGTGGACAGCGGGATCAGAGGCAGAGCTTTCGGCGGGCGACGGAGTCGAGGATTCTGAAGTAGTCGAAGCAGTTGTTGGGAGCTGGAATCCCGCGCAATCGCTTGGTGCTGTCAATTTGACCGTCAGCTTGCGTCCATTTGGCAAAGTCTATAAACCTCACAAAAGACTAATCTCAGGAAGTCTTGAAAGGGCTTGAGTACGTTGCCGTCGAAATCCACACAAACGTCTTCGAAATCGTTGCCCATGGGAGTTCTGCCATGGCAGATGCTGGGAGGAGAGAAGGTGAGACGCGTACACAAACAACTGTCCCAATTAGGAAGGACTCACACTTTCAGCGACAACTGGCCTTGAAGTCTTGGATGCGGGCCGCCGAGGACGGTAAACCCGACCCACCTTGTCGCCTGGTACAACGCCTTGTGGATATACACCATCGCTGTCTCTATCGAGTCGATCCCTCTGCGAAATCCCGTCAATTTCTGTTCAGACAACAAGCGAAGAGAACTTACTCGAGCATCGACCAGATGCTCTGTATCGCTTTGTCGCCACTCACTTTTGCCTCCTCCAGCTGCCTCTTCTCCTCTTCCACCGCCGCCTCCACCGCCGAACGTTCTTCCTCAGTCGCTGCCGCAAACAAACGCGCGATAACTCGAGTACGAAGCTGCATCAGGACCGACTTCTTCTTCTTGCTGCGCGCCGCAGGAGTGTCCTCGCTCTCGTCAGTCCAGTCGTCTTCGTCGTCCTCGACGTTCTCCGCAAGTAATTCGTCATACCCCGCCGCAGTCAACGCCTCTTTGACAATATCGCGATTTCTGAGCTGGAAGACCTCGACGGGACGGTGGGCACGTTTTCCCTTGCCCTGGAGTTGCAACAGGCGCAGGATTATGGAAAGAGTTTTCGCGCTGACGGCGTCGGCAGAGTCGGTTTTCTTGCGCGTATTGCGAAACCAGTTCTCCAATTGCTAAAATGTGGTAAGTCTGACACATCGTTGACGCATCCACAGCATATTACTGACCTTCTTACGCTTCTCTAAAGCCGTTGCGAGCGTGCTCTCCTCCTCTGCCGTCAACTTTCGGGCATTGACGTCGGTCGGCAGAGGAAGACCCAGCTCAGCCTGCTCCGGGAACGTCTTGAAGTAGTCCTCGTACATTGGGGCCCAGAAAAGGTGAATTTTGTTGTCCGCTCGCCTCTTGACGTATTCAGGGAGACGTCCATGCAGCCATTCTAATATGGGTGGTTTAGTCCAGCCAGCGGGTGCCATGGAAGGGTATGAGAGGTTTGAGTCGACGGATGGACGTGAGGAGGGAGTCGGACGTGTCGAGGGGAAGTCAAAAGCACGGGCAGGAATTTTTCAGGCGGGAAAAGACGTGACCAATTATTAAGGTCGGTGTTTTGGGTCAATTCTTGTGGTTACAGGAACGTCTCATTGACATCATTTCTCGCTCTTTTTAGCCCGCATCATTCGTAGATCTCCCAACTCGCTCGCTACCACACTGTTTTACCCAAAAATATGCTTGTTCCCGCCAAGTCGTCCCAACTGAGCTCGTTTTCCGCTTCTCGCCCCGACTCTCCGTCGCCAACGAATCAATCTATCGCTCAGCCCGATTTACCTCTTGTAAGGCAGCTCATGATAATCCCCATCAACCAACTCCCATATCCCTGTCTCGTCTGCCGGCGACCACAATTATAAAACCAATTTTGCAATCTCTGCGACACACAAAATTTTAGATCTATATGTTTCGCACTCTCGATTCATTTGCTACTGACCTTGCGATGTCTCTGTACCGCCCAAGACAACAACTCTGCTTGTTCAGCCGTCATATCCTGCAGCGGCATTCCAAGCGCCTGGTGTTCCGGAAATCTTTCAAAATATTCGACGTATAACTTCGGCCAGAAACGGTGTAAGTGGTGTCCCTCGCGGTGTGATCTGTACTCCGGAAGGCGAGACTCAAGCCACTTTGTCTGCTCCGGATCAGTCCAGGGCGGGGGCGGCATGGTGATTCACAGGTGAGGTTTGGCCGAATCACAGTGCGCACGAACTAAAGCCTTATAAGGTCAATCTTTCCAGCCCCCGGCGGCCGGCGCCGGAGGCTAATGTTTTTCGGACGCCCGGAAACTTGATATCTAGGTGCGCAAATCCTCTATCAAAATGGGGTTGGTTTTGGATTGATTGAAACCAGCTCGATTTGCGTCTGATTCAGGTCGATAACGGGTCGCTCGGATCCTGTCAAGCACCCGGTGGTCATTATCAGCTGAGATCGATTCTCTTAAGCTGACATCCTCTTCAGATACGTATCTGGTCATTGGCCTCTCTTTCTGCGTCGCCAATTCGCTCTCGAGGAGATTTGCATCAATGGGGAATTCCGTGGTCCCCCTCCGGGAGTAGGTGGCCTTCCCGCCCTACGCCGTCTCAAAGCTCAGCCAGAGGATGTGGCGAGACTGCTGGAAGAGCACCACACCCTCACCGAGATCTGGTTCCTCAGTCCAGCGACATCCTTGGCGGTTCGGACGTTGGGAGATATGCATCTGGCGCGACTCGCACAAACGCGCTCGCTCCTTACCCATCTCAGAATCGGCGTGCCTGATCTCCTCCCCATATTCTCCGCAATCCCAGACATGCTCTTGACGCTGCAGCATCTCGTCCTCGACGAAGATCTGAGTTGGTCGGCGTTTACGCTCGAAACTCCAGATGTTTTGTATCTGGTAAGTTGTGCCTCACTTGCGCTCTGTTTCATTTTATGACAAGCACTTACCAGTGGGAGTCGCCGCTGCAAAAGCTGGCAGTTATTCTGGACACTCGATTTGAGTACCTCGAGTCCGTCTTCCTCGTTTTTAACAGCCGCCGCGAGAGTCGCATTGGGAATGAGCGAAGATTTCTGAAGCTTTCCGATGCCCGTTGTTTTGCCACGGTATTCTCCAGTTACTCGAGGGCACCGCTATTTAAAACTCTTCGCATCCAGGCAAAGAAGGGATACGCCGTTTGTAAGCGTTGGGACTTGCAGGGGATCAGATTTTACCCTTTGTCGTCGAAAATGTATGTGCAGACACCGCACTATGCGACGCTATTTGTGCACCAGGACGAGTATTTCTAGACATGTCTTAGGATGTATTAAACGAATATTGCTTTATCTTTTCTTCATTCTAAGTTTACTGTGCGGAATTCAGTATACGATGAGGAAAATCGGCTCTTTCCTGAACAGGACAGGGGTCGTGTGGTCATGTTTGTTTTGCAGGGCTCATCCTTTTCCAGTCACTTATTTCCATCGCGAATTCGCTCGTCTACCTCTGGCTTGTCATCTGTACCTCGGTTCGCGATACCGGCGACACGCGGACCACTCCCGGGCTTCAAGACACACCGAAATCTATCTAAACGCGGAAAGACACCCTCGCAGTTCTCGGGTGGCGTTCAGTTTCCGACCGCCCCCGGGCCAAAATCTCAATTTCAATTACAAACATTGGGAAGCACACAATTCTTGAGGACGCTTGACTACAATCTCGGCGCACTTGGCTACGACTCCAACGAATACTGCATGATCTTCACCGTCAGTTCTCCGGAACAACAACAGGCGTTCCGTCTCACATGGCTTATCGGCGCAAGACGTTTGGCTTGAATGCGCTGTCTGGTCGCATGGATCCGCGCTCGGAACTGCGCGATCTCTCCCGGAGTGCGTGCGTGGGTGCGGGCCCGAATGGTAAGAAATCTAATCGTCATCAAATCCCGCTGAATATCTTGCCAGCGCCTGCCAAAATGAGAGGTTGGGAGGTGAGGTTCTAAATACGTGTATCTACTACACCTTTCCTCAGCGTTTCTGTCTAGGTCTACCATGGTTGGGTGCGCGGGAAGATAGCGGAGGAGAGAGCAGTGGGGCGATCCCACACATACTCTAATTCTTTTTGGAACGAACGTCACCGGGGCTTCGGGACGGGGATTTGGGCATTGAAATTGACAAGGCGGTGCGTTCTTCTACTTCTGAAGATCTTCACGCCATCGTTTGATTGTTCACAACTGATGCTGATTCCTAAATAGGCACGAATTAGTCGGTACCCCCAAAGGCCCTCGCACTGAAGGTACGTTCAACGCCTCTCCAGTACATACGCAGCTTTCGATATACCCTCGACCGCCATTCTCTAGATTCTAGTTATGCTATGCAGTTTGACAACCAAGTCATCGAAGTCAATCAGCTCAAATTTGCTTTGCAGTTGGCAGGTGCGGGTGCGTTTGTGGATCGTCAGAACGCTGATGCTGATCAGCGAATTTAGATGCGAAGCATGAATGTCCACCAGCAACCCAGCTCGCCGAAAATTTCCCCGAACCAGACGGCCAAACCGGGATTCGCGCAAGGCACAATATGCCCCAAAAAAAGGCCTCTCTGTTCTTCGACTGCTTGGCAACAAAGGTAAGTACGAAGGCAGTACAACGGTGAAGCGGCTAATATTTGCCGTCCCGAAAGATAAGACATGCGGAATTGTTCCCAGTTCTCAAGATCAAGTCCTTACATCCCCTCATCTTCGCACCTCCACTTCCGTCTTGTGCCCACTATCGCTCCATGCAAGCAACGCCAACCCCCCCTCGTCCTCGTCGCTCTCGTGCGCAACAGTTCAATGGTTTTGATAACAAGATTGCTGACCTGTGTCTATGTTGCCCTAGTGCTGCCTCGCAAGATTCCCATCCGGTCGAACGACGACGCTGCGGAGAAACGGCTCAGACGGCAGGTCGCACTGGAACTTGAACGCAGCAAGGAGGAAAGGTCGGTTGCTCCAGCACCTGAGGCCGAGGAGTCGGAGGAGATGAAGGAGCTTGCCGCTAGCATCCAGCGGTATTTGGATGACGAGAATGAGTGCGTGAATGCTGTTTCTTTTTTAAAAATTTTAACTTGAACGACTATCTAATGAATTATTGGTTCCCGCAGCTCTCGCGACTCTTCGCTTAATAGCGTCAAGGACAGCGCCGGCGGCACTGGGCTCGCGAATCGCGAGCATCAAGATTCCCCCGAAGAGCAAGCTGCACGCAATTGGGAGATTTGGGTGAGGTGCGTGTTGGAGAGGATGAATTGGCTCGATCGCGAGCAACTGTTACGCGATTGGCGGGATCAGGAGGAGCGCGAGCGGCGATGGGAAGCGGGTCGCGAGTATGCGGATGACTTGCCCAGCCGCGCAGCACACTACGTTGAGTAAACCCTTAATCTTACATCTTCAATGCCACATCTTTTCGTTCCTTTTTTTCTGGCAAATAGCGTCTCTTGAAAGCTATGGGTGCGTCTTCTCCAATGTGAAGGTGTCTGAGGAACTGAGACCCAAGATTTCAGTGTTCGCGTATGCATCTGGGATGTCTCTACCAAGGCAATTGTATTCAACTCAGTACCGCTCTACAACAGCAACAGGTACACCATCTCTTATTCGTCTACCTCGTCTCGGTGTTGTCATCAACTCACTATCCGTTAGACCTCTTTGTGGGCGAGCGTTTGCTCACGTTCAACTACCCTTCACATTCGATGGGTTTCGGCTCCATCACTTACGATCGCGGCTGTCAATGGGGGAGTCTTGCGATGACACGTACGTTGGTGAATGCGGAGCGGATTGAGAGTGAGTGGGCGGATTGTGGACGTTCAGCCGGATGTGGGAAGGAGATGGGTATCGGGAGTCGACGCGATGACTGGTCGGTTCTGGTGTCGGATCTGCTCGAAGATAAGTGGCACGGCGCGATCTTGGTCGGTGGCCCGTTGCCGTTGACAAGGTAAGCAGTTGTTTGCTGCTTGATTTCGGAACGCCGTTCCTGACCGGTGAGCATGATAGTGTTGATGGAAATTTCAGCTTGAGGACTTGTGGGCGCGCCGAGACTAGCACCGTCGATGTCGGATACTTGGAGGAAATTGACGAAGATATTTTGCCGGAGTTGGAGTCGGTTGAGAACAGTGAGGATGAGAGCGAGAATGAAGACGAAGAAGAGCGGGCTCAATTCAGAGCTTACCTGTAGTATAGTCCTGCATTGTGTAATTTGACTGCTCTTTGCGAAATTTCTTGACTAAATCGACTGCAAATGGACTTGATTCTGTTTTGTCGGCGGTTGCCGACCTGAGTTTACGTACCTTTCTCTGGAGAAAGGTACGTAAGTAAATTGTTGAGAATTTCAAGAAGATATTTAATTCGAGTCTGCCCTGGCTACAGGACGTTCGGAAAGCATCTTGAATGACGAAATTCTTCTCTTATGTCTAGTTCTACAGATCGCCAACCATCCCTGACCCTGGGCGACGTTAAGATCGCGTGGAAAACAATAGCTTGTACGTGTTTATCACTGCCTTCCATGAGCCATTTTTCTGTAGGAATATGGGGGGTGTAAAAACCTTGTCCGCAAAATGCGACAAACAGCTTGGGATGTGCAGATTTTCGATTTTCTCTTGCTTTCGTTTACTTTGGCGAGCTTTGATTTTGAAGAGGTCGAGGTGAAGTCCGATTAAAGCCGGAACCCGACATTGTTTATTGATTGATCGCTGAGGCAGTGCCTGTATCGACACCATCCACTCCTCCTGCCTACGCGTCGTTTGACGCGTAGGCAGGGGATGAGCTCTCATCAGTTTCATCTGGGCTCGGTCTCTCCTCCTCTCTATCACTTCGCTACCTCACTCGTCGTTTTCGCCGCTCTCGATGAGAAGAAACAGGCAGAAACGCAAAGCGACTACGCTCACATTCAGCTTGGGCAACCCAGCACCCGACGACCCGACGACTTTGGTCGGAGGCTCCACTGTGGCTCACATACTGCGAGAGACGACCTCTGTGGGGCAGACAGACGGTCAGATTCATCGCAGGAAATCGCTCTTGACGGTCAATATCACGGACGCACGACCAATCGCTGTGCACCCCGACATCCGGGCCCCTGAACCACTCTACGACGCTTACGACGCTGCAGAGTACGAGAATGACAACTCTGCGGAGGAAGCTCCAAGAGAATTGCGGGACTCGGTGCGTTCATATGTAAATGGGATATATATCTCAGAAACTGACGCATGTTAGGATGATCCCCTTCGACAATGGGCTGAAGACTATCGGGATATCTATCTAGCTGAGGTGCTGAGACTTGAGGGGAGAGGGGACCACGCTGCTTATACGACGTGTGAATGTGGTGGGGAAGGTCCTGATTTTCGGTGCATGGATTGCATCAGCGGCGGCAGACTTGTGTGCTCGTCGTGTGTGAGGGATGCTCATGCCCAGCTACCCTTTCATAGGGTTCAGGTGCGGTTGTTATGCCCAGAATTTTGACTAAAAACTTATGCTTTCGCTCTGAGTAGAAATGGAATGGTCGTTTCTTCGACCGCGTTAGCCTCAAGTCCCTCAACGTCCGCATTCAGCTGGGGCATTGGCATGGTCCGTTCAGACGATGCCTTGTACCCGAGAAAGCCCCAGGCGACGATTTTGTCGTGATCGATACCAACGGCATCCACAGCGTCGGCCTCGACTACTGCGGCTGCGGTCAGGGCGGTCCGCGCCCGGTGCAACTCCTTCGTGCGCAACTGTGGCCGGCGACGACGACAAACCCACGAACCGCCGCCACCTTCTCGGTACTCCCGTCATTTCCATCTCCTCGGCTTCGAATCAAAATGCGCAACCCTCGAATTCTATCAATGTCTGGCAAGAGAGAGCGATAACTTACATCACAGGAAGGATAACGTGAGTATATCATAGTCTTCGCCACGCTTTTATTAACGATTGCTCTAGAATCGATATCATGAATTTGGGCGGATGGCTCGGGAGTGGAAGAACGTGCGGATGCTGAAACGAGCAGGGCGTGGGCATGCGGTGAGCGGAGTCGCGGGGACGGCAGCAGGAGAGTGCGCCCTGCTGTGCCCTGCATGTCCGCAGCCGGGGAAGAATCTGCCAGTGGGATGGGAAGACGCTCCTGAGGAGACTAAGTAAGTGAATAGCGATGGTACCAGGCAAGGAACAGTACTAATGGCGACGACCGTACAGATTTATATATGCATTGTTCTTGGCGATGGACGCCAATTTCCGATTGAAACGGAAGGACGTGTCGACGGAGGAGAAGGATCCGGGGTTAGGAGACGGGTGGGCTTTTATATGCAATGTGAGGGAGTACATGGCGCATGTAAAGAAGCACTGGAGCATGAATCAACCGGTAAGTGCTAATACCATGGTAAGAAATGTAAGCTGACGCATGAAGGACAGCGGAGTCACTGCGTAGCCCACGACGCAGTCGACAAGCCCGATCGCGAGACCAGAGGGACGGCATCGTCTGGAATCGGGGCTGTCGACTGCGCTCGGCATAATATGAAGCGCCCAGGCGCTGTCGGAGACCTACAACTCGGAGAGCGGTAAGGGTTCATTACTTAACATATATTGCGATGGACTAATATTGTTAAGGTATATAAACATGGATTATGTTTTCTTCAATAGCATCGCGGGCTCGCCGCTCATGCGATTCGTCGTGTCCTACGACATCGCATGCCAATGGCATTTGAATCTTTTGTCCCGGATGGCGCTCTACGACAACGACCACCTCACCATCGACGGCGCCGGCAAATTTTTCACCTTCCTGGTCCCCAAGTTTCACCTCCCCGCTCACATCGAAGCATGCAACCTCAAATTTTCTTTCAATTTGACGCCCGAAGTCGGCCAGACGGACGGTGAAGCACCTGAGCGCGGATGGGCCGACGCCAACCC
This sequence comes from Favolaschia claudopus, assembly GCA_037176885.1. Lineage (NCBI taxonomy): Eukaryota > Fungi > Basidiomycota > Agaricomycetes > Agaricales > Mycenaceae > Favolaschia > Favolaschia claudopus. Next base: position 619,694 of record JAWWNJ010000034.1, on the reverse strand, counting down.
CTTGGCACGCAGTACAAAGGAGTCGGGGCCAGGCAATCGGCGAGACACCCTTGATGACCATTTTAACGATTGGAATCACAAAAAAATCATAGGTTTGGGTGAGTACCGATATATGAAGCTTTGATTCATCAGACTAACGCACCGCGACAGGGTATGCCATCCGAAGGAAGCTGGAAAAGGCCGTACCGGAGATGGTGAGGACGAAGGAAGTGCTGGTGGATATGAACACTTCTGTGGGAGCGGAGGTGGTGGAGAAGTGGACGGAGATGGCGGTGAAGTGGGAGGCGGACGTGGAGGCTCCGAACCCGTTCGAAACTATTCGCAAGGATGAACACCTTGCGAAAGTACGGGCGGACTTGGCGAGGGAAGCGGCGGGCAGGGAAGATGCTGGGGCAATCAGGGACGACATGCATGTTTCGGAGCTCATCGCGATGGGGCTTCAGCTCGAAGATCAACAGTAAGTGCGCCTCGTTTTGCTTTCACGCTCACAAATGACACTCATTTGTTTAGACGCGTATTAGCCGCCGACGTCTCGTCAACTGGGCAGCATCCGACTGACGGTCAACGTCGCGCAATGACCGAGCGCACCACTAAGCTACGCCGCAAGATCACGGCGTGGATCGACATTCAGACGAAGTTTTGGCCGGCGCTGGTCAACGTCCGAGATCGTGAAGATGGCGAGCGGGCTCGTGCATCAACCGGCGAACACATCCCTGGCGTTAGGGTCTCCTCCCTTTCGCTATGGCTGCCGTCGGATGTCCAGGCAGCGTTGCTCAACGACGTCGGCATCCAGACATCCGTTTTGGAGCTGGAGTACCGGCTACGCGTGGCGCAGGGATCGGAGTCCCTCCACGAGGTGCGGAGGCTGCTGTTGGTGCGGACGCACCTGTACAAAATGAAGGATAAGCACTCGCGAGGGGTACGGGCCAATACCCGGTCGGCGGACAAGATCGCCGCGCTCAATGAGCAAATCAAGCGAGCAGCGGCGACGTATCGCGTCGCGCGTGCGGCGTTGGTGGTGCTGGGTGGCGTATTGAAGAGGAAGGAGTGGGAATGGAGCCTGCTGGAGCTGAAGGAGGCGGATGTGCGCGGGCTGCCCCAGTCTAGCTTTCACGACCCAGAGCGGAAGAAGAGGAAGCGAAGGAAGCATCGCCGAGGCGCAGAGGAGGCTATCTCCTGGATTTGGGTCGCGCGGGGGGAGCGCTGGCAGCCGGGCGACGACGAGGCGATGAATGAGGGTAGGCAGCCGCTCTATTGCTGTATGCCGTCGCTAATGATCCATTCCAGCTGTCCGTATAGAGTGGGCGAAAACGCGTGCGCGCTCGCGACGCTGGGCTGAGGAAGTGGATTTGCTGGAGGAGGAAATGCGGCGCGTTAACGCGTTTTTGGCGTGGCGTGCGCAGTGGTGGTCAGGGAGGATCAACCTCTTGCAGCGGGAGGACGGCCCACAGCTCGAAGGGGAAACGGCCTACGCACAACGGCAAGAGAGTATTCACGCCACGCTCGCGGTGGAATTTGCGAAGGAATGGGAGGGATTACCGGATCTGATACGGAAAGGGCGCGAAGGAATCCAAAGTGGTGACGGGGGCGAGGATATGGATGTCGGGGAGGAAGCGCGCGGAGCCACAGACCTGGAGGAGAGCGAGAGCGAGGAGGAGGATGAGGCGATCGATTTCCTTCCTAGCCGCGCCGTCAAGCCGACATACACGGACGATGTCTTGGAAATGTAGTTATCGAGAGGCGGTGGGGGTATCTTACAACACTGAGCATCCATCCTAATTTTTGTAGATTTTTTCGTAAATTCTTTGTATTTTTTTCTGCTCGACGTCGTCGACGACGCCGAGGCCTCGTCAACGTCGTCGGCCAAACATGTACAATTTTGATGTCATTTACATATACACTTCCTCATCGTGAGCAACGACGACCACTACCCTCCTCTGCTGTGGCTGGTACCCGAGGCTCCCAATACGGATTTTCAGCCGGCGTTCAGATGATATATCGAAAACGACTCTCGCCGAGAGGTCTGGATATATCACCGCAGACTCTCGGTGAGGGTGGTATGATATATCACACCCCCAGGCTAAGGTGCCCCTTGACGCTCGCCGCTAGGCCCACTGCGTGGGGCTTTCGCTCGCCGCTGGGCCCACTGCGTGGTGCTACCGCTCGCCGCGGAGGCCCACTGCGTGGAGCCAGGGATTATTTTAAAGCGTCGGGGCCGTATTTTCAAGTTAATTTCGTGCCATTGACAAGCCATTGATTCAAATCAAATGTACTGATGTGCCGGAATGCCGAGTCCCACTGTCGAAGCTCAAATCTCCTCATCCGAGGTTCCGAGTCCCACTGTAGGCCTTTTTCCGAGCTTCTCCCGAGTCCCACTCACACCCTTTTCGTCATTCCTCACCGCATCTTTCGCGTTCTTGGAGCGATTTTGAAGCAGAAATCGTCTGTCTTCGCCGATATGTTTGCGTTTCCGCAGCCGTCATCCAACTCAGACTCGGAGGATGAGAATTAGACTTGACCTGAGATGATGGACGGGGTGTCGGTTGTTACTGTGTACGACGATCCTACGGAGATGGAGGTGTTCTTGCAGGCAATTTATGACTCCGAGTAGGTTTCGCCGCTGAGTGGCACCTTGCGTGTTTTCCCCGACGCTGACGACGTTTTTCCTCCAGCTTCTTCATGCCGCCTCCGAAGCAAATCGACATAAGGCATTGTTTGGGCATACTCCGCCTCGCTCACAAGTACGACGTATCTTATCTGCGCGTTCGTGCGCTGGAGCATCTCGATGCCATGTTACCGACTTCGTTGCCGGAATTTGCTCGTCGCATGCCGCTTCGGGAGCTAAGGGACCACTTCAGAGAAGCAAACCTGAACGACATGCTTAGGATTTTGATGGCAATAATCGCGGTCGCTACAGAGGTTGGCGCGTTGTGGTTCATTCCTGTAGCGTACTCCTTCCTCTTCTATTGGTTGCCAGATCTTTCCAAGATTATGGCCGACGAGGTCTGGCTAGCACTGGAAGGGGGACAGCGGGCTACGGCTATCAACGGTTATATTGCGTTGTCGAAGCAGTGGCACAAAGTCTTCAGCTTTCTTTCTGTTCCCAGCACCGAGGACGACGCTGAGTGCGCTGATTGGGCGGACTGCAACGGAAAACGACTTTCCGCAAGGCACATTCTCGATTCAACTGCTTTGTTCAACCAGTATCCGACCGCTGCCATGGTCTGCCTACGATATTCGAATTTGCCGAAATTGTGCCAACATTGCCTTGCCGAAGCCAAAGCGATTCACGAAACTGAAATGCAGAACTGCTGGGACGAGCTGCCTGAAATATTTGCGTTGCCTGGGTGGGGGGAACTACGGCAGATGCGAATTGACTCTCTTGGACTGTGATGTCGTCGCATATTTTCGATCACTTTCGTGAGTGTGCTTCGTCTCTCATTGTTGTTATTCTCAGCCGAACGTCAAGTATAGACTCAAAATACTCTCTGTTCGCTCTCCAACCGTCTTCCACCTCGATCATCGTTATGTACTGCGCGTCGTCATCAATTTTTCCAAAGCAACAGAGCGCTGTGGGACCCACAAAACTTCTTCCTCGACGGCCGTGAATCCAGATCCATTCTGGCCACTTCCTCTACATCCAAGTCAGTCATATCTTGTCCTCTCCACGGATAATCAATTCTGGTGCCCGTCGCTGGACGCGGTTAGAGCGAACTCGAAAATTAGCGTAGAAAAATTTGGTATAAATTTCCACCCCGCGCATATCGTCTTCTTCAAGTTCTTGTGCTGAATGGCAAACTACTTAGCCTAACTTGCTTTCCACTTCAGCAAATCAATTCTTCCACTCACTTTCGGAGTATCGGCGATTCATCCGAATCTGCAAGAATGATGCGTTTATTATCCCCATTTGTGCATCGTACCATTTATGAAAGCGAGAGAAAAGAGAATTGTGGTCTGAGAATTCTCCGGATTTCCATCTTCTAACCTTCTCTCACCCGAACCACCACCACCATGGCTTTCTCGACATGGCTCATCATGCTCCTTACGCACCCTAACGAATTTCGCACACTCCTCCAATACAAACTCTATTATGAACCAAAACGCGACCTTACAGCCCAGGAGGAGCACCCTACCTCGGGTTGGGACCGCGAAACTATGCGACGGTGTTGGGCTTTCCTTGATTTAACGAGTCGAAGCTTTTCGTCGGTGATAAAAGAACTAGAGGGCGACTTGGCGCGGGGGGTACGTTTTTTTTGCGTCTTGAATACGTGGGACCGAGAGTGAACGAATTCTGGTGCAGATTTGCATGTTCTATCTCGTTCTTCGTGGTCTAGACACCATAGAAGACGACATGACCCTGGACCCCGCCTTGAAACAGTCTCTCCTGCGCAATTTCCATATCCACAGCACAACGCCGGGCTGGAATTTCTCCGGCTCGGGTCCCGACGAGAGCGACCGCCAATTGCTGGTCGAATACCAAGTCGTAGTTGAAGAGCTCAACCACCTCCCCGCCTCATACCGAACCTGCATCCTCGACTACTGCCAAAAAATGGGAACTGGTATGGCGGACTTCGCCGCACGCGCCGAAAACGAAAAACAGTCCAAATACGTGGAACGGATAGCCGACTACGAGCTCTACTGCCATTACGTCGCGGGTATCGTCGGAGAGGGATGCTCGATACTGTTCAGCGCGTCAGGCAAGGAATCACCGCATCTCGCAGAACAGCTCGAGCTCTCCAACTCGATGGGTCTGTTATTACAAAAGACCAACATCACGCGCGACTTTGCTGAGGATGTTGACGAGCAGCGGTACTTCTGGCCCCGGGAGATCTGGGGGGACGCGCGGTACGGCGGGTTCGAGCGACCGGAGGATATGCGGACGCCGCCGCCGGGTACGCTTGCTCTGCCGGGTGTGCAGGACCGCGCTGTGTGGGTATTGAACGCCATGGTCCTCGACGCGCTACGGCATACGACAGACGCGCTCGACTACCTCCGCATGCTGAAGAACCAAAGCGTCTTCAATTTCGTCGCGATACCCGCCACGATGTCGATTGCGACGCTCGAGCTCTGCTTCATGAACCCCAAGGTGCTGAACCAGAACGTGAAGATTCGCAAGGCGATGGCGGCGTCGGTACGTCTCTTCCCTTCGCGCTTGTATGTATGTCCCGTTAATGCGGAACCCAGCTCATAATGCGGTCGACAAATCCCCGCGAGGTGGCCCACATTTTCCGGGACTATGCACGCAAAATCAGCGCTCGTGCCGTCGCACAGGACCCCAACTTTATTCGAATCAGCGTCGCCTGCGGCAAGGTGTGTACTTTCGCCTCTCTCCCTTCCTCTCTCCAACCCCTCTTCCTCCTCTCCTCCACCCTTCTCCCTCCCCGCCAACCAACCTGACTGACCCCTCCACCTAGATCGAACAATGGTGCGAACGTTACTACCCCTCCTTCGTCATGATCTCCGCCTCCGCCCAAGGCGGCATCCAACAACGCATCAACCCCTCCGACGCCCGCGGCGCCACCTTCCTCGAAGCCGAGAAGCGCGAGAACGAGCGCACGTCCCGCGCGCGGCTCGAGAAGCTCGTCGCGGCGGGAAGGAAGCCCGCGGTGGAGGATGATGGTGCGTTAAGGACGTTCGCGATGTATTTCGTGGGCGGGACGATGATGTTTTTGGGGGTGTTGGCGGCGGTGGTGTATTTTATTACGCAGTTGGAGGATTGAGGGGAGTGGGGTGTTGGATGTGGAATGGGGAATGTGGTGTGCGGTGAGGGGTGTCGGGAAAGAGAGCACTCGAAGTCGGACGGTATAGACGCTTCTGTGTATTATTATCTTCTTTGCTGCTTTAACTACAATTCAAATTTTGCTCTGGTACATACACATACTTTATCTTTTATGCAATAAAATGCACTGGCTTATATTACACTTGTGCGTGCGCCACTCAGTATACTGTATGCAGCCCTCTCCTTCTGCAAACGCGTTTTCGGGTCACACCCCCTCTCCAACGAGCCTCGTCGGCGCCTCCACCCACCCCCGCCACGCCTCCACAAACGCCGCCATCTCCGCACCCTCAACAACCCTATGATCCGCACTCCACGACACAGGCAACTTCAGCCTCCTCTCCCCACCACCCACGCCCTTCCACTCTCCCTCTCCCCTTTGCCAATACCTCTCCGAAACATCCCACACCCACTCCGCCCGCCCCAGCGCCACGATCGCCACGCCGCCCCCGGGCACCAGCACCGGCGCCGCGCCGGTGCCCTTCCCAGCGGCGCCGACGTTGCTCACGCTGAGCGTCCCCGCGCCCAGATGCACTGAGGTGAGGCCCGAGGGCGTGCGTCGTCCCAAAGCAGCGAGGTGCGCGATGTCGGACGCGAGGGTGTAAACGCTGCGCGTGTCGGCGGCGCGGAGGAGGGGGGTGTAGAGCCCCGTGGGCGTGTTGAGCGCAAGGGCGATGTCGGCGTGCGGGCGGATGGTGAGGGAGGGTTTCGCTGCGTTGGCGTTGGCGGTAGATGCGGATGCGGAGGAGGGTGGGGCGTGGTTGATGGCGGAGCGGAAGAGCGGCCAGTCCATCATGGTAAGGGCGAGGGTTTTGAGGAGGAAGGGAAGGTAGGTGAGCCGCGTGTAACGGCCGGTGTCGGGGACGTCGGGGTGGGCGGGTAATCCAGCGCCGAGAGCGGATGCGGGGTCGTATCGCGCTGGAGTGTTGGACGCGGACGCGGGGACGTAGCGTGATGGGATGTGTGTATTCAGAATGGGGAGAAGCGAGTGCAGGTCGGTGATGTCAAGCGTCGTGGAGTACCCGAAGAGCGGGATTTCGAGGCTCTGATACGTACAGTTAGCTCGATGAGAAGCGATGATAGACAGGGAATATTTGATACCTTGACCATAGCTCGGAACATTGCCTGTCGTGTGCGGCCCAGCTCAACAATGATATCTTCTCCAGAGGGCTGCGCGGGTGCCGGCGACGAAGGAGCTGAGGAAGAACGAGAAAGGTACGCCTCGACGTCGCTCTTTTCCACCCGGCCACCCTTTCCGCTTCCTGGTGCCAGCAAAGCCAAATCGACGCCTTGCGTACGAGCATAGTGGCGTACCGACGGAGTCGCCAGGACGTCCCAGCTGTCTGCGCCTTTCTCTGGCACAAAAGCAGGGTCCATCGGATGGAGTTTGCGCGGACTCGGTGAGGGTTCGGGAGCGGGTGGGGGGTGAAGGCGGCTCCTTGGGTTCTTCTAAAGCGGATGGGGGCGGCGGCGGTTCCGAGATGCAGCCGCCGCCTCAGCCCCATCTTCGACCTCTTCATCGACTTCGATCGTACAGAGCCCTTGGCCGACCTTCGCGACCTCACCCTCCTGCACGAGCAGCTCCTTCACGACACCGTCAAAAGGGCTGGTGATCTCGACGCTGGCCTTGTCGCTCTGCACCTCGCAAAGAGGGTCAAATGAACCGACAGTGGCGCTGGGAGAAACGCTCCAGCTGATAACTTCGCACTCGGTGATCCCTTCGCCGATGTCTGCGAGTTTGAAAGTCCGGAGTACTTTCTGGGGACGCCCATCGCGTTTGGAAGCGCCCGATGAGACGAGGAGAGTGCCTGAGGCTACGCAAAAACATGGTAGCAGAATCCGAAGAGAGTTCAGACTAGAAACGTCGTTCCAAATTGCCTCGAGAGCCCCCAGCGCACAGAATAGTATCAAGAGAGCACCACGGCCGTTCCAGGCTGAGAAACTGTTTCAATGATACAGGCTTGAGGAAAGTAAAGCTTTTGGCTTGACTCCGGGAGAGCAGTGGATGGAAGCACAAGTAAAAGCTGGTGAAATGGAACGAACGGACCTTAGCCATGAGTGACTGTGACACCGTCACGCTTTCGGGTCTGTTCCTCGGCCCCGGCAAAGCTTTGCCAGGCTTTGCCGCCCTGAAAATTGTCACGATATCACATGCCGTGACGCAACGCGACTCTTCTTTCACCCAACTTTCACCACCATGGACACAAATACGATCACCACCGGCGAGAGCGAGCTTTTACCAGGTCAAAGAGCTCTGGTTCTCTTCCGACACAGTGATAATCAGAGCTCAAGACCGCATCTTCCGCGTTTTCGCGGCGATTCTGAAACAAAAGTGAGGAATGGTCAAAAGGATGGGGAGTGGGACTCGCCCACTCCCACTGATGGCTCATCAACAGTGGGACTCGGTGTGTGATCTTCCTAATCCGTCATAGTTGCAACAGTGGGACTCGGCTACGGCGCATGGCAACGCATCAACCGTGACAATCAGCGCATCATTGATTTTGTATACGTAAATCAGGCCCGCTCATTTTCATCTCTCTCTCTCTTCCATTCGTCGGTCTGTGTCGCTGCAATGTTTCCAGCTGCAGCGGACTTCTCCCTCAATGAAATCAAGGCTTACCGAACATTTGTTAGTTTCTTTTGACTGGATTATGTACTCATATGGTGCCAATTGATTGCATAGACTTTTCCTGTCGCGCTCAGCGATCCAGCCCACGAACCTCACTTTTCCGTTGAGGATGCGCCAAATTGGATCACATCCCAAGGGTATCAACTCTACCTTGAACATAGTTCCGAAGATCTGCCGGGGGAGTCGGATCCGGATGATATTCCCACCGGAATTTTGAAGGCATACAGAAATATTATGTATGTACTTCACGCTGCCATTTCAATCTTACTCACGCTAACCCTTCTCGAAAGATTCTTCCTGAAAATTATCGGGGCCACTCATTTTTCAGTTTGGAAAACCCGCATGCTTGGATCAATCCACTTGCCTTGAAGGTCTACTTGGATCGCTCAGCAGATGCACCGATTGGCAGCTGGCGTGGGTGTTCCCAGTCAGTGGAGTTCTCGAGCGCCTTCCCCGCGCCGCCTCTTTGGCGTCAAGTGCCCCTGCGCAGAGGTCGAGAGCAAGCAGCTTCGTCTCATTTGTTCCCTCATCTCGTCCTGGTTCACCACTCTCATTCGCTGCCTCCGACATGTCCTCTTCCCGACCCAGTTCACGTCTCTCCGCAATGGACATCATCGACGTCGACATTAGCTCTGATTCTGGACTCTGAGCCACAGCATCCTCCCCAACCATCTTCCAAATCGGAGGATGTTCCGATAATTATCCCCGCCGGCAATTCCTAATCGCGTCAAGAAAGGGAAGACCAAGCACCGTCCAGCAAGAGCCGAAGAGATCATGATCACTCGCCAGCTCTACGTCCGCGAAATTGTCCACATGACTACGGTCCCCACCAACATTCGATGTTCCTCACCACCCCCACGGCCATCTTACTGGACCTTTCGAGCTCTGCTCATCTTCTTCGCCGTGCAAATGGTAATAATATGACAATTGATGCATTCATACGTGCAGAGGTAACGTATTCTGTACCTTTTGAAAAGATCTTTTCAATACCCAACCGGTGTTTTATAGAATCAAGATTCGTGGGATGGATCGGTCGGCCACAAGAAGGGCGACGTCGACGTTTACGGTTTAACCGATGACCCAAAAGAAAAATACAGGTGCCGTCGAGTCGACTTGGTTTGTAATGGGATCCAGAAGTGTGAATACCTTGATCGCACCCTTTTTGAGGGCCTCGAGCGATACGAGGCTATGGCGGTCCGGATGCACATTAATTAAACAAGTCGAGCCTCCGCTTCGCTCCGGCCGCCAATCAAACCCAGTGCATTCAGATAAACTGGCGGGAGAAAATCTGACAGAAAGATTAATGCATGCGCGCCGCATGGTTGCGTTTGCGCACAGCGAAGTTGTTCGAGAAGACGGGAAAATCGAACAGAAACAATTGTTTGGAGTGGAAATGCGAGTTCAAACTGAATGTTGGACTCACTGATCATAATAAACGTTGCGAAGTGATTTCTTATTTCATTCAATTGCGACACCGGAAACAGAATTCAAGCACTGAAACGGACGAAATGCGGAAAGCAAAACGACTCACCTGCGCTTTATTCCAGTGTATACGACCGCTGAACCACCTGAAAACCGTCGTGAAAGTGAATATTGGTTTGATCATCGCCGAGTTGAAGTGCCAGCAAACGTGTCGTAGGTGTATTGAAGCGATAAGTTGAGCACGAAGATAGATGATCATTGTTCATGGTGTTCAACAAAGTGTAATCCTCCAAATTTGAATCCAATTTTGATAATATGAGGGGAAAGGATTGTTGGATGTACAGTTGCCGGAAGCGCAAGAACGCTGCGTTGCGGAACATCTAGGCCATAGCATAGAAGACGGAAAAGCATTGCCACTTGGGGAGCAAGATTGAGGAAGTGAAATTCAGATCACGATTTGAACGAAGACTTGGATTTGAAGGGAAGTGTTGAAGCCGGGGCAGAAGTATCCCGCGTAAATGACGGCGAGCAGTCGGTGGGATGGTCCATATATAAGAGCATTCGCCGCAGTAAATACGCAGTTTACAGCAATGAAGCGGAATGGACTCCAGATTAGGCCGGTTCAGGAGGCAGAACCGTTCAAGAACTCACGCTGTACAGCACTGTGAATGCAGCTGATTGGTTTGGGTTGGCAAGACAGGCACTGAAAAGAGAGCAAAGGAAAATTAGAATGAACAAAAGGGGATCTTGCACCGCCGACTCGCCATCTCGTTAAAGAACGGTTAATGCCGCAACATATATCAATTTTCGGCCGATCCGCAACGTAAACAGTCGTTTTGACCGAAACGCCGCAACATTCACGAGAGATAATCACCTCGTTTATTTTGCGGCATTTCGGTTGAAATCCCGCAACATAAAGTTGCGGAGTTGAAAATCCCGCAAGATACAAATTTCAAAAAAAATTCCCCGCAACTTTTTGCGTTCCGTTTTCAACCTCCCGCAAGTCTCAAGCCGATGTTCTTGTTATGCCACGCCCCTCTCTTTCCTCATTACCACCATCTTCTCTGTGTCTTCATTGCTCTCGTGCATTTGGCTTCTCGTCTTGTCGCGCCCTTCCAACGGCTTTCTAGTTGCCATCGCTTGCGTGCTTCCCGGACGAGGAATCTATCGAAGCTGTCCATCCTTGTAGTCTGCCTCCTGCTATAGCTTCATCTGTCTCAGGCTGAGCCAGCGTCTGTGGCTCTGATCCCAGCTCGCCAATGTCAACCAATATTGCAATCTGTTCGAGCTCTCTCGTCGTTATTCCGAGTCTTTGAGTCCGGGTCATTCCGACCACATCGAAGCGACCAGTTGCCTTGTGCCACTGTCGTTTTAGGTAGTCTGGTCCCCTCCTGATTTGCCTTTGATATATATAAGTGAGTTGTACTGTACATTGAAAAGCTCGGTCCTGATTCCGAGTTCGAATTGGAATCTGGTTTTGAAAACCTCTTAACCTATTCAACCACTGGAACACTATAACCATACTCCAGTCTTGTACTCTTACCTAGTGAATTCAATTCATTAAGACCCTCAAGAACCCTCCATCTCTCTCCGACTGAGCCAGCCTTGCGACTTGCTAACCTTGAACAGCTTGGCTCACTTGCTGGCTGAATAGAACTGATACCAATTCCTCTGTTAAATCTCATCAATATTATGTGAATACCTCCCGCTCTTCTCTCTCCAAGTTTCATCCATCTGGCTTTACCAGTGTGGTCGGCGCGAACGACTTGAACCGTGGGAATTGTCCATGATCCGCATCATCCTAAACCAATTCAACCTTCGACGATTCGTTTCTGGCTGCTATGGCCCCGGGCAAGTCAAAGGACTGTAGAGTAATCCCTCGTATGGTCTAAGCTACTTCAACCGGTTACCCCGGCCAGTTACAAGCAGACCTCGTTGAATAAATGCTTGATGTTCGAAGTAAACCCGGTTTCAATTACCGTTTTCATTGGCTGGGCTTCTATCCTGGGCGGGAGAAAAATACCTTGGGCATTAGAACGACCGTAAGGTGAGCTTGAGGGAATTTCCCAAGTACATTGGGCCTGAATCTTGACTCCTGACCAAATTCTCAGTTAGTTTCCGTGAGAGGCGAGGAGCTTTGACGATGTAGCACTGAGTTCTCGTTGGTTTGAACAGCCAAGATTTCGGAACTGCCTTTCTGAGAGGCGGGCAAATCTTATATGTGATTGCTTGAATCGAGCAGCAGGCTGTAGATTGTACAACTCCCTGCATGTACTTGGTTAGAATCATCTGAAAGGGAATGGAACACAGGAGTAGAGAGTGATCAATCAAACAACACATTTAGACAACTAATATTCTCTTGGTGTCTAACTTGGAATCCGTCTGAGAATCTGAGACTCACAGTCACGGGAAGAGGAGAGGTAAATTAAGAATGCCCCCGTACCTATGCTTTCATGATACGAGGTTCACTGTGTAAGTAAATCACCATTCTTGCTCTTGAGTATGCTTACCATTACTGGCAATTCCACACGCTCGTTAGTACAAATCGTTGGCCTTTGAGCCTCTTGAACCATCGTACAATTGATAGGGTATGTACCTCCGCTCCCTTTGACGGTAACACTCTCTGGCTTTGAAAACTTGCGGGATGTTGAGAACGGAAGGGAAAAAAGTTGCGGGAAGAAAATTTCGAACTTTGTATCTTGCGGGATTTTCGACGTCGCAAGTTTGTGTTGCGGGATTTTGACCGAAATGCCGCAAGATAAACGAGGTGATTATCTCTCGTGAATGTTGCGGCATTTCGGTCAAAACGGCTATTTATATTGCGGATCGGCCGAAAAGTGACAAATGTTGCGGGAATTAATTAATGTGCATCCGGACCGCCATACGAGGCTGACGAAGAAGAAATGCAGCACTTGTGGAATCACGAGTTGGACCGTAATGAGATGGAAGCCGCATCTCACGTTGGCATTCTTGCACGGTGCGATTTTATTATTTTGATTGCGTCGAAACGGCCGCGAGTTTAAATGTCTCCTAGATTCTACACATACATTCGAACATTGGAATGTAAGGTTACATGTGACGGTGTGGTCGTTCTCGTTCCGCTAACACAGGTCGGTCTTTTTCATTCCTGAATTTTCGACCGAGTCCGAGGGGTGATCTCGTTTCAAGGGCCCTTCGAAATATGGCAAGCATAATTTTGTCGGCTGCTCTAAATGGAACAGATCTGAGAAGGGCAAGCATCTTTATGCCAGCATCGACGCCAACGTTGATGAGGGCGACCTGCGCTTCGTGATGGATAACGGAGGCTTGTTGCCGGAGAGATTAGTTCCCGCAAATGAAAGTGCTCCTTGTGTACTTACTGTTCACCCCCGAATTACCCTCGGTCACTGCCGTACGTTGAAATTCGTGCCTGTATACAGTTTTACTAACGCAGATGAGCAGCGTACAGTCACATTATCGACGGCAAGATCGAAATCGCAAAAATGGTGCCTCGTCGGTGCCATAGCCGCCTGGTTATATTCATTCCAGTCGCGCCGTTGCCTCTCACTCTTTCTCATAAGGCGATCATTTTCCTTGAGAAGAGCCGCACAATCATCCTGCTCATCCCGAGAGTAAAGCCGAGCACTGAAGATAGACTCAAGCTTGATACTGCAATTCAAGGAGTTGGTGTCAACGGATTAACGGTTCAAAAGCTACTGAACGGTATTTTATTTATGCATTGAATAGATCTGCTTCAAGCACTAAATACTCTGTACAGCTCCAAATACTTCCACTGTTTACGGCGGACAACCCATCGCAGAAGCGAGTCCTGCATATGCAGACACTCAAAAAGTTCGCAAGGCAATTTCGGCACAGAAGAAACTCGAACACCCTCATGGAATGGACTGGGATGGTACATGTTCTGATTAATTCCCTCATACAGTCTCAATTAGCGCTCTCTCCAGGTGTTGTTTACCATCTCAACATGCGAGAGCCCAAACTCGCACCCGCGGAGCGCTATATTCATACAGCGATGAATAAGAACGGTTTCAAGCTCGTGGTGACAATGCATCCGCAAATTGCGATCTTGATTCATCGCGTTCGCTATCTCGGAATTGACTATACGTTCAAACGTGTTGATGGGGAAATGGATGAATGGGAAGTTGGCGGCTTTGTCGATCGTTACAACCAGCGTAGGATTCAATGATCTACAGTTTTTGTGTGTTCTGATGCCAATTTTCGACCAGGTCTGACGCTCGCAAGTCTGTATTGTGACAAGCAAAATACTGAAGCCTTTGCGCAACTCTTCAAAGAATTCTTTGACGCTATTCGACACGTTACGGGGGAAATCTTCAAACTTGCCCCATTTTATCCGGACGCCAAGTGCCGTGTTGTTATACTCGATGGCGAAGTCCCTCAAGTACTGGGCTTTGGGACGTTCCTTGCCGACTACAATGACCCTAATATCAGTCGAATTTGGACGCGCGAGCCCACCAAACTTGTGCAATATTGCCTCAAAGTTTGCTCCGTACATTTTGAACGGTAAATATTTATTGCTTACGCTTCTAATAACTTAAACTTACCTAGGCACATCGACGAACTCCCTGACCATATTCCGCAATCAACTATCAAGCGGTTGAAATCGATCATGGGCTTGAAAACTCAGGCTGAAATTGACGAATGGCATCAGGACGTTGACAAATTTGCCGAAAATGAGATCACCATCAAACGTGAGTTGAATTCGTGTAGATGAGAGCTTTAGTCGACTAAAAGTTGTGTTAGACTGGAAAGAACAGAAAGACCGAAATAGTTGGATGTGGGGCGCAATCAATAAATTCATGTCCAAAATCGCACCAGAAGATCATGATATCACTCCTAACCACTCTAATCTCGTTGAAACTGCTCACGCAGCTCGTAACGCAGAAACTGGCATCCATCTTCCGCTCCTCGAGGCCATTCTCCAGTGTGTTTCTCTGAATTTCGAATATACTTATATTTTTATCTATTCAACGCGTATGCAGGGCTCAAGAGCGGGATAACATCAAGGTCAGAGAACTCGCGGCCATTGACCGCAACGGCGTCATGCCCAAGCGATGGAATGGCGCGGGGGCACGAGAGCGGCATGCTGCTCAGCGCCGAAATTGGGCAGCACGCAAGATCGCCGATCGTAATGATCAACTCACCAGCTACGATACACTCAAGAAAGAACTCGAAACCGGTGCAGAAGAGAACCGTCAATCGCTTGCACGTCAAAAGGAAGCTGAAGCAGAGATTAAAACGTTGCAGGAAGAGTTGGTAATTGACAAGCGCCGGAGTGACTTTAGAGAGCGAATCAACGCTCTTCGGAAAGACGTTGAGGAGGAGAAATCTGAACGGCGCGAGTGGGCGGTCCGTCGGCAGCAGTTGAACTCGGAGCTGGACCGTTTGCGCAAGGAGGAACTGGCCGGTGTTCGTATTAACGGCAGACGTCCGGAGCGGCCTTCTGGTGAAGAAATTCCTGCAGAGTCTCTGCCTATTGACGATTATACAAGCTACGGAAGCGATGGAAAGCTACAATATCTCCACACTCATTGCGTCAGATTTGGCTCACTCTGTTGGTCCAACCGCAGATTCGCGTGGCTTGCTGGAGTATGAACCCGCTGAACTTCCGATTGAATCGTCGATTTCGACTATCGAGGCATTTCGATTCGGTGAAAGCGTCGATATATCAGGTGAGCTCATTTCTTTTTCTATTAGACTATGCTGAGCTGTATTGAAGACCGTCCCTCTACCTCAATGTTTGGTACCGGCGCAGAGGCGCATGTATTTGCAGCATCCGAAGACTCGTCGATTTTCACGTTCAGTCCGCTTGGATTTGATACTGACACCAATGTTTCGGGTGAGTTTATGTTCTTAAGCATTTCGATAAAATTTTCTGAGCCGAGCCATGGTGAAGGAAATCCTTCAACTTCGATGTTCGGAAATGACACAGCCAATCTTGCAGCCAATTCCGTCGGGTTGGTTGCTGCTAACAACAATTGTGAGTGGGTAACAACAATGGTATTGCGTATACTGAATACTCTTCTAAGATCAAGTTGACCCGAGCGCAAACGGTTTCTATTCTGACGAGAACGGTTTCAGCTCGAACTTCAACGCGTTTGACTACGACCAATTTGACCGATTCATGCTGAACACTAATGCTTTTGAACCAGCTGGTCATATCCAGCCAGATAACATGTGGTCCTATTCTAGGACGCGCGAAGAAAGTCTCGATGTGAGTATCTGATTTTTTGTTGCTGGCCTTTCCCTCGCCTGATTTGATTCTCCTGCTAGCCCGAACCAATGAAGTGGACTCGAGCATCGCAAGAGCTTCCACATCTCCCCATGCCGAATTTTGACCCCACCCCTTCGCCGACTCCATCTCAACAGCAGGAGACGAACTCGGATTCCCCAGCCGACCTCGATGACTATGTGGCACCTCAGGATATTGATCTTGAGCTTAGTGAGCGCAATATAGTCACCGGGAAGCGTCAAAGAACCAAATCGATGCGCGCTGGAGGGCCAGATCTTGAAGAAAGGGCGCCTAAAAGAGGAGCACAAGCATTACCCTAGGTTAGTCGGCCGCATGCATGTATGCTACGCTATTACTGACGTGGCCTTCAGACGTTTTCTGCAGTGATTCAACTTGCTCAAGCATCGATATCGGAAGCACGCGAATTCAACTTCATTTCGTTGGATAAATTCAACTTTACCCAATCTAGTTGTGAATTCAACTTCATTCAATGTAATGGCAATCAAATTGAATTATGATGATTTAAATGTAGAGCATACGGACGCGGGATTGTGTACCAAGGCGATACTCAACTGTTGAATCTTGAGTTTCAAGTAACAAGTTGTTCAACCGAGTTTCGTGATTAGAACCGAGATTGTGGGTCCATACCTCGCTGTAATTACTCCTATTGTTCTCTACAGCAGTTTTTGCACATTAACTGCGGAATTCTGTTCTCAAATAATATCTGAATCGCACGGATCGAGGTTCAACAGTTGATGTCACACATAGTCACATTCTGTGACTGGGCTTATCGGCCTTCATAAAAGACAAGAGTATACTACAAAATTGAAGTAGAAAATGCTGCGAGATAGCCAATGATATTTGCATCGATATATCGGAAAGATTATGCGCCCAATGTCTTATCATTCGCTGTTCTGGCCAATCCCGCAACTTGCCGCGTCTCAATTGATCTTATCTGAGCTATCTGATGCGACCTGTTCGGCCAACACCTGTGGCCGACGTGATCGTCACACCTCTTACCCGAGTTCCATTCTTCTCCGCCACCCAACAGCTGAGTCTCACTGTTGAAAGCGCCATCAGTGGAACTCGAATGCCAAGAGTGGGAGTGGCCGAGTCCCACTCCCATCCTTTTGACATATACTCAACAAAAGTCCTCCGTATTTGCGGACATGTTCGCGTTTCCGCAGCCGGCCTCTTCTGATGTCGAGACCATGGATGGGGTGCCCGTTGTGACGGTTCACGATAACTCAGCGGAGATGGAGGATTTTCTGAAAGCGATATTTGATTCCGAGTGAGCCCCGACACGGTTTCCTCGAAAACTTGCACGATTCATGATTTTTTGATCTACAGCTTCTTCATGCCTCCTCCCGCTAAGGCCACGATTGTGGACTGTCTAGGAATTCTCCGTCTCGCTCACAAATACGATGTTCCCTATCTTCGTCGTCGTTCCCTGTTACACCTCCACTCGATGTTTCCGTCTTGCCTTTCAGATCTTTTCCACAAGATAGATCAAAACTTGACGGAGCTAATAGCAATGATTGCGACCGGGACGGAAGTCGGCGCTCTCTGGCTACTTCCTGCGGCATACTACCTCATTTTATCCCAATGGCCTCTATCCATGATCGTTCGGAACTCAGACTGGCTGGCGTTAGGCGCAGAGCAACAGACAGCAGGCATCTGCGGCCACGTTTGCCTGGTCACCCCAGATACACAAAATTTTCAGCTTTCTGTTTGTTGCTAGCAATGAAGACGACGAGGAGTGCCAGGACTGGGCGGAATGTAACAAATGTCGGATTCATGCCAGTTCCCATATACTTCCGCCGATTAGTCAAGGGAACCCCGGTTCTGTATTGCGCTGGTTCACGGAGGAAGCCTGGGGAAATGTGGGGTTATGCGAGCATTGTCTTCGTGAGGCCCAGGAAATGTATAAAGCTGCAACACAGACATGTTGGGATGAGCTGCCGAAGATGTTTGGTCTTCCGGAGTGGGAGCAGTTGGAGCAGATGAGGAACGCTGCTCTCGCACCGTGATCTGCTTTGGTGCGTTGCTTCAGCATTTATCGAGTCATGTTTTCATGTTCTAACAAATCGCGTTTTTTCTTCACAGACGCAGCTAATCGATTCAAAATTGACCATCGCTCTTGTTGTCACAGCAACCGAGTATATACATCGCTTTACATATCGCCCTCAATATTATCTTCCGCACCCCGATCTCAATTTTCTTTTTTTCGAATTTTCCTCTCAGATGTGCTCTAAGATCAAAATCTTCCGCGACGTGCGGTTCTTTTAAAGTTCACTTACTAACTGTAACGCCATGATGAGTCCTGTGACTCAAGTTGAAAATTTCCAAAATCTCAAGTGTATCGTTGATGTTGATCCACGTAGGAGGTGGCGGTGGCAGCGGCGAAGAACTCGCTCGGAAGCAACTTGAAGGTTCGCGTCAAGAAAGCCTCTACTTTGGTTGGATTGCTCAACAGGCACTCTATCCATAATTCGCTATAAGGCGACGTGTATACTCGTCTTATATAGCGAGGTAAGAGCGATGGGCGATTAGCTGGATCTGTGAAGAAAAAAAAAGCGATTTTTAGAACCGCTGGATGACTCGATAACTGCTGAAGTAACGCACCAAAGCAGATTACGGTGCGAGTGCGGCGTTCCTCATCTGCTCCAGCTGCTCCCACTCCGGAAAACCAAATATCGTCGGCAGCACGTCCCAACATGTCTGTGTTGCAGCTCTATGCATCTCCTGGGCCTCAGGAAGACAGTGCTCGCACAGTCCCAATCCCTCCCAATGCCCTTCCATGGAGTAGCGCATTGCCGAAGCAGGGCTTACTTCACTGATGAATGAAAGTATACGGGAACTGGCAAGAATCCGCTTTCTATTACATTCCGCCCAGTCCAGGCAGCCCTCGTCGTCCTCATTTCTAGCGATAAAGAAAAAGCTGAAGATTTTGTGTGCTTGATTGGCCAGCCCAGGGTAACCGCCGATGCCTGCCATTTGTTGCTCTGCGCCCAGCGCCAGCCATTGCGGCTGTCGAATGACGCCGGAAAGGTTCCATTTGGATAAAACCAGGTAGTAGACCACAGGAAGCAGCCAGAGAGCGCCGACTTCTGTACCGGTCGCAATTGTTGCTACTATTTCGTCGAATTTTTGAGATGTCTTCTGGCTGCTGCGCCGGGGATCCCGAATAAGATCCGAAGGGCAAGACGGAAACATCGAGTGGAGGTGTTCCAGAGAACGACGACGAAGATAGGGGACATCGTATTTGTGAGCGAGGCGGAGAATCCCCAAACAGTTGTGGATTGTGGCCGTCGCGGGAGGGGGCATGAAGAAGCTGTAAATCAAAGATAATCGATAACCATCAATTTCAAGGGAGTTCAAAGGTACTCTGAGAGCTCACTCGGAATCAAATATCGCTTTCAGAAAAACCTCCATCTCCGCTGGGTCATCGTGAACGGTCACAACGGGCACCCCGTCCATAGTCTCAACATCAGAAGAGGCCGGCTGCGGAAACGCAAACATATCCGCGAATACAGAGGATTTCTGTTTCAGAATCGCCGCGAAAACGCGGAAGATGCGGTCTTGAGCTCTGATTATCACTGTATCGGAGGAGAACCAGAGTTCTTCGACCTGGTGAAGCTCGCCTTCGCCGGCGGTATTCGTATTGGGGTCCATGGTGGTGGTGAAAGAAGAGTCGCGTTGCGTCACGGCATGTGATATCGTGACAATCAAGATCGCTGATTGGGCCAAGGTCAATTCGACGCGTTATCTCTCACCCTATAAGTATCGTTTCAAACGAGCGACTCGATGGCGATTCAGTCGGCGATTTGCAAAGTTAGATTGTCCATCCCCGTTGAGATTTGGCCACCCAGGTCTCGCGCCGAATAGTAAATTATGAAGCTGCACTACACAATTTAGCAGATATTGTGAAGGCTTGGTGAAGGCTCTCCCATTTTCGAAACCAGATCGTTCCGGTAAGTAACATTCATACGTCTCTCCGGACGCCGGTCACGATGAATGCGCTAACCGCCATGACGGGTCGTATTTGCAGGCAAGTTCGAGTCAAAAAGAATGTCGAATGTATCGTTGATGATAGTTCACGCAGAAAGGGCTGGCTCGGAATCAATGTTCGCGTTAGGAAAGCCTCTGCTGAGGCTGAATCATCGACGGGCATGGGCACAACCGGCACTCTATCCATGGTTTCAACTGCTGAGCTGCTGAAGAAGCAGGCGGCAACGATGTGAAAATGACGGCAAAGACGAACGATGATTTTTTTTCTTCCCAGAATGGACATTGGGCCTCAGACCCATTGTTTGAGGCTCCACGGATAGGAAAGAAATGAATTTACCGGAGGCCTACTCTGACCTACTGCACAGAAGAAGTATTGAGAAGAAATTTGCCGTCTACGGTGAAGTGTTGAGACAATATTTTGTACATCCCGCAGTGCTATATATCTTGACAAATCAATTTCGATTCGGCACATTGTCAACGAGCGGAAGGTGAGGGCTATATAACCAGCAGGTGTTATCTATATCCGACGTTGAGTACAGGATGGAAACTGACCGAAAGACGCAGCGACGACAACATCACAATCCATGAGCATCCTTCCGCATCTGCTCAAGTTCTCTCCAGCCAGGCAACCCGAACATCCCCGGAAGTTCATCCCAACACTTCTGTTTCTCAGCTGCATGAAGCGCTTTGGCTTCCGCAAGACAACTCTTGCACAGTTTCGGCCATCCCCGTTCCCCCAGAATGTGCAAGGCCGCAGTTGAATGCTCGTTGAAGTGAGAATTTATCCAACGACTCGCGGAGAGCCGCTCTCGATTGCACTTGGCCCAATCACGACACTGAGCGTCATTCTCTGTTTTGGCAATAGAAACAAAACCAAAGATCTCGTGCCAGTGCCTGGTCAAGCCGGAATGAGCTCTAATAGTCACAGCCCGCTGGTCTTCGTTCAGGGTCAACCACTCCCCATCGGTAATGATATCATAAATATGCCAACCGCGGAATAGATGATAGTTGACCACTGGAATAAGCCACGAGGCGCTGACTTCTGTCGCAATCGCAATTGTCGCCACTAAAGCATCGAAGGCCTCGTCCACATCTGATTTATTGAAGAGCTTTCCCGGTTCCGACTCGTTCAGGCGGTGAATGAACTCTGGCAGAGAAATCGGAAACATTGTGTCGAAGTGCTCCAGCGCACGACGGCGTAGATAAGGCACATCGTATTTGTGTGCTAGGCGGAGTATGGCCAGACAGTGCTCGATCTCGGTTTCCTTCGGTGGCGGCATGAAAAACCTAGAGAAGATTTTTTGTTGAGCGTCAGAGGTTTGACCGTAATTATATAACGCTAAAATGGGGATAGAAGACGAACTCGGAGTCATATATCGCTTGTAAAAACACCTCCATCTCTGCTGGACCATCGTACACGGTGACAACTGGCACCCCATCCATCATCTCAGCCTCCGAGTCGGACGAGGGCTGCGGAAAGGTGAACATATCGGCAAAGACAGACGACTTTTGTTTCAAGATTCCAGTGAAAACTCGAAAAACTCGGTCTCCGGCTCTGATGATAACCAACTCGGGAGCGAACCAAAGTTTCGAGACTTGCTGAGGCTCATTAATGCGCTCATCGGCGTTGGTTGACATGGTAGGTCAAAGGCACGCTAGTAGTGACGGTGGGTGACTTTGTGACACACATTGTGAAGTTGGCACAATATGAGCAAACAATGACGCTTTCATCAGCGAGGGCCGTTCTCTGTAAGTGGTCTCAATCACACCAAGTAATTAGACACAAAGCCTCAGAGATGATTCCGAAGACGCCCGCAGAATAGGGATGCGCGAATGTTGCATAACTTGCACGCCGGGCCGCTGAGGATAAGTAATTTAAACACAATTTAAAGACTCGGAGCTGAATAGTGAATTCCCAATTTCTCGCTGTGCACAAAAAGTACCTATCCATTTTTTGTTCGTTATATGCACTCGAACATAGAAAAAGGTACTATGGGTGAGGCAAATCTGGCCGAAAGACTTAGCATCCCGCATTTCGCACTATGATTTTCTCCTCACCGGTTGGCCGCCTGCGCTTGGTGACTCCCGACTTTCCGTCAGAAAAATTGACGGTACTACAATCCGAACGATTGGAATAACGGCCCAGCAGGTCAAGGATGAAGACCACCCGTTTCAGCGTTCTGTCGTTCCTTGTAATGAAATCAGTGTGCAACTCAGAGTTGAACACAGAAATTCAACCAGCACGGCGTAATATGCGCTCCGCTGGAAAGTCCGTTGGCGGACAACGTTGGACAACGCTGGACGCTGGTGGACACTGGCGGGCAGCGTCTCACGGTGTCGACCATTGACGGCAGCATGTTCCGTTAATTTCCGTTGGTTCCCACCGTGCCACATCATTCTCCGACTTCCACTGGAATCCAGCGTAAACCACCGTAGACTGGCGGAATCCACTGGATATTGCTGAAATCTGTTTCAAGAACTCCTTATAGTGAATGGCGCCATTTTGTCTATTTAAAAATGCATGATTTCTCGGCACTTCTCCCACTTTCTTCCTGCAAGTCTGTGATGTCTTCTCCTGCCACGAACGCGTCTCTCTCACTTTCCACGCGTCCTCTGCCTCAAAAACTCGTTGCCGAGCTCAAGGATATCGCGGAAGCGATGTCCCTCCCCACCAATCTAAAAAAAGCCGACCTTCTGCGCTCAATTCAAAAGCACATGTCGGAAAATCCTCAGCTGAGCGATGAAGCGCGTTTCTTGCCTCTCTTCGGTCATCGTACTGCCCAGTCCAGCGTTCTCAAGACTAGTGCACACAAGTCGGCCGAAGATGAGGCTGAAGACGGCAAGAATGACGTGCCCACAGGGTTTGTGGCTCTCTATGTTGCTCAAAATTGCTCGTTTCACGCTACTAATTGGAAAATCTCAGCGCAAACAAAGAGCTGCTTCGTCAGAAATTCAAGACGGACCCGAAGGCGCAGCACAGAAAGCTTGGGGCCACTGCGGCATCGAAATCGGCACTGGCTCTCGTCGAAGGAAACGATGAAGAAGACGGTGAGTAGTCATTCCCCTTGAATCATACCCCAATTTCAAGTCATCTCAGGTGCCAATTTCTCCGACAACGAGGACGTCATGAGTGTCGATAACCCTGTCACTGAACCCGAGGCGGAGGTGGTTGAGAAGGTTGTAGAAAAGCAAGTCCGACGCTCGGGTGCGTGAATCAGTTTTATCCTTTTATTCTTCGATTGAATAATTCCTCACTGCGTTTAAGTCGACGTCCAGGTCAATTTCCTCGACGAAAACAACCGCGGAACCACCATCAGTCAAGTATTCGTTGACAGGTTCCCCGTCGTTCAGTCCATCGCTGCTGATGGCACCAAGACATATTCAACAAAACTCTCCAGCCTCATTCCCGCAGCACTCAAGAATGATTCGCCGATCAAGAGTATGTTATATATTTTGTATCATCTCCTCTCTCACATTACTTGTTTCTTTAGACCGCGGCGGGCGGCTCTATCGTTCGAATATACATGGAGATGCTCCGCATCACCATGTCGGTACCGTAGCAGCACTTGCTGACGGCGGCTGGTCTACATCAACACATGTGGATGACTACGCACTCCGTTATTCGAAGGGGCTCTACCAATGTGACGTATTCTGGGATGCTCCTCCCGAGGCAATGGCTGAAGGAGAGAAGATTGGGGAGATGAATGTTGGGAGTAAAGGCTCAAAGGTGCGTGTCCGATTAGTATTTGAATCATAGTTAACTTTTAAAGCAGGAACACCTGAAGTTCACCGGGTCCGGCTCAGATAAGCCGCTCGACATCGCCAATGATCGTGCCGAAAACGATCCTTTGCATAAAAAAGCGGCCCCAGGTGAGTATCTGCAACATATAATAAACGACCAGCTCACTCCCTTGCAGAGGTTCGCGCAGCTTTCGCAAAATATGTTCACGGCGCAATTAGCGAGAAGGTCGAAGACCTTCCAGCGTTCAAGGTGGAATGGGAACGTTGCACATTTGCGGGTCAACTCTTAGACCGCCACCTCCGGCACGTAGCTATATTCTCTTTTTTGAAAGAGGACAAATGGACCCGCGGCAAGGGGTGGGCCGTCCCTCTGGGTAAGTGGCAATCTATTTAACACTCCTCGTCGTCTTAACAAATTCAAACAGGCCGCGAATACGAGGGCATCCAATTTGACAGAAAGTTTCTTCTCGAAGAGGTGTGAAATTTCCCTGTTGACAGATACTGATACTATCAAGCTGAACGCAATCCAACAGGTTTTAATGCTCAAATCATCCCGTACACACGAGATCGACGGTTACTTCGCTCCCGAGGTTATCAAGCTCTCGTCGAAAATCAAGGCATGGGTGGAGAGCAAGGGTGTTACGAACAGCGCTGAGTTTCAGCGTATGAAATCTGTTAATTTTGTTGAGGAGCTGAAGGATCGGGTCAAACGCGCAGCGATGAAGAAGGAGAAGGAGGAGAAGGAGGCAGGCTCCTCTCGCGGGCGGCGTCGTCGCAGATCCAGCAGCCCTCCTCGCCGCCATCGCAGGGGCAAGAAATCACGCTCGGAGTCGGAGAGCAGTCGATCGGACGATGAGGACGCCCATTCGGACAAGAGGAAGAGATTGAATTCGGAGGATCTTGATGATGATGACCACGTTTCGCGCTAGCTACTTACAGTTGCCATCTAAAAATCTCGCGAACAATCTAATCGATGAATTGTGTCCCTGCCTTCTCCCACATCTACGTCTCCCTCTGCTAGCAATTTGAAGCTCTCAAGAATGGCGACAACTGTTCGAGAACTCATTCTCATTCTTCAGATCTATTTCCCTCCCGAACTCTCGCTATACAAAACACTTCAAATCCTCGGGCTACTTATCGCCCTCTATCCTATCCATCGACTTCATTTGAATCAGCAACGCCAACCACACCAGCCGAGGCACACGGCCTGGCTTACTGGAATTTCCGCAATTCTCCTTGCTACATTCCGTCGCGATGATTCGCATGGACCAACTTGGGCATCGGGAACGGATCGGAGCGCAGAATTCACGGCACACATTTCTGAAGACCTCATTGGGTTCTATAGTTTGCTTGGTTTAAATCCTCGCGATCTTGAGGCACCTTCACCTCGATCTTTCTTCCCTCCAGCTCGTCCAGTACTCTGCACGTCCAGGACTTCTTGCGTGTTTTGTCCTCCTGCCGATCTCAACATCGTTCCAACATTACGGCGGCGCGAGAGGTCTCAGACAGTCTGGCTTCTTGACAACTCATTCAACTGGGTTCAAGCCGACCTCCTTGTTGCCCATTGCGCCTCATGCCGGGCAGATTATTTTCCAGACCGCATTACATACAAAGACGACAGGAATCGTCGTCGCCAAAAGCTCGAGGTCGATTGCCAGTACATCCGGGTCTCGAAACAGGGAATCTGGGTCCATCGCCGCATTGCTTTATTTCAAGAAAATGCGCTGAACAGATTTCATGCTGGATGGTCGAATTTTGCGGATTGGTTGAACGCCTCGACCCAGTCGGAGCGGCAATTGACCTATCGACAATCCCAGCGCCTTTTCATTGAACATTTCACGCGACGACTCCTCGTTTTTACGGGGAAAGCTGAAAGCTTCACTTGTGCGGCGCATCCGAGTACCCGGCTGCTTGTCCAGGCGGTACGAGAGGTTGTTGGGGTAAACGGAGGGTCGTTCGAGACCGCGATGGACCACGGATGCACAGAATGCACACATGTCAAACGCTATCGCGATGATCTCGTGGACGAGGGGTTTGTATCTGGCGCGGGGCATGGCGTCGTTGGATCGGCGGCAGGGAATGTAGGAAATGTAAGTGACCATGTTTCAATCCCGTGCGACGTTGAATCGAACTTGATAAACTTAGCCTGCAAATCTTCCTCCAGATCCTGCAGCGGCGCAGCTCCCCAGCCCTCAACAAGAGCAACGGCCGCTACCTGGAACTCCTCGAGGGTATGTTCGTCTTGCGACAATGGATGGCAAGACCATCAAACACAAGGTGATTTGTTTTGAACATACACGATATGACGATTATTAAAACGATATAGAAATGTGCTCTCGACATCTGCGAAGGTCCGCTAGTCAACTATAAAGACGGACGATTTTGCCAAGCCCATTTGAACATGACGAACATCTGTGGTATCATTCCTTGCGGTCGTGCTGTTCGTTCCCCAGGCTCATTGACCTGTGACATTCAATCACACGTTGACTGGCACCGGGAATACGAGAACAGGTTTTCCCGCCTTTCTTTCGCTGGTGTGCAGCGTGTCCTTCGTCGCCAACAGGAAAATGACGGTGAAGGCAACCCAGAGCTTCAAGTAGAACTTCCAGCGCTTGGGAACACTCCCGGAAACGAAGTCGTTCACACATTTAGGGCAAAGAATACTTACTGTCTTCAAACAGTTCAATGGGCTTGCGGCTATCCAATCGGATGGGGGAAATGCTATCGTTCCGAGAGCCTTCCCCAAGTTCTCCAAATTTTGGAGAATATCTGGGCCGACTATCCCGATTCCAAACCCGGCTTCATTGCGTATGACAATGCGTGCAGTCTCTTGCGCCACATAGTCACTCAAGATCCAAACAGCCATTGGCTAGCGTCAACAAAATTCATCGTGGATGCATGGCACTATATCACCCACCGCGCCACCGATCTTCTCTGCCGTTTGTGGTGCAACCCCGCACCGCTCAATGGTTCCCAGCCGGATCTTATTGTCGTGGCGCAAGATGCGCATGGAAACTCGCACTCTACGCGCGCATTCAATACGGAGACTGCGGAGCAACTCAATTCCTGGTTGAGCGGATTTGAACCCCAGTTGCGCCAGATGTCGGACGTGAATTACGACTTCTTCGTCCATGTGGTGATGATGCTGTACGGTGAGCGTGTCAATGCACGCATTGCAAAGAAGAATTTGGAGCTCTCTGATGAGTTCTGGGCTGCTGCTGGACGGGATTAGCGTACCCAGGCTTGATATTCTGTAATTTGAAGTTCAACCTTCAGTTATGTAATCAATTTCCGTGATTCACAAGATACTAGACTCCTCTGAGTGGTATTTCATACAGAGAACTATCACTTACAATTTTCAAAGTAGCACCGCTGAATATGTTCGAGATCCGAATATCTAGGCTCATTTTTGTCGTCCATTGTCACGGAATCACGCGTTGTCACACCTGCGAAAAACCCAATACCGCTCGCTGGGCTTGTATAGCTAAGGTATTCAGAGCATCAGAAACAATACATACTACTATTCTACACATCCTGAGAGCATCAGAAGTTGACTCTACTCCTCCACAATCTTCTTCACTTCAAGTTGTGGAATCGTGTTTGACCGTGTTTCCCGGGATTCGCCGGAATCCATCAAATTCCAGTGGAATCCAACGGTCGCGGGACACAGCAGACTTCCACCGAAAAGTGCTGAATTCTGCTGAATTCCGGCAGAAAGCAGTGGAATCCAGCGCTGAATTTGTTGAGAGAAAGTCCACTGGATACCGCTGGAATCCAGTGAGCAGGCAATTTGTTCGCTGGAGTCCAGTGGACGGCCAGTATTCGGCAGTCGATGCCGTTGTGACTCAATGCCGACCGTTGCCGCGGAGCCGGTTGCCAGCTCCGCGTATATTACTGCCAGCACGTGGATGTTCAACTTTCTCGTAATTGATCGCAACCAAACAATCGCTACGCGACCTGGTCCGTGCACTCTAAGCTCGGTATAAAATCTCCGCCTCATCTTTTGAGCAACTCATACTTACCTTGATGGCACAGGCCCCTTCACCTACCTGGGTCTGTGGGCCGTGGGATCACTCCATAGCACGGCGACCCTGTCCATACAGAGTGCGCCTGCGGCTTGTATGTGCTTAGGTGCATGCACCGTCTCAATATTTTCCTGTCCCACCACGGCCACTCGGCTGGGTGGGCCTTTTTTTTCGACCGTCCGCTCTTCTAACCCTAACCCTATGTGTTCCGAAATAAATCGCTTTGACCTTCCTGTTTTGGCGATTTGTATTTTGAGCCTTGATCCGCGGAAGATGTGATTCTAAGCTTAGATATCTCTGTAAACTCATTCGTCAATATCGCCCACAATAGTTCAACTGAAACTCGAAGGCTAAAGTGACGATGTACCCAGTTTATGCAGCAATTTCTACGCAAGATGCAATACATATAATTATGAGTGGATAAGTTTTGTGCTGCTAAACCACAACAGTGCCGGCGACACACCCAATCAACATCGCATCCACCGTACCACCCGTCTTCTCATCTAACCACGCATCTAGATTCTCGAGAACCTGCATCGCAGGTCCGCCTTGTGCTTTCACAGCCTTCTTCCCGGGCCACATCGCGTTCTCCTGCATACCAATGAAGTTAAAGAGAATCCCGCCAGTGCCGTTCACCACGAGGTCGAGCCTCCATGTGTCGATCTTGTAAAACGAAGCCTCCTTGACGTGATGTCGCGCATATTCTGCCGGTGGATTGTTGTCTAGATTCCATTTGAGGACATGCGCGTCGAATGAGATCACTGATTGAAAAATGTGAGTATCGAATATATAGTATATACGAGAGAGAATGGAACGCGCCAGTCCATATGAGCCCGGGGTGATCTACCTGCAGCGTGAAACTTCGCGTCCCCGCAGCAAGGTCGACGACATCGTTGGTCGCAACTAAGCGAAAGCTCTTCGTCCACGGTGAAGTGTAGTGGGCGTCTTTCGAGAGCTCGATTTTATACGGCGACAAGAACTACGCAGGAGGTCAGTTGGCTCGAGTCGGAGGATAGATGTTGACATACGGCAGAGAACGGATACAAAGAGTCCCAGTCTGCGTTGTATTCGTTCATAATCAACGGCACCGGATCCGCCTCCGCAACGGACGGGCTCGAAAACTGTGCCGAAATATCGGTCACAAGCTCATGGAACCCCGGTGCACCGTCAGCCGACGCGATATGCAGATGTCTTTCGTTGGTGGTGACCTATGCCTGGTTAGTTCAAGTAATATGATCGAAAGGCAGAGACATACGTTCTCCAGATGCAACACGAATAACCGCTTTTGATGCATCTCGTCGAACACTTCTTTGCGAGCGTAGATGGCCATACTCGCAAGAGCTATAGCGCTCAAAACGATGACCATCTGGCGAAGTGAATTCCTGCCAAAGCGATGCGCGAACGGAATCGCAAGCGGCATAGCTTGTGCTCCGAGAATGGAGACAAGAGTAGCGACAATGTTGTCTGCGGGGACGTTCCCCAATCGGCCGGTCTAGAATAGTGAACATTCAGTTTGGGACTTCGTATGACAATTGAAGAAATATTTACAAGTGGCACGAAGACTTCGAGGGTCGGGATCAGGAAGAGGGTTCCAAACATGAGCTGTACGGATTGTCCCCAAACATACGCCCATAACGAAACCTCCCCCGCTCGGGTGGCGAAGACTAGATTGTTGAGCAGTAAGGAAGAGAAAAGCGGTATACTAGCGATGAAGAACATCGCGGCAGATCCGACATTGAGCAATTGGACAACCACAGCCGCGGCGGCCTGAAGTATCACGACCGACGAAAACACCGTCTTCTCGTCTGTAGTGCGTAGAAGTAACTGAGATGCGAGACCACCTATCGTATAACAATGATAAATCAGTCACCAACTTAGAACTCAGTCGAAACGGAATTCGGAATGACTAACCAAGCAACGTCGCAGGCGCGTACAACCCTATCGCAGCAAAATGCCCGCCCGCAAACCAACTCATCCCCTTTCCCAGCCCATGCTGCATAATCAACGCAACGGCGTTGGCGGAAAGGATGCTTCCCAGCAGCCCCGTCACTACAGCTAAAATCCCACGTGGCTGCCCCGACCATACTGATCGCGTCAAACGAAGAGCACTCAAGAAAAGGGCACCGTAGATCAGTTTGGCCGTGGAAAACCTGTACATGAGGAAGTGGGATAGGAGCGAGTAGAATACGAGGTGCGGCTTCTTGCGCTCGAAGTTTGCGAGTTTCGGGATGGGGGAGCCAGGTGCAGTCAGGTATTTGATTAGTGCGAGGGTGTTTTCGCCCATGTTCTGAGTAAAACAGCGATTAGCGCGGGTTATCACGAGAAAATTCTTGTTTACCTGGGCAACGCCGGCTTGAATATTTTCTACAAGATCCTGGGACCCAGTTACGGTTCGGAGCAATGAATATGAGATAATCAGCTACCTTGCGCATGTGGTACAGATAGCTGTTCCCAACAATTGCAATCTATCGCATTGCTGTCAGATTATGCCCTCGACTTAGTCTAAAATAACACTAACATCCAATCCGGGAACGTCTAAATATTCCTCAAACTGGCGAAAGTCGGTGTCGGAGAGCATAACACCGGAGTTGAAAACGTCGTTGGCGAATATTGTGCCAAATGGCCGTGGTACATGCGAATACGCTTCTACCATCTCTTCTGAGGTGGCTTGGAAGAGCAATTCGCGACCCGTCGTGCCAGCAGCTTCAAGATTGATAACCGCGCGGACACTTGTCCAATGACCGATTTGTCAGTGACGATAAGCGGGGCGGTGACAAACGCCGACTCACGTATGCGCAATGGGATGCTGAGTGGAGAAAAGATGAGAGGCGTCTTGCAGCGATTCTTCAGCGTTATTGAATACTGTTCCCAGCGATAAGACAGCGGTTTTTCTGAGAAAAACAATGGCGCACAGAAGATGACGGCGTGTGCAGGGGACCATGCTGGGGTGTCGACGAGGACTCTAATGCAGTCAAGCATAATCCCTACGGAGATGGCGTCGTCCGCAGCACCGGGACTTGGTAATGTGCTGTCGAGGTGTGAGTTGAGGAGCAACGCGTGCTCTTTGCCCGCGTCGGTGCCGTCGGATATGCGTACGACGATGTTGGTGAGGTCTGAAAGAATGAAAACACGTCCAGTGAGCGGCAAGGAAAGCAACAATACGCACTTTGATAGCTCTTGTAAAGCCGCTTCCCCCATCATGTCGAAGCGGTGTGTCCCGCTCCCCTCCTGCCTCCAGACCTCGCACTGAAGTTTGCGACCCTTGTCTTGATTAACGACGCGCTCGCAATTCCGGCGAGCCTCCTCTGCCTGCTGGACCATCCAGGTGTCAGCCAGAGCGTGCTCGTGCGTTCCCACTGTTCGGTAGCCAATATCTTCTGAAAGATACTTTGCATATCCCAGTATTCGTGCTTCGGATATCTGCGGTAGGTTCGTGCGTGGGTTTATTCTGTCCTATACAAGTCAGATGAGTTCTCGGGCAGTCATTTGCGCGTACAAGGCGGTCTCAGGTAGGGGAAGATCTAACAAAAAGCAATGTTAGAGCAAGAAATCGGGGGGAAAAGCTGGGAGACGCGCAGTAATGCTCCCTTAGAGCTACAAGGAAGCCTGCGAGTAGGCAAGGGCTTAGAACGAGCAAAGAGCGTCCAAGACCCCATTTTGGGGATGAGATACTCATGGTAGCCAAGAGAAAGGTGGGACGCGATTGACAGCAAATTGGCGGTCACATAGTCACATAGTCACGGCCACTCTCTTTGTTTCCTCCCACCATGGTCCGAACGATCCACTGGATTTATAGGCTTTTTTTCTTATATATCGAGCCAATATCTGCTCTGGCAGGCGCATACTACGCCGCCTTCCAACCAGACAACTATCTCAAAGACCTCAGTCTTCCGGGTCTTCAATTGGATTCGCCTTCGTTGACAACACAGAATAGAATGGTGTTGCTTCAACTGGCCAATCTGTACTTGCTCTTTGCTTTAAACGAGCACCTGGTCTTATCATCCACCAACTCTTTGAAAACTTGGCGCCGTTTGCTCTTCGGCTTGCTGGTTGCCGATTTCGGTCATTTGGTTAGCATGGCACCGCTTGGAGCGGAGGTGTTCTGGCGAGTGGGAGATTGGAATGCTATGGTTTGGGGAAGTGTCGGATTTGTTTATGCCGGCGCCAGTATGAGGATGTCCTTCCTTGCTGGGTTGGGGCTTGGATCTGAAGAAAGTCCAGGGGACAGACCAAAGACGGAATGAAGGTAAATCATCTCTGCGACTCTTTCCGCACAACATTGATCGAGCTTAAAGCATCACAATATAGGCCTTCTCATTGTTCGTTAATTTGGCGCAGAAATCTTTCCCATCTTTTCAGTGTACCACTACATACACCCTGCAGAGTCCGAGTCGTGTTGACCGTCGATTTGTGCAGGCTAACGGATACTAGCCATGATCCAACTAAGTAACCCCGAAGCTCTGGCCATCCAGTGTATTATCTTCGAAAGCTCTCACAATCTTCGCTTTTGACTCTCAATATGATATCGACATTCCTCGCGACATTCACCAACAATCTAACGAATTTCTCGGGCAGCTTCTCGTCGGCAGTTGCTATTCTGTCGATTGCTGCCCGAGTTTTCTCCATCTATCGTTTAAGATTAGAGGGCCATTTCCGAATCGAATTCAGTTTTGACTTGAGCCGTAGACTCAGACTGTTGGAAGACAAATACGTCTATGGTCATTGGTGAACGGCCCGTGATCCGCTGCCATTCCGACGTTCCAAGTCGGGATTTGTCGGCGATTGTCGCGTCGCAACCCGTGATTCTCTCCCCGCACATCCGCACACCCGTAAATACAGATAGACACAAATCTGATGTGCTGCCGCCGCGCTCGCTGGATTCTTTGAACTTTCTCCACCACCATGCCCGTCCTTACCCCAGGCGCCATTTTCCTCCTCCGCGCCAGTCCCCTCCTCTCCCTCCCCCTCCTCGTCGGCTTTGGTCTTCGCCCACTCTCCGTTTCCCTCAATGGCCCGACCATCCCATCCTGGCTACCCCCCCTCCTCTCAATCCTCAGTCTTCCTCTGTACATATTCGTGCGCGTCGTCCTACGCGACTGGCGCAATCGCCGTGCGGCACAAGCTCTCGACGCGCGCCTGGTTCCTGTCAAGAAGGGCAAATCGTTCGGGAGCGTCGACTTGCTCACTCGGTTGCGGTATAACAGGAAGCATGGGTATCCCGGTGCGCGCTCTAGATGATTTGTGTTTGCATTCATCCAATTAATCGAGTTTCCAGCGGACGGCTTGACCGAATTCGTCCAAGAGATCGGACCCGTCGTCAATATCAAAGTCTTATGGATGGACACGATACTCACCGTCGCTCCGGAGCACATCAAGCTCATTCTCTCCACCGATTTCCAAAATCATGTGAAAGGTGTGTATTTCAAGATGTTTTCGATGCCTGCCGACCGTTGAGTTCCAGGTGACCGATTCAAAAACGGGATGCGCAGCGTCCTCGGTGTGAGTATATCCCTTACTCGAGCTCGATCAACGTCTGACAATTTCAACTCCAGACGGGGGTATTCAACTCTGATGGTGTGTTGCCCAGAATCGATCTCATCCTCCGCTGAAACCAAAAAGGCGACCAATGGAAATTCCACCGTCAAATGACCCGCGTTCGTTCTTCCCTTCTTTGATTTCTCGCAATCGTTAACCACCCGATACAGCCCTTCTTCGCCCGCGACCGCATCAGCGACTTCGACATCCTCGATCGCCACGCAGACGAAGTGGTCTCCATCCTCAAACAACGCAACAAGGCCGGTTACGCCGTGGATTTCCAGGTACCCAAAAATATACTCTTCAGTAAAACAAGTACATCTATCTCACTAACGACACCATAGGACCTCATCGGCCGCTTCACGATGGACTCCGCCAGCGAATTCCTGTTCAACACCTGCGTCAACAGCCTCAAAGCCAGTGTCCCCTACCCGCACAACGTCGCCTTCCCACCGCCGCAAACCGCCGCCCCCGAAGCGCAAGCCGCGCTCAAATTCGTCAGCGCCTTCACCCTGGCGATGAACCGCATCGCTGACCGCGAGGTGTTGGGACGTATTTGGCCATTGTTTGAGATTTTTGGGGACAAGACGGTGGAGCCGATGCGCGATATTAGTGAGTATTTGGATCCGATTATTTTGGCGGCGATGGAAAAGAAGAGGGTCGGGGTGCAGAAGGACAGTGAGAAGGATGGAGGCAGTGATGGGCTGAGTTTGTTGGAGGAGTTGCTTGAGACGACTTCTGGTGCGTGTTCACTTCTGGTGGTCGTGAATCAGATTCTGAGAAATCCTTCAGATCCCAAGGTTCTCAAGGACGAAATGTAAGTGCTCCCCATACTTTCATCCGACGGTCATTTAAAAGAAATTTGTAGATTGAACATGCTGCTTGGTACGCGTCTCTACTCTTGTTCCAACCTGCACTGACTTGCCTGCAAACAGCCGGACGAGACACGACCATGCACACTTTGACCGTCGTTCTCTATTTGTACGACAAATCCTTGTAAAAGTTCTTTATCGTGCTCACCTCGCGATGCATAGCTTCACCATGTATCCGGACGTCTGCGCTCGCGTTCGCGAGGAGGTTCTCGCTCACGTCGGGCCGACTCGCAGACCCACGTACGACGATATCAAGGATATGAAGTTCCTTCGTGCCGTGCTCAATGGTACGCCTCTCTTTCATCCTCGCGTTAACGACAATGCTGAGGGAGGGATCGTTCAGAAACCATGCGACTCTACCCATCTGTGTGCGTGTATATCACGCCTCAAATTGACGCCATATTAACCCTGACTCTACAGTCCATTCAATGTTCGGTAAGCAAACGACGTGTTGGGCATTTTTCTCTCTATTCATCATGAAACTCTAGGGAAAATCTCAAGGCGACTGTCTGGCCCTCGTTGGATCCCAACGAGAAGCCTCTGTACATTCCGGCGGGTTCAAAGTCCGATATTCCTTTATTTTTATACTCGATTATCTAACGTTTTCCAGATTGCCTTACTCCGTGTTCATGATGCACAGGCGCAAAGATCTTTGGGGTCCAGATGGTTCGAAATGCCTCTCACTATTTTGTTTTCCCGATCGTTGATGACATTTACAGCTGAGGAATTCTCGCCCGACCGATTCCTGGATGAAAGACTGCAGAACTATCTTCTCAAGAACAGCTTCCAATTCCTTCCGTACGTTCCGTCTACTTCCTTGATCTTTCCGTCCTTGCCAATAAAATATATTGCAGATTCAACGCTGGACCCCGAATCTGTCTTGGACAACAAGTTTGTTTTCACCGTCGCGCATTCGTCATGATTGACCACTCACCCTGCTTTCAGTTCGCATATAACGAAATGTCGTTCATGATTATCCGCCTCCTGCAATCATTCTCCTCGTTCTCGCTTGATGAGGCGGCCTTCGCTCCTGGTGCCTTACCTCCGGCTGAGTGGGCAGCCTGTGCTGGACGAAAGGGTGTTGAGAGATTCCGACCCAAGTTACATTTGACTATGTCTACGACGGTAAGCGTTGTCCCTGATCAGCCGTTCTGATTATTGACCAGTCACTCGATAGGATGGGTTGTGGATCAAGACTCAGGATGCTTGATCGGGTGTTGGCGTTGTTCCTCTCTCCTTCTATTTCTCGTTATCCAGTGTGCCGTGCATTATTATTCCGTTTGGCGCTCATTGGAGCGGTAGCTTATATTCGGCCCAAGTGCGTATCTTGAGATTAATGTAGAGAATCGACTGTGAAGTGTTACTGTTGTAAGACCGAATCTGACACCGAGACGAACTGTATTAAGTAACAAGGAAACAGGGCAGGTATGAGGGTATCATTGCGTTCAGAACACGCGACAATATTTTTCTCCGCTCAGTAAAACTCCAGGAGGAATCGGTCAATCCTCAAGCTGCCCGCCTGAGACGCATAAATAAGATTCCAGATTTCGAAAACTGATTAGTAGACGTACCTTTATCCCCACCCGATATGAACCACAAGTCACCTACAACCCGTGAAGTCCTCCGCCTCTTTCAACATTCCTTCGATAATTTGAAGATACTCCTGCTCCGAACGTCCGACCGCTCTGGCGAGTTGAGCGGCGTGGGTCGTGATGATGTCCATCGTTGCCTGCTTGCTCGCTCCATGCGCCAACAAAAGAGCCATGATTCCCTTCTGCGTCTCGTTCAGGGGCAATCCAGACCACCTGGGTTCGTCTTGCCAAGTGTGCACTAGTTCCATAGCGACATGGAGCAGCGTGCTCTTATGGAGAGCGGGCAACATTCCGTCTCCGAGAAAAAGAGGGACGATAACTGTCGCATCGGCGCCGTTCGCAAGTAGAACCTTGGCCCCCTCCAAATTCCCGTGGTGTACCGCAAAACCTAAAGCGGTTCCAAAATGACCACGCTCCTCCGCATTTGCTCCATGCTCGAGCAGAACCTTTATCATCGATGTGGGGTTAAAGTCTGTGCTCGATGACACAAGGTGAAGCGCCGTCTCGAAGTAGCCCGAATTCATGTCCCCGCAGAGCGTGTCTATCGATGCTCCGCGATCCAACAGCAACTTTACCATGCCAATATTATTTTCGGAGGCTGCAAGATAGAGGGGGCAATACTCCCAGCAACTCCATGTAGCTTCGATATCAGCTCCGGCGTCCAAGAGAAGTTTCGCAATCTCGATGTCATGGGCAAAGTGAAGAGCAGTTCCGTATCCCCAACAATCGTCCGGCGTGGGGTTGATAGAAAAGGGAGGGGCAAGGATCCTGGCAACGGTGCACGGCAAGAGTTTGTTGTTCCTGAGTAGTTCTTGACCAACCTCAGGCGTAAGGCGACGATCGAATTCCGGCTGAAGGGTTGGCTGAAGGATTGCATAAAGGCGTCGACAGGTAGACACCAATGCATTGAGCGACGCAATGTCAAGAAGTGGCGGGAGGAAGAGGATGAGCTCTGGAGGGAGCTCAGCCAAGTAGTCGACATCCATGGTGGTAAGAGTCAGACGATCGGATCACGATCCAGGGGTTATTATATTGTTTGAATATTTCTTAGGGGTTTTGATGAAGCTGCACATTTCGGAAACTCCGTTTCAGACGAAAAGCCACTTGTTACAGATGAAACCGTTATGCTCAATGTATTCTCGTGGGAGCGGATCAAGTGTCGAAATACAAATCGCCAAAAGAGGATGGTCAAAGCGATTTATTTCGGATGAACATAGGGTTAGGGTTAGACGACCGGAACATCGTAAAAAAAAAAGGCCCACCCAGCCGAGTGGCCGTGGTGGGACAGGAAAATATTGAGACGGTGCATGCACCTAAGCACATACAAGCCGCAGGCGCACTCTGTATGGACAGGGTCGCCGTGCTATGGAGTGATCCCACGGCCCACAGACCCAGGTAGGTGAAGGGGCCTGTGCCATCAAGGTAAGTATGAATTGCTTGGAAGATAAGGCGGAGACTTTATACCGAGGTTGAAGTGCACGGACCAGGTCGCGTAGCGATTGTTTGGTCGGCATCAATTACGAAAGTTGAACATCCACGTGATGGTTCAATTTTCTGTCCCACAAACGAGTTACGATTGACTGGCTATGGCGGAGGAAAATGTAACATGTCGGTACCCACTGCGCATAGCACTCAGTGGCAACTTTACTTACGGTGGAACGAGGAGGACGGCGCGTCCAAGTATAAATATGCTTGGTTGATCTGCCAAATCGGTCAATCGGATCTGGTTCAGCCTTCAGCGTTTCACAGTTTACGAAGAGCTCCCAACGGCTCCGAAAAAACGAGAAAGAATACACGCTTGATCCTTTGACGTTCAATAAATTTCAATCACGCTGAAAGATTTTCGGAGGCAGGGCGCATCATTTCCGCAGCCGTGTCGGGGTTCACGTCATCACTGTTTCGTGTTCGGGCGCGTATCCGGACTTTGACATCGGCATGCCCAAGCAACGACAAGTTGAGTTTTCAGTCCCGCCTGCAGGAAACTCTGCAACGCATAATCTACGATGTGTAGGAGCCACGCTCCTCTTTGTGATCTTCGGTCTACGTCGCACGGCTTCTCAAATGGTATAAAATGCCGCGAGATTTTCCTCTCTTTCAACACATCTCGTCAGTTGGACCTCCCCAAAGCATGTCGGATACCGCACAAAAGCAGCTTCAAAACGCTCACACCTTTCTGTCGCTCCTGAGCGCTCTCGATTTTGCGGCGATGGCGGAACTCATGGCCCCCGACTTCAAGCATGAGTTCTGCCCCGCAAGCTTGCCTGCACCCGGCGGGAAGACCATTCGAAACAAGGAGGAGACGCTGGAGTTCTTCAAGCATGCCTGGGAGGCTGTCTTTGAATACATCAAAGTCGGTCAATCCATTCAGACTCACCCGCTATCGTTGAGCGGTTTGCTTTCTTCAGTTCTTGCCACCTATGGATATTATTCAGGGAAACGATGCTGTTGTGCTCCACGTTAGTTCATTGCTTTCATACGCTCGGAATTTCGTTGATCTTGGGGCTAGGTCAAATCGGATGGAATGTCCAAATCAGGCCTGAAATACGACAACGAGTATATGCTCACGTTTCGTTTTGATGGAGAGAAGATCGTTGGATTGAAGGAGTTCGCGGATTCCAAATACGTCACAGACTATTTTGCCGCTCTGCACGCCAAATAGAGCGACTCATGTATGAATTGCGTTACCACCAGTGATTGAAAGTTAAACACGGCGAATTACTCATGTACATGGTTGAAATTATAATGCTTCAGAGATGAGCGATTCGAACACGATTTCTACAGCTAGTCCGACAAAGGATCGACTAGCTACTTCATTACTTAATTGGCTGGTTACACTCCATCTTTCGCAAAGAATTCAACAAAATACTTTGAGTCCACAAATTGCCTCAAGCTGACGATTTTCTCGCCAAAAAATTGGAAGGTGAACATGTATTCATTCTGATATTTCTTCCCGGACTTCGACATCCCGTCCGACTTCACCTGGAATGAAACTCGTTAAAATCCGAACGTAATTGTGTGGTAGAGCATCGAAACGGACATGAAGGACCACAGCGTCCCGGCCTTGAACAACGTGTAGAGGCGGAAGGAACTGGAAAGGATTCAGAATTGACATGATAAGAGTGAAAAGGTTCGAGATACATACTATGATATGTTCAAAAGCCTCCTGCGTAGCCCGCTTGAACCATTCCAAGGTTTCCTCGCCGTTCAGTTTGGGTTTGCCGCCAGGCGGCGGTAAGCTCGCAGGGAAGAATTCTAGAGTGAAGTTGGGAGATAGAAGCTCTGCGACGCCGTCAAAGTCGGTGGCGGACATGCCAGAAAGAAAGGCGAGGGAATTTTGGAGCTGTTTAGCTTCGATGGCCGCCATATATCCTGGCAGTGAGAGAAAGAGGAGGGAAACTCAGTCTGATGAGTTTGAATGGGGCTTAAGAGCGTTAGAATTAAATCACCCGCAATGGCGCACTCGCGCCGAGGCGCGCCGCCAACCAAGTTCATCAGCAGTCAATCATCGGCAGCCAACAGAATTGCGCTCATATCCATCAAACTTTGCTTCATTCGACATCCCACTAGAAACTTGGTGTAAACAAGGTATAAATACATTGGTATAATTCATCTCCCATTAGATCAGTGATAAACGTTGAGAGAGTTGAACTCAAAGTACGCGTTGACAAACGCTGATGGGTTAGCGTTGACGTAGTCTGGATTCGGGCGCCGTCAGTTACCCTACATAATCAATCTGGTATAGAGATTTCAAACGTACTATTGCAGGTTGAAGGGCAACCAGACGCGGCGTAAACATCGGGGTTACCTGCCCACTGGCCGCCTGAATCGAAGTGAATCGTCGGCGATGAGATGATGAGGAGTTGACCGAGTCAGAATAATCGACGCACAGAAAGTAAGGTTAATAATAATGTTATTGGCATCGAAGAACTGAGGGAAGTTGCAGCTCGTGTTGGGGAAATTGGCTGTAGGAGTGCCCTGCAAACAAAACGCGATGAGCTTTAAATGAACAGCAAAGTGAAGTGATCACGCACCCAGGAATCGGTATTGACGCTAGCAGCTCCGCTCTTCACATCGGCAGGCACGTTCCCCGCGTTGCGCGGCCAGAACCAGATGTTGATGAAGGTGTCTGTGCGCTCGACGGCATACCTATGGGGCCAAAGACTAAGATACCCTGTATTTCAAACGTGAAAGGAGTTGCGCCGTACCACCCGCCGCCATTAGCATTGAAGCTCGGCCCATAGCTCGTTGCTTCCGGAACTCTAACACCGCATCCGGCGTTTCCGTTGACGTTGTGATCGCAGTCCAGCTGAA
This sequence comes from Favolaschia claudopus, assembly GCA_037176885.1. Classification (NCBI taxonomy): domain Eukaryota; kingdom Fungi; phylum Basidiomycota; class Agaricomycetes; order Agaricales; family Mycenaceae; genus Favolaschia; species Favolaschia claudopus. The sequence goes on along the minus strand of JAWWNJ010000034.1, from coordinate 579,530 downwards.
GAGAAGTTCTACATAAACAGAGATTGGCGTAATTCAGCGAGATGATGCAGCGGCAATAAATAGATGAGACGAACCCAGTTTGGTCCCGTGTGGCGGGCATGGTGCAGCCTGTGACGGTGTGAAGAGTAACCTGATCCGCTCCCTGGTCATTGACGCCCTCCTGCAGCGCATGATCATTACGGCGAAAGTTCGACGTATTGAAAGATTCTACGCACAAGGATATCGACTTCACCACCAGCAGCCCAATTCGCTTCGTCTGTCTCCCATCTAGAATAATCCGCATTCGTCAATTTGGGGAGATTCGAGATCAATGGAGGAAGTACACAGCTGGCCATGTCCTGTAACGTTCCGAATATCAACACACCAGAGTCATCCTGAACAAACGGCAAGTACTGACCCGCATCCTTGAGGCATGTGCGCGATATCAAAGCTTGAAGTTTTTCCGCGGTGAATACCATATCGATCACAAAAATAAGAAAGAACTCACACAGCAACATGTGTAGTATATGCGTTGTTGGTTCTTATCCGCACTGAATTCCGTCCGGTGGGACTCGAATCGTCGATGACAGTGGTCGAGTCCGCGCGGAGAACAAACTTGTTGCCTTGAAGATTCAAAGTCATCATGATTGTCGCCGACGGAAGTGATCAGGATTTACACACCGGAGGCAAATGTCAGGTTTTGACTCATTGCTGTTGCTTTGTCGACGTAGTTGCTGAACGAAAGAATTTGATAACTAAGATAACAGGGAGCGAGTGGGCGGAGGCGGACTCACACACGCCCTTCCGTGGGGTCCCCGATGGCTTCAAAGTTGAACGCATCGTAGAAGCCGGCGCCGACGATGTTTTCCGTGACGGAGTATGTCGCGCACAAGGCGGTAGTGACGGTCGATGCGAGAGTCAAAAGACGGAGAGACATTCTGGCGATATGGACCGGTAGGAACGCGCAATGGGTGGGGTAGAGCCGACAATAGAGCGAGAGTGCAAGCTTAGCGTCCCGTGAAGAATCCTTGAGTTTTATACAAGCGACTAGATTTCGCGTCGTCAACGACCCATACGGTTGAACACTCATGTGTGCTGCGCGCGCATGATTATCTAAAAGCGAGGATCAACAACTCCTCGCGGATGAGGAGCTCTTGGTCCTTCGTGAAAGATGGCGAGAGTTGTCTTGGTCACCACCAGGCAGCGGCGAGCACATTCGATTCAATTTCAATGCTGGATCGTTGGGTTTGGAAAATAAAACAGTTGGTTGGGAGGGTATCTTCGGTTAGAAACGGGAGGCTAAGTGAAGACCGCAGAGACTGGGAGGAAAGGAGAGGAAGCGAAGGTCGCGGTGACGTAGGACGGGAGAAGCATCAAAACCGATCGCGTGATGGCGACCACGGTGATGCCTACGAAGTCCCGTTCAACTTTGGTTCAACTTGACAGTTTCCCTTAGTCTCTCGTGGACAGATGCTACAACAAAAATGTTCTCGTACCTGCGGTTGTTGTAGTAAATAGGCTGTAGAAAAACTCTGGGAATTCTAGATCATCCCTAAAGTAAACTTCGTCCGACTCGGACTCTCGAGCGGGTGATGAAAGCTTAGCCGAAGCTTGGGTCCGGATCAAGCATGACCGGTCTAACCGGTCTAACCGGCGGTGGGTGCTTACGAGTAGAAATGAACGCCTTCTGATCTTTGAAATCTCCAACGACAACGAGGTCTGCGTCGAATCTCTCAGGAACTCTGTCGTGCCCCTCGCGAGGATGTCCCAAGACTACATAGAGAACTTACCTCCTGAACTGCTCCTTCTTCTCGCGCCTTCACTCCCAATCGCGTCTCTAAATGCTTTCATATCAACTTGCCGTCGAACGCACAAGATCCTCCAGCCCGAGCTAGAATCTCGCATCACCGCCAAACTAGCCCTACAGCTCCTCCACTGGGCCGCATCTTCCAAGCCCCACATCGTAACTAAACTGCTCTCTCCTCCCCACTCAGTCAATCCCTCCCCCGGCGCCGGCTGGTTCTTCGAAACCCCACTCCATGTCGCTGCAAAAGCAGGAAATCTTGAAACTGCCAAGCTCCTTCTGGATGCGGGGGCGGAAACCGTGTTCCGATGCGACCAGGAGGATTATCAGCCGTTTCATCTCGCTGCGATAAACAAGGATTTCGCCATGATGAAGCTGCTTTTGGATCACGGCGCCCCGATCGACGATAACTTCGGGTGCGACGGGTACACCGAAAATGCACTTCAGTACGCGTGTTCCATCGGGAACATAGACATGGTCAAGCTCCTCGTCGAGCGCGACGCGCGCCTGGAGCACCGGGGCCATTGCGGGACTGCGTTAGGATTCGCCGTTCACGCGCGTAATATCGAGGTGGTGAGATTTCTGCTTGAGCAAGGAGCGAAGGCGGAGGTGTCCGTTCCCCTGTTTGTGTTTCTAGATGGCTCCATTTCACGTCCACACAAGGGGAGCCTGCTTTATGTCGCCATGGGATTGAGGCATCCGAATGCGAGAGCGAATGGCCATCGAGATCAAGTACTTCTGCACGGAGCCGAAGAAGAGATATCGGCACGATGGCAGGGACTTCCGCTGGGTGAAGGGAGGAGGGATCTCATGGCTCTTTTGATGGCTTACGGAGCCACGAAGGACGGCGCCTGGGTTACAATTGCCCAGTTTCTTGGTCGACTGGCAAACGCGGTGTTCTATACAGAAGAGGAATATCTTCGAATTATCAATGAGATGTTGAAGGAAGCGGAGGAGGCGATTCCGAAGGTGCTGGTATGTCGCATTTCCATCTTCCTACAACTACATATGCTGATACTATGCCGATTAGAATAAATATAAGGTGTCACCGCAGTGAATGATCTCCGATCCCCATACTGGTACAACCTATGGCAACGACGGCCCATTGCGAGCCGCCACAACTTATTGATCTCACCGAACGGATGCGAATGTAGATTTCTTGTACGATTAGATAAATGGATCGTCGACCATCTCAGAGCTGAGTCAGTAACAAGGAACGGAAAAGCTCAGAAGGTAAGTCCGGATAAAGTTAATTAATTTAAGGTCTCCAACAAACCCACGGCTTCCAGCCAACACGTGTTGAACACGACCTGCTGTCTGTAAAATATGTGACTCGCAATCTTTTCCCCTTCCACAACGATGTCCCAAACTTACGTCGCAGAACTGCCAGCAGAACTCATCCTTGTCATCTCATCCCTCCTCTCGACCTCATCTCTCAACGCTCTATGCCAAGCTTGTCGCCGACTCTCTCAAATCCTACAACCTGAGCTCGATTACCGCATCACGCCCGAGGTCGGGCAAGAACTCCTCCTCAGCGCATCCTCCTCCTCCAATTCCACGCTCGTGCACAAACTCCTCTCCCCACCCCACTCCATCCACCCCTCCGCCACAAATCCCAGCCAATGGAACCCAAAAGCCCCGCTCCACGCCGCTGTCCAAACTCGCAACATCGAAATCGCGCAACTCCTCCTCGATGCGGGTGCGGATCCGGCCTTAACGTGGGGCTATGACGACTACCAGCCTTTTCATCTCGCTGCACAGAACAAAGACCTGGAGATGATGAAGCTGTTATTGAAGTATAGAGCGCCTATCGATGAGCGATTCGGCGACGAAGGGATCCTCCAGAATGCCCTTCACTATGCGTGCTCCCAGGGGCACATGGAGATGATTCGCCTCCTTCTCGAGCGCGGCGCGTTTATCGAATGTACAGGGCATTTTGGGACGCCACTGGGATTTGCGGTTCACTGGCGCCAACTTGAAGCAGTGAAATTCCTGCTTGAAAGAGGCGCGAATGTCACGAGGACGGCGTCGCTCTATATCATTCACGACGGTGCGCCGCCGAAACCACATAGTGTCGATCTGATCTATCTCGCTATGGGATTGCGACGACCGAGAGCGGCCCGCGAGTGGACTCCGAAGAGGCTGTCGATGCTGAAGAAATGGGAAGGGCTTCCTTTAGATGACGGAAAGAGGGAGCTTATGGCATTGTTAATGGCGTATGGAGCGAGCAAGGATGTTACGATGGGGACAATTTTGCAGTACTTGACGCCGTTGGCGAAGTCGGCTTCGCTTTCGGAGGAAGAGTTTCTTCGAGTGATTGATGGGATGTTCAAAGAGGCGGAGGATATGATTTCGGACGTGGTCGTAAACCGGCCCTGGTGGAAGTGTTGAATGGATTGAAACATGACTTGTAAAGGATCTGAAAATATGGAATGCTGTAGGAAATATCTGAGACTATCAACTTGAAGTTGTCGCAACAGTCAAAACTATGACGAAGGGGGAGAAAATCTCGATCTACGGGCGAACTTCAGTGCCTACGGTTAGACGCGGAGAGACTCGTCAAAGCCTCAACAAAACTAGACTGGTCTGCATCGAGTGGCCGGCTATAGGGAATAAATATCAGCTGCATTTAAAAAACCGGAGCACGTACACATAGGTGCCCATTACAAGAGGAATGGCTTCTTCAGCTTCTTCGATCATCTTTGTAACAGTGGCAAGAAATTCTTCCTCCGTATTGTCGGCTTCCGAGATTAGCAGGGGAAAATGCTCTCTAATCGTCTCCATGGTCACCTCCTTGCTGATTCCGTACGCTAGCAAAATTGCCATTAGCCCCTTGGTCTCAGCATCCATCGGGAGCCCTTCCCATTTAATGTCGTTATAATATCTCCGAGGAAACCCGGTGTACTTCCAGCACCGCAACTTCATCGCACGAAACAGCAAGTCCAGACGAAACCACGGTGGCGGTCCCCATTCCATGATAACTGTAACATCTGCACCTTGTTCCAGTAGGTATTTGACGGCCGGAAAATTGCGCCCAGTTGCTGCGGCATGAAGTGGGGTGAGGCCAGGAGTGTTTGAGTATGTATATTCGATATCCGCGCCGTGCTCGTAGAGAAGCTTCATGGCGTTTAAATCACCCACAAAGCATACCCGAAGCCACAGGGTGTTTGCATCGGCACCGTAATCCAGGAGGAGCTTCAGCATCTCCAGATCAAACCCGCCCTCCGAGTTGTACAGATCGATTATGGAGTCTATCGGTTGTGACTGCCAACCGCCGGCGCTGGAACAGTGCTCAACGTCTGGGTTTGCACCGGCGTCGAGCAGTAATTGCATCATTTCGACGTCTCCGAGAGAAGCGGCGATGGGGAGAAGAGTTGGGTGAGGGTACGAGGCGTCTTTGCCAGGGTCCACCGAGTATGGTGGAGAGAGAAACTTTGTCAGGGTGAGGGCATTTGATTCGTTTACTGCGCGCGCCGAGCGAAGCTGGAGGCAAGCTCCGGAGTGATGCGGGCTTCGAGATCGCTCCGAAGAATCCGGTGGTGTGCTCGGCAGGTAAGCGTCAATGCATTCAGACCAGCAATTGGGAGCCATATCGCTATGAGTAGAATTAACTCTGACGGTAAACCCGTCAAAGAAGTTTGGTTGGTGGGGGGCAGATTTATCGACTGAAGAGTGTCGCGGTCGATGAGGCGAGGCATCTGAATATTCAGGTGGCGCTCTCAGCCAAAACTGGAAAGATAGCTCGTCCAGTGTTGCGAGCGGGCGAAAGGCAAGTTGGTGAGAGGCGTGAGCAAGAAGGATTGATGGCATCAAAGGTGGAAAATACGGGCTTTGTTCGTACCATGAAAGACTATTTCGCGGATCGGCCACCTGACCTCAAGGCTCAAGCTTTCCATCGATAAGCTGCTCTCAAAGGTGTCTTTGAACGCTTTGACTGCACCTATCACCCAAATTCAAGAATTCTTGCGGCAGATATCCCGAACTCAGATTCGAAGTCGGAGTCGGCGAGGTACTTCGAATCGGTGAAGACACGGATGCTTGTGAAGACTACACGAAAAGAATTAGGATCTCGTCATGCACGGACGCTATCACTGTACTTGTTAGTTAGGCTCGACTCTACACAGAGATAAACTCACTAGACAACGGTCACTGCGTGCGATCAATTGGCAGCCTCCGCCTCTGCAATCATCGCAGTAATCGTGTCTAACAACTCCTGTTCGGTATAACGAGCTTCCGCCGCAAGTTCCGGCAAATTCACTAAAACAGTCTGCATAGCTCCGTCCTTGCTGGCTCCGTGCTTCAGCAGCATTGCCATCAACTCCTTCGTCTCGCAATCCATGGGCAGACCTCCCACCTCCCATGCGGATTCTTCTGCCGGCTTTTCATGATGACCTGAATCAAACCCGTACCAGAAGGATGTCTCAGCCCCATGGCAGAGTACACCAGATTCGCGCGATGAGGAGGTGGATACCGACCCTCTGGATTGAAGAGCTGCATCGTCGTGGTGGCATCTGCGCCTCGAGCGAGCAAGTATCTCACGGCGTCTAGCTTCCGGGAAGCAACAGCGAATGTGAGGGGAGTTCCACGCGCGTCTCGGGCTTCCAGATCGGCACCGCGATCCAGAAGTAATTTGATCATGTCGATATGGCCGAGTGCGCAGGCCGAGTGCAAGACACTGCCAATTTTCGCACCGTGATCGAGGAGGAGCGTCATCAATTCCAGATTCCTCTTCCTGAACGCAATCTCCAGGGGCTGCTCGTCGTCCTGGCCCCATTGGATGCTTGGATTCGCGCCGGCATCTAAGAGCATCCACGCGATCTCGACATTTTCGGAGAGCGTGGCGAGGTGGAGGGGTGTTTCGCTGAAATACCAGGTATCGTTGCCGGGATTGACGGAATGAGGTGGGGAGAGGAATTTTAAGACGAGGTGGGGCTTTGATTCGGTTACCGCGCGCCGCAGTGCGCTGGATGCTATTTCTGGGGTGATGCGAGCGTCGAGTTCGGGCTGCACGATGTTGTGCTGCCGGCGGCAGGTCAGAACGAGGGCACCCAGAGATGGTATAGAGAGCCATTTAGACAGTAAGAGTACAAGCTCTGCTGGTAAGCCCTCGAAATAATCTTGGGTGGACATTTAGTAGTAAGTAGCTGCCAGCAGAGTCAGGCGTTTAGAACAAAATTTGCTTCAGACCTCGAAATTAGACGTAGTGGACAGCAATACTTGCTAAGTTAGCGCACCTCGGGTGCTAAATATTCAGATAGAGCTTGCACCTTCCCAGCTTGATGTGGTGGGAAAAACAAACCAACGTTGTGACCGTGACATTGTCACACCTTTCCTGGTTGTCCCTCGCGTCCTCCTCGCTCTTCTCAATGGCGCCTTCACCGTTTGCTGTGGCCGGAATGGCGTCTACGTCTAACTCCCACCTCAACCACAACCCTAACCTGAACTCTTGGGGAGGAGGAAGCACGGGTGGCTCTCTGGGAACCTCTTTCACCGATACACTTTCCCAGTCGCGAAGCCATTATCAGCCGGGATATCTCATGGTGCGCGTTTAAAACGAAGAATACTATTCTGGAATGCTTACCCGAGTCTGTAGTCTGCATCCCAGTCCAATGTAGGCATTTGTTGTCTCATTTTTTTTCACGTTTTATTGAAGTTTTCGCGGTAGAATTCACCCACTGGCGCACAACGCGTCGATGAGGCGCCCGTTGTGCAGACGAAAGCTAAGATGAACAATGCTTTCTCTCGCGGTCCCAGCTCCGACTTTGGCATGGATTCCATGTTCCAGAGTTCCAGGCACGGCTTTTCTTTTCGCGTGCGATTCGGCTGACTTTTGACTCGTTACAGACAACGACAGACTCTGCCCGACGAAGACGCACCTCCCATGAACTCCGTCAACGACATTCCCACCGAGATCCACGCCGACTCGCCCTCGTCCTCTTTCCAGCCGCGTGTCAGTCTCCTTTCTAGGCTATGAATCATATGCGTCCTCACTGACCAGCCCTATCTACTAGTCCTCCGCGCTAGGCACCTCCGCCTTCGCTCGCTCGCGTCCGCGGCCTCCCCCCTCTTCCCAACAAAATCAATCCTCGCCGATGCTATACATAATCGTTTTCGGCTACCCGCCCGACAAATACAGCGTGACCGTCGAGTACTTCAAGTCGCTCGGCGGCGACGCCTCCGACCCCGACCCCCACGCCGAGATCGTCAACTGTTTCAGAATTGGGTATAGGGACCCCGCCGACGCGATGCGCGCTGTGCGGAAGAATGGGGAGGTGCTGGGCGGGAGTTGGATGATTGGTGCGAAGTGGGCGGTATGTCGTCTTTGTTCTGTCTTTCTATCACCCTCTTTCGTGCTTCCTTCTTTCTTTCTCTTCGCCTCTTCCTCTCCTGGCCCCACATCCTCACTCATCCTCTCTCTTCCCTTTTAGGACCCAGCCCAAGCCGAATCCCTCCTCAATCAACCCATCGCACGACACACCTCCCCGGACCCGATGTCCATGTCCGTCGACGCCCCCGCTAGTCCGCCGTCGCATGCGTTTGGTGGCAGCAGCACGCCGATGGTGGGCACCCCGATGAAGCTCGCGCCTGCGGCGTCTGCTTTCCGCCGCGCGGGGACGCCGAAACCCGCTGCGCCTGCACCCGCGCCGGCGCTGGCGCCTGCCCCGGGGTGGGCGAGTGAAGCTCCGCCGAGTGCTGTGGCTGCGCCGGCGGGAGGGAAGGGTGTGTTGGGGCAGGTGTCGGATATGATATTTGGGTGGTAGGCGGGCAGGCAGGCAAGTATCTAGAATGATTCTCAAGGGTATTGGTATCGGGATTGGCGTTGGCGTCGGGTCTGTGTTTGTCTTGGTGGGATCATTGAAATGAAAAGTCAATTCAAGGCGGACTTGTCTTGCGCATGCTTATCCTGTTCTGCTCTGCGCCGAATCCACTTTTATGAATGGGGTATGCGCTTCCTCTTTCGTCAGCTCGTCGTCGCTGCTCATTGCACATACGTGTATGCATGCATGCGTTCGTGCTGTATCTGAATCGCCCTCGTTTTATTTCTTGGAGCTGGACCGGGACCCGTTTTGCCCGGCTTCCGCATACGGTATTCTCGCTGCTCGTGTTTCTGGAGGACCATACTGCCACAGCCTACTCCACATAGCGGCTAGGCGCTGGCCTGGGCGCAGGCATCGTCGCCTGTTATACATACGCTCTTGCTTCATCTGAATCCTCGTACTAATGCTTTCTGAGCAGGCCCGGGACCGAGGACAGTGAGCCGGTGGGTACCCTCGAGGTCATGGTGCTAACTTAGAGCTGGCGAGGGTGAATCACGTCAGCTGGGCGCTACTCGTATATGCGTGCACCTTTGCTGGATCTGCATTGAGGTGGCGGATGTGCGTCTGGAGCAGGCTTGGCTCGGGACCGGAGTCGCGGCCGTCTTACTCGGGCGTGCACCTCACATGTACAATGCTGGTGGCTTTCGCGTCCGCGTATGGGAATATCGCTACAGTCACCAATGTTAGCGCTTGGCGTCGGCACCGGGGACCGCTCCCGCTTTGCTTGGGCGCCGAGAGTCAGATTCAGATTCAGATTCGTGTCGTGGCTCACTCGCAGCGAAGAGAAATTCGAAAGGAAGAAAGAGCGATCTGCGTCCCTGCTTGAGTCTTCTTCTAGGAACGACGATGGCTTACTTTAGCGGCTTGAGGTGGGGTGGTGTTGGGTGAGGTCATCGTATGAGGCTGCTCCGACACCGTAGCGCGTGCGAAGGGCTGGATTGCCCGGGTGAAAGCGGCTTTGCCCGTTTTCGACTCGACGATGACGCTGGATCTTCAGGGTGTCCATCGTTTCTACTGTGGAACTCTTGTGTGGCCGGCTCCTTGTCTCTACCGGTTGTTCGCGAGAAGATCTAGTCAATAGCGGTGAGTGATTTTGTTCGCTGGGTGTAGACTGCGTCATGACTTGAGATTTCCAGAGTAATCGCCACCGCCTCGAGGGCGCCCTGGACCGTGATTATAGAACTCCCTGGCTCACGGTGCGGACTATCTGCTATGGTTTTCTCTTCATTTCTAATCTGTGTCTTGCTAGAGGAACGACCAGGTGCAATCGAAGCCTCCGGTACCTGCAGCTGCTCAGTGCTAAAAGAGGATATTTTGTATTCCGCCTCCTTGCGGCATCCGTCTGCCGGAATCTGAGCTGAAATCTGGAGTCTGGACGCAAAGTCCAGACCACGAACCCGCGCCGCCGGTCTTGGCTTAATCTCCAGATGCCCTTCGAGGAGGTAAATCCGATTTCCGAAAAAGGCGCGCGAAAAAAGGGTGCATGGCCCGGAGAGCCGCCCGGGGCAGCGTACATACGCGCGATTCTTTTGGTTCCTAACGACGTGCGTTGACTGGTTTACGCCGCTGGACTGAGTAAGAATAAGAATTGAATACCAACTAGTACTCTTGAATAATTCGAAACGCGGCTTCAAATGCATATACGGGTCGGGTCGCTCGATCCGCCGAGTCGGTGTTTCCTTGTTTTAAGTTTATAACTCGATGGTTGAACATGAGTTGCAGGCTGATTCTTCGTGGATGCTCTTGCGGAGTCTTAGAAATGAGGTTGGTACAGCCAGAGGAACTACATACAATCCAGTTCTGCCACGGTCGAATCGCTGTCTTTTCGAGCCGAGCCATGAACTTTGCGAGGGAACAATGTTCGGGATGTGCCACTGAGAAACTTGGTATGTATTCTTGGGCCTGTTAACGGAAGTCCCCGTGTTGATATGTTTTTCACAGCGGAGTATTTCAAGTCGTGACAGATAATCCGAGGCAGCTGTTGTGTTGAAGTCGGCACACGAAGCCGAAGCCGATGGGCAGCGTCGCTATTTTACTCGTTCGGCATCCTGGACGCAAAGTACCTGCTCTGCCGGACCGTGGATGATGCCCTAGTGCTGTATGCTCTCATTAGCTATCAACATCTGCTCCTCTCACAGGCCTTGAATCTTCGAAATTCACATTCACCGTGTCAGGTAGCAGAACCTCGAACGACCTGGGATGGTACATACATTTCAACCGACACGATAACTAGCTATGAAGTGCGAAATGAACGCTTGTTGCTTGAGTCTCCATCCGAGGAGAGCGATCCAGTCGTCGGTCAGAAATTCATCTTTCTGATTTTCGTACGCTTTGGATATCCGACTCACTCCAATTGGTACAGCTGACGGTGGCTTTCTCCTAGGAAACTGCCGGACCGAGGTTCAGCGTCAGATAACATTCTATTAGTCTCCACACTGTCAGTGACAAGAAACTCATAGAAAAGGTCTGGATCTTTCTCTCGTCTGTAGATGTCGAGTCGGCGGAGCAATATAATAAATATGAATGACAAGCAACATGGACGCCGTTACAACAACCGCAGGTACGAGGACAGTTTTTGTTGTAGCGTCTGTCTACGAGAGACTAGACGCCGTTCGAGAGTCAAGATGCGCTCTCGGTCAGATTTATCATTTGCAGCGCAGTCCCCCGCCGTTTCTCGACTGGGGGAGGAGAATGCGGTGATTCCGGAAAACATACATCCTATTTTCCGGAGATCGCGGGTCCCCACATCCCCCCAACCGAGTAAACAGTACGGAAGGCAGGTCGGCTATTTCCTCAAAATTTGTACAACATACGCTAGAAAATCTTCGCAGACTGTAATCTGTGCTAGGTAACTCGGCCAATCTGTTCAACGATATATCTAGCTACTCCTAGCAAGTAACGGAACCTACTCGGCTTTTCCCCAGCGAGCAAGTTGAACTACGTAGGTATCGCTCGATTAGGGGGAAAAAGATCGTGCAAGGACACAGTTTATTCACAACATCTGGTATCTTGATTAGCTACATGATTCATAAGACTCTCACTGCTTCCTCTATGCGACGAAGGAGATGAACTCGAGATATCATTGAACATAGTTGAGGCGTGGAAAGGTACTTCCTATCCTGGCGCTTACGGAATGATCTGATCTTGTCCGCTTTAGGAAGGTCGCGTGACTCGCGTCATCCGATCTACAGAAAGCTTGGACTCGGACTACCATTGTGGACCTTGAGAGCAATTTACTGGCTCGCTGCTCACCCACCATAGAGCTTAGTGGGTCTCCGGGGAGCTTGCAGCCTTTCACCTACACCGTGCGGCACCCATTTCCCCGAACTCCGAGTCCGGTTTGAGCGGGCCTGGTAATCCCTCGTAGCGACGCATTGGGTGAGTCACTTGCCGGGCTTACTGTCTGCTTATGTTTCGAGGATTTCCAGAGCTCACCCGGTAAAGCGCATGTTCCGCTTCGAAGTTCGTCTGGATAGTCGTGGCTTCATCACCACCTCTCCCCCACCTTCCTCGACTCAGCTTCTGCGCGATTGAATCGCGGTTTTCACAAGGCATCGCTTGATAGGGAAGTGATACCGAAGGCACAGGGAAAAGACAGTCTCCACGAGCCAGATCAGTAACTTGTTTTGGCGCGACCGAATCGTGGGATTACAGGACTCTCTCATTCTGGCCACTTGCTCGCTTAATTTGCGGCCGACTCTTGACTGCCTATCGCCAGTCCGGCAAAACCGCGTTACTCAAATGGCGACGCTCATATAAGAGACAAGAAGATCTTCGAGACACAACATTGTCGTCCACCTCCAACATGCAAAATTTCTCCTCCAAGCGTCTGCGAGTTGCCATCTGGTATGTATCACCGGCCTTTGTCTATTATCCGCAGCGCTGAATCTTGTTAATCCAGCGGAGCGGGAATAGGTGGTCTGACTCTCGCAGTAGCGCTTGCTCAGTATCCCGACATCGACATCGAGCTCTATGAAGCCGCGAACTCATTGACTGAGCTGGGAGCCGGAATTGGGCTCTTTCCGCGACCCTGGAAAATCATTCAAATGCTCGGCCTTGAAGACGATCTCCTTATGACCACTGAACGTAAACCAAGACAAGGGCCAGGTACGGGTGCTAACGGACCTCGGCTCCGTAGAGGTCAATTATGATAGATACTGACGGGTGAATTTCGAAAATAGTTCCCGCCTTCAACTATAGGAAGAGCGATCAACAGGCGGGTTTTACTTTCTCTACATTGGTCACGAATGGTGCCCGGCATTTCTTTGTTGTCTGAAATCGACGGCGCAAAGTTAACTGACGCCTTCATTTTCTTCGTAGGCACATTAATAACGTTACATCGAGCGGACTTTCAAGCTGTTCTCCTGAAACGACTGCCCAGAACCTGCCGCGTCAACTGCTCCAAACGCTTACGGACCTACACGCAAAGGGAATCCGGTACGATAGAACTCATATTTGAAGACAACTCAAGGACCTTCTGCGACGTATTGTCAGTACATTCACCTTGATATTGTCATCTTCCCTGATTTTCCTTTTCCCTCGTTGTCCTGTGCAGGGTTGGCGCTGATGGATTAAAATCCGCCACTCGTGCAACTTTCTTAACCGAACGCGCTAACTGGATGGGTTCGCGCGGGCGGATACATGAGGCTGCCGATGTTGCGTCCTGCATTGACCCCGTATGGAGTGGTACCGTCGCGTATCGCGCACTCATCCCTGGGGACCGATTGAGCGCTGCTGCGCCCGGCCATTCCGTCTTGACATCCCCAACCCAGGTATTCAATTGTCTCGCTGTGACGAGTAAACACAACTCATAGCATCTCTGCGTAGTATCTCGGCAAAAATGGCGTGCGTGAATATTAATTTCTCCGCCTTCGCTTTTTACTCTCTTGGAGCTGACCTCATAATTTAATTTATAGTACATTATTGCGTACCCGATATCGCACGGCAAGATGATCAATTTCGTCGCTTTCGTCTGTCGACATGACCTCGAGAACACGAAATTCGACGGGCCGTGGACGGGTCCGTGTGATAAATCCCAGTTCGCAGGCGTCTTTGCGCATTGGGAACCAGAGGTGCACGCGCTTATTCATGTAAATGGGCAAATGATGCTGTTCTCGCGAATACACTCATATTCTGCCAGTGCATCGACAAGTGTCTTCGGTGGGCTATACACACAATGAAGCCTCTGAGATCGTTTGTTTCTGGAAATACGGTGCTCATCGGCGATGCGGTAGGTTCCTCGTATTTGGAAGTCGAATACTCATTCATCTTACAAGGCACATGCCATGACCCCACATCAAGGGTAAGTGAACCAAGGCTTCTTTCTTTCCAGAGATAGTTCCGTCTGACCCGCTTTTGAGTACAGCTCGGGCGCTGGCCAGGCCATCGAGGTAAGCAACAAGCTCCATTCTATTCCAAAATTCCGGCTGATGACCGCCAGGATGCGTACATCCTCGCAACTGTCCTCGGACACCGGACAACTTCCCGAGAAACCGTCCCTCGTGCCCTCCGCGTCTTTGACGAGATCCGGCGTCCTCTTGCGACCGGGGTGGTAGAAGCCTCACGGATGAACGGACGTTTCTTCAGCCTGGAGGAAGACGGCGGAATTGGATTCGACCAGTATACCGGTCCTCAGCTCTGGGAAAAGCTGCAGAAGCTTCACAGTGCCGTTGTGCAGAATTGGGAATGGAGTGCGTGCATTGCGTTTGTTTGTTATTGCTGATGACATACACTGACTACTATTTATTTCTTCGATTCTTTTTCTGTTCCATTCACTTTGACTATCCTGTATTTAGCGTGGACGACATCGGTCGACGGCTCGATACAAGAGGCGCTGCGGAGACTGGAGGGACACGACTGCAAGTATTGATGATTCTCTGCGTCGATCCGACGGAATCGCATTTATTTTGGCGACGTTTAAAGAAGAATGTGGGCGTGGGATGGAGGTCTGTATGTTTTAAGATTTTTGAATGCGTGGAATTGTTTCGTACTCAGCTATTGCCGATCTTCACATGTTGTATTACCTCAATGTTTTTGCTGTACCCCCAGCATCCGCCGACAACCACTGACAAGCAGCGTGTTTCATGATGTCACGGGATCGCGTTCGATGATGTCGGCATTGCCGGAGGCATCAAAATTGTACATGTTACGATTGAGGGGAAGTCGACGGATCACCATGCACCATGGCCGGTTATCACTTGCATCCTCCCGCAACGTACAAATTGGCAATGCCAGCTGGTTTCGCGGACCTACCAGCAGAGCTTATGCTTCTACTGTCTACTTGCCTTCCCATACCGTCCCTGCACGCCCTCGTTTTGACTTGTCGTCGTCCGAGTCACCACGATATTCTGCAACCTGAACTCGAGGCACTGGCACGCATCACCCCAGAAATAGCATCCAACGCGCTGAGGCGCGCGGTCACTGAATCAAAGCCCCACCTCGTCTCAAAATTCATCTCCCCGCCTCATTCCGTGAACCCCGGCACCGACACCTGGTATTTCAGCGAAACACCCCTTTCCGAAAACCTCGAGATTGCCCGGATGCTATTGGAGGCCGGCGCGAATCCAAACGTTCAATGGGGCCAGGACGACGAATTGCCTCTGGAAATCGCGTTCAGGAAGAGGAACGTGGAACTGATGACGCTCCGATCACGGCGCGAAAATCTGGCGAATGATCCACACGGCGCGCGCCATCGGCCACATCGCTATGATGCAGCTGCTTCTGGATCGCGGCGCGGATATCGAGGGTCGAGCAGGGCATAGAACTCCCCTGGCCTCAGCTGTCGCTGCCCGCAAATTAGACGCGGTTAAATATCTTCTCGATCGAGGCGCAGATGCCACGACAACGATGCCGCTCTTCACTCTGAGTCGATATCCGCCGCCTCATGGGAGGGTAAGCGTCGATAGCAGACGAGCTATCACAAGGCATCTCGTCTATTTATCATATCTAAGAACCCAGCGGCTTCTTGCTGACGACAAGATACATGGGCGTGAACAGCTTACACCGGCATCAGCATGCTGATCGAAAAACAAAAATGCGGCACAATATATGCTCACCTTCAACTGCCCACCCCGCACAAGAGCAACAGCAGCCACCCTCAATGCCTCCCCAACATCATGCGTCCCCTTCGGCACAACCCCAACCTTCTCCAAAACCCACAACAAACCATGCGCAATAATCATCCCGCTCCAACTCATCCGCCACACCGTAAAATAATCCCAAGCCGTCTGTGCCTTCCGGATATCGCCCTCGAGCGGATAGTACCACGGCACGTCGTCCTTGCGCTCCGCCAGATCCTCCGCGTGCTGGATATCGAAGCCGACGGATTTGAGCGCCTGGAGCGCGAGCTTGCGGGGGCGCATCTCGGGGATGCCGTTGCCCAGCTCGATGGCGTGTTGAAGGTCGGCGTGCGCTTGGTTGGAGGGGTCCCAGGTGTCGGTCATACACCACTCGTAGACGCCGAACTAGACACACGATGAGTTGAGTTGGAGATACAAGTAATTGAGATGAAGAGTACTTACGACGCCTCCGGGCTTTAGCACCTTGAAAATCTCGCCGTACACACCTTCCCAGGTCGGAGCGTGGCACGTAGCCTCGATCGCATACACTGCATCGGAATCAGTAAGTAAGCGTTATCGCCACGAATACAGAATGAGACCAAACACTCACCAGCATCAAACGAATCCTTCCCAAACAACTCCTCCAACTTCATAAAATCCCCCCTCACAAACTCAACCTGCCTCTCCAACCCATCCCTCTTCGTATACCCCCTCGCGCGGCGCACCTGAAACTCATTATTATTCAGCCCCACGACATGCACGTCGGCGAAACGCGCTATAGCGCGCGCGGGGCCTCCGACGCCGCAGCCGACATCGAGGATACGCATTCCGGGGCGCAGGTGCATTTGCGCCGCGAGGTAGTGTTCGTGCCGCGCCAGGGCGGCGAGGAAGGCCTCGCCTTTGTAGAAGCGGCAGAAGTGGAAGGAGGGCGCCCAGGCGCTTTCGTATAGCTCCGTTGCTCCGTCGTAGTAGCCTGGAAGATGAGTGAGTTGGGGTGAGGAGATTGAAAGAAAAGTTAGTGTTTCCGGGTCGGGTCCGGCTTTAAGGAATGAAAGGAAAGAGGCGAGGAAGAGAAAGTATGGGTACAGTACGCACCGTTGACTACGTCGGTATAGCTGTCGACACGGTTTTCGGTGTCGGCTTCACCCTCTTTTGAGATATCCTTGTTCCAGAATTTTGTGTAGTTTTCAATCCGGATTTGTTGACGGCCATCGCCGACCATTTCGTTGCGCTTTTGGAGAGACATTTTGAAGAAGTAGGATGAGAGCTATGGACCTGGAACGTGAGCGGAACGTTTGAGCATTAGAGGTGAAAGAAAGGAAGGAATGCACGTTTGTGAAGGGAACGTAGAGAGCGGAATTTATAGAGGTGAAGGAGGAAAGGAGAAGAAGAAGATTTTAGATTCGATGACTGAGCGATTGGAAGGGGAACGAAAGACTTTAAAGTCCAAAGAATCAGCCCATTTATTCGAAAGAGATTCGACTCGGATGTCAAACGCTTACATATTTACTGTTCAGCTTGTGATTTACCGCCGTCGTATCGTACGAGGATTTGTTGACTGCTGTCATATAATCTAGAATCGTACCACTGCTTGACCACTGCACCGTTGCTGTTTTATGGCGCATACGTTCTGAGATAATCATGCATGTATGGCCTCTGCAGCATATCATTCGGCTGATTATTTACTTGGGCAGCAATTGCGCAAAATAATCAGCGTGAGGTCGTTTTCCAGAAAACGGAGATTTACAGCTATCTTGAAAACGATAGACACTTTCAATTATCGAGCTGAGTTCGGTTGTGGAGTCGGAGAGCCCGGGACTGGGATCCAATTCTCGAGATCACCGTTCTCCAACACTCACAAGCTCTGGAAGTAGAGCCGAGTTCAGCGGTACGAACTGAGCTCTGAAATCGAAAGTGTCTATCGTTTTCAAATTGACTGTAACATACCGTCCCTTCGCTTACTTGAACATCTCATCAATGACTTGAAGATACTCCTCCTCCGAATATAAAGCTGCCTCCGCCAGACGGCCGACGTATCGAGAAATTGTGACCATAACATAACACCCGCCTTGCTCGCTCCGTAGGCCAGCAAGAGAGCCATCATTTCTTTCCGAATATCGCGCAGCGGAAGTCCCTCCCACCGTGCTGGTGTTTCCTCATCAATTCCAGGTTCCGCCGCCGTTCTCGAGCTCAACCCTTTCGGTTTCGGATGCCGTAACCCCATAGCGACGTACAGCACGCTGGCCTCACGCGGAAGTGCAAGAAACACAACAACGGAACAGACACCTCTGCCTTCGCTCCTTGCCCAAGCAGGAATCTCACCACCTCGATATTTCGCGCGTGAACCGCGAATCCTAACGCAGTCCCGTAATGGCCCCGGGCCTCCAGGCGCGCGCCACGCTCGACGAGGAGCTTTACCATGTCCATGTTCCCAATGGAACACGAACACGCGTTGTGAAGTGCGTTTTCGATGTACACATCGCACCCGAAGTCATCGTCGATCGGGGCGCCGTGATCCAAAAGCAGCTTCATCATGGCAAAATCCTGGTTGATCGCAGCTAGGTGAAGCGGCTGGTAGTCCTCCTGGTCGCATCTAAATTCTGGTTTCGCCCCCGCATCCAGGAGGAGCTTGGCGATTTCGAGGTTGCCTGCTTTTGCAGCGACATGGAGTGGGGTTTCGAAGAACCAGCCGGCGCCGGGAGAGGGGTTGACTGAGTGGGGAGGAGAGAGCAGTTTGGTTACGATGTGGGGCCTGGAAGACGCGGCCCAGTGGAGCAGCTGTAAGGCTAGTTAACGTTTGGGTGTGATGCGAGATTCAAGCTCGGGCTGGAGGATCTCGTGCGTCCGGCGGCAGGTCGAGATGAAAGCATTCAGAGACCCGATCGGGAGCGAAGGCGCGAGAAGAAGGATAAGTTCAGGAGGTAAGTTCTCTATGTAGTCTCTGGGCATCTTCGCGAGGGGGAACCACACAGTCCTGAAAGATTCGACGGAGTTTTGAGTCTGACGGAGGGAGGAACTTTCAGGAAGAGCGTCGTCAGGGATTTGACTCACACAATGTTAGTCATTCCGACTCGACCAGCAAAACCCAACCGGTTAGACCGGTGATGCTTGGCCCGGACTCAAGCTTCGGCTTAGTCCCGCTAAGTTTTCCCTCAACGCTTAGCTCACCTTGCGCTCACCGCAATCATAACCTCTGTTCCTGCACTTATCGGTGTCAACTGTTAAACATCAACAACCACGTTTGGCACTTGCTCTGGAGAGTCAGTCGGTCGTTTGGTCTAAATTCCCGAATTTCCCAAGCAATTCCAGGCAATTCCCAAGTCTTTCCACAGCCAGGGCCCAGCGCAAATTGTACTTTTTTCAGGCTGCAAGTGGGTAATATAACGAGTGATCATACTGTCGGCATAGAGCTCTCGGGAACCGCCTCTTCCGCTTCTTCAAACATCGCTTCTATAACCCTCAGGAACTCCTCCTCCGAATACAAAGCCGCTGCCGCCAATCCAGTCAAATACCTTGAAATCGTGTCCATGGTCTTCTTCTTCCTCGCCCCGTACTTCATCAACACGCTCATCAGCTTCTTCCTCCCCTCACCCAGCGGAACACCTTGCCATTTCTCCGTTTCCACGATCTGCGCATGCGGCTTCCACACCCCTCGTCTCGGGCGATCCGACTTGGGATGCCTCAGCCCCATCGCGATGTAGAGAAGTGGAGCACTATGAGGACGCGGAGGCCCGCCGTTCATGAGGATGAACAATGAAGCAGTGACGTTCGGGTTGGCGCCCTTCTTGAGGAGGAATTCGACCATCTCCGAGTCTCGCATGCGTACTGCGAACCCGAGCGCGGTCCCGTAATGCCCGTGGTACTCGAGATTCGCGCCGCGTTCTAGGAGGAGTTCGGCCATATCCCGATCGCCCATGTAGCATGCACAATGAAGCGCTGTCTCGCTGGCCCCGTCGCACCCGAATTTCGCGTCGATGGGGGCGTCGTGGTCCAGCAACAGTTTCACCATCTCGAGGTCTCTTTGCTTTGTGGCGAAATGGAGTGGCTGGTCCCAGTCGTCGTCCACTTTCGCTGAGACGTCTGCTCCCGCATCCAATAACAATTTGGCGATTTCGAGGTGACCGGCTTTCGCGGCGACGTGAAGAGGGGTGAGCACATAGTGCGGGTATGCGTTGGAGGGATGAATCGAGTGCGGCGGGGAGAGAAGTTTGGCTACGATTATGGGTCTGGAAGAGGATGATGCCCAGAGGAGGATTTCGTGAGCCATGGCCGGGGTGATGCGGGATTCTAGTTCCAGTTGGAGGGTTTCGTGGAAACGGCGACAGGTTGAGACGAATGCGTTCAGAGCGGCAAGGGGCAGGCAGATTGAGATGAGCAGGAGGAGTTCGGGCGGGAAGTCCTTCAGGTCGTGTTTTGCCATGGTGGTTAGAGACAAGAACTGCAAGGCCTAGACACTGACAGGGTGTGACTGATGATTTGTCCCCGTGCTTCAATTTTGACACGAGAACTTGAACAAGTGATTCAAAATTGGAGACAGAACATATACGGTCGCTTTTTCCGTTTCTCCCCTCTTATTCCGTATTTTATCTGTCGTGAATACTAAGTACTCGAAAGGGTACCTGGAATTCATTGCCGCCTGTTTGTTACACTTTTGGACGTTCATAATGTATCTGGGTAAACGAGTAAGAGACTGTTCAACTTTGTAAACTGGAATCCATGTAGAACGAAAAACAGGGCTAAAATCGTTGGTCAAGGCAAATCTATTCAATTCAATAAATATGTAGATACTTGATAGATAATACTTCAAGCGTACTTCGAATTCAAGATGATAATGGGTACATATTTCGCCGCAGATCTTTCAAATTTCCTTCCCCTCTAGTATCGCCTCCTCCGCTTCTTTGAACATCGCAGCAATGACTTGGAGATATCCCTCTTCTGAATACACAGCTGCCTCCGCTAGTGAATCGAGATACTGCGTCATTGTGAGCATGGCGCCGTCCTTGGTCGCTCCGTGAGCCATGAGAAGGGCCATCAGTTCCTTCCTTTCTTTGCCCAAGGGAAGTCCCTCCCATCGCACTGGCGTCTTTTCCTCAGCTCTCGATTTGAGACGCAACCTCGCCCGCCGTCTACGTCGGTCCACAGTCGGATGTCTGAGGTCCAGCGCAATATAAAGCAAGCTCGCTTGATGCGGAAGGGGCGGCCCGCCGTCCAATAGAACGAATAGCGGAACTGTGACATTCGCATTCGCGCCTTTTTCGAGAAGGAATTTCACCACCTCGATGTTGCGCCGGTGAACGGCAAACCCGAGAGGAGTTCCGTAATGGCCGCTGGCCTCGAGATCCGCTTGACCGTGCTCGAGGAGGAGCTTTATCATCTGCATATCCCCAAGAGAGCATGCATAGTGAAGCGCGTTTTCGCTGCATCCATCACAGCCAAAATTGTCGTCGACAGGCGCGCCGTGGTCCAACAGAAGCTTCATCATCGGAAGGTCTTTATTCAGAGCGGCGAGGTGAAGCGGCTGGTATTCTTCTTGGTCCCACGATGCGGCGGGATTCGCGCCAGCGTCTAGCAAGAGCTTGGCAGTTTCGATGTTTCCCAATTGTGCGGCGGCAAGGAGTGCACCATCGCAAGGGGGGTGGATCGAGTGGGGCGGGGAGAGAAGCTTTCTTACAAGGTGCGTATTGCAGCCGGATGCCCAGAAGAGGAGCTTCTGCCCCAGTTCGGGGGTGATGCGGGATTCGAGCTCGGGTTGGAGGATTCCGTGGGTCCGGCGAGAGGTCGAGGCGAGCGCATTCAGTGACGCGGTAGAAAGCGAAGGCGAGAGTAGGAGGATGAGCTCTGGGGGAAGTTCGTTCAGGTAGTTTTTCATGGTCATGGTGGGAGAGGAAAGGATTGCTCAACGACTCGGAAGGCGGTGCCGCTTGATTGATTCGATAACGTCTCGGACCCGGAACTGCTCGGAATCAATAGCCGAAGCGCGTCAACGCGACGCGATTGAACGCGCTGAGTCACGTGACCCTGGTCTTAAGGTGAAATCGATTCGGGAGGGAAGCCGTGCATACTCGTAGAGTTCTCTATAATGGCTCAGGACAGGTGGCTGGCTAGTAATCGGCGTAGCATTCATTTACGTTGAGCTTGCCGCAACTTCGAAGATCCTCGATCAGATTTTATTGATGCTATCAATGTACGATCATCTGGCGATCATCCACAGATCGTTAAAAAAAGGGCATTCACCTTGCATTCACCAGTGCCGGACCTCTATCGGCATTTCGCGTACTTGCAGGCATACCCACTGGATTCCACGCTTGGAATATGCTCAAAAGGGAACGGTAATCCAAAGATTCATCCGGACGCCGTCGGGACTCGGTCGGCCAACAAACATTTAAATTGCATGCTATCCCCGATTTTCGATGAGTCAGAATCAAATTTCAAGGCTTCACTTCGACCATGTCGACCTCAGTACTCTCGACTGTCGTGGACTACGTTGCCCACGGTGAATCTGTCCCGAAGCGACCTTCCTGGGCTGTTCTCCACTCCAACGCGCCTACTTTGGATGGATCGAGTCTCTCCGTTGTCCACCCAACGGAAGAGCCAGCTGAAGAGATTGAGCTTCGAGAGTCTATTGCAAACACACCTGCTCCGGAGGACGACCCGGAATTTCGCTTGCCGAGTATGGGATCTTTGGCTATGGTCATTGCGACGAACGCTCTGCTCCAGGTGCAAAATATCCTAGAGGCTTCTCGAATTATGTGCTGATCCTGCGTTTAGTTCGGATTTTTCGTCACTGTCTCCTCTGCAGCTTTATACGCAGAGTATCTCGGAGGCTCGGCCTTGTTCTCCGGTCTGACAATCGGCATTCCCACCGTTTTCTCTGGTCTTGCCCTCATCCCACTAACAAAATACGACGGAGGTCTGTGTTTTTTGAAGCCGATGCGTTTGAAGACTAAACTTGTTTACGCAGGGCGTTACTCTTTCCCCCTGAATGTAGCCTACCTCGCGTTGATCCTTGGCAGTATTCTACACGCCGTCGCGTACAAAGCCCACTTCCTGTATCTCATCCTCCTGGGTCGTATTGTTTGCGGCTTAGCGTTCACGGGTTTCATGTATATCAAGCGCTATTGTTCAGGTAAGCTTCGTGACTTTTTGCTCCGCATCCCTGACCGGCTTCGTAGATCCTCGAATCATCGGAATCCGTCGACGAACGACGCTCGCCAGTTGGCTCGTTCTCGGCCAGGCCTTCGGATTCAGCGTTGGTCCATTCGTGGGGGGTCTGCTATACAAAGTCGGCTTCTCAAACGAGATTTTCAACGGTTACACGAGGTATAACGAGCGATTCCCTAAAGCACCACCACTTGCTTACTCGTTGCGCAGTCCAGGCTGGGTCACCGCCGTTGTAACCCTCTTCTTCATGGTCGGAAGCGTGTATCTCTTCAAAGACGTTCCGAAGCCGACACGCCCACGATCCACCTCGAACTCAGTGGAAGTCGGAACCTCAGCCCCACAAGAAGAGATCGGCATCCACCAACTCACCCTCCCTCAATGGGGCGTCATCCTGTCCATGTGCTGGTCCTCCATGTCTTGCTTCTTCATCCTCGGCAGCTGGGAAGCCAACATCCCCATCTTCACCGCCGTCGCGTTCAACTACACGCCCTACGCCGCCGGCAACTTCATCGCCCTCGGCGGCATCGCGACCGTCCCGTTCCTTCTCGTCAGCGTACGATATTCTCCGCGCTTCCAGGACCGCACGACGCTGGCGCTCGGTTCCGCTATTGGCCTCGCTGGGTTGGTGCTGGCATTGATTCTGCTCGCGACGGAGCGCGTCGTTTTTGGCTCGTTTTATGTGTGTTGGGTGCTGGTGGCACTGGGGTTCAATCTCGCGAGCACGTGTACGTTGAGCTTGTTGTCGAAGCAGCTGCCGGGTGCGTGGAATGGGCGGACGAGTTTGGCGATTCAGTATAGCAATTATTGTGGGCGGACGACGGGGGCGCTTCTGGGTGGTGCCGGTACGTGTGTTCGACGTCTTCTCTTGCTTGGTTTTGAGGTGACGCTATTATGCAGGTGTGCAGATGGGGATGAAGAATTATATCGGCGTTCAGCTTGGAGTTGTCGGTGTGGGGGTGCTACTGCATCTCACGTTCTGGAAGCAATTGAAAGCCAAGACGGGGTAATGAAGAGAGAGATTGATGTTGGATAGAATTTGCCTTTGTTCGAGCACGGTAAGTCGATGTCTCCCAGATAGAATTGAGCTGTAATTTACTTGCCAGGTTCAGTCAATAGACACGCCAAATTTAACCATAGATCTAGTTTCTCTCCTTTCACTCAGATCCTTTTCATTCTAGCCAAATTCAACTATCGTTGATTTTGCTCCCCGTGATAGAGCGCTCCACGACTTGAAGCCGCTGTTTACAAGCCTGATATGCAATTGGTATATGACGGTCATGAATTGTCCACCAGTCAAAGCAATCCCGAATCTATGGTCCTCAACGAAATTTTCCTAACCCGTTACCTGCGGAATCGCCTCTTCCGCTTCTTTGAACATCCCAGCAATAACTTGCAGATACTCTTCCTCTGAATATAAAGCCGCCTCCGCCAGTGGCTTGAGGTGTCGCGTAATCGTGGCCATGGCGCCGTCTTTGGTTGCTCCGTGAGCCATCAGAAGTGCCATGAGCTGCTTCCTCTTGTCGCCCAACGGAAGCCCTTCCCAGCGCACAGGCGTCCTTCCTTGAAGTTCAGCCCATTGGGGCAACAACATCAACATCCGCCGCCCATATTCGTCGTCCGATCGTGGATGCCTGAGGCCCATGACGATATAGAGCAGGCTCGCGCTAAGGGGAGCTGGTGGGCCGCCAACCAGAAGGACAAAAAGCGGGGCTGCGACATTCGCATCTGCGCCTTTTTCCAGAAGAAATCTGATTACTTCGACATTTCCTGTACGGATCGCAAATCCCAACGGAGTTCCATAATGCCCCCTCGCCTCAAGCCGCGCTCCACGCTCGAGGAGGAGCTTGATCATCTCCATGTGTCCCAGGGAGCACGCACGATGAAGCGCGTTCTCGCTGGCGCCATCGCATCCGAAACAATGGTCGAGCGGCGCGCCGTGGTCCAAAAGAAGCCTCATCATCGCGAGGTCTTCATTGATAACGGCGAGGTGAAGCGGCTCGTATTCGTCCTGGTCCCACGATGCTGCGGGATTGGCGCCGGCTTCGAGCAACATGCTGGCGATTTCGAGGTTCCCCGCCTTCGCGGCGACGTGGAGTGCGGTGAGATTATCCAACCCATTGCCCGGGGAGGGATGGATCGAGTGGGGTGGGGCGAGGAGTTTGTCTACGATGTGCGGCTTCGAGTCGGACGCCCAGAGGAGGAGCTTCTCGCCTAACTTGGGAGTGATGCGTGATTCGAGCTCGGGCTGAAGAATTTCGTGGGTCCTGCGAGAGGTCAGTGTGAGTGCGTTCAGCGACGCCGTTGAAAGTGGAGCCGAGAGCAGGAGGATGAGTTCTGGGGGGAATTCGCTCAGGTAATAGTCTTTCATGGTGGAGGTGGGAAAGGAAAGGATTCCTACAGCTCGAAGGCGATGCGCTGTACAACCACGAAGTTGATGATCTTCGATGTCGGTAGGTTGCTATGTAAGTAGCTTCACTGCGGGAGCAATAAATCTTCAATGAACACTACGGAATCAATGATACAATGAAATATATTCAAGGGGGGAAACCTGGGGGGAAACGATCAATAATACACACACCGCCGTCTCTGCGAGAGTCAACTCACCGAAGAACATTCCGATTTTACAAGCCTAATTTATTTTTGCGGTTATGAAGCTGCATAGTGACTCTGCTCTAGGATCGCCTCCTCCGCCTCTTTGAACATCCCCTCAATGACTTGCAAGTACTCTGCCTCCGAATATAGAGCCGCCTCTGCCAGTGGCTTGAGATGCTGTGTAATCGTGGCCATGACACCGTCCTTTGTCGCTCCGTGAGCCATTAATACAGCCATGAGTTCCTTCTGTGTGTCGCCCAACGGAAGTCCTTCCCATCGTACCGGGGTCTTTGGTTCAGCTGTCGATTGGAGCCGCAACCTCTGCCTCCGCCGCCCATGTCGGTCCGATTTCGGGTGTCTGAGGTCCAGGGCAATGTAAAGCAAAGTCGCTGCGTGTGGAAGGGGTGGGCCTCCAACCATGAGGATAAAAAGCGGAACTGTGACGTTGGCATTCGCCCCCTTCTCGAGAAGAAACTTTACCACCTCCAGTCTACGCCTGTGAACGGCAAATCCCAAGGGAGCTCCATAGTGTCCTCCGCCTTCGAGATCCGCACCACGCTCGAGCAGGAGCTTAATCATCTCCATATCCCCGAGGGAGCACGCATGATGAAGCGCATTCTGGCTGGGGCCGTCACACCCAAAATTATCGTCGAGCGGTGCACCGTGGTCCAGGAGAAGTTTCATCATCTCGAGGTCTCTATTGAGAGCGGCGAGGTGAAGCGGCTGATAATCTTCTTGGTCCCATGATGCCCCGGGGTTCGCACCAGCGTCGAGCAACATCTTGGCGATTTCAAGATTTCTTGCCTTTGCGGCGACGTGGAGTGCAGTTTTGTCATACCACCCATTGCCTGGGGAGGGGTGGATCGAGTGGGGAGGGGAGAGGAGCTTGGCTACAATGTGCGGCTTGGAGTCCGACGCCCATAGAAGCAATTCTTGGCCTAGTTTGGGAGTGAGACGACATTCGAGTTCGGGTTGGAGTATCTCGTGAGTTCGGCGGGAGGTCGAGATCAGGGCGTTCAAGGATGCCGTCGAAAGTGAGGGGGAGAGCACAAGGATGAGTTCTGGGGGAAGTTCGCTCAGGTAGTCTTTCATGGTGGTAGGGGTATGAGGGAAGGAACGTCGAAGGCGATGAACCACCGTTGATATCAGTCCACAATGATAGAAGTTGATGTAACTGGGTGGGTTGCGGTCTGTTGCGGTTGGCTAGAATTGAGAATCACCAGAGCGGAAGCAATAAATGCTGGATAGTATGGCATGTTTGATACAATTCACAATATTAAAGACAATACAATTCCGGCACGAACTGTGGCGAAACCAATTAAGAATGTGCGCATCAAGTCTGCGGGATTTGACTTACCAAGAATCCCCATTTTGAGACAAAACAACATAGATACGAGCCTATTCTGACTCGGAGACTTTCTCTTCTTCCACTTGTTGCGACATTTCTTGTCGTAGACGAATGAAATTCATCGCATGAGCACGAATTCCGCCTTGTGCCACTGTGAAATGCATCTCCCCCGGTGATTCCGACGTATTTGCATCAGCGCCGGTATCCTGTGGATAACCAGGGTGGAATCGAGCTGGATCCTCGGGTTTTCTCGCATGAAGCGGTGAGATTTTACGTCTGTGTTGTGGGGGGATCGACGAAGGGTCCGCGTTTCTCTCCTTTCCACTTCCTACTGAGTTTGTAGGCGGAAGAGAAGCAACTAGTGGGTCGAGATTGAAAGGCATGTTAACCTCAGCCATAGAGAACGACTCTGACAAGGAGAGGTGGGAACACAAGAACGTGAAGAAAAACAAACACGCAAAAATCGATCACGTGGTTTGTTCCCACGTTTTCTCACCTTGCTTCCTCCCCTTACGCATACCGAGTAACTTACGGCCCACTGTGGTGCTGGACCTTTGTGGGCGGCTTCTCTTTACGACTGATAGCTGCAGCTGGCCTCATCAAACACGCGTAGCCCAAGAATTCCTGAGTCAAGGCTTCAGGACGCTTTTTTTTACATTCAAAGGGAATTCAAAGTTTCAGGGTTGGTTCCGTCTCCCTGCAAGGCTAGCCGGGCGACAACCGAGCGATATTCTCTTCGTCTATCCCGGAAACCCACTTCCGTAAGCCTGAAATCGCTCCAAGGCGTTGCCCGGACTCAAGTCCCCGTCTCCATTCTATTTAGGTCTACTTGGTGCTCAAACTGCCTGGGCTGCTCTCTGCTTGAACTGAAGACTGGCAATACTTACTCTTCAAAAGCTGCTACGGCTCGAGGTGCCCCTGGTCAAAACCCCCAGAGTCAAGGCTGCAAGCAAGCCTGAGGAGAAAGTTTTACCTTTTCGCCGCTTACTCTGTCAAGTTAGCCGGATCTTCTTCTTCAATTCCGGACGCCATTTCAAGTCGCCGTGACGCCTCAAGCGCTGCGTCAAGCCACCCACTTTCATCTTGCTTGCTTTTGTCTTCGTTTCTGGACTCACAATGTCCACGTATATCAAACCTCCAACCTACCTCAGCCGCTATCCACGATCTCTGGCTGGAATTCCTCTCCTTTACATCTCCAGCGCTTCTGCTTCTCTCGGCGATGCTTTGCTGGGCTACTCTCAAGGTATCACCGCCGTTTTCCAAGTCCAGCGGTCCTTCATTCGACGCATATATGGCATGAACGTCTCTACCAAGCAAATCATACAAGAAACGACAGGCGTAGACGCGCTCTGGCCAGCGCTCTTGATCGCCAGCCTCAGCATCACCGCCTTCTTCTCGTCTCTCGCCTCAGCATACACCTCCAACGCGCTCGGGCGTCGGAAAACCATCCGCATCGGCGCCTCCCTCTACTTCTTCGCATGTATGTACATCCACCCCAGCACCTCCACCCCCTCCACTCACCTCGCCATCACAATCAATCGCAGCGACCATCCAACTCAGCGCCCCGAACCTCATCACCCTCCTCGTCGGGCGCGCCATCCAAGGCCTCGGCGCCGGCCTCCTCAGCACCACCGTCCCCATCTACCAAGTCGAAATCGCCCCTGCCAACGCGCGCGGCATCCTCGTCGGCATCGAGGCGTTCTGCATGAACGCAGGCTACGCCGTCTCCGCCTGGGTCGGGTACGCCTTCTTCATGGACTCGCGCGCGGAGCACGCCTGGCGCGGCCCGTTCGCCGTCCAGGCGGTGGTCTCGCTCGTCCTCTTCGTGTGGACGTTCTTCCTCCCCGAGAGCCCGCGGTGGCTCATTCAGAACGGGTACAAGAGCGAGGGGCTGTGCGTGTTGGCGGATTTGCATGCGAAGGGGGACGTTACGGACGCGGGGGTCACCAACATGTACCACGGCATCGTACATACGCTCGAGGCGGAGGAGGAGAAGGCGGGCGATGTGGCTGGTGCTGTGGCACCGTGGTCCGCCCTCTTCCGCGACTACCGCCGGCGCACAGTCATCGGAGTTACCTCGCGCATGTTCGCCCAGCTCAACGGCATCAACGCCATTCTGCACTTTCTCCCCGAGCACCTAGCGCAGACGGGCTCTAGCATCCCCCGCGCGTTGTTCTACTCCGCATGCTGCTCGCTGCTCTACCCCGCCGGTACCGTCCCCGGAATGCTCTGCATCGACAAGCTCGGCAGGAGGCGCTCGCTCATCGTCGGGAGCGTTGCCCTAGCGTGTTCGCTCGTCGTGGTGGGGAATGTCCAGCGCTATGTTGACAGTTGGCCCAAGGCGCTTGCGTTCCTTGGTGGTGACAGAGGGGTGCTGCTGGGTATCTGCACATACCTCTTTTTCTTCGGTGCCACGTACGTCGTTTCCTTCACCAACCCTATCTAACGAAGCCTGTATTCATTCTATCTGCAGATGGGGCCCAATCCCATGGCTTCTCAGCGCGGAGCTCTTCCCCCTCCGCATGCGCGGCAAAGGCATGTCCGCCGCCACCGCCTCCGACTGGCTCTTCGAATGCATCGTCGGGGTCGCCACCCCTTCACTCCTCAGCATGCTCGGCGGCGGCTACTACTTCATCCTCGTCGGCGCGTGCATTCTCTCTGGCTTCGTCGTCTGGTTGCTGTATCTCGAGACGGGTGGGCTGCCCCTGGAGAGCATCGCCGGGGTCTTTGGCGATGCCCTGCCCCCGGAGACCAAGCTCGAATTCGACCGCAATGAATCGGCAGTGGAAGCGGTAGGACGGGTGCAGAGGTGGAGTGGGTGTGGGTATGGACATTTACGAGCGCGTTCGGTCGTCAGTACGACTTCCACTCAGGTTGAGGGCATGTCGAGCAGGTCGTCCCTCGTCTCCGTAGCCCCACGAAACTTTACGGCCGGATCTTCTCAAGTAACCCTCGTCGGGGGCGTCACCGATGACGATGGCGAGAAGGCTCCGCGGGATTGTCGAGGGGCGGATCGGGAAGCGTACCACAAGAACGCATGATAGAAAAGAACAATTTTGGTATTCGTATATTCGTATTTGCTACATAATCTTGGATGGACCGTGGAAACCGTTTGCGGTAGGATAGATATAGATGTGAACAGGTCGTCGTTTATACTAGTAATACATTCAAATGCAGACAGACTGAGGTTGGACTAGATGGTGGCGGTTACATGCCAATCACTGCAGGACCAGAAGCCAGCGCGCTAGTGAGACAGTGTCCGCCGCATTGGCGGCTTGGTTTTCAAGGTACAAGAGGTCTCCCATTCGCGGAGCGTTTCGACAAACCCGGGATTGGGCTTGATGCATTTGCGTCGCTGTCGGACAAGTTGATAGGCGTCGTCATAGCCCATCGAGCGTTCTTGGATGAGGTACGCGATGACGATGGAGGCGCTGCGCGAGACTCCCTGGTGCAACGCCATCGTGTCAGCGACCCGCGCGCTTCTTCTTGTCGGCAGAAGAACACACCTGCTGGCAATGCACCAGGACGTTATTCCCGTCGCCGAGCGCGGCGCGGATGTAGTCGCACGCCTCTTCGAGGTACGGCTGCAGCGTCGCGGACTTGTTGTCCTCGATGTCGATGCGGTAGTATTGGAAGCCGGGGACGTCTGTCTGGGGCATCCACGGCACCTCGAGGACCTGGACGAGGTGCGTGATGTGGTGCGCATGGAGGAGGTCGGTGTCGTGCGCGGCGGCCATGGAGCCGAGGTATAATGCGCCTGTGGTGGCCGAAGCGGAGGGGGTGATGATATTCGCATCGGCGGCGCTTTTAGCTAGAGCTGTTGCTGTTGGGGCGGATGCGGATGATGAAGGTGGAATTGGAGCAGGCGAAAGGACGCGGTGCATGGGGGTGATCATCGCCTCCATTTCGTCGCGCGAGACGCTATCGAAGGCGATCATGGTGGTATAGAGCTCGTATTCACTTACGCTTTTCCTGCGACGGTGGAGGGCCAGGGCAAGGAGCGTTGGAACATAGGTTGGGGTGGTGAAACTCTATCCGTCATACTCACAGCCCCCTCTTTATACGCCTCGGTGCGTCATTTTTCCAAATTCGGCAAGAGCAGACAGATAGCCTTTCTTCGACATCCGCAATTATGAAGCCTTTGGTGACGGGGCGAGTAAATCGTTCTTCGACTTCGTTAGGCAAGAGTCGGAAGACAGAGTGAAAAGGCTACTGATTCCAGCTCCACGGCCCGCTTATTGAAGCTTCTAAGTTCTTGTCTGACGTATTCCGTGCGAATTGATGAGAGCCTGAGGTTTTAAACTTTTTAGTTGCCGGTTTCGAGGGCAGGAAGAATATTCGTGGTGGACGGTGAACCGCGCTGAAAATCGAGGTGAGCCTCGATCACCATCCGCAGAATCGAAAAACATTTCACCGAGGTGGAGTGGAGCCCAGGCACCGGACAAAGCAGATGGAAGTCCAACGATACGCTGCCGATATTGGAGCTCTTTGATTTGCAGAAATGTCAAAGCAACACGCCCGAGAAGAACGAGTGCCAAGGAAAGGGTCACTCAGTCTTTCTCCCGACGGGTCTTGAAATGCATATGCATCGTACTTCCGCTATAAATCTATGAACATCGGTTTTGTATCATACGTAGGCAAAGATTCAGCTCACCAAGTCCAAGTATCCAATCCAATGTTGATGTTCTACAGCTTTCCTTGCCTTTTTCGTTGCGGCAGAAGATCTTCTTCAGAATCACGGAAACAGACAGAACATCGAACAGACCTTCCAGCTCCACGTCTGACGTCGTGCCTGACATCGTATCCTTCTTTTAATTCTTCGGGTCAAGGGCGTTTGCCTCCGGCGTCCGCAATGACTGAAAAGCTAGTGGATCCATGATTCAGAGCCGATGGGGAATGATTGGTGCAACCCTAAATAACATACATAATATCATTCAGAAATCAGAAAATACACACAAAACGCCAGATGGCATGCGGAGGCGGAGCGAGTGACAGATACAACCGACAGTTCTACAGGTGGAGGATCAGATCTAGAAAACGAGCGGTAAGAGAGATACGCTGACCGTCTTTTTCCTTCTCCTCCGAATTTATGAGGGAAAAGGGCTCCGTCGCGTTGAATATAGACTCAGACCGGACCATCTAAAGCACAACCATCAAATCAGCCAACCCAACCTTGACGCAAAAAAAACCAAATCCGCACCAAAACGAACCAGTCGGATAACGACAGTTCACCTTGACTGCTACTCAAGTGGGGGATCAGATCTACAAACGACATCAAAACGAGCGCTAACCTGAGAGAGATGCATACGCGCCCACCGTCTTTTTTTTACTCCTTCTCCAACTTGGAATTGTGAGAGCAACCACTAAACCGCCCATCGTGTGACTTAGTCTCAACCTAGCGAAATCCCCGAGTTCCAACCACCTGAAATCAAACACAACACATCAAATCAGCCAATCCAACCCCCTCGACGCAAGAGAAGAACAAAAATCCGCACCAAATGCAGCCATACATCCCATCCATCCATACATGAGTCAGCGACCTTTGAAAGAAAAGAAAAACGAACGCAAGCGGGGCAGAAGTAGAAGTCTAAGGTGGTGGAGATGTCGATACTTCAACACGCAGACGAAGGATGGAGAAGATAAGAGCGGCGAACGATATCATACACACACGTAGTATTGGCTTCATATGATCATATGATATCGTACGTAGATGTAGATATAGCTAGGAGTATGTAGGAGGATACAATCCAATATAGTACAAAGTCGTAAGGGAATTATATCCTGGATTATGGGTGGTGGGGTGACAGATCGATATGAGGAGGGACAGAGACAGAGACAGAGACAGATGGTGGCGGTACATGGCAAGGATGGGATGCCGTTCCTGCAGATCGGAGTTGATAGATTTGGATTCGGGGAACGGAGGAAGGGAGGAGAGGGGAAGGATGAGACGAGACGAAGGATGGAGGAGAGATGAAAGACGAGATGAGATATGGACTGGGTGGCGAGGAGAGAAGAGACGAGAAAGGATTGAACAGAGATAAGATAAAGTCATAAAGATAAACGCAACGAAGAATCAACTAAAAGAGAAAGAAAATCAGCTTCATCCTCAATACATTGCGGGGATACCAGATCTCACCGTGAAAGACGCCTGTTATATTGCTGCTGCTGTGTATTCGGCGGACGAGGCGGGAGCGGATTCGGGGGACGCGGGGTGCGCATTGAAGCAGCCGGCGGAGGAATCGCACTACTACTGCGCGGCTTGAAATTCGGGTCGTCTTGTGGGTATTCCTGATATCACAAATTGTGAGTCAATGATGGATGGCTTCAAGTTATCGCAGTGAACTCACCAGCGTTAGAGTCGAACTCGAGTCTGATTGCACGGACGACGAGGAGCTGCTGCTGGCTATGGCCATGGAGGATAAGGAGGAGGAGCTGCGTTGAATGGGGATGGAGAGGTCGGGGGAGGACGTCGGGTCGACGCGCGGGCGCTAAAGGAAGGACGAATATTAATATTGGGTTTATGCAACATTGAAAGCTATATTGGATGGATGTGATCAAGGACGAACCTTCCGAGGATCGTTGGTGCGATCTGAACACTGCGAAGTGAAAGATGCGTTGGTTTCCCATAGCTGCCAGAAGCCATTTAGCATTTGTCTTTTCTGTTTTTAAAGCACGAGAGTTGACCCACCCGTTCGCTGATATCCGTAGAGATTTTGCGCACGATAGGAGCCTCGGGGTTGTGTTGCGTTTCGGTCTACGCTAAGTCAGAATACAAAAAGAAAGAAAGACAAAGAGACATGAACTCGCTTTGGACAAAAATGGCTCCACATCGGGGCTTTTCTGCTCACAAGCGCGTCAAGTCAGATGGAACAGAATGAAAGGGAAACTCGCCTCGGTGCGCACCATCCCTAACAACATCTCACGTTCTCTGTCTCCACCCTCCGCTTCAGGGTCGCGTCTGCGCTGCAATTTAACCGAGCTCCATCAGCACAAGCACATGGGCGCTAAAAAAACTTGGCGAGGTGGGACATATGCATACCTTCATCGCTGGAGGCGGCGGCGGCAGCGGCGGCGCCCCATTGAATCGCCTTTTGAGGTTCTCGTACTTTCCCCGCAACTCACCAAGCTCGCGCTCGATGCGCTCGAACCTGGCTTTGTACTCGTCGCGCTCATGGCGGATCATCTCGTTATCTTGGAGGTGGTGGGTGATTGTGAGGTGGAGATGGGCGATTTGGGCTTCGAGATCTACGCCTCTGAATTCCTGGGCGCGAAGACGGGAGAGCAGGTCTTTCTCGGACGTGGGGCGCGTCGTTCTCCATTGTGGTGGAGGTAGAGAGATCGGAGGACTGTAAATAAAGGAAAACATTCCGGATTGGGACATGTCATATTGATATTGGAGTGCCGTACGCGTGAGAACTGCTACTAGACCAGGATCACATGACTCGGTAAATGGGCGCGTTTGATCGCGTCGCGTCGCGTTGACAGGCTGTCGAGATCTGAGAGTCAGACCTAAAAGTAAATTGCTTCTGGGTGCGAAGCCATGAAGCAGCGGATCAATTGGTGCACTGCCTTTGAGCTGTGGAATTCCTTTCCCTTCCCACCATGATCATGAAGGACTACCTGAACGAACTTCCCCCCGAACTCATCCTCCTAGTCTCGCCTTCGCTTTCGACGGCGTCGTTAAATGCGCTCGCATCAACTTCCCGCCGGACCCACGAAATCCTCCAACCCGAGCTCGAATCCCGCCTCACTCCGGAGCTCCGCGAAACGCTCCTCTGGGCGCCGTGCGCCTGCAAGCCGCACATTGTAAAAAAGCTTCTCTCCCCGCCTCACTTAATCCGCCGCCTTCGCCTGAATGTTGCCCTCCTTTTCGCCGCGAAGGCGAAACACATCGAAATTGTCAAGCTATTGCTCGACGCTGGTGCGAATCCCACAGGGTGTTTTGATGAAGAAGATAATGGGTCATTTCACATCGCCGTTTTGAACCAAGACTTCGCGATGATGAAGCTTCTGTTAGACCACGGCGCACCTGTCGACGAGGATTTTGGCTGGGATGGCAGTCAAAACGCACTTCACTATGCATCCTCCCTCGGATACCTGGAGATGATCAAGTTCCTTCTCGACCACGGTGCGGATCTCGAGGGCAGCGGTCACTACGGAGCTCCTCTCGGATTTGCTGTTCACGGACGCAATATCGAGGCGGTGAAATTTCTTCTCGAAAAAGGCGCGAATGCGACCATCACAGTTCCGCTTTTCGTTTTCATAGGGGATTGGCGCCCTCCCCTTCCACATCAAGCAAGCTTGCTTTACATTGCCCTAGGCCTCAGGCATCCGAATTCCGACCCACCGGAACAATCATGGGCGAGGTCCTGCCGAAGGTCGAGAGGCGAGGAAGAGCCTACGCCAGTGCGATGGGAGGGACTTCCCTTGGGCAAAGAAAGGAAAGAAATGATGGCCCTGCTCATGGCTAACGGAGCGATCAAGGACGGCGCTATGGCCACAATTACACAATATCTCGATTCACTAGCGGAGGCAGCTTTGTATTCGGAGGAGGAATATCTTCAAGTCATCGCTGAAATGTTCAAAGAAGCGGAGGAGGCGATACCAAGGGTGGAGCGAAATTGAGCACATGCTGTGATCCATCAAGTATCCCCCATATTTACTGCCAAGTTGACCAACGATATTAGCCCTATTCACCGTCATACGTGGATTGAATTTATACTAGTACTGATAGATCAGTATAGCTGAACAACTGTTCAGTTCTTTACTCAGATACAGTCCAACGCCCATTCGTATGTCAACTGATAATATTGTGTGATGAAGTGCCACACGCAAGCAGCTGGAAATATGGCTCTAATTCGAGCAAATAACCGGGAAAGAAAAACAAGTGTCGGTGTTCTCGGCGTTGAACTTGAGTCGGCCTTCTCGGGGATGTTCAAAGCAAACTTCTTCTGTTCATAGGGTCCGCGGAGCAGCGACTCCCCTCTTGTACTCATACTGCAAGCTTCAGCCGTAGGTCGAGAATCACTAGCTGTCCTCATTTTCCTGCTCACATGGAGTCGTAAAATTTGCCCGAGCTTGCCGTGCGTCGAGAGTGTCACTCAAAAACAAAACACTATAAAGAGGCAAGTACATATAAAATGCTCTAATAAACCCAGTGTTCCTTTCCTTGCACTTGACGTGCCTTCTCTTCTTTAAATTCATCCTTCGATCCTCACTTCTTATTTGGTTCAAAATGACTCGTCTTATTTTAATCAACTTGATTCCATTGCTTTTCGTATTCAAGTCTTAGCTGGTGCGCGGCTACTTTCAGCGGCTTGTCATTGAAATCAAACCACTCATGCATTGATAAAGCAGCTCCGCTTCATCCCCGTCAACAGGCACTGAACTGTGACCAAGCAAGCGTCTCCACGATACTCGGCATAGAGAAAGCCCGCAACAGTCTCGGTCCTATCAATACAGCGTATGTTATTTGTCCTCCCCGAGTCAATTTATGGTTGCGTGTCATTCACAACCGCTTCATCAACAGCAAAGACATCGGCAACGCAGGAAACCTATTGACCGCTCAACTCGCTCTACTCCAAGCCAACAACGCTATGACGAATATCTCTGTCACTGTGGAACTTCATCACGCACAACCGGAGCTCGCAGACCAGCAGAAGATCATCGAGAGTCTGACAGGAGCCCAGGCAGCGTTAAACAAGACGGCATTGTTGTGAGTTTGAGTATTCCGAAGGCGTCTGCATTCCGATTGAGTGACACACATTCATTCAGACTGGACAACTCGACCTCCGAAGCGGTCCAGGCAGCTAAAAACGCCACTGCGTCGGCGTTGATAGCAGCTCAGCAAATCCTCTCGACCCCTTGCACCCTCCCCTAGCAAGCTTGAGTATACCCCGATCACACAATTGCATGTACATACATACAAGCCGGAATCCGAGAAATATCATTGCAATTAAAGGCATACAAAAACATTGGCTTCATTAAAAAGAGATAGCTCGTCCGTCACAGAAAATGACTGGAGGCGGAGCAATAAATGTTCGTCGGAGCAATTTGTTCATCGATCAGTGAAAATTACACTCGCTCCTTCTCATCAGCACTACCCGACGCCCTGTCGGTTTCCTCGACGTGTTGTTGTTTGTCCAAGGCTGCGAGCATCAGATGAGTGAGTATAAAGAAGTCGAAAGAATATATATATAAGCGTACCTTGTTCTTGCCTGGCAATATCCGCGTCTCGTTTTTCCTTCGAAACCGCACCGAAGATGACATCCATGTCTTCGAGCGAACGGCCCTTGGTCTCGGGGATGAGCCTGAGTGAATTCAGATTAGCTGCGAGTCGGGCAGATCAGGAGCATACTCACAGAGAGAACACCGCCATCCCTCCAATGTTGATCGTCGCAAACATGAAGAAGATCTTGTACCCAAGATCCAAAACCATCTGCGGCGTCGTCTTCGATAGAGTGAAATCTAGGTACATCCTCAGTCGCCGAACGGCGTTAACAGTTGCAGAAACGACGTACTCCAAAGCCACTGCGATGCACTAGCGGTGGCCATACCGTAGTGCCGCGTCCTCGTCGGGAATATATCGGCGCAATACACCCTATAACCCCGTCCGTTTAGCCTCCATAATGAAATACCGGACGAAAGTAGACTGAAACGCAC
This sequence comes from Favolaschia claudopus, assembly GCA_037176885.1. Lineage (NCBI taxonomy): Eukaryota > Fungi > Basidiomycota > Agaricomycetes > Agaricales > Mycenaceae > Favolaschia > Favolaschia claudopus. The sequence continues at coordinate 542,108 of JAWWNJ010000034.1, read as the reverse complement.
CAAGGAAGCGGTCCTGCGAACCCGGGCGGGCCGGTGTCAGTCAGCATCCACTCAAACTAGGCACGCAGAGGAGAACGAAGAAGAGTAGACACCCACCCCATCCCATACTATAGAACGTCACATAGATATACAACAGGCCCGCCATCGCCTTGCTCGCCGCGGGCGGGTCCAGCACGATGGAGTTGGCGCTCGTCGCAGGCGGGGGATGCGTCTTGAGGATGGCGCCGATGATGAAGAACATTGTGCCCATGCCCATACCGGAGATGAATAGGGAGGCTTTGCGGCCGAGCCATTCAACGCCGAAGAAGATGTAGAGGGCGGTAGCGACGACTTTGACGACACCGTAGACACCTGAAGGAATATTCGATGAATTAATTAGTGCAGAGATGGGCTGCAAGTAAACGACCCATACCCGTTGCGAGGAGGCCGTTCTTTCGGCCAGTGTAGCCGATCTAAACGCATTTTTGAAATTTAAAAAACTTTACAAGCCAGAGACAGAGAAGACTCACAGAAGCGAAGATCTGCGGCGCATAGTAGTTGACGGAATTTTGTCCAGACCATTGTTGGAGGAAGAATATCACGAAAGCGATCACTGTTTGTTTTCGTGGGCCTTCAAAGCGATCGAAGGAAAGGAGGGAGACGCACCGAAACGGATTAGGTTCCCCTTTCCCAAGAACGCCTCCCGAACACCCAACCCCTCCCTCGCCTCGCGCTCTTCCTGAATCTGCGCCTCAATCTCCGCAAACTCGTGAATGACGGGTTCCGAGTCCTCGGGCTCTTTGCGCAGATACGCGAGGTTGCGAAGAGCTTGTTCGGTGCGGCCGACGGACGCCAGCCATCGAGGAGATTCCTGTGCATTGTGTGTGTTCGTTGTCAATTCAGAGTGCATATTTAAATCTCACACACCCTGACAGTGAACAGTCCAATCATCATGATTCCGGCGGGTATCAATTGGACACCAAACGGAATTTGCCAGAGCTTGGGACCAGGTTTGAGAGGGACCAGACCATCTACCCAACAGAGTAAGTACCGCAGAATGCAGGGACACAAAGCACGGAGGCACATACAGTTGACCCAGTATGACAACATGACACCGATAGCGACGAAGATCTGCATGATTTGCGGTCAGTTATGCCAAGTGAAATACCACGGATGGACGGTCGGTTAGCTCGATCAGGACACAATACACACCTGGAAGAGACCCGTGATACGACCACGCACTTCCTTCGGGCTGCATTCCGAGACGAAGGCAGGGGAAACAGCGGCTGGGAATGTACTTGGTGAAAGAATAGAACGGAGGAGCAAATAGACACACAGATTCCACCAATGCCGAAACCGAGGATGACTCGGCCGCCGTAGATTTCGGATAGGCCATGACTGCCGTTGGCGACGGTCGTGAGAATCTGTGCACACGGACACCATTCAAACGTCGGTTAGTGGCGAAAAAAAAAAAGGGGGCAGAGAAAGAGAAACTCACGGCGCCGATGATGAAGATGAACGTGAAGATTTGAAGGGTCAGTCTGCGCCCGATTTTGGCTGGAAGTACGCAAGTTAGTAGCAGGTCACTGAGGCAGTCGGCGGAACGGGGGGATAGACGTACCTGAGATGGGGGCGCTTGAGAGTGCACCAAAGAAGGCTCCCCCCTGCAACACTGACACGACGTTTGACGAGACATCGGCATTCCTGGGAAACGTTGCCGCTGATTAGAAACAGTATTGAGAAAAAAAAAGTCAGGACGACGCACCTCTGCTTGTTGACCGAACCATCCGCGTTCAAGAGGCCAAACCGCTCGAGGAAGAAGGGAGCTGAGACGACACCACCTCTACATACACAGACAAAATTATTGTTAAGCGAGGGTTTCAAGGATACTGGGTGGGGACACTCACGCGACTCCGCTAGTTTTCCACAGACCCAGTTAGCTTCAAGAAACTCGACAGAAGGCATTCCACAACGCACGTATCATATCTGCGAGTAAAGACTTCAGTAAAAAACGGGGTAAAATCGCCGGATGCAAATACGGACCCGAAGAGTATGATACCCCAGTAGACGATGAACGCCAGCCCTACGAAGCAATTCAACAGCAGTCCTTGGAGAATAGGTCGAGGGACGCACAGTAGACACGTATGTTCTTGAAGGTGTGCTGGGTATTCACCATGATGGCGGTCAGAAGCAAGGGAGTGTGGGGATTTACGTTACATTTTAAGGCACTGTGGGGTGCCGTCAGCAGCCGAACCGGATCCGGAGCGGGAGGGCTCGTGACTGGAATGCCGGTCCGACAACCGGCTCACCGGTGCGGTCAATGAAATCTCGGTTTGACATCATCGGTCCGACGGCTTCAGAACGGGTTCACTGGGTTGAAGTGGACCTTGGTATCTTGTACACAGACACCGTAGTATCTATCGTCACTGCACTGAGGAGGGAATTCAACAGACTGACAGTAGACTGTCAACTTACTCCGATCCCTCACAAAGGTGATTAATAATAACGTGTGCTCAAGAATATCGTGGAGACGGGGGGAAGCTTCGAAGCCAGGGCACCAAGCGGTGGAAATGAGAGTAGAGGAGAAATGCTCATGAGTATCTCTGGAGGAACAGACTCCATTCAGCATCGCCGTAAGAGGCAAGCTGGGTTTCTAGGAAAACGGGAATTCCCGTAACCACCAAAAGTTGAACAAACACGTGGTTGGTTGAATTTCCGGTTGGCGGAAATTGTTTCAGCCTCTTACGAGGAGTCAGATAGTTGTTCAATCAAGGAGGTCAAGCGGTTGCATTCTGTGGGTTCCCACCTTTTCACTAAACGAAACAAATTCGGATTTGCTCTACTTATTCGCCATTGAACAATTGTTTTATCCCAACTCTTTCGACCAACCCCCAAGTTCCTTCCAGCGCAACAAACATTCTAGCTTCCAGGTCCGTCTGCCCCAAAATAATCCATCGCATACTTTGAATCCACAAACTCCCTCATATAGACAATCTTCTCCCCTCTGAAGCGAAATGTGAGCATATACTCGTTGCTATACTTCTTTCCACCGGATTTTGGCGTTCCATCTGATTTAAGCTGGGGAAGCGAACACCAGCTCCTTGAATATCCAAGAAAATTCAAGGCATATCAACATACATGAAACACAACTGCGTCTTGTCCCTGAATTGTATCGATGGGCGGCAAGAACTGAATGAGATCAGCATCCGAGGTAATACCAAATCCGTCCGAGCCTACCCACCATCACCTTTTCGAACACAACCAGCCACGAATGCTTGAAAACCTCTACCGTTTCCTCCTTATTTCGTTTAAACTTTCCCTCCGGCGCAGGCAACGTCGAGGGGCAATATTCGTGCGTGAAGTCAGGAGCCAGAAGCTCCGCAACGCCGTCAAAGTCGTAATCATTCAGGCGCGAAAGAAAAGCGTGGGCGTTGTCGAGCTGTTTGGCTTGAAGGTCTGACATGATCGTCGGTTGGGTAGAAGGGAAATAAAACAGAACGATTTATCACGGTTTTATCATTTGGCGGCACGGATTTATTAGCCGATCTGACGTCACGAAAAGATAAGTCAGCATTGATAACTCGGTAACTCGGATAAGTTTGAACTGTCCTGGGCGAAATCGAGGCGGAAAGCAGCCAGGAATTTGAGGCTTTCCTGTCACCGACTGTGCACTAAACGTTTGGATTTTTTGAAAGCAATTTTCTGAACCGCGTGAAGAACCAGCAAGGGGCTTGATCATGTTCAACGAAAAGGCTAGCAGCTGCGTTGGAACTAATGACTTCCAACGTGTTCAAACGCAGGCAAGGCGGGTCGTTGTTTGAATAAGTGTTCAGAACTATGGCATCGTTCAAATAAATCTACACGATGATGAAGTTATAGCCACGCTGAGTTCATGCTCTTCACAAAGAAAATTCCTGAGCTCTGCTCAATGTCCTTCAACTGACAGTCGTTTGGCAGTTTGCAGCCACAGCTTGTTGTGCGCCGTCCAACGCCTTTGTCATCGATGCGTTCGCTGCAGCCACCGCAGCAATTGTAGAATTATCGATCAACCTACCAATAAGTTCACCATCAACCTTCTTCAACTTAGTTGAAAAGAAAGGAAAATCTCACAATGCAACCTTGCTCAACGTGCTGAGCGCGGCTTTCAGCCCCGAAACGATGCGCGCATTCGTATCCGCAGGCGCGGGAGGCGCGTTGTTCAGAAGGCTGTCGGCGATTTGCGTCGTCGCGTTGTTCGCATCGAGCAAAGAGAGTTGAGCCTCAAGGAATTTGCGCCCGTTCCCAATGTCCCGGCTTGTTTAGTAGTTTAGTATGATACTATGAGCCAGGGATCTATTTCTGGGGAGATTGAGAATGCTCACCCAGCGTTTATTGAGCCTAGGCTGATTCTGGCTGCATCTATGCCAGTTATGGCAGCGACAAGGAATCCGTTGCATTGGTCAGAAGTTACGGCGCGCGGTTGAATGGGAACTGGCATGCTGGTTAGTGAACCTGCATAATTCGTGGGTAGCGAAGTAGAATCCTTTTGCGTACCAGCAAAGGTTTGAGCGGACAAAACTTGAAGGAGAGAGGGCGATGAAAACGATGCGCGTCATTGTGGGTTGAGGAAATAAAACGTTGAAGGCTAGAGCGACACCAGGTCGATGGAAGAGAAGGAATGAAGATAGAAATACGAGTTGCAGCCCGCCTTTTATAGGGTTATATTCGTGAACTCAGCTTGATATCGAGGATCATTCCTCACCTCAACACGACCGATATCAGCCCAAAGAGTCGATCATGGTAGATCACCCTCTCCCGCCCGACAGCCGCTGCACACCATATCGGACGACAATAGACGACAATGCAACAAAGTAATTCTAAAATAAGATCATCAGCAGAGGAAGCATTCTCCGGCAGTAATTTAAGCCTATTCACACAGCTCGAGAAAGTAGATTGGAAATGAGATATGAATGATACAGCTGCACTTACAGAAGGATGTTGATATATATATTTGCAGATGAGACCGAATCTCAGCATCAAAGCTAAGTTAACGAATGATTCTCCCGTGTACGGTGTCGCCAGCGTGCCTAATTTAGATTCTAGATCGCGAAAAAGACAAGCGTTCAGTTGTTCATAAATCATCAACAGTGTGATCCTACCAACCGGATTTTGGCTGTGAATTCACCCGATAGAACAGGAAGGATATGCATGTACCTCCCACCATTGATCGTGAGTTGCCAGGGTATCACGAGAAAGAGAAACGACTCTAAACTGTGCAAATGACTTTGAATCAATAACAAATTTAAGTAATCCGAGTTCGCGCAACTCACCAGATTCTGCGAAACTCATCGAGGAAAGAGGGCTGACGTATCGGGGCCTGAATCCATCGCGTCCGAGTCCACCGAAGCGGCCAAGTCGATGATTTGGCCACTGCGTCCCATGGGATGTTATATCCAGGTGTCTCGAGAAAGACTTGAAGTTGGGAGGAGTCGAAAGGACAGACTCAGATCCCCGCCCTGAATATTCTTCTCCCCAAATACACAGGTGATTTCAGGCAGAGAAATCGTTACAGTGCGAAGACACAGACAAGCCAGAATAAATTCCATCCTCAGAATTGGGCTGCTCAGAGTCATGGGTATAAAGATTGTGCAACGTGGTCGTTGAAAGCAGGGGAGAACCGGAAAATTTAAAACCGGCAATTCATGGAACCGGGAAGATGAAGTTCTCACGCCTCCACGCTCTACGACCATGTCCAAACGATGTCCCACTGGCACGTCGTCTGCTCGCTCAGCGCTCAACTACTTACTGCCAGCACCCTGACGGCCACAGTCTAACCTACTGGATATACTCTCTCGGACGCCGATGTGCCTTGGTGACGTCGAAATTGGTCAAGTCATTAGCATGAAAAGTCTCTTGAAACTCGCTGGCTTGACTGGGCTGAAGGTTGCTTGAATCTTAATGATACTTCGAATTCTTGGGCCTCGTTGGTGCGGGAGGAGGTACGATTAAGCTGTAGGCGCCAAATTTGATCTCACAGAGCAAATAGACGGCAAAATATGGATACAGAAGCGCTGGATTGCAGCACTCAATAAACGTGCGGGCATGAACGGAGACTCTGCAGGTACGCTATCCTCGTGCTGACGCTTTAGATCGTGCATGTTTCTAGTTCTTCGAGCTCGACTGACGTGTGGGTACAGAGTTACAAAAACAAAAAGTCTGTCGAAGATTTCCCCGGCGGACAGTGGCGCCGACTTCGAATTGCGTAGCGCTAAGCTGGTACACTCTGGCATGAGAATGCTTACAATGTTACATTGACTCGCTCCCTGGCAAAATTCAATGCATCCACGGAGGATGCTCCCCCTTCTCTTTTGTGCTTATCTGTCAGTCTCCTTCCTCTCCCTCATTTGCTTGTCTTGCGCCGCTCACTCACGTCGACATCGCCCAGGCTCGCGGACATCTGCACGCTCAGTGCACACTTTTGCCGCTGCCACCACTTATATGCCTTCGACGCGTCTGGATGGCGCCTCAGGCTCGACGACCGACTTGTCCACAGCTTCGGTGCGTGTCTTGAATTCCGTCTGCTCCCGTACACGGATGCTCAATCGCGTCCCCAAATCCTAGCCCCACCCTCGACATCTGAGTGTCCATCGTAGCCCCACGCCGACGCAGTCTTACGTTCCCTACCCGCCTTCCAGGATTTCGACGACCGCCCCACCCACCTTACTAGCTACCTACGCGCCTCCCCGTCGTCTGTGAACCGTTCGTACTTACCCATCTCCGCATCTTCACATATATGATACCCCGTCCTCTCCCTGCCTATCCAATCCTACTCCTGCTATCGGTAACGCGCTCTTCCCACCCGCTCCTCTCCCCTTGTACTCGAGCACCTTCGACCCGCCCTCCGCCTTCCTTCTCCGCACGCTAGCCTCCCGTCGCATACCCATGGTACTTTCCCCTAAAGCCAAGCATATGTACATAATCCCCCTCGGTACTCCAGCCACCCGATCCAGCGACTTCGCTGCCCTCCCCATCTCGTCTCGCAGCTCTCTGACCCCGGACCTTTGGTGCCCCCGTTTGACGTTCACGCGCTCACCTTCTCGACACGCTACTTTCTCCGTCATATATGCCCAATTCCGACTCGTGCGAAGGCGAGCACGGGCTGAAGGCGAGCAGGGGCTGAAGCCGTGCTGATGCCCGTCCTGCGCTCCTTGGTGTTGTGCTGCGGGACGAGGGATTGAGGGAAGCCCTGACTGTCATGGCGAGGGGGTCTCGACGAGCCTGCTTGTAGACTCGTGGTGCTGGCTCGACTGACGGCAAGAGGTATCGGTATCGGGACGTGGTATGAAGGAGCAGAGGTGGAGAACGACGTCGGCATTCTTTCTCCTTCCGCTTCCGCTTCCGCCTCCTCCTGTGCGGCCGATGCTGATGCGGTGACGATGCAGGAGGAGGAGGTCAGGCGGGGCTAGCTTTGGACAGCACCGCTTCGGGTTTCTACCGCGGGGGGCAGGGGCAAAGCGAGTGTTCACCCTCATTCTCGACGCGGCCGGCGTGGAAGCCAAGCCCTCGAGCGGAGTGGCGGACCTTCGAAGTGGAGGAGCTTCGAAGTAGATGGCAGGACGACGAGATGAGTCGGTCGTGATGCTCAGAGAGCTAGAGAACGGCGTCGGCCCTTCATCTCTATCTCTACAGCGGGGCCGTGCTTCCGCTTCCTCCTCCTTCTCCTGTGCGGCCGGTGTTCGTCCGGTGATGAATGAGGTGGGGGAAGGCGGGGCGGGTATCTGCGTGTGAGGTCGAGTCGGGGTGGTATTGGGGTGTTCTTCCTTGATGGAAGGTCTAACAGCGAACGGTGCTGGTGCTGGCGAGGATTGCGACATGACCCTCAGTCTTAACGCGGCGGGCGAGGAAGCCAAAGCCTTGAGTGGAGTCGAGGAGCTTCGAAGTGCAGGAGCTTCGAAGTGCAGGGGCTTCGAAGCGACGGGAACGGTGTAGGGACCGGACGACGAGATGAGTCGGTTGCGTGGCATATGGCGAGGGCAAGTTCGGGGTGTCGGTGGGCGAAGGAAGGAGGAGTGGTTTGGTTGTAGGCGGAGGAGATTACTTATGCTGAGGCAAAGAGTCGTCGTGGTGCTGGCGCGTCCTCAGTCGGCGACGGTACGGGAGGACCAGCCAGGCCCGGATGCGAGCGTTGGTAATAGAGATGGGGACGAATGCTGTCGACGGGAGTATACCATACCAAGGAAGTGAACGCGCTTTAGGAGGTACGGGTGGCGGTGGTGGTAGTATCGGGACAGAGATGTCAGTCTTGTGGGAGGACCAGATGCTGCCGTGCGCGTGTGCGGGACACAGTGCCCTGTCGGAGTACGAGGCGAGGGTGTAGCATATGCAGGCGCTGACGAAAACGCGGTGGATGCTATGCTCGCGCTCAGCCAGCGCGGCCGACTCCGAGGAATATGCGGTGTGGGGGATCGCCGACGCGGGAGAAGGCGTGCGGGCGAGGGCTGACGAAGATGAGACGGCGTAACAGCCCAGGAACAATTGTGGACCGCTCTCGTTTCTCGTGCCATCTCGCCTGCCTCTCGATGCATGCCAATGCATCGTAATCGACGCGGAGCTCCTGCGGTGCCTCGACCCTCCAGTATCATCCATTATCATCATCTCCAACGCGGAGGGCAATCCCCCCTTCGTTATCACAAACACGCCATTGCAAGCGCTCATTCACTGTCCGGATGCGCCAGAGTCGTGGCTTATCCCGCTCCTCGAATACATGCGCCTAACATCGCATCTCCAATTTTCTGACACGGTTTTCGTCGATTTCGTTAACCGGCTTTGTGACTTGTACGAAGACGACATCCTGAACCATTCTTTTCAATCTATTTTGTGCCCCGCAAGTGATTCAGCCAAAATTTCTCATCTTCTTTCGATCTTCTTGCAATTGGTAGCTTCTTGGCAGATACTGTTTACAATGAGTACTGTAAACCGAAACTGGACATCTTCCAAGTTGACCACAGGTGCTATAGCATTGACATTTACATAACAGTGGATAATTTTCACGAACGAATTCTCTTTAACGACTTGAGAATCGAACTTGTCATCGCTTGGACCCGACGGGCCGGTACACGCGTGCGATTTCAACAAACCACAACAACCTGTTGATCCTCTCTTTCTTGCAGCTTTCCAACATCTTTCTCGGAAGTTTCGCTTCGGCCGCTGGTTCACATCCCTGCTACAAACCTTAACGTACGTTTGTACCGTTTTCTCCCAATAACCTCATTTACATGAAGGTCATGGTAGGCAAAGCACAAACTCACAAAAAAAAAGCAAATAATTACCGTGACAGGCGCGACTTTCGTCGGGCGCGGCCGCCACACTGTTTTGAGTAACAGGAAGAGAGAGACTCGTGTCGGAGTCGTGGCTACAACAACGCTTTGCAAGCGCAAAACAGCGCCCCGCCATCGGGGAATTCGTTGCGCATCACCCTTGGCGCTATGCTTCCCGATGAGATCATCTCAGAGATCCTGTCTCCGGCGCTCAAAGTATCTGACAAGTTGTTCTCTGATACTTCTGATGTCTCTCCATTTGCCAAGTACTCGGTCTCATCCTCCGCGTACCTCTTGGTCTGCAAAGACTGGCTCCGTGTCGCCACCCCACTGCTCTACCACGTCGTCGTCTTGCGCTCCAAATCCCAAGCTAATGCGCTAGAAAAGGTGTTTGAAACGAATCCGGAGTTCGGACTTTTCATCAAGAAGCTCAGAATTGAAGGCGGCTACGGACCAGCCATGCTCACGATTCTCAAAGCTTGCCCGAACGTGAAAGACCTCTTCATCTCTTTCTCTATCTGGGCTTCCGATAGCACTGCTGGGCTTTGCAAGGGGCTTCCTCTCCTCAACCCCAAGCGGGTCATTCTACACGATCCCCAGTCTGACACCAGGTCACTGAAAAACAAGCACCTGGATGCACTGATAAAAACCTTCAACTCGTGCATCAAGAGCTGGGATAGCCTGGTATGTCTCTCAATCCCTCGTCTTCCGTCGCGGCTTACATTCGTGCAGGAGATCTTCAGCTTTCCGTACGGATCCGGAATGCGATTCCGATCTAGCTGGATCGAACGAGTCAATACCCTCGTCGAGTCGCTGCATTCGTCTAGCGTACGCACAGTCCAACTGACATCTGGGATTTGGAACCCGCTTCCAGTTTTCCTCCGATCTCTCTCCGACATTCCTTCTCTCGAATCTATAGAGCTCAAGGAGCTTTTGCATCCCAACGTAGTTCCGTTTATCGATGCCTACCCGAATCTCAAGGCGCTGGCCCGCTATACTCTACGGAAAAAGTAAGTTTAGTGCTTATAATTAATTTTGATCCGGTACTTACCTGCTTCTCCTCTGCCGTTCCACAGCCCTTACCTCCAAGAACTCGTGCCTACAGACGCAGGTCGTCACACAACGCCCGACATTGCTCCTTCGCTGAACCCGGCTTTCATTCCTATGTCGTCCGCTTCTGAGGAGATCCGAAAATTCATCTGGCAGCGCGTTCTTTTCTTTGCAATGCACGTCCAAGATCGGCGAGATTCTTCCTGGGCCATCCCTGCGCATTTCTCCCCTCTTTCCATTCTACGCGTCTCCAAATTATTCAATGTTCGTGCACTCTCGACGCACCTACTTACCTTATTCCAACTGACCTCCCAACGCCGCAGGACCTCGCTCTCCCCTATCTATACGACCTGCTGCGGATCACCGTTCGTAACGCACCTCTCATCGCAGCGCAGTTGGAGCGGCGGCCGGAGCTAGGCACACATATTCGTACGATATTCATGCCGGAGCGAACGGTTCCGCAGAAAGCAATGCGCACGATTGTATCTTGCGCAAGCAAGCTCCGCTTCTTCCTGCCTAGCACGTCCGAGAATATGATGGGCGACGGGATGGACTTGGGCGTCTTCACAGCGCTTGCCAGCACCGCTGGTTCCACCTTGGAAGAACTGCGTGGCGCCGCGCGAATCTCGCGCCGCTAACTACATCCCTGTTTGTGCCATTCGAACGGCTTCGGGTGATGGAGCTGCACACTATGCGACCGCTTCAAGGCGGTTTGGATGTCACTGTGAAAGTCGACGACTCCGAATGGCCTTCAAATGCCGATGGTTTGAATTCGCTGCATACAATCCGGACTCGGAGTATCGGTGGGCAGTCTTGTATTTTGAATGTTCTGATGCGGTTCCGGTGAGTCTGACTTGGGCCTCTCTGCGTTGAAAACAAGACGGCTGAGAGCCTTTCAAATAGATTGGATGCCCTACGGACGCTTATCATGGCTGAATATACCAGTTCTATCATCCCTCTGCTTGACTTCATCGAGGTGCACGGAGGAAAGCTCTCACATCTCACCGTCCAGCGCTGCAATTTGGAATCTATCGGGAAACCCACGATCATTGATTACTGTCCCAACCTCATTGAACTCGAATTCCACGGGGTGCGTCGTTTGTTTGTCGACGAATCTCCGTTACTCTTGGTTTTCCATTATCTCAATTCTTTATGTACAGGAATACGACGCAAGACAAGTCACTCCTCGAGTAAAACACAAATCACTCACAAAAATCGTTGCTTCAGCACTGCCCAGGTTTGTTTCGTTTCTTCACAGCTGTCTCGATAGATTCATTCGTATTCATCAATTACTCACGACAGTACAATGACCGAGCTTCAAACCCACATGCTTCCCGCTCTTCAAGAAATCCAGCTTCGGAAATTCAGGTGGCCCACTAACGAGTGAGTTCGGTCGGCTATTCTTCAGATTTCAACACTAATACTTATCGGCATTGTCGAACTTATCTAGACATGGAATCGACAAGAGCAAATGCGTTGCTATAGCGGAGGCGTTGCTCGCAGAGCGAGGTATCAAAATGGCGGATTCGAAGGGAAGATATTGGGCGCCTCGAATTAAGAGTACGCGGGGGAGAAATACGTGAAGGGAGTGGGTGTTCGCGGCAACTTTTATTTAGTAAGGACCGGAAGAGATATTGGAAGAGAAGGAGCGAGGATTATTTTCTGTTGTACCTCTTGGCGGTATACGAACTCAACGCTCTGTCCTTCGGAGCATTGAATAGGTTGATGGAACTTTGATTCCATAAGGCACGTTTTGGCGTGATAAAATAGTTACATCAATGAAGTAAAAGCTAGAAGAGTCCATGTCCGAAACGGAATTACACCAACGAATCTTGCGAACTGCTGGGTATTTGCTTCATCAACATATTCTCCTTTCGTACATCGTTTGAACCAAGGAGCATTCCGGGATGCGCTACGTTGATGGTATAGATGGCTAGTGTCACCATTCCGGCGTCGAAGATGTCTTGCGAAGATGTCAGCGTCCCATCGCAAGGAAAAAGGAGGAAGAGAAAACATACTGAAATACACCTCTGTCGTGATGATCTTTCCCGTCCACCCATCCGCAAGCTCCACCATCCGATAAATCGAACGCACGAATAGCACGAGGGTGGAGAAACACAAGGCCTGAACGAGGAGCTTCAACCTCGTGTCCATGACTTTGACGCCGCGCTCCGAGCTGGTGCGCACAGGGTTGCGGTTCGCGTAGTTGCGGAGGAAGTCGGCGGCGAGGGCGGAGTAGAAGATGAGAGCGATGAATTGGAAGATGATGCCTCCAAGCATAATGTTTCCGCCGAGGTCGACTGTTTCGCGTTTGTGGGAAGAGGCGGCGATGCCGCCGCCACCGCCTTGGACAATAAGAGCGATGATGTCCTGATGGTAGGGAGAGGCTGTCAGCACGGGAGGCAGCGAATTCAAGGGTGACATACACATGTGAGGAAAATGCGCGTGTAGAGCTTCGGGCTAAGGCGCGAGTAGCAGGGTCCGAGCCGGGAGACAATCCGTCCGAGGAGAATGAAGTTCACAGCGATGAGTGGTGTCGGCGCAATGATCGTGCTTGTAACTCTGGAAAATTTGGTTTGTTAATCGAATATTCCAGAGTTGTCTTGTGATATTGAATTCACTTACTGCATAAGATACGGATCGCCTGCCCGTGGTGAATAGCTGCTCCAAAGACGTCCGGACCAGCCGACGATCTCGCCTACGCCGCACAGGAACGCGGTTGCGAGGAGCCACCACATTCGGTAGTAGACTGCTTGGGCAGCATGGGCAGCTGAGCGGTACATGAGAAGCTGAGGATTCGGATCGCAATGTGAACGAAAAACTCACCAGTACTGATTCCAAAGAGCGTGAGGAATAGAAAAGCGATGCTTCGAGTGGGAATGTATCCGTAGGCGCTATCCGGCACAGCTGGAGTAACTAAAGAAAACATTGAGTGAGATGAATGGAGAGTGGAACTCAATCCTCACTTGTTTCGTTAAACGAGGACATGATTGAATGGGTTGAAGAGAAAGAAGTTGAGAGTTGAGAAGGTGAATGAGGTAGAAGTGGGACAGTGGCCTTCCTATTTAACAGGCTGGAGGTCGAGCAAAAAATAACTGCGGTTGCCATCCGCTCACAGCCGACAACATGATCAGAGGATGTTCAAGATGCTGGAAGCTGCCGACACTCTGAAACGGACTCGAGGCTCTTCTGACTGTCGAAATTCGCAGGAGAAAATAACGAAACTAGACCCAGTCTCAGCCGAACTTGAATAGACGTGGGGTCGTCCTTAGGATACAGAACATCGGTGAAGGACGCGACTGAGGCCTCTTCGTGGTAACAGTAGTTTTCCAGTAGCCCGAACAAGATACGGGCTGAGTCATTCATGCTGAGCGTTCAGACTGTACAGCCTCTACACTGCTTCGACTACGATCTTTCGTGTGTGGAGGTTGAGCAGTCTCGCAGACCGCAGTCAGTGGATCCTGTTTGCCAGGGAGTCGACGCCGAACGGTGAGCTGCGCTTTGCTGCGGCCCGACAGGAATCGGAGTCGGGCGACTTGCCAGTGCCAAGTTGCGGGCGACGATGTCAGCCTGACGATTGCCGTACTTAGGTTTGAGCCTCGAGGGATTCGAAGCTGGTCACTGAAAAGCTCCGTTCGAGGATGCGCGCTTCGGCCGGGTTTCTTCAGCTGTTCCTTCAACATGGACGCCGGATGGAAGATGAGGGTCAAGTACAGAGATGGCTCCGATCAATTTCCCACAGATTTCAATCACTGAGGCAATCACCGTGATACAAACAGTTCGAAAGTTCAACGTTCAACATTGAACATTGTGCGAAGAAGTAAAGCTCTGCGCACTTGAGACGATGGAGGAGACTCGCGGTACCTTCCCTTGGGTGGCCATCTCCAAATTAGATCCATTCAATCAAAACCAAGATACGAATCAATACGAATAGAACTGCAGAAGACTCAGGACTGCAGAGGACGGCTTCACTTTTTGAAGCAGTCAGCTCTCGACACATACGCGACTGGATCTATATACTAATGCATTACATTTACCTCTCAGGCACTGTACATCTGCGCTATATTTATCTGACTTTGAACTCGTTCAACAAGGTTGACCTCGAACTATTGTCAATCACACTCCCCCAGGAAAGAAATCGGCTACAGCCTTAGAGTCCACAAATTCGCCCATGTACACGATCTTCTCCCCAGAAAAACGGAGTGTGAACATGTACTCGTTATTGAACTTCTTGCCGTCCTTTGTCGTTCCTTCGGATTTGAGCTGGAAGGAGCAATGAGCATGCACCGAGTAGATTGTGGACTTAGGGAAAGGTTGACATACGTGCAAGATAACGACGTCTTTCCCCTGCACGACATCCGACGGCGGCGCAAACTGATTGAATGTAAGTATAACAAGTTATCAGGCGCAGTGGCTTGAAGTTGACGACACGAGAGTGTGGATAATATGAGACCGATACGCACAAGAAGACTCTCAAAAATACCCTCCGGTCCCCGCGCGGCCGTAAAAAACTCCAACAATTCCTCTTTATTGCGCCTCGACTTCCCACCTGGCGCAGGCAAGCTTGCGGGGAAGAACTCTTGTGTGAAATCCGAGGCGAGGAGATCTGCCATGCTAGATATGTATAAAAGCTTTTTTCGCCGAAAAATACCGTGCTCCGTGGTCGAAGTACATGATTGCGGTATTTACGTGTTGTGAGCGAGCTTTGTGCATTCCTTTAGCTTCGTACTGCATATTTGTACTCAAATCCGTACTCTTCGCTCGTGCCTCGTGGTTTGTGGAGAGTGAGGAACGAGAATTGTGCTGAGAGCGGATCATTGATTGAATCAACAGGATTAAATAACGGCCTTGTCAGGATCACACATCAGGCAAGCCAGATCGGCAGTGTTTTATTTTGCCATTTACCCTTGGTTTACGCGGAACCGATCCAAATGGAAGCACAAGGGATCGAGCCATCTTGAGCCCGACAGTATTTGGAAGCGTTTCCAAAGGTTTTTACAAACGTATGCCTTGCTAAACAATTTAATTCCAGGATCAAGCCCAATGTCGGTTCAAGATTGTTAAATTCTCTTTTTTCCTCTGGCTTGTCGGATGGTTTGACTGGACAGTTACACGTCTCTCGATAAACGAACATTGAATAGTTTCAGCCGTTGCAAAATATCAGGAAGATCAACAGTTCCATGAGTTGCTGGCTTCTGTGGACCAATTTTGCTTTTGTCTTCCCTTACTTAGATACTTACCTTCTACTCAGGTATGCACTATCTTCAGAACGCTTTGGTACAGCGAACGAATCTCAGGTGATGTGAAGTCACCAAAGAGGGGAAGTTAAAGTCCGGGTCTGCGGTGTGGGCTGGAATTCTCACCTAAACTGACAGCCGCTACTCAGCTAGCCCGTGTTCTATCTGAATAAACAGATTGAGGTCCGTAGAATGAAACTCGAAGCGCTGATATACCTTCAGCGATTATTCTTTCGATATTCCAGCGCTAATGTCGCGGGCAGACGTTAAATAGGACCGACATTCGTAATATTCCCTCAACCCGAGGAATTGATCGATACGACTCTCGGTTGAAATTGCGACTTATACTCTGCGAGACAGAATACACCTCGATATCAAGAATCCTCGCGTGGATGTTGTGTCCTCACACACAAATATATTTGTTCCCAATCAAAGAGGTTTGTAATCAACTGAGACTCTCTGTTAAATATTTCACAAGCCAAAATTTGTTGCACATTGTCCGAAACCAGACGACCTGAAAAGTCTGTGACTTTTGGCACCCTGCACAGGGTTGGGCGGCGAGACGGTAACTTTCGACTCTATGACTGTGTCGATTTCGTTCCTGTCAGTTTAAAAATCTCGTTCCAATGTTCAAAATTCGCTGATCGAAATGGAAAAAAGGCAAATCTGATGAACTTACAGCTGGTGTCAAGATAAGCACAAGAGAAAGAGCTACTGGTACCTCCCGCACCTCAATCGCATGTCATTTAGCCTGAGCGCATTCATGATAGTGTCTCTGCCATCTGGTACCTTGGAAGTTGGTGAAACCTTTCAATTGCTGGCGTACCTGCGAAGGTTGCATTCATTTACCCAAATTGCAATATTCCGGCGGGGCCATAACCACAACGATGCCCGGAGTATAATGCTTTTGAGATAAGTCAAAGACCTTGATAACAAAACAACATTGTTGAAATTCAGGCGGCACGGACTTACTCAAAGGGGGTTTTAGTGGGTATACAGCCATCTGTGATGAAAATTGGCATCGGCTGAGTATATAGGCTGGAGTCCCACACTGGTGCTTACCGTGCGTAATGGCATTTCCTCCTTGGACAACTTCTCCGGCAACATCTGGTTAATAGCCAGAAAATCATGCGGACGACTCAGGATGCATCTGCGGAACTGAGAAACGTTATTCAAACGCCCAGAAAAAAAAAAAAAAAGAAATTCAGGCGGCACTGACGGCATGCCCGCGGCAAGTTCTCGCCGAAATCTGATGCGTATGATCCACGGTCAGAAATGCCGAAGCAGCCTGTGAACTCTAGCACACCAGCTGGAGCCACAGCATGTCGAACAACCACGGCGACCGACTTTCATCAGTACGAGGTTGAAATTGCTGTACGAGTTGGATCTATGAATCACAGTTTTCGGCATATTTCACGACGATGAAGTACGCACCAAATCACACGCTATTTTTGCGTGATAAATACCGTCATAGATATGTCGTAGGCGTTTAAACGCGCGAAGAACGTGCGAGCATTTGCGAGCTGGATGGCTTCCATGATGAAGGTGTTTTTACTGTTTCGCGGAAAGTGAAGAATGAAGAGGAAAGAAGGATGCCAGTGGACGCGCGTTTTGTGTTGACCCGGTGTTCATTGGGGAGCCGATGCCATTACTAACTGACTGAAGTTCAAGCCGCGAGACCGCTGATTACTACGCATCCTTGAGGGTTGCTCGAGGGAAGCCGAGGGATGAAAGCTGACTTAAGCTTATCGTTTGTATTGTAGATCTATAGAGTAGGATGGGACTCACCCTGGCAGATTATAATGTCGCATTTTGCGGCGTTCCGGAACTGGGCGGACTGAGAAATGCATCTGGCCATCTTCGTATCAACTTTTCATATGATCCTGTTGGCACATTGTGATTATTATTATTATTGTAGCAGGCGAGTATTCCGTTCGAGTCAGGGTCGGGGAATGCACAATCATAACATGCGATGTGAGACTCTATTCTTTTTTTCTCCGTTCCAGTTTTGCTCACATAAAGATTCGTCCACCACTCCTCTAAATATTTCAATAGATTCACGCCACAAACCTTTGACTTCAATCCGCATCCTCGTCTGCATGCCGACCGATACTCCCATCATCAACTTCCGAAACATTCCAAACAAACCACCTCGCACGCTCCCCCTCCCTCTTCCACTCTCGCCCTTTCACAAACTGCACACGACGCAACGCCGGGGTATACTTCTTCCACACCGCCAGATACTCCACGCAGCTCTCTTCCTCAGGAATGACTGCCGGGACGCGCTGTTTCGATTCCTCGGTATCCTCTTCGCCAGCGAGATAGCGTCGAAACTGCTGGGCAGGCGGCGAGGGTGGCGGGGCGGGCTTGGCATAGACGTGAAGCGTGTGCAGCTTGGCAAGGAGCGGGAGGTATTGTATACCGAGGTGGAACAGGAAATCCTGAAAGAATTTTTTGTCGGTCAATATAAATACGAATGGAAGCCAAAGCAGCTCACATCCGATGGCTGAGAATAATGGAAGAACAGCCTGACGTGCTGACAAGAAGGAAGACGATGCAGAATCGCGAGCAGCACCTCGTCATCCCAGTCTTCTACCCCAAACTCGATCTCCTCGAGCGGCAGTGCACTGCACGCCTCGATAAATACCAGCGCCTCCTGTGTTTTCTTGATGAACCCATCGTTTATCCGAATAGACGAGAGACTGGGGGCAGAGCGGAGGAGACCGGTGGCGATATGCAGCGAACCCGTGAACGAGCGAAGCAAGAGTACAGGGAGCTCAATCGGGTCTAG
Organism: Favolaschia claudopus; assembly: GCA_037176885.1. Classification (NCBI taxonomy): domain Eukaryota; kingdom Fungi; phylum Basidiomycota; class Agaricomycetes; order Agaricales; family Mycenaceae; genus Favolaschia; species Favolaschia claudopus. The sequence continues at coordinate 523,755 of JAWWNJ010000034.1, read as the reverse complement.
AGGCTCGGCGGGTTCGTGAGGGTTGGGAAGCGTCTTCCGAATATTGACATGTAAGTCGCGGAGGGTGCCGCCGAGGCGGGGGAGGTAGTACTTGACTAGCATCGCGACGACATGGGCATTGGAGGGGCAGTCGATGGAAAGCGAAGTGAGGCGGGGGAGCTGAGCCGCAGACACTGTGTGAAGATCCGTGTGCGTGAGCGCGACGACATGGGGTAACGCGGCGAACAGATATTCGTGTAATGTGTGCATGTGGAAGGAGGAGAACAAGGGCATGACGTCGTTCATGGTGAGATGAGTGACTACGGAGCTGTTAGGACCGGGTATGTTGGTGGGAGGACGGGCGAGGTGACAGGCTGTCAAGCTCAGATGGGTGAGACGAGGTAGATTGGCAAGGAGATTGTAAAACGAGTCCGTGAAGTAGCCGTAGATGATTGATAGAGTGTCCAAGTTTACGAAAATGGCCATTCGATTGACGATTTCTGTGATACGGTCCATTTCTATCGTATGAATAGGTGGTTAGCGTCGATCCTCTGCTCAGAAAGAGAATTGGACGTACGGCTGTAAGAATCTTTCGGCAAATTAAGAACGAGCTCCCTGGTCACGCTCCTCAACGCAACTTGCGTTTCAAGAAAGTCCATATGCGTCTCTGCCTTTTCCACAGAGGTCCACACCACTCTTTGGAGTAGCTCTGGGAGGGCGAGATCATGGAACCGGTGGCAGGTAAGGATTATGGATTTGAGCGAGCGTCCCTCGCGTACGAGGGAAAATATATGGATCCAGATCTCATTTGGGGCGACAAAGCTCATGGTGAGATGAGATTGAACAAGAGATCTAGAGAAACGAGGCTCGGTGTGTAAATCCTTTCAGATCCACGACGCACGCCGTTGACGTCGCGAGCAAGCCGACGGTCACATGTCACGCTGTGACCGTCTCGACGTCAACCAGCGTCAATCACTACATTGGTGACGGTGAGGACCAATGTAGCGGTGAGGATGGGTTGTGCTACCCTTTATGACAGTCTACTCATGCTCCTCAGTGCTCAGCAAGCATGAATGAGCCTGTCTACGCCTCCTCACTCCCTGCAAATACTCCCGCAGCGCCTTTCCCTTCAGAAATTTCAGGCCGACGCGGACTCCTTTACTCTCCTTTACGACGAGATGGATGGTGACTACTCACCACGCATCTGCTCAAAGACAACAAGAGCTCAGGCCGGTTGAAGATTACTCGTCAACGGCTGCCAATACTGTCTATCCCGCCGGCGGTCCGGAAGGCTGGCTCGGGGTGTACAGTACACGCCAGTCGAGAAAGTCAATGTCAAAAGGTACGAGTTACGAGTGTTAGAGGTGACAATCATATCGCGGTCCTCATCTCCGTTATGTAGGTTTCGTGGTCGTCGATAGCACTACGTGCATTCAGCGCCTTCGTTGGCACTCACCGTCGCCCACGCACCCCTGCCCGCCCTTCGCATCCCAATCCTGGTCTTCATCTCATCTCCTCGACACTTCTTACTTGGACGTTCGAAGAGACTCCCCGACGCGTATACGTCGATTTCCGCATCGTCAGCCGTTCGAGCGTCGCGTCTCTGCACAGTGCACCGGATATGCGGTCCCGTCTTCGGTTGTCGATGGTGGTGTCGACAGAGGCAAGGCCAAACTCCCCTCAGCTCCCCTCGCCGCACACACCATCGGTCATTCGTCTTTGGTGTACAGACAGACGGCATACAGACAGCGTCTCTAGATCAGTCCGTTGATGGCGCGTGGAGCAAGGCGTTTTATGCTATGTGTGATGTCCGGGTCTCCTTTACTCCACCTACGCTCGTCTTCGGTGGGACTCAAGGTGTCGGCACACCTTGCGCTCGCTCGTCGTTTCGTCTTCGTGGTGTGCGTCTACACCGGTTTGCTGTCTGAGAGGGCGAGTGCTTATACTAGATACGTCCCTCCATGATGATATCTTCTTCTTCTACGTGGATGGGAGAGACATGGGGACTGGAAGGGTGGTTCTCTTGGGGAGGCGGCATGGGCTGTCTGCGTGGGTGCAGAGAATGTGGTTTTGACCGTACCTTGCATTTGATAATCGAGGCGTCGTCCGCCTCCGCTCATCAGGCCACTCGCACGGCCGCTCGCCTCTACGCACCTGCTCTCCAGCGAACTTCGAGAGGCGCTCTCGTAGACTCGGCGGTCTTGTCCGCTCTTAGACTTGTTGCGGACGGATACGCCGGTGGTCGTGCACGCATAGAGGTCACCTTCCCCGCCACCCCGCCGTTTAACTTTCATGATCAGTACAATGCCCTGCCTCAGAGTCACCAGTGACCACTCCCGACCGACATTCGCCGCTTCCTACCGTCTCGATCGGCTACGAGTGCACGCTCGACACGACCCCCAGGCCGAGCACCGCGTACTCGACTTTATCCTCGGGACAGCGACCAGACCGCCCGTCCTGGCTCACTCTACACCCGGACGCGTACTTTAACGCGCACTTCGCCCGTTCCTCGATATCAATATCGACTCCCCATTCCAGAACAAGCATCTACTCGCCCCCTTCATGGCTCATTCTACGTCGACCGCCTCAACCCGTCTCAATGAACATCCACGCGACGCTCACGTCTACATTTTCACCAGGTATGCCAGTGTATGCCATTCGATCGCTCAATGGCTCGAGTCTCATAGCTCACGCCAGGGTTCGCTCCCCACTCGGCGAGATATCACTGGAAAAGTCGGCGCACTGCGCAGTATCCTTCGCCGTGGTGCCTTGGCCTCTTCGTGATCATTCTTTCTCGTCTATCGCCCTCGAGAGCGAGAGCTAAGAGGGTGAGACGGGCGGCCGGAGATTTTCTTGCGCTATGGTGATATGCGTATGGAGCGTGGAGCAAGGGGGAAGGGGGATGAGGCTGGGATGCGTGCATACCTCGGTCGCTAGAGGATGTAGGATTGATTCAAGCGCTGGCTTTCTCGGTGACACATGGTAATTTGAAATTTTCTTCTAGTATGCTGATACATAACTTATTGCGTTCCACAGCGTCGTTCTGAATCTTGTCTGCTGCAAACACATCCGGCTTCAGACCTGGGCCGGCCTTGGTCTAGCGCGTGCGGCGATAGTATTATATGTAGGCATGTGGACGCCCAGGTCGTAGGCCCTCGGCGGCGGCGGGACACCCGCACCCGCACATCTCTCGCCCTACTCGCTCCGCCACGGCGCTGTCTATACGAGCACTGTATTTCCCGGTGCAGACGCATTGCAGAGCCTGCCATGTCACCGCCGGCAACTAGGTGTCCGTCACTTAGGCCTCCCTCCTACCCCGCCGCTATCTCCCGCTCTTCCTGGTCTTGAAGCTTGGAGAGAGATAGGTTGCCCGTTTGGAGGAAGTTACTAATACCTGTGCCGCGGGAGGACGATGAGCCTCGTGGACGGGCACAAGGACTCGTGAGCGGCTGCACCGGCTGTCCGACGACGGGGTACGGGGGTAAACGGAAGGCGCTCTGTATCATGATCTCACCCTCGCATCCCCGATATGTCGCGTTGTGCGTCTCACACGACGGTGCTGCCTTGGAGTGATCGTGCATAGGCTGAAAGCGGTGGAGACCTCGAGACTGAGGAGCGTGATGGTGCCGAGTATCGATTGACACGTCCGGCAGCCGCGTGTCAGATAGTGAGAACGACGGACACCGATGGAGGGGAGGGGGTTAGGTGGATCATCCAAAAGGGGTCCGCGTTTCTCTTCCTTCGTCTCTCCTTCTTGTCTCCCCCTCCAAGTACAAGGTCACGATACACGACGCGAAGTGGTGCGAGGAGAGGGACTCCCATGTGTTAGAGGAAGGAGATTGGAAGAGACGATGCGCACGGAAGGCTGTCCATACTACCAATTTTTGTGGACTGGAGAGCATGGGGACGGGATTGAGAGGATACGCTGCGGTCCGCTACCGCTTGTGCGTTCGTCCCTCGAGGTGCAAAGAACGCGTCGAGGCGGGCACGTCTTCGTCAGCTGCCGCTGCCAGTGGTGCCGCATCCTACAGACATCCCCCCGCTCTGCCGCTCCACGTACATCCCGCTCCGACCGCAGGGACGAGGATCTAGATCCGGCGAATCTAGCGCCAAGACGCGTGGGCATGCTGCATATGCATGCAGAGTCGGCGCTTCGTGCGGAGGATTTGTGCGGTCTCCCCCACTGACATGTCCTACCCTCTGCCGCCGGGTGTCTACTCTAGATATGTGCATACGCATTTCGCTTTCGCGCTATGCACTGTGCTGGGGCGATGGTGTGACTTCTGGGAAGGGAGATTGTGGTATCAGCTTGCTTGGGATTCAGAGCCTGGTCGTGGAGGAGGAAAGGGAGTACCCGCCGGGCATTTTGGAATCGCTCACGTACGTCGTACACCGGTGTCGTGCGATCCAAGTTCTTACGCTCCGTCGCGGCTGCAACTTCTTGCGAGCTTGGGCTTGAAGGAGCAAAGAGATCTTGTGCCCATGTGTGTGCGGCGGAAGACCGTTGACGTCCTTGTGCGCCTCTTGTGAACGCGACAGTTGTGAAGGGATGGGGAGGGTAGGGACGGCGGCTCGGGAAGGATACGCGCGGGATTGAGCTAGAATACCGCAACGACGTCGTGAAGGGCATGGCCTGTGCGACGGTAGTTTTGTCCGACTCGTTTGCTTTTTCTCTGTGTGGGCGGATACCTCACGCCCACCGGTAGACGTGCGATCCTCCCCCGCGGCCACAACTCTAGCATCTGCGTGCTTGTGGAGGGGAGAAGGGAGTGCTCGTCCTGGGTACATGTGTATGCGGCGGAAGGCCGCTGACGTTCTTGTGCGCCTGTCATTGTTAGGAACGCGGCGTACACTGGGCGATCTCTACACGGTCTCTTCGTTCCCGCCAAGGATCGCCTTCGGCGGCCATGCACACACCCGACCGCCGGGGGCGCGACTGTCGTGCCTCGTTGCAGGCTTGCAATTCTTTATTACGTGCGCCCATTGAGACATGGTAGTCGATGAGAGTCGATGATGTATCCTCAGAGTTTTAGATCTACTCGAGTCCTCTTTCCTTTACCGAGCTCCTTTTTCGACGGCTGCTCATGTGTTTTCTCGAATAATGCTTCCGCACCAATGACCATCCTCGAATTTACTCTGCGCCGCACGGGACGGGCCGCCTGATTGAGTTGCTGATGACATGGTTCTGACGAAAAAGAATGTCAAGTATCCGCACACCCGCGATTGCCGCGCTACCGGATGTCAAGTATAAGACGCTTTGTTCTCAAGCCCAAGTCTGCTTCTAACAATCCACCGCGACCGCCAGAATGCTGTCTCTCAGCCCCGGCGTCAAATTCCTCGCCCGGCTCCTCGTCAACGTCTTCAGCAAGCCCATCGCGTTCGGTGTCGGCGTGCATTACCTTTCCAGACGCTTCGACATCCAAATTCCGATATGGGCGACCGTCATAGTGGCAGCTGCGAGCTTGCCTCTGTATGTGACGTATCGGGTGGTGAAGCGGGATGCGAGGCAGCGCCGCGAGGCGGAGGCGATGGGTGCGCGGCTCGCGCCGCGGATTACTGGGATGGGGTTTGGGAATCTGGGGTGGATGAAGATAATGCTGCATAATCGGGTTCATGGGTATCCTGGTGCGTTTTGTTGGGATTTATGATATAATTCAATCGTTCAGTGTTGATGGAACGGTGTAGGTGATGGATTGAATGAGGCTATCGAGGAGTTGGGGCCGATTTTCAATATGCGGGTGTTGTGGATTGATTCGATTATGACGGTGCGTGAAGTGGACACGAAGCTTTGACCCATCCCTCAGTCGGTACTGCAGGTTTGCCCCGAGCATCTCAAGCTGATGCTCGCGACCGACTTCAACAATTTTGTCAAAGGTTTGCGGTTTTCGTGATGTCCGATCGTAGCTCATTATATTCGTTCCTCAGGCGAACGGTTTCAATTTGGGATGAACAGTGTTCTTGGAGTACGTGTCATTTTCTTTTCCTTCGGGAAGACTTTCTACTCATCTCATGCGTTCCAGAGTGGTGTCTTCAATTCCGACGGTGAATTTATTTGGGTACTATTATTTTGTCTCCTCATCGTCTTGCGCAGGCGATATGTGGAAATTCCACCGCGATATGACTCGGGTACGTGGTCTATTCTATCACAACCGCCTCTCTGACATGGCCTTTCGTGTAGCCCTTCTTCAGCCGCGACAAAATCAGTCACTTCGATATCTTCGATACTCACAGTGAACAAGTCATCGACGTATTGAAAGCTCGCACACGTAGCGGCTACTCTGTCGATTTCCAAGTGCGTTCATCAATCATCCACTCTCAGAAACAGTAAATTCTCATCATTGCCATGAAACCGATCTCGTAGGACCTCATCGCGCGCTTCACAATGGACTCCGCGACGGAATTCCTCTTCGGCACCTGCGTCGACAGCCTCAAAGCCAACATCCCCTACGCGCACAACGTCCCCTTCCCCCCACCGCAGTCGAGCTCCGCGCACGCCGAGTCCGCGAACTACTTCGTTAAGGCGTTCAACGACGCGATGCAGGTGATTGCGGAGCGCGAGTATGTGGGGGTGATATGGCCTTTGTGGGAGATGTGGGGCGATAAGTCGAGGAAGCCGATGGAGGTTGTGAGTAGGTTTTTGGATCCGATTATTGGGGCGGCGATTGAGAAGAGGAGGGTTGGGGAGAGGTTGGTAGGGGAGAAGGGCGTGGGGAAGGGGGAGGTTGAGGCGGAGACGTTGTTGGATGAGTTGTTGAATTCGACTTCGGGTGTGTGGTTGAGGTTTTGGACGCGTTTGATTTGTTTGCTGATTGAGTTGAATTGTAGACCCGAAGATTCTTAAAGATGAAACGTACGTCTTTCTACCTCGATTCTCGGTATCATTCTGATTAGACTGTAGGCTAAATATTTTGCTGGGTATAACGCCTTCCTCTCAATGCCATCGCTACTGACCTCGGTCATAATCAGCGGGAAGAGACACCACCATGCACATCCTCACCATGGTCGTTTACTTGTACGTCTGGCTCCCTTATCCCATCCATCTCATCTAACATCAGCTCAATCTCACCAGCCTCTCGATGTACCCCGACGTCTGCGCCCGTCTCAGGGAAGAAGTCCTCACCCATGTTGGGCCGACCGCACGGCCAACGTATGAGGGTATCAAGGACATGAAATATTTGAGAGCTGTGATCAATGGTGCGTCTTGTGTGCGTTGCTTTGATGAGTCTTCATTGCGGTGTAGAAACGTTGAGGCTGTATCCTTCCGTGTAAGTCGCTTGTTAACTCACACATTGCTATCGATATTGACGAAGGTTGGTAGGCCGTTCAACGTCAAGTGAGCTGGGCATTCTAAATTGGAACTCGGTTTTGCCGATTGATGATCTTTTTCAGAGAATGTATCAACACAACGACGTGGCCTTCTCCCGATCCGAATGACGAGCGACCGATTTACATCCCTGGTGGCGCAAAGTCAGCTTTCTTTCTTGCCATTCATAGCGCCGTTATTCTAACACGAGGGCACAGAGTACCTTGGGCGTCCATCCTGATGCATCGTCGGAAAGACCTCTGGGGCCCTGATGGTGAATAGTTGTTTGTCTTAAACTGACGTGGCGTTGAGGCGGGATTGCTTATAATGTTTGATTCTTTGTAGCGGAGGAATTCTCCCCTGATCGGTTCCTGGACGAACGAGTGAAGAAATACTTGCTTCCGAATCCGTTCCAGTTCTTGCCGTCAGTTTCTGTCCTTCTATCTCTTGATAACCGTTGAGACCGACTTGCGCTTGCGTGTAGATTCAACGCAGGCCCGAGAATCTGTTTAGGACAACAGGTGAATGGCGCGCTTTCAATTCGATAAGCATTACAGATGCTAATTCAATCTTTCAGTTCGCCTATAACGAAATGTCCTTCATGCTCATCCGCCTCCTCCAATCATTTGAATCATTCTCGATCGACGAGGATGCTTTCATGCCGGACGCACGTCCGCCAAAGGAGTGGGCGTCTGCGCCGGGGCGCAAGGGTATTGATAAGTTTAGGCCGAAGTTTCATTTGACGATGTATACTTCGGTGAGTCATGAGATTTAGGGTGAGTTCCCCGGCTGACTGCTTTCAGGACGGGATGTGGATCAAAGCTAAGGAGGCGGCATATTGAATGAATGTACGATGATCTTGTATAAGTAGCTATGTACGATATTGTGTGCTTGGTTAGTTAGTATGAGCCTGCTACCGCTTCTGCACTCTCCATGATCGCTGTACCGGAAGAACTGTACATAAATGTGAGCACAACGTTACCTGTCGATTGAAAGCAACCTACGTTCCGATCCTCTCTGCTCCAGAAACGAACATCTCGACGCATTTCTCGAAACTCCTGATACCGGCGGACGCCTTGACTTTCACATCTGGCTTGTAGGCTACAGATTTCCGCATCAGGAGAACGTCCGCTGCTGTTGCACCACCACCGGAGAAGCCGGTGCAGGTCTTCACGAAGGCGGCGCCTGCCTCTGCCGCTATGAATGATGCGGCGATCTTCTCCTCGTCTGTGAGGAAGACGGTTTCCAAGATGACTTTCACTGGGGTCCCGGCGGCGGAGACAACGGCTTGGATATCGGAGAAGACAAGCTCGTAGTTACCGGCTTTGAGAGCGCCGATGTTGACCACCATGTCGATCTCATGAGCGCCATTTTGGACCGCGTCCTTGGCCTCACTAGAGTTGGGTTGTCAGTTGAGTTGATCGGTGTTGGCGAAGAAACAGTACTGACAAGGCCTTGGCAGCGGAGGTACCAGCGCCGAGAGGAAACCCGATAACGGCGCATGTCGACACACCACTACCTTGAAGACGACGAGAAACTTGTCGCACGTTGGCGCCGTTGACGCAGCATGACTGGGATAGACAGGTGTTTGAGCTCGACAATGATTATATAGCTGCGATGACTGTTTTACTTTGAATTTATATCGGATTGCTTGATCACAGAGGAGATCGATTTGCGCGGCGGTGGCATCGGGTTTCAGTAGTGTGTGGTCAATCGCGAGCGCGAAAGTTGGGTCGGTTGGTGCGGCGATCGATGAAAATTGGCTGGTGGGAACGACGAGAGATGCGTCGGCGAGTACTTCTGCTACCTTGGCATAAACGAGGGTTATCCAGCGATCATTTGAAAGGCTCATAATTTTTCCTCAGAGTCCTGCCAGGCGTGAGTGATGGCTCCGGGGAAGGTGCGGGTTGCTTTCTCACGGTGCGTTCCGGAAAAGGAAATTTGCGTGCTGGCATGCCCTGCCCTTCCGCGCCTTGCTAACGACGTCCTCACCTTCTCTAGCGCGCCCTCCATCCAACCGGCACGCGCCGCTGCTCGACGCACCTACCGCCCCCATTTCGCCTTCGGGACGCCCACCGTGTCGATGAGAAGGAGGGAGAGGGAATCGCGGAAGATGGGCGTTGGTGCCCTTAGAGGTTCTCAGGTGCGTCGTGCCGTACTTTCTCGCTGTGTACTCACTAACTCTCTCTTTCTCTCACTCACTCACTCTCTCAGCCAGCTTCCCCGTCGACTCTGCCTTGCATCCGCCCACCACGTCGCCCCCGGCAACTACGTGTCCCGCCTCCCGCCTCCCCCGTCTTCACCTACGCCTTCCCCCCCACCATGTCGTTTCAATACCTTGCCCCACCTTTCCACGACATCCCATCTCCTCCCGTCGTCACCCATCCCGACCCGCGCCAACTACAGTTACGAAACCATGCCTAGCGCATTCTCGACACCCACGCCGACCATCGCTTACCGCTTGACTTTTTCCCACCAACTGCGCGCTCGCCGCATCTTCCAGACATCGCCAGCACCCTCACCTCGAGCACAAGGCCATCGCCACTCACCCCCCGCCCTCCCGACGCCGGTCCCAAGTCCCCGACTGCGCTATCTCGACGCGGCGCAAGGTCAGATTCTACGCTCAGACCGTGAATGTCAAGGCTTACCTGTTTTCAATCTAGATCCCGCCGACCTTTCCACTCCCGCCCTCGATCACACCGCTTCCCCGCGCCTTTCTCACCCGCCACAGAGCTGACTCCACGCTCGCCATATCAGCTTCGACGCCGACACTATCCCGCGCGCGCCAATACCGCCGCATGCCCACCCGCGCCCTACTCCCGCCTTCCCCATTTGACACACAGACCCGCCACTACGCTCCCCAGACGCAACGACGCCCGGCGGCGAAGCGCCGATTGCACTGAAATTGCAGATTCACGTAAGTTCTTCCGCGCTACGAACGAAATAAGACGAGACATCTCACATTCAGTTTGCTCCGCAGACGGCGACGCGCGAACACCGTCGATTCGGTCGCGCGGGCGGCGGGGAAAGGCTGATGCGCGTTCATGGGCGAAGGCATCGTATTGACGTCGACGAAGAACTGCACGATTTTGTTGCATTGAGACTTGGAGTCCGTGATTCAAATAGCCACGCACCTTTGTATTTTCCGTAGTTTGAATGAATCTTGTTTTCTTCTCTTTGCTTGATGAATATCTCGTGAGCAAGAACGAAACGAAGACGGGGGGAATGAATTGTGCTTACCATGACGGGGAAACCCCAATGATGAAAGCGTGCGCTGAGCTGGGTTGTCGGCGCAAGGAAAGGAAGAAAATGAATTGAGTGGATTTTGATTACTCACTTCTAACTGAAGCTGGAAATCCCGAGGCCGCGAGCTTGAAAGAGGTGAGTGCGCTGAGTTGCGTGTCAGTGCAAGTAAGCAACGAGGAAACTGAAGGGAATACAAAACTTACCTTGTCGACGAACCCTCGCACGAATCAACTCGCCTGAGACAAAACCACGACTTGCCGCTTGAAATACTCGAAACCTAGAATACGAACGAACGAGGGAAAACGAATCGATTGATTGATTTGAATAGAATTGAAGCAAAATGTAAAGCAAACAACAGTTGTTGACTCACCTACTACCGACCGTTGACGGCCTTTGCAAATTGCCCACACGGCTGGGATTCGAATGAACGAACGAAGAGCCTACATGGAGAAGAGAGACATGGTGAGTCGAGGTCAGGATTCGGAACTGAAACGCAACAAACCTATTCCTCGTCCAAGTCAAGTAAAGCAAAGAACAAGACGAGTCGACGGCAATCATGCTTCAAGTTGCTAGTATTCTGATATACCGCAGTTTAGTTTGAATGTAATGAACGAATCTCACCTCAGTGTAAGTTGATACTTATTTCAACTCGACTCGCGCATGTATGAGAGAAGTCTTGAAGCTGTCGAAGAAAAGAAAGGTAGGTCAGTTGAGGGTCGGTTCGAGTTCAATTCAAGATGCACATACCTTGAAAGCATGCTGCGCACGCGCGCGTGCAAAGCTCTTCAAGCAGAAACGAAGCCTCAATTCAAACGAGCATAGTTTCTGCGTCTTGGGATAGCAAAATGGAGTCAACATTCATTCGTTTTTAAGGCAAAGAAAGCCTGGGCGTACCCGTGCAACCGTCATCTCTTCAAACTGCAAGTTAAGCAGGATTCCGTCTAATAAGAAGCAGGTCAGGTGAATTTGAGTCAAAGGAATAAAAATAAGGCTCACCTCGTGCGACTCCACCGATCGAATAACATAGAATCTAATCGAGGGCGCGCGAATTGAAATAGTCGAGTTTGAAGAAAAGGAGTGGATCGAAATAGGCTCACCAGATGATATTGACCCCGGCGCGACTACAAACTAAAACCACTTACGCGTGCGGCTCTTCAGCCAAGAATCAAGTCCCGAGTTAAACGGGCATAGTTTCGCGTCTGGGATAACAAATTCAAAGTCAGCAGTCAATCGTTTTAAAGGGGATGAAATAAGCGGACATACGGGCATGGTTTCGGTGCCCGAGTCGAGTCCGGATCGGCTGGAACGAAGCTGCAAGGAACGATACGGTAAGTAGATGAATAAATCAATGGTTGAAAAAGAAGAAATGGGGACGTACATTCTATAACAAGTCACGCAGTATCGTGCCTCACAATTACCTGAGGGCTGCTGCACTTCGATCGCGGTCCTACCAAAACCTTGGAGTCAGTGTCAAGATGAATCAGTCAGGCAAACCTGAACCCAAACGCACCGAAGATCAAAGACAAGCTCTATGCCCGAGGCTTCGAAGATATCTGCGAATTCGAGTCAGATAGGTAAAGGGACGTGTATAAAGACATTTAAAGATATGTACCAACGCAGAATAGACTTGAAATGGACGGATTGAATCTGAAAAGAAAAGTCAGCATGATATTGAATTAGGTCAGTAGAACGGGTAAGTGAACTGACGGGGTAGAACTACGAAAGACAACGTGAAGAGAGATCTAACTGATAATGATGCTAGATTGAAGAACCTATCAGTATTGAATCGAACTCGTCAAAAGTAACAACTTACCAATGCATGAATTAGGCCGTCGAACAAAATCAGTCCAAGATTGAAATGGAAAGCGAGGAACAGATAGATGTGAGGAAGAAATCGAAGACGACAGGCTATTCAAAGTAATCGTTGAGTTCAATTGCAGGTTCAGATTGAACTCACAAGGGACGAGTGACCGAAGAGAGACGAGAAAGATTCAAGTCCATATATTGAAACCTGAATTTAAACCGAAAGTGAGTTCGAATTGAAAGGCATGAGAGAAATAAGAGAGAATACCAATGCAATACGAGTCAAGTGTAACTACAAAAAACCAACTCGTCGTGAGTACGGTGATCAAGTCAAAGTACTCACAAGGGATTTGAAGCGCAACAACCTAAGAGCCAATAGAAGAATCGAATGAGGCCATGAGTAGGATAGGAAGGATAACAAAATTGAATAGAGGACTCACAATGGTTGAGTGGCTGAACGGCGTCGAGAAGATTCAATCAAGTCAAGACAGTGACATCTGAATGTAAAGTCAGTTCGAATCGACACACATAGGGAAAAGAAATGGAAAGGGCATACTATTGAAGCAAACTGGAATTTATTGAAGGGTCAAGTACGACTGTAAGAAAAGAAACTCGTTGTCAGCAAGGTTAGTGAGCCAGTGAAAGCACTCACAAGGGATTTGAAGTAAATGGGCAGATTGTCAATAGAAAAGTTGGATGAGACGATAGAACAGAAGAGGGAGAGGTAAGAAGTGGGTACAACGAAAGAGAAGTCACGACTTGATAGTCAACGAAGAAGTGAATTTCGAACGAAAGCCGAATAAGTCCGAAGCAGCGGTTGAAGCGCAAAAGCGTCGTACTGAAGGAATTGAAAGGGAAAGGAAAGGTAGTATAGTCGAATTGAGGTAGACTTGCGAGTCGTTGTCGAAGATAAACAAAGCAAGAGTGGATATGAGGGAGAGAGGGAAGTGGGTGGTGCGGTGAACACTGCAGATCAAGAAAACTCGCCGAGTCTTTATAGACGAGAGGCGGCCCGCTGTCGCCAAATTCTGCTTGCGTAGTCTACGGGATCGACAGGCCTGTCTGAGACGCGCTCATGGCCGTGCTATTCAGTCGCATGGGCGGCGGAGACACGGAATATGCTAGAAGTCGAAAATATTCGTAAGTCAGCAACAAGCTCCACGGAAAGTACACACACGTCAAGCAAGATCCGCGTAACTAATGATGTGACATCCAGGGTCGTCACACGAGGAGAGATGGGGGAAGGCCTTCAGGAAAGCGGAGGGTTGGGAATAGGGGTGAACCGTCGAGTTGGACGTAGGGACGGCGCCGCAAGTTAGAAAACCGCAGGAGCTGTCGAGTTGCTCTCAGAAAACAATGTTTGGACTGCCAAGAGAGGGACATATCAGCTTCACACGGCCGTACAAGCGAAGATTGTTGCGACACACCGGAAATACATCCAGTCTCAACTCCGCTCCAATGGCTCCGATCGCTCCAGAGCACTCTCCGACGTCGCGGGTATCCGTTTGCTACCGGCTCCGCAAGTTTTGAGTCATGCTGCCCAGGTAGAGCCCGTCCACACGGCGATTTTTGAAAATGCGACCAAGTGCTCGTTTGCTGTGTTGGCGGCGTTCCTGAGAGAAGGAAAGGGCAGAGATAGAGAGTCTAGGAGTAGTAGAGTGTAGTAAAGCAGATTTGAGTCGCAATCGCAGCGGAACCCAGCGCCCGCAGCCGTCGATGGTGGTGGTAAAAGCCAATGTTCGGAATTTCCTGTTTGAGCGAAGATATGATTGATCTGATCGGATTGGGCGTCGGCCGACAGTGCCACGTCTTTCTCTTTCCCTCATCTAATCTTTTTGAAGGCTCTTTGCCCACGACCAGCCCGCCAGCGCGAAGGGGTCAACATATCGGCATGGCGCGCTCACGCGTCTGGACGGCAAATCTTGTGGAAACCGGCGTATCTAATTCCATGGGTCTATTTCTCCGATTTTGAGCTGGCTCGGGCATGGCGGGGGCTTCTCTGGGCCACCACTCACTTCGGCTGTCTGCCTTACGAAAACTCAATGCTTCGGCGAAGTGATAACAAACTTGTTGATTCAGACTCTTGAGCTCTGGCGGTCTTTTACTCTGTGCTTTGGCTGAAGAGCGCTTGTTCTGTGTGCTCAAAATCTCGTACGCAGGAATAACCTGTTTCTTCGGAGGTTCAGGTCAAAATGCCTGATTTGCTTTCTCAGTTGTCTGAATTCACCACCGCGAATCACTTTTTGTTACGCACTAGTCATCAAACATTCTGAAACCTTGTTACGGCGAGGTATGTACCGGTGTGAAATTATTTACATCGCCATTATGCCCTGTACTCAACGAATCTGTCTTTCGCACTAGTTCTACTTAGTCTGGCCCAACGCAAGGATGTGAGAATCTCAACTGTGAGTTATCGTAGCGCCAGCGTTGAAGAAGATGAAAAGATTTACAGGGCGGCGCCCGACGCGCATTATTCACATCGGAAATATCAACTCCGAAGCTTGATTCATTCAAAACCAATTTCGCTGGTATTTGTTGGCACGGAGAAGCACCGCCGACGCCGATCTAACGATTCAGACCCCAACAGAACCAAAGTAAACACTTGGTTTCTTTCCACCACCACCGATTTTCGCCCCCAAAAATCCTCTTCCTCTTCCTTCGCCCTCTAATTTCCCACTCGAGGACCCTGTGTCTCATGCGTTGACTATACGTATCCACGTCTCGCGAGCGGCACTTGAGGTAGGTTCACTCTGACTCTATTTTCCTCTCTTCTGAAGCCATTTTTTCAGAGGTTTTGGCTGCCGGCAGGCAAAATCCCGCCCCCGACGAATAAAGCAGCGAATTTTGCCGCCTCATTCCTGAGCGTTCATTGTTTTTGCCCTCGCCGCCGCGCCGCGCAGCGGCGCTATTGCGTTGACACGACGTATCGCCGTCCCGTGAGCGGGACTTTGAGCAAGTCGATGTCTTCTCACTTTTTGACTTCTTTGACGCGTTTTTTTCACCAGACTTTGGCTGCCGGCAGGCTAACCCCGCTCCCGACGCATAAAACAGCGTATTACATCCCTGTTTTGGCCGTTGTCGCCGGCGCGCCGCTACGCGGCGCGCATCGCTTTGAGTATATAGATTTGCTTCCCGCGAACGGGACTTCAGGTCAGTGTTTCCCTTCGCTCACTTTTTCGTTTCTAAGGCTTTTTTGTACAGAACTTCTAGCCGCTGGCAGGCTAACGCCGCCCCCGAAGCGTAGACCAGCAAGGTTCCCTTCTGCTTTGGAAGACCTTTGTCGTCGTTGGTAGCGCACGGCGCCGCGTAGCGGCGCTATTGCGTTGACTATACGTTTCGCCGCCCGGCGAGCGGCGCTATTGCCTTGACTATACGTTTCGCCGTCCGGCGAGCGGCTTTTCTCGTAAGCTTCATGTTCCTTCCCTTCACATTCTCTTCGTCTCACGATTCATTGTCAGAATTTTGTAATGTACGGCAAATTTTTTTCTTGACATCGGTTAGGTTGAATGAGGTCAGCTTCCGACTCTCTTCCATCCCATCCACCTGCCGCGCGCTTCGATGACTATACACATCAGCGTCCGCCGAACGACATCTGAAGCCTCTCCCCTTCGTTTCTTCTATCTCCTGGCTAATTTCCCTCTCCAGATTCAAAATTTTCCGCTGCGCGGCCCTCCTCATCACCGCCAATCCAACCTACATTCAAAATTCGATCTTTGGCGTTCCCGCGAGCGATCTCTCGTGACTGTGAGCGATTTCTCGCGACTGTATTCAAGTCAGTATTCAGTCTTAATCTTCGCGTTTTCTGACTGGTTTCAGACCTTCAGAACTCAATTTTCTCCGCTGCGCGGCTGTTTCCACCGACGTCGAGCCCAGCGATCAAAATTCGATTTTTGGCGTTCCCGCGAGCGAAGTTTTGAGCTCCACAGATTCAGGTGTGTGTTTAGACAGTTTTGAATGCAATCTCGAGCTGATTATCAGCCTCAGACTTTTCTCTTCCCGCTGCGCGCGGCACTTCACGAATACCATCAACACCAAGCCCTAAAATCAAAAATTGAGATTTCGCGGTCCCGCGAGCGGGGGTTTGAGCTCCTTGGTGTTCAGGTGCGTGGATCTGCTGCTGTCAGAGTCGTTTTTGAGCTGAAATGAGTCCTAAATTTTCGTTTCCTCCGCTGCGCGACGCTCATCTTCGGCTGTTTCCTCGTTGACAGCCAACTTCGGAAATTTGAGATTTTGCGTCCCCGCCAGCGGAGCTTGGAGTTTCAGGGTATTCAGGTGTGTGTGTCAATGGATTTCTTGCCCGAAATTTGCTAATTTGTTTTTCTCTTCCGCTGCGCGACCCACAATCTGAAGTCACCAACTACTGTACTGCGCGCAAATCAGCAAGTGGTGCATATAGCTTGATTTTTCCTTCCGCTGCGCGGCGCCATCGATGCCTTCAAGATTCAAACCTGGCTTCAATTTGGTGAGTTTCTCTCACTCTGTCCTTATATTTATCGCGAACTCTAACGGCTCAAAGGACTCTGGATCTCAGATTCCACATCTTCGTATTTGCCCGAGGTGAGCATGGACTTCAAATTTTCACCACGTACACAATGCAGGGTCAGTAGTCAGTATATCTAGATCTGTACAAAGTAGATCTGCGCCGTAGATTAGTTCTCCCGATCTCCCCTCTAAACGGAGCGGGAAACGGGCTTCTTGTGGGTCTGAAAATCAAAAATTTCACCCCGGGCATATCAACCAAACAGCACCAACCTCTTGTGAGGTCCGTGCGCGCACAGAAACACATAAATTGCGAGGTCCAACCGCCGCGACCTTGTGTCGTGGCCGCGAGCTTCTGTCGGGGCAAGAGCGCGGGGTCCTAATGCAAAAATTCAACCACAAATTCAACCGTGGGATTCACCAAATAAGGAAATTTCAACTTACGAGACGTCGCAACAAACCACTATGATCCGACGGAATTCCTCTTCGGCACCTGCGTCGACAGCCTCAAAGCCAACATCCCCTACGCGCACAACGTGCCCTTCCCCCCACCGCAGTCGAGCTCCGCGCACGCCGAGTCCGCGAACCACTTCGTCAAGGCGTTCAACGACGCGATGCAGGTGATCGCGGAGCGCGAGTATGTGGGCGTGATATGGCCGTTGTGGGAGATGTGGGGCGATAAGTCGAGGAAGCCGATGGAGGTTGTGAGTAGGTTTTTGGATCCGATTATTAGGGCGGCGATTGAGAAGAGGAGGGTTGCGGAGAGGTTGGTGGGGGAGAAGGGCGTGGGGAAGGGGGAGGTTGAGGCGGAGACGTTGTTGGATGAGTTGTTGAATTCGACTTCGGGTGTGTGACTGAAATTTGGACGCGTTTGATTTGATTTGTTCATTGGAGTGTAGACCCGAAGATTCTTAAAGATGAAACGTACGTCTCTTGAATTTGATTCTCGGTATCATTCTGACTAGAGTGTAGGCTGAATATTTTGCTGGGTATAATTCCTTCCTCTCAATGCAATCGCTACTGACTCAAGTTATCTACAGCGGGAAGAGACACCACCATGCACATCCTCACCATGGTCGTGTACTTGTACGTCTGGCGCCCTCATCTCATCCATCTCATCCTAAGGCTAACTCAATCATCAGCCTCTCGATGTACCCCGATGTCTGCGCCCGTCTCAGAGAAGAAGTTCTTACTCATGTTGGGCCGACCGCACGGCCAACGTACGAGGGTATCAAGGATATGAAGTATCTGAGAGCTGTGATCAATGGTGCGTCTTGTGTACATTGCTTTGATGGATCTTGAATGCGGTGTAGAAACGTTGAGGTTGTATCCTTCCGTGTAAGTCACTTGTTGACTCGTTGTGATCGATATTAACGAAGGTGGTATTGCAGCCCGTTTAACGTCAAGTGAGCAAAGCATTCCATACTGGAATTCGCTTCACTGACTGAATGCTGATCTTGTTCAGAGAATGTATCAACACAACGACGTGGCCTTCTCCCGACCCGAATGACGAGCGACCGATCTACATCCCTGGTGGCGCAAAGTCAGCTTCCTTTCTTTCCACCCATAGCGTAGT
This sequence comes from Favolaschia claudopus, assembly GCA_037176885.1. NCBI lineage: Eukaryota > Fungi > Basidiomycota > Agaricomycetes > Agaricales > Mycenaceae > Favolaschia > Favolaschia claudopus. The sequence continues at coordinate 505,369 of JAWWNJ010000034.1, read as the reverse complement.
TATTCTAACATGAGGGCACAGAGTACCTTGGGCGTCCATCCTGATGCATCGGCGGAAAGACCTCTGGGGACCTGATGGTGTGTAGTGGTTTGTCTGAATGAGGCTGGATTGCTGATAATGTTTGGTTTTTTGTAGCGGAGGAATTCTCTCCTGATCGATTCTTGGATGAACGAGTGAAGAAATACTTGCTTCCGAATCCGTTCCAGTTTTTGCCGTCAGTTTCTGTCCCTCTTTCTCTTGATAACCGTCGAGGCTTAATTGCGCTTGTATGTAGATTCAACGCAGGTCCGAGAATCTGTTTGGGACAACAGGTGACCATCTCAATGTCGAAACTGACAAGTCGCATTTCTCATACTCGTGATTTACTCATTAGTTCGCCTACAACGAAATGTCCTTCATGCTCATCCGCCTCCTCCAATCCTTTGAATCATTCTCGATCGACGAGGATGCCTTCATGCCTGACGCGCGTCCGCCGAAGGAGTGGGCGTCCGCGCCTGGGCGCAAGGGTATTGATAAGTTTAGGCCGAGGTTTCATTTGACGATGTATACTTCGGTGAGTGCTGAGATTTAGGGCGAGTTCCCCGGCTGATTGCTTTTAGGACGGGATGTGGATCAAGGCCAAGGAGGCGACGTATTGAATGAATGTACGATGATCTTGTATAAGTAGCTATGTACGATATTGTGCTTGTTTAGTTAGTATGAGCCTGCTACCGCTTCCGCGCTCTCCATGATCGCTGTACCGGAAGAACTATCCAGAAATGTGAGCACATCTTCACCCGTAGAATGAAAGCAACCTACGTTCCGATTCTCTCTGCTCCAGAAACGAACATCTCCACGCATTTCTCGAAACTCCTGATACCTGCGGACGCCTTGACTTTCACATCTGGCTTGTAGGCTACAGATTTCCGCATGAGGAGAACGTCGGCTGCAGTTGCACCACCACCGGAAAAGCCGGTGCAGGTCTTGACGAAGGCGGCACCTGCCTCTGCCGCTATGAAGGATGCGGCGATCTTCTCCTCGTCTGTGAGGAAGACGGTTTCCAAGATGACTTTCACTGGGGTCCCGGCGGCGGAGACGATGGCTTGGATATCGGAGAAGACAAGCTCGTAGTTACCCGCTTTGAGAGCGCCGATGTTGACCACCATGTCGATCTCGTGGGCGCCATTTTGGACCGCGTCCTTGGCCTCACTAGAGTTGGATCGTCAGTTGAGGTGATGGGTGTTGGCGAAGAAACAGCACCGACAAGGCCTTGGCAGCGGAGGTACCAGCGCCGAGAGGAAACCCGATAACGGCGCATGTCAACACACCACTACCTTGAAGACGACGAGAAACTTGTTGCACGTTAGCGCCGTTGACGCAGCATGACTGGTATAGACAGATGTTTGAGCTCGACGTTATGTAGTTGTGATGACTGTTATACTTTGAATTTATATCGGATTGCTTGATCACAGAGGAGATCGATTTGCGCGGCGGTTGCGTCGGGTTTCAAGAGCGTGTGGTCAATCGCGAGCGCGAAAGTTGGGTCGGTTGGTGCGGCGATCGATGAAAATTCGGTGGTGGGAACGACAAGAGATGTGTCCGCGAGTACCTCCGCTACCTTGGCATAAACGAGGGTAATCCAGCGATCATTTGAAAGGCTCATAATTTTTCCTTCAGAGTCCTAGCAAGCGTGAGTGATGGTTCTGGGGATGGTGTGGGTTGCTGTCTCACGCGTTCCAGGAAAGGAAATCGTGGCTATGGATCACGTGGGTAGGCTGGTTACGAGCCTAGTCGGGTAACTGGTCACCCGTCCCGGTGATCTCAGATCAATGATGTATTGATGTCATCTGCTTACTGATTCTCGATTTTTCTCCACACTTCCACAACCTCTGTTGAGATATAAGGCTCACAAGTAATTCGGGCTATTTTTTGGTCACTTTCGGCTATGTCTGGTCTTCGTTTCAGCAGAAGCTTTCCATCCATTCCAACGCGTGGCGGTATTCTTCTTGGCCGGGCGCGGCCGACCTCGAAAATTTTACAGCTCGGAGTCGCGTCAGTTTCTCGTCCAAACCTGCTTCCCGGATCGAAGCGTTTCTATTCACAACCGCCCCCACCCGGTAACTCTCCGTTCTCGTTCAAATTCGGGCCACAGCATGGCAAAGGCGAGGCTCTCAAAGAATATGTAGGTAAAATCGAGTTAGTTAACTGATCTTTCCTGACCGCACAATGTAGAGTGTCGACTTGACCGAAATGGCTCGCAATGGGAAACTCGATCCTACCATTGGGAGAGATGAGGGTGAGCTGGTTTTCGTATTCAAGCGCAGGTATATACTCACTCCAATTCAATAGAAATTCGACGAACAATACAAAGTGCGCTCAATGTTCGAGACATGGTATTCAGCTACTGACATTATTCCAGTTCTGTCTCGTCGGACGAAATCTAACCCAGTCGTATGTCACGAACTATTTCTCTGAGCACTAAATGACTCTCAACGAACAGCTGATTGGTCCTCCTGGTGTCGGGAAAACCGCTATTCTCGAAGGCCTAGCTAGCAGAATCGTGGATAAAGAGGTACCAGAGGTCAGTATATACCTTACCTCCCATCCATAACCTTCTCACAGAGCCTCTCTGCAGTCGCTGCAAAACAAACGCGTCCTCGCAATCGACCTGGCAGGCATCATGGCGGGTTCGGGCATCCGCGGCCAATTCGAAGAAAAATTCCGCAGCCTTATTCAGGATATCGAGGCAGAGGCCGGAAACGTCATCTGCTTCATCGACGAAGTCCGTGCGTAGTCACTCAACCTCTTCGCGCTAACCTTCCCCTATCTAACTTGCTTCCAGACACACTCTTCAACCTAGGCAAAACCGAAGGCAGCATCGATGGCGGGCAGATGATCAAGCCTGCATTAGCACGAGGGCTGCAGCTCGTCGGCGCTACCACGCGTGAGTCCCGTTTCTTTCTCATACCGAATTCAATCTCTAACCTCGAACCCAGCGGACGAATACCGCAAAACAATCGGCAAAGACGCCGCCCTCGAACGCCGCTTCCAACCCGTCCAAATCGAAGAACCCACCGTCGAATCGACCATCTCCATCCTCCGTGGTCTGAAGCCCCGCTACGAAGTGCACCACGGGGTAGAGATTTCCGACGCCAGCCTCGTCACCGCGGCGGTCTACAGCGCGCGGTACATCTCTGACCGATTCCTGCCGGACAAGGCGATCGACCTGGTGGACGAGGCGGCGTCGTCGTTGCGGCTGGCGCAGGAGTCGAAGCCGGATGAGTTGGAGAGGCTTGATCGGGCGGTTATGACCTTGCAGATCGAGCTGGAGAGTTTGAAGAAGGAGGCGGATACATTTAGCGTGGAGCGGAGGAAGGCTGTGGAGGGGGAGATTAAGCGGAAGCGCGGAGAGGCGGCGAAGATGCTGGAGTTGTGGCAGACGGGTGCGTTTTTCGTTTCATATCTTTTCGTGATCATTGACTAACGACAATGCAGAGCGCGCCCGACTCACACGCACCAAGGAGCTCAAGCAACAGCTCGAGGAAGCAAAACACCAGTTGGACGTCGCACAGCGAGAAGGCGACTTCGAGAAAGCCAGTCGCTTGCGGTTTTCGACGATTCCGGATCTGGTCAAGCAGCTCCCCGACTCCTCATCCGCATCCACCGATGGTGTAGATGAGGAATCCCCACTCTCGATGCTGCACGAACGCGTGACGTCGGATGACATCGCCCGAGTCGTAGCACGCGCTACGGGGATTCCGGTGCAGAATCTGTTAAAGGGGGAGAGAGAGAAGCTCGTGCATGTACGTATATACGTTTTGCTGCGCTTTCTACTGAGATGTCTCTCTATTTATGCTACTATGAATCATTATCTCCCAGATGGAAGACGTTCTGCGTCGTCGTGTCGTAGGACAAGAGCATGCTGTCACTGCGGTGAGCGATGCGGTCCGCATCTCTCGTGCGGGGCTGCAAGCGCCCAATCGGCCTGTGGCGTCGTTCCTCCTGTTAGGGCCTACTGGCGTTGGCAAGGTGCGTTCGTCCCTAAATGCTCACTTGCATAGTGCTCAGGCTCACGGGTACTGTAGACGGAATTGTGCAAGACTTTGGCTGGGTTCCTCTTCAACGATGAGCATCGGGGATTGTGAGTGCTATCCGTGCTGTCGATATCTAGTTGTCTCCCAATAGTATTGACACATCATATCAGAATTAACATTAACATGTCCGAGGTGGGCTGCGACTCGCGTTTTCTTCGTTTTCTACTGAAATAATATGCTCCCCATTAGTTCCACGACCGACACACGATTTCGAGGCTAATTGGCGCGGCGCCGGGATATGTTGGCTTTGAAGAGGGCGGTCAGTTGACGGAGGCTGTTCGTCGTAAGCCCTATGGTGAGTGATTTCGTGAAGTTGTGTTCAATAAAGAGGAGTCTGAATCCAGATGTTTAGCTGTGATATTGTTGGATGAATTGGAGAAAGCGCATAAGGTACGTAACGGATTCTCTGTTCATGGTGGATATTGACTCACTTTCTGCCCGCAGGACGTTGCTATGATCCTACTCCAGATTCTCGATGAGGGTAGCGTTACGGACAGTCAAGGCCGAAAGGTGGACTTCAAGAATACTATCATCTGTCTGACGAGCAATCTCGGTACGTTTTTTCTGTCTCTTTCTGCTCTTTCGCCACGAACCGATCAACCCAATGCTCAATCAAACCAACAGGGAGCAACATCCTCGCTCATCCAACAGCCTGTACCGAAGACGGTGTCGTCACTCCCGAAGCACGACAACAAGTCCTCGACCTCACAGCGGAGTATTTCCCGCCCGAGCTCCTCAACCGGCTCGACACCATGCTCGTCTTCAATAAACTCTCGCGTCAATCCATCTTGCAGGTCGTGGATCTGCGGCTGCAGGACGTCGCATCTCGGTTGAAGGACCGGAGGATCACGCTGGATGTAGATGAAGCGGCAAGGAATTGGCTTGCACAGCACGGGTATTCGGATGTGTATGGTGCGCGGGCGGTTGCGAGGGTGGTGAGGACGGATGTCCTGTTCCCGTTAGCGCAGAAGATGTTGAGGGGGACGATAAGGTGTGCTCATTCTTTGCTTGTTGGTTCTATTTTTTCGGGGCTTGACGAAAATCCGATGCTCTTGTAGAGAGGGGGATACGGTTGAGATTCGGGTTGGCGAAGACACGAAGGCGTTGGTGATACGGGAGAATCATTCTCCGGATCCTGAGGCTGCTGGGTCGGCGGCGAATGCGAAACGGACGTTGGAAGAAGTGGAGGATGAAGAAGAAAATTAATCTGTGGTATTTATTTATATAGAGTATGACCGAATAATCTATCCCTACCTACTTACATCGCGAGGGCCTCAGTATTCACAGGTTCATTGCCTTCCTTCCGTCCTCACTTTGCTGTCGGGTTATCAGTTTTACGGTGTGCATCAAGCGGTTGCTCTCGAATCCGAATGTTCGCGGAAACTATTATGTAGTCGCTTCCTCTCCTATTATCCGCGTGGTCGGGTCAAGCTCTGCTTACAGATCACTGAGTACGGGTACTGGGGCTCTTTAAACATGCGTGGGAGGAGATGTTCGAAACTATGGTGGTACGTGTTCCTCTTATAAATTACGCAGATTTATGGGCCTTCGGTTGACTTTCTCAAATCTAGTATCTGCAGCCCATGGACGTCATTCAAGGCGAGGATGCGGTGGTTTGGCATGTGTGTCAATTCAAGTTGACTTGACTGACAGCAAAATACTTACAAAATTATTACCACAGCTCAAATCCGATGGGATGATGAAAAACGGAAAGAAGTATAACAACGAATATATGATCACGCTCCGTTTCTCGGGGGAGAAGATTGTGTACATGAAGGAGTTCGTCGATACGAAATATGTAGTTGACTTGTTTGCGGCATAAACAAACGCTCGTACTTCAATTGGCGTGTACTGTACCAGGCGTCCATTCCATGGCATAAGTAGGTTTCGATATCATCTCCGAATCAATATACAAGCGAGGACCGGCGAACCGTCAAGCTCGAAGCTTGAGGTCGAATTTATTTAATTTTGAAGAGAGTTCGTATCAATGCAATCAGTGGCAATCTGATTCAGTGCCACTGACACGTCATGTGCAAACATTAGGGTCGTTCACGATAGCCTTTTTGCGCTCCTTTTTGCTTCCTTTTTGTTCTCCTTTTTCGTGGTTTTTTGGATTCTGTTCGTTTTTCTTCGGGTTTTTTTTCCCTTTTTCATTTAGAATGTCAAAAAGGGTGTATTGCAAAAAGAACTGGAGTGAAATGGTCAGTTTTAGCCAAAACAGTAGAAAAAATGGTGTGAAAAAGGGAGTCGAAAAAGGCTATCGTGAACGCTCCGTCCGGAACGTACTTTTTCGCTCCCTTTTTCATCTCTCTTTTGCTCCTTTTCTATATTCCTTCAACTCCTTACCCAAACCAAGTTGACTTTTCCATTAAGAGGTACAAAAAGGTTGACTTGACAAAAACAACCAAGTTCTACGGAGGTTTTTTGCCAAAACTGCGAAATGGGCAAAAAGGAAGAGAAAAAGGAGAACAAAAAGGAAGTAAAAAGGGAGCCAAAAAGGCTACCGTGAATGACCCTATTGCTTGTTCTCTACTTTCATGACCCACGTCGGCGGCGGTGCCATGGGACGGCGAAGCCCTCTGGATTTACCAGAACTTCTGCAATCAATCATCAGTTTCCTTACGGACTCTACCCCGGATCTCCTTGCTTGCGCCTTGGTAGCCCGCCGTTGGGTGTATGCGGCCCAGTCAATCCTCTTTCGAGCTCCCCATCGCACAAACGCAGGGTTGATGAGAGACTACCCTGAGGGCGTATTATCTACGTTCTATGATGCTCTTATCAACTTCCCTCACCTTGTGCAATATGTCAGGGAGTTCGAGCTCAACGCTGGCCTGCTTCACCCTAGCTGGATCCAGCACTTGTGCAGCATTCCCTTCACGCGTTTGGAAAGTGTGACACTATGCATGCCAGCTTTCGCAGAGATGCAAAATCTCCTAGTTCCCCTGGTTCAGCAGCAAAACCTCCAACGCCTTGCTCTAACGGCAGATACTGTCTTTTCGGAATGCGAACCATTGTCTACCCTTCTACCACACTGCCCCCCAACAACTTTCCGGCACCTCAAACTAACCTCGCCTCCTCCGTTTCAGCGGGATCCTCTCTCCCTTATCTCAATGCCTCGCTTAAAATCCTTTGTGTTCACTCCCATGGGGTCCAGTGGTCCAACACTCCATCTCGCCCTCGTCTTGAATCTTCTCGATATTCCCACCCTGGAAGCACTCATGGTTCAGAGTGGGAGATTTGTGAGCATAGATTGGGAGGAGATACCGAACACAGTTCGTGCTCTGAGCGTTGATATTGATGTACGATTTCACTGAGTCCTATCTGTTCGAAGACTCATCGAGGATCCCTCAGCACGCCTCGGATTGCCTCAATCTGGCTAGATTCCGCAATCTGCGGGTTTTGCGCATGTACTTCGACAATCTACCGCCTTTAGTAATTTTCCCTACACTCCAGACTATTACAAGTTCTCAGCACATCGACACCATTGTGGTCTCATTTGGATATCAGTACTCGTCAGTTGACAAGGGAAAGTGCAGGGAACTCGACTCTGTGCTTGCTTCGCTCCCCCTATCCGGGCTCCGCATCGTGGAAATCGAGCAGTGGACCTTCTGGCCATCGAATTTTGATATATCCCACCTTTTTCCAGCGTTATCTAGAAAAAATCTAGTGAGTGGTCTATGACGGCTTTTGACTACGCTTTCTTATGCGATCAGTTGAGACATGTTTACCGCTCCCACACTCTTTTCGAATGGTGGCAGGTACAACTGCCTTGCTTCTGGTACAGTAGATTCACACCTAACATGTTTTTTGTAGGAGACCGTCGATGCCTTGTAATTATCAATCATCATTCGCTTCATGAAATTCAATTTTTGCTCTCAATCGCAATTTTTCGTCGAAATCATTGATATTAATATTGAACATGGCAGCTTTTGCTGTGCGATGAAACCCGCTGTATTGTAAACGCCTCCTTTTAATACTCCCGACCTCGTCAACAAAATATTAATTGTTTTGAGACCATTGTGCCAATGGGTCGGGGCTGGCATTTCAACCAATCACGTGAGTAAGTTCAACTCTGTTTTTATTTGCTTCCCTCTTGGCTGATGAGTAGTTCGAGGCCGCCAATACATTGGGACGTAACTGTTGTAAAGCTCTTTGGTATTCTTTTCGAATCTAACTTTGAATTAACTGTTCAACGACTGTTCAACTCTTGTTCAACCCTGATCATCTAATCATGATCGGCAATCACCGAACGCGCTGTGACATTCTGTGACCAAGACCACTCGTCTCCAACCACCATCTCATGATTCATCCCACTCATTCGCGTCTCCCTGAAGAGCCTAGCTTCTGCTGGCAGCTGAAAAATATGCATCTTGGCAATGTCCGAGGTGCGTTACTTATCTATTGCCAATGCTTTCCAATCCATTATCGATGCTTAGGTACGCGCTTGATAAGACTGACTCACCTCACCCGATAGAAACGGAGATCGTCTACCAAATTCAACCGATCCATAAAATTCAAGTGTCGTCGCAAAAGCGGCACTGAAATCTGAAAACTTGAATTGGGCACGAAACCGTCGACTTTCCTCAAGCTTTGAAAATGTCCGCAACGCCCGCGATCCCGAAGTTATTCACTCCAATCCAACTCAATTCGGACATTCAACTCCAGCATCGCGTCGTACATGCGCCGATGACCCGCTTTCGCGTTGATGGCGAAACGGGTGTGATACTCCCCATTGTGAAGGAGTATTATACGCAAAGGGCGAGCACACCGGGGACGTTGTTAATTAGCGAGGGTGAGATTTTCAACTTGCATTCGACTTCCAGGCTTCTTTTCGCTGAGATATTTGAATATCAGGCACCGTGTTTGCGAAGAAGGGAGGAGGAGTGTACATCCCCTTCACCCCTGAAAACGCTGGTAGGTTTACAGGCGTCGCTCACGGTGCTTGGCCGGGGATGTGGTCTGCGGAGCAGGCCGCTGCTTGGAAAGAGGTTCGTTCAAAATCCTATGCATTCTTTCTTTCTTGACAATAAACTGAGGAGGAAATCGTTTAGGTTACCCAAGCCGTTCACTCTCAAAATTCGTTTATATTCTGCCAAATATTCGGCATGGGACGCGCTGCGACGCCGGAAATCCTCGACCACCCCGATATCGGTAAATTTGACTTGGTTTCCGCGTCGGCGATTCCCCTCCCGGGATCGAGTATCGTTCCGAGGGAGCTGACGACGGCGGAGGTGAAGGAGTATGTGCAGCTTTTTGTGGAGTCCGCGAAGAATGCGATGAGCGCGGGGTTTGATGGGGTTGAGGCGCATTGGTGAGTTGCAAGTCCTTGCAAACATCTGGCAACGAGACTCATCGACTGAATGAATGTGAAAGTGCCAATGGATACCTGGTCGACTCGTTCCTCCAAGACGTGTCCAACGATCGAACCGACGAATACGGCGGGAGTATCGAGAATCGGGCTCGTCTGATTTTAGAGATCGTCAGAGAGACCGCGAGGGCGATTGGTGAGAATAAAGTCGGAGTGAGAATTAGTCCTTGGAGTACTTTCCAAGGTGTGTTCCGTCTCGTTCTCATTTCTTTTGTGCTTGATCTTAGCGCACCAAATGCAGGCATGCTAATGGACGACCCCATACCGACGTTCACCTACCTCGTCCGCACCCTCCGCGATGAGTTTCCGAATCTCGCGTATCTGCACGTCATCGAGCCACGCATCTCCGGGACCGATCAGGCGGCACTTAGCTCTCAGAATGCGCATCATTCGAACGATTTTATTCGCGAGATATGGAAGGGGAAGCCACTCATTTCTGCGGGCGGGCATACACGCGCGTCGGCTTTAGAACATGGTGAAAGAGGGGAGCTGGTGGCGTTTGCGAGAGGGTTTTTGGCTAATGTACGTTCTATTTTTTGCTTCCCCTTGGTTCAAGGAGATGCCATTGGTTTGACGTTCACTTATGTGGCTACGTTTCACCAGCCTGACCTTCCGGTGCGGCTTCTAAACGATATTTCATTGACAAAGGGCGATAGAAGCAAGTATTATGTGAATACAGTGGAAGGGTATACGACATATCCGGTTGCTGGAGTTGTGTCGGCTTAGTCCAGCATGTGCAGTACAAACAAATTCACGGTGAACAATCGCAATGCAGTTAGTGACCATAATCGAATGTACTTTCTGAATGATGAATGCACTTGCTACCATCTCCTTTTTACAGTTATTCTGATTTAACCTGATTTAACGCGTTCTTTGCGTTCGCTTGGTCGTCACGTGCCACGCGACTCTCACCCGATTCGGATCAGTTCGCAACACGATCATGATCGAGCCTGGGGCTTGGCTCAAGCTTTTTCTCCTTCTTCCAGCCTGTCCCAGCTCACCATGAGCTTTGTCGCCCCAAACGAGATCTGGATCCACATATTCTCCTTCGTACGCGAGGGACGCTCGCTCAAATCGGTAATCCTTACATGCCACCGGTTTCATGATCTCGCGCTCCCAGAGCTACTCCAAAGAGTGGTGTGGACCTCTGTGCAAAAGGCAGAGACGCATATGGACTTTCTTGAAACGCAAGTTGCGTTGAGGAGCGTGACCAGGGAGCTCGTGCTCAATTTGCCGAAAGATTCTTACAGCCGTACGTCCAATTCTCTTTCTGAGCAGAGGATCGACGCTAACCACCTATTCATACGATAGAAATGGACCGTATCACAGAAATCGTCAATCGAATGGCCATTTTCGTAAACTTGGACACTCTATCAATCATCTACGGCTACCTCACGGACTCGTTTTACAATCTTCTCCCCCGTCTACCTCGTCTCACCCATCTGAGCTTAACCGCCTGTCACCTCGCCCGTCCTCCCACCAACATACCCGGTCCTACCAGCTCCCCAGTCACTCATCTCACCATGAACCACGTCACGCCCTTGTTCTCCTCCTTCCACACACACACATTATACGAATATCTCTTCGCCGCGTTACCCCACGTCGTCGCGCTCACGCACACAGATCTTCACCCGGTGTCTGCGGCTCAGCTCCCGGGCCTCACTTCGCTTTCCATTGCTTGCTCCTCCAACGATCATGTTATTGCGATGCTAGTCAAGTACTACCTCCCCCGCCTCGGCGGCACCCTCCGCGTCTTACATGTCAATGTTGGGAAGACGCTTCCCGACCCTCACGCACCCGGCGAGCATCTAGACCAGATTGAGCTTTCTGTACCCTTGCTTCGCTCGTTCACAGGTTCGCTGTATATCGCCATCTGTCTCCTCCCATCTGCTACCAATCTCTCGTCTATTCGGATAATCAATGGGTTCATCAAGAAAACACAGGAGGCGCTGGTATTTATCGAGGCGTGCAGTGCATTGCCGCTCGAGGAGATCGAGTTTGGGGTAGAAGACTGGGATGACGAGGTGCTGCTCGCGATTCTGCATCGTCTTCCGTCTTGTCAGCACATCAGGCTGTTCTTCCATTTTTCTGAGCCATCGGATGTGAGCTGCTTTGGCTTCCATTCGTCTTGATATTGACCGACAAACTCTTTCAGGACTTCCTCTTTAACCTCGGTATACAGTACCTCCCGCTCCTCGCTAAGCTGCACACGCTTCACGTCTATGCCGAGCCCGCCCCGCCGCCCTCACCGCCTGCCAAGCACTTTCGACGCTCCCTTGCTGGCGAAGAATATACTGAGGATTCGAAACAGCGGGTTCCGGCAGTCATTCCTGAGGAAGAGAGCTGTGTGGAATATCTGGCGGTATGGAAAAGATATACCCCGGCGTTGCGTCGTGTGCAATTTGTGAAAGGGCGAGAGTGGAAGAGGGAAGGGGAGCGTGCGAGGTGGTTTGTTTGGAACGTTCCGGAGGTTGATGACAGGAGTGTCGGTCGGCATGCAGATGAGGGTGCGGATTGAAGTCGAGGGTTGGGGCGTGCATTTATTGAAATATCTGAGGAGTGGTGGACGGTATTCGATGTTGGTCGTTTGGTTACTCTCGCAAGGATAATGATCTTCCCAGGTCTGGATTCAAAATAAAGCTATGTATCGTGGGCTGTTGGCCTCGATCTTGGAAAGGTCAATTTGTAGAATTCGGATCCCCATCCTAATCAGTGCCGCTTCGACACGCAATCTCCTTACTCCCGTCCATTTACTCAGCAAACACTTGTGGACTATTGAATCAACGCCGGCAGAGCATAAAACGTGCACCCTTCTCTACTCACACAGACAGTCAGCATGACCGCTGAATCCCTCCAAGCAAAACAACTCGAGAATGCCCAAGCATTTTTCTCGTGCTTGAACGCTTACAATTTCCACGGGATGGCAGACCTCTTGACGGCGGACTTCACTCACGAATATTTCCCTTCGTCGTTGAATCCACCTGAAGGGAAATTCAAACGGAGCAAGGACGAGACTGTGCAGCTATTTAAGAACGCTTGGGAGAAGGTTATTGACGGGATGCAGGTTCGTTCTATCTTTATTTCATGTAAATTTCTGAGGATTAGTATCTGATTGGAACTTGACCTCGCTCAGTTTCTACCGCCATTGGATATAATTCAAGGTCAAAATGCGGTGGTATTCCACGTGCGCTTTGACATGCCGCTATCCTCGCGGAAGACTGAAATAAGCTGTATTAATGTTAATTTTTGGTTAATTTACAGGTCAAGTCAGACGGGACGTCGAAATCGGGAAAGAGATACAATAACGAATATATGATAACACTTCGTTTTTCCGGGGTGGGAATTGTTCATATGAAGGAGTTTGTTGATACGAAGTATGTAGCTGATTTCTTTGGGGCGTGAGCTCAAGGGCGACTTCGATGTAAGTATGTCGTAGAGATTAACAGGAATGCATCCAACTTTTGTCGAATTGGGCTTTTGTGCTGAGTTGATTAAAAACTGAACGTGCTCTCAGAAGTAGTGTGGTCCAATTTTCAAAGATTCAAAAAACGCGAAATTGAAAAAAACAGAAACGAAAAAAAGAACTCTCACATCCCATGTGCATTCCCCGACCCCGAATCGAACGGGTACTTGCCTGCTAACGACTTTGCCCTCTGTGGTGTGTAGCATTCGAGGCCACTATGAGATTCATGTCCGAATTTCATTGGTTGTTCATTGGTGCTAAGTACCAGTTGAACTTCCAAGACAATTGAACATTGATGTCACAGGCTTCCTCCCTTCCTCCCTCTCCCAGTTTCCATCCGCGCAACCCAACGAGAGGCTAGAGCTCAGCAGATTGGATGCGAAAATTAGCAATGAAAAGACACAACTCGAAAACGAAAACAAAACAAAAACAAAAATCATTCTCACATCCCCCATTTCCCGAGCCCGAATCGAACGGGATATCGCCGGGATACCGGGCTACGGCAACGTGCCAACAGAGTTCGAGGCTACCAAGCAGTGAATAATGGCCATCGCTTTCAATGCTCTACGTGCAATTAAAATTTGAGTAACACGAATTGGTTGAACTTGGACTAAGTATTCGACAATCATGCCGCCAAGCAACGCGGAAAACACTCCCCCGCTTCGTCTGGAAACTCGATCCTACGCTCCGTTAAAAGGTCTCCGAAATAGCAACACAAACTAAATTCGTGATGCCGTGTGTGGATGTAAGATAAAAGTTTCGAGTATATAACGGAATTGAAAGGAGCCGAGTTGTGGAAAGGAAGATGAACGAGTCTTCCGGTGATCAATCAAATGAAGTCACTTAGTGGATATCTTGACTAGTATATCGGTTGAGTACACGCGCTTGTCAAAATCTCCTTTGCTTCGCGCGAAAGCTGGGTTCGACTCCCAGGTTGAGAGTGTCGTATTCTTCGCAGTATTTTTAACTGCGTAGTGTGGCGGCTAGTTGAGTTGAATTGAAAGCATTTTTTGGTGATGGAACTGAGGTTGATTCTTTAAACGAATTTTTAAAGGAAAAGTTTATTATTATAAAGATGTCCCAGACAACGTGTGGCGAGCCTGGGAGTAATATGCATGTTAAGCCCAAACTCGTCGCAAGGAGTTGTGGCCGCGAAGCAGGGTAAGAATACGATCGCACGTCCACCGGTATACGTGGTATATCCGCTCACACAGAGAAAGCAAAACCGAGACGGACACTGCGATTCCAAACTGCGGCCGCACCGCAAGACGGGTACCCCCTTCCCTCCTCCACGACCAGCCCAGCAAGCTGACACCGCAATCTCCCCCACAGCGCCTTATCGAGTTCGCCAAATCCTCATTCTTGACGTCGCAGCGGGGAGTACGTGGAGCGGTCTAGCAGCGAAGAGACGGAGAGCGGCGGGACGACGGACAACGTGCCCACCTCGACTTCGACAAGTCAACGCCGCATTCTCTGAATCTCGAGCGACGCGACGTATGAAACGAGCGACGAGCAGAAGCTTCCCCATGGATGTCGCTGCACATGGGCGGCCCCCTCGCGTATCTATCCGTTGCGGTTCCCCCGTCCCCGTCCCATGTCCCCGTCCCGTCACAGCACCTCCCGGTCGACAATCGCACCGTATCATCCAACCAAATCGGGTCTCCTTCCCTCTCCTTCCCTGCATGCGAGACGGCTGAGTTCGTCGCGTCGTGTATCGTGTTGTTGTCCCAAAAGGGAAAACGAAGGAGAGGGAGGAGATGAGGGTAGGGATGATGAGACGAAAGAAACCACGCGGCTGCCTGAGATTCCGACACTCGACACCATCACGCTCGGTCCGAAGTCTCTAGTCTATCGCTGCTCTCCTCTCCTCCCGATACTCAGAGACCCCAACCTGTCCACGCAATGGGCACGCAGAACAGCCCCACCGTCACGCGAAACGAACGCGTCGGGGATGCAGCGGCTAGCAGCGACAGGTGGATGCAATGCCGTACCCCCGTACCCGTACCCGTACCCGTACCCGTCGTCGATTACCTGGCTTGTGCCCGTCCAGTGCATTTGCACGAGGCTCCGCGGGTACTCAAGACGCGCACCCCCAATGCCTCTTCGGTGGAGGAGGAGATGGCGTCGAGGGAGGAGGGAGGTGCATAGGAACATGACCATGGTGCGAGATCGAAATGGGTATCCTTATCAAGGCAAACGGCTAAGGAGGAGGAGGGGTGGCGGCGAGGGAGGTGCGGAGAGTAGGAATATGACGAGTACGTATGTATCCTGCGCATAGAGGGGGGCAAGTCTCCATGCGCGTCAGACGTGCCCGCCTCGACCTGCAAGTACATGTCAACGCCGCGTTCTCTGGCTTTGAGCGTCGGAAGCGTACGGACGTGGGATTCCAGCCCAATCTCTCGTGCATATCCTTTCCATTACCCTCCTCCCTCCCCGTCCCCCTCTCGTCACAACGCGCCCAATCGACAGTCGATAATCGACAATCGTATCTATCAAGCCAATCACACCATGGAGGCGGCAAGCTCCTTGCGTGATGCATCGTGGCCTTGTCCGGGGGGAGACAAAGGAGGGAGAGGAGACGAAGGGAGACCACCCCTTTCCCTATTCCACGCGTCGACACTGAGGTCTCCATAACATCGCGGCGTTCCTCTCCTCTCCTCTCCTCTCGCGTTCAGCTATACCCGGATACCTCTCAGAGTGGGTACGCGGAACAGCCCCGCCGTGGCGAGATGGGAGATGGGATGGGATGCAGCATGCAGAGCAACAGACGTGGGGCAAGCTATCGTCGCGGGTGGGTGGATTGACTGCGTCGATCATGAGTATCCCACAGGGGCAGTACCGTTGTCGTTGAGTCCCCGACGCATGCGAACATTTGAACGAACGAACGAGTAGTCGGCTTGCTCCCTTGGGCTTTGTGGGTTACGAGTCCCGACGCTTCGACGGGTGAGGATAAAGTTGAGGACGCCAGGCGGGTGGTGGGTGGTGTAGATCTACAAAATGCGCGGGTTTCGTCAATCTGACCCGCCCGGGAAGTAGAGCACGAGCGGGATGCCGGTGGCGAAGGCCCCGTCTCGCCGGTCGCAATTGAATCTTAATCTGACTGAGTTGTCAGTGGGCAGAAGGAGAGGAGACGTATCGGAAAGGACGGGAACGACCTTGGCAGTGGCTCGCCTCTTTGCGCCGCTCGTTTGTATGTGCCCGATATGAGGCAGGCGTAGCGCGTCTACCCCGGCCACCACGACACTATGATAAATGGCGCGCCTAGTGCTAGTACACATGGAAGGGACGGTCCGCGTCTTTCACCAAGATGGTGCGAGGAGGGCGGGAGAATCGGGTAGGGATGCTAGGCATCGGGGATGAAGAGGATGCGACAGCCGAAGATGGAGGAAAGGAGAGAAGAGGGCGGCGGAGGGGATTCACAGCGGTTGGCTGAGAAGGACAGAAGAATATACAGGACGGGGTGACTTTCCTTGGACGAGATGCGGCATCGTCCTGTCCGTGAATGATTCTTGTAGAGACAAGACGTCAGAATAGATAAATATATGTGTGCGACGCGACTCACCGTGGTCGAAGACATGAAAAGGGTATGTAGACCCTTGGCGCCGTCTTCTCCCTCGCCGTCGCTAGTTATCTACGTAGGCCCCGTGTCTTCGTCTGCCAACCACTACCTCGTCCTCATCCTCGAAGCGGAATACCGCAAACAAACGACGCCTCAGGACGTCGTGAGGGGGAGGAGAGATGGGAGCGTGGAGAGGATGGCAGCAGAAGATGGAGCAGGGAATAAGGCGGTGGTGGTTTCACGGCGTCTAGCTGAAGTAGAGAGGACGTCGTGAGTGTCGGCGATGAGAGAACGTGGTGAGGCTAGTTCATCATCGTCGCCGACGGTTGGCCGACGGCCGTCGCGAGTCATTTACGTATCCGCGTGTCTTCATCTACCAACCACCACCTCATCCTCAATCTCCTCTTCTTCACCCCCTCCCACCCCCGAATGACAAAAGCCACCAACACCAAAAAGCCTCAACGTCGCTCAATCCCGTCATCTTGGAAGAACAGGGGCGTCCTCGTCCCCGTCAAAGACGAGAAAGGCATGACGAAGATAAAGCTTCTGAAGGGAAAGGCGCTACGGGAGTACGAAGAGGAACAGTGGGCGAAGGTCAGGGCCGCTCAAGAAGGTTCGTCATGGTTGTTTCATGCGTTGCTTCGGAGTGGGATTGAGGAATGCCATGTAAAGAGCCAGCAAGGACGGAACGGATGAATCGCATGCGGGAGGTCGCGAAACGCAAGGGGTACGACTTGAAGGCGTTAGGGTTGGAGGAGCCGCCGTCACAGTAGTACTAGTAATGGCTTTGAGAATGCCGCCGCGTCAACAACCCGCTCGCCAGCGCCTGCTACAAGTCAGAGTCACACGTCACGCTGTGACACTCGTGTTGCCCAACGCCCAGGATGCGCCGATGGCAACGTTGACTGGCAATTCTTTGACCGTTTACTGGTCCTAAACGTCGCTCCCCTTGAGTGGCGGAAGATACTCGATGTTGGTCGTTTGGTTACTCTCGCAAGGATAATGATTTTTCCAGCTTGGATTCAAAATAAGTACCGTAAAGCTATGTATCGGCGTGGGCTGTTGGCCTCGATCTTGGAAAGGTAGAATTCGGATCCCCATCCTAATCGATGCCGCTTCGACACGCAATCTCCTTCCTCCCGTCCATTTACTCAGCAAAATCTTGTGGACTATTGAATCAACGCCGGCAGAGCATAAAACGTGCATCCTTCTCTACTCATTGACACAGATAGTTAGCATGGCCGCTGAATCCCTCCAAGCAAAACAACTCGAGAATGCCCAAGCATTTTTCTCGTGCTTGAACGCTTACAATTTCCACGGGATGGCAGACCTCTTGACGGCGGACTTCACTCACGAATATTTCCCTTCATCGTTGAATCCACCTGAAGGAAAATTCAAACGAAATAAGGACGAGACTGTGCAGCTATTCAAGAACGCTTGGGAGAATGTTATTGACGGGATGCAGGTTTGTTCCATCTTGATTCCATGTAAATTTCTGAAAATTATCTGATTGAAACTTGAACTCGCTCAGTTTCTACCGCCATTGGATATAATTCAAGGCCATAACGCGGTGGTATTCCACGTGCGCTGTTACATGCCGCTATCCTCGCTTGAGCCTGAAATATGCATTGATTCTACAGCTCAAGTCAGATGGGATGTCGAAATCGGGAAAAAGATACAATAACGAATATATGATAACACTTCGTTTTTCGGGGGTGGGGATTGTTCATATGAAGGAGTTTGTTGATACGAAGTATGTAGCTGATTTCTTTGGGGCGTGAGCTCAAGGGCGACTTCGATGTATGTCGTAGAGAATAACAGGAATGCATCCAACTTATGTCGAACTAGGCTTTTGCGCCGAGCTAATCAAAACTGAACGTGCTCTTAGAACCAGGCAATGACAATATCAGTACTAGGAGTCTGGTCCTATGAGAAAGGACTTGTGAAATTTCAAGGATTCCAAAGTGAACGGAAAAAAAAAGTCGAAGATGCCACGCGAATCTACTCGCGTTATGAGTTTCCCGTCCATACGGTGGCAATAGCAATTCACAGCAACACCCATAATTTGTGAAATTAGGTCAAGTACAGTACAGAACGGACAATCAAGTAAATCAGCCAAAGTCGGTGTACAATTTCTTCGCGAAAAATTATCGCATAGGGTCATAACAGTCATAACTCGCATAATGCGAATTGTGCCGCTGTTGAATTCCATTCAACTGGTGCTCTACAAATAACCTCAGTGGGATCACAGATTACGCGGGAGTACAGTATACGCACCAGCAAGCGGGCTCCCCGATGCATACATTTCCAAAATCCCCATTCCCTCTTGCAAATCCATCAACAGTACGCTTTCCTGTTCGCACAGAGGCAAACTTGGTAACGATACATCCACATCCGCCATGATCGGCGCCGCAGCCCATTCCGCCCACATAGTCCTCGTTCGCTCCAGCTCGTCAAGAAGTACATCGCAAGCTAAGGCGCAAACCGTGCCGAGAACGGGATTCACTGTAATTGCGGTCTCAGGGGAGGTGGGGACGTGGAGAGATTGGATGATAGTACGAGCGGCGGCGAGACACTTTGTTTGCGCGGCGGGGTCGAAGGAGACGAAGGGGCGGTGGAGGGAGAGTGAGGCAGCGGCGATGAGAGTGTGTGTTAGGATGAGCTCGGGGGTACATGAGGGGTATGCTGGAGGTAAAGTACTCCAGATCTGAGCGATACGGGTGCTTATGGCGGTCCGGATGCACATTAATTAATTCCCGCAACATTTGTCACTTTTCGGCCGATCCGCAATATAAATAGCCGTTTTGACCGAAATGCCGCAACATTCACGAGAGATAATCACCTCGTTTATCTTGCGGCATTTCGGTCAAAATCCCGCAACATAAACTTGCGAAGTCGAAAATCCCGCAAGATACAAAGTTCGAAATTTTTTTCCCGCAACTTTTTTCCCTTTCGTTCTCAACATCCCGCAAGTTATCAAAGCCATAGAGTGTTACCATCAAAGGGAGCGTAGGTACGACCCTATCAATTGTACGATGGTTCAAGAGGCTCAAAGGCCAACGATTGTAGTAACGAGCGTGTGGAATTGGCAGTAATGGTAAGCATACAGAATGGTGATATACTTACACAGTGAACCTCGTATCATAAAAGCATAGGTACGGGGGCATTCTAAATTTACCTGTCCTCTTCCCGAGCCGTGAGTCTCAGACTCTCAGACGGATTCCAAGCTTCCAAGTTGGACACCAAGAGAATATTGGTTGCCTAACTGTGTTGGCCGACTGATAGCTCTCTACTCCCGTGTTCCATTCCCTTTCAGTTGATTCTAACCAAGTACATGCAGGGAGTTGTACACCACCTGCTGCTCGATTCAAGCAATCACATCTAAGATTTGCCCGCCTCTCGGAAAGGCAGTTCCGAAAGGTTGGCTGTTCAAACCAGCGAGAACTCACTGCTACATCGTCAAAGCTCCTCGCCTCTCGCGGAAACTAACTGAGAATTTGGTCAGGAGTCAAGATTCAAGCCCGATTTACTCGGTAAATTCCCCGAAGCTCACCTTATGGTCGTTTTAATGCCCAAGGTTTTTTTCCCCGCCCAGGATAGAAGCCCAGCCAACCCAGCCAATGAAACCGGGTTTACGTGGAACATCAAGCATTTGTTCAACGAGGTCTGCTTGTAACTAGCTGGGGTAACCGGTTGACGTAGCTTAGACCATATGGAGGATGATTCTACCGTCCTTTGACTTGCCCGGGGCCATAGCAGCCAGAAACGAATCGCTGAAGATTACGGTGATGCGATCATCGACGATTCACACGGTTCAAGTTGTTTGCGCTGACTACACCGGTGATGTTAGATGCATGAAACTTGGAGAGTGACTCACATACCGGGTTGAATCGAGGTTTTGGGAAAGGCTGAATGATTCGATTCAAGCTCAGAGTGAGTAGGGTGTCGCCTGAAGTCGAAAGAGCGGGGAAAATGGCTGAATTCCAACTCGGTTCGGGGGTTCAAATTTGAAGCTTCGATGGCGGTTCTGACTTTGATAAACCTGGTAAGCTATCAGAGGCTGGTTCAGAGTCAACCAAATCAATTGGCCAAGTGCAGGAGGATCAAGATCAGTGATCACACTCAAAACCAATTACGGGAGTGTGGGGTAATGTTGAAACTGAAAATTTGCTGACTATGCCATGCCGTATGATTTTCTTTGATGATCGTACAAATCGTGGATTGAGGAAGGCATGGCTGCAACGAATGCAATGTGCATTAAGAAAGCAGACGTTCAGAGCACCCGGGACTGCGAAGACGCGAAGATGAGGACAAAAGGACGGTACTTCAGTGTAGAATAACAAGCAAACCAAGGAGGCAGGTGTGAGAGTCGACTTCTAAGTGGCAGGCTCGAATCAGAGCCACATAGGCTGAGATAGACGAAGCCATGGCTAGCAACGGCAACCAGAAGCCCCTTGGAAGGGCACGACAAGAAGAGAAGCCAAAGGCACGAGAACATTTGAGGCGGCTCGGAGGTTGGCGACGACGAAGACACAGAGAAGATGACGGTAATGAAGAAAGAGAGGGGCGTGGGATAACAAGAACATCCGCTTGAAAACTTGCGAGAAGTTGAGAACGGAACGCGAAAAAGTTGCGGGAGAAATTTCGAACTTTGTATCTTGCGGGATTTTCGAGTCCGCAACTTTGTGTTGCGGGATTTTGACCGAAATGCCGCAAGATAAACGAGGTGATTATCACTGACATATCTTGCGGCAATTCCGGCAAAAGCTCTATTTATATTGCGGAACAGTCGAAAAACGCCATATATTGCGGCATTTATTAAAAGTGCATCCGGACCGCCATAGGTGCTGAGAGAGGTGTAGGTATTCATGGACGAGGAGAACTCCATGAGTTGGAAATCTATCGAGTGATAAACGTTAATATTGTATCACATTTCTGCAATGGATGACTGTGCCTACCTGATGTCCACTTTGTACTGAAACGCATCGAACGATGGAGGAGGACTGTAGCCTGAACGTGGCTAACGGAGTGAGGTCTACTTGAAGGCTCCATCATCATGAACCGCTGAATGACTTCTCCCTCGTAGTTGTCCGCCGACCGATATCCCTCCATCAACTCGTACTCTGCGATCTGCATCGGCCATGGCGTATCGATTTCTCTGCCAAGGCACTCGAGGAGACACGAGCTCAGGCCCATTGACTGTGAGTCCGACTCGGACGCCAGACTTAAACTCGATTGGAGGGTAACGACCGCCCAGAAGCAGCGAACCCGCTCCCCCTCTTCCACAGAATCCTGCGCGGGTGTGAGATGCGCGTCTAGTTGGTCGAGGGAGTCGAGATAGAGGGCTCCGTGAAGCATGGGGGAAGGCGAAGCAGAGACCGCAGAGCCGAGTTTGTGCAGCCTGTAGCTCATAGCGAGCGTCGCCGCGGCATTGGCATGGAGCTGAGCGGAGAGCAAGCGTTTTTGCATGAGGAAGTAGTTTCCGAGGAGAATGTGTGCTTGGATCATTTGTAGGGCATGAACGCTGTCGTTGTGGGTGAAGGTCTCGGTTGCGGTGGCCTGCAAGGCGCGGCGAAGGAACGTGGGTTTTAGGTCGAAGAGAGGGCCGGGTGGGGAGAGGTGAGCGCCCCATAGATATACAGCGTAGAGGAGGGATTGAGATGGACGAAGAATGTTCCCGAATGGAATTTGGGGAATGAGGGTTGCGTTTGTGAAACGTTCGATGTGTAAAACAAACCCGAGCTGCGTTGCATGGGGAAGGAAGTTTTGAAGTCTATTGTGATCCATTAGATCAAAGTCGATGAGATACTCAGCGGTCGGAGCAAAGACTTACAGCTGCTGTATAGTCTCGAACGGTGGTTCCTGCTGAAGCGCCGGTAAATATGTGAGACGAAGCCAGTTTATAGACACTCGCCTCGTTCGACGAGTAATTTGATCGAGCCTCCGATTGTCCATCTGCGAAAATTCAGTGTATTGCCCTTGGCAGATGAGAGAAAATTTAGTACCTGACGAGATTTCACTGAGGGACGACATGGGAGTCGAGAGGTATCCACTGTGCGAATCGCTCTCGAAGGTTTCTTCTGTAAACTGCGAATTTCCAGCTACATGATGCTCGAGATTTGCTTTCGACAGCGGATCGGTGAATTTGCATGATTCTCCTTTGGGTACGCGTGTACAGTTTCCGCAAACGGGCCGCTGTAGCGAGTACCGTTTAACAGGGAACTCTTTGTCGATAGAACACTCACCATTCCGTCACACCTCTGCAATCGAAGCGTCAGTTACACTGCTAATCGAGCAAGATAAAATTCACTTTCAATTTTCAAGTGCCTATGAGCATCGTATCAGCTGTCGTGTTAGATATTCATGCTGATACCACAAACCGGCAGTTCAGGCAAGCTCTTCCTCGTTTTAGCGGTTGAGTGCGAGGCTTTGGAGGACGAAATCTTTTTCGGGTCGGTTTGGGTTCCATAGACATCGAGGGTCGAATAGCTTGTGAGTACACCGCATCTTCGAAAGGCTTTTTGAAGGTTGTAGAGGCGCTGGATCACCTCTTCACGAGCTGAGCTTACGAGCATTGAGTGCGGTGGATGTCTGTAAGCTGCACAGGAGAGTGATGCTGAGCAAAGCCGAATATCCGAATTCGGTTCGGACCATGGGGATAAATGTGCAAATGGGGCTAAGCTCTCCGAATGGAGTTCGCTCGGCGTATGCCGACTCAGGTGTTTAAAGTTCAAACTCTCACTTGTATTTCGGTCCAGCGAAAATAATATCCCAAGTCTGAGCAAGCTTGAAGACGCCCAAAGTTATCTTCCCACTACAAGAGCAAAGTATCAAATTTTCGCTATTTTCTTTGGACTGTTCGATTTTACCCATATTCAAGTCTGTTCTAGATTTTCGCTGGATTTGAAGTCGAGGTGCGACCAAGGGGGTCCTTAGAAAGAGTTCACCGTTAAGCAGTTGCTCTTGTTACTTCATTGAGGGACTCTGTACGTATTTCTTCAATCCTTCGCAAACAATTTCAACAGTGATTGATTTCCGTCCTCCCGAGCTCGGATGGTTGTTGAGCATTTTGAGTGCTGGGTGAGAGAATTGCACTTCCTTTCAATAGGAACGAGCTGGGTTGGATTACGCAGTGCTACATCGATATCATGATGATCTGCCGCAGTGTCCATAGCTCGTGAATCATCCGCTTTACCGTGTACAATGCCAGAAGAGTCAAACAAACACTACAATGGCCCCTCTCTCATACATGGACACCCATACAATGTGAATACCTCTTTATAAATTGTCATACCTTGAGATCGCATAGATATGTCGAGGATTAGTGGAGGATGGACTACGGGCATCAGAAGGAGTACTGATCCGTCTGGCGGCTTGGTTGTGAGTTGGTTCAAAGCGATACCCTGAGTCAAAAACTTTGAAATAAGAAAATGGATAATGCTCGAACCTTCTTCCAGCGCTGCGACTGCTCTATTCTCTGAATTGTCAATGAATTCCCATTTTGCGTCGAATTTTGAGATCCGAGATAGCACAGTGCGTAGGTCCCGATCTAGGAAGACGGCGACTCGGCGAATGTTTGCCCCTGCCTGAAGTGCTTAAAATTGGATCAATTTTAAAAGACGCAACTTATCCTGATTTCCTTGCAAGCTAGACGGTCGAATATCCTCCGAACAATTCCCAATTCCCGCTACCTTTACGTAAGGGTTTTAGCGGAGCTTCACTAGACGCCTTTTGCAGTAAACTCTCCTTTTCGTCAGCATGTTTTGCGTAAGCACTTTCCTTGCGTAATCTTTCTCTTGTCATGCAACATGAACCTATGTCTTCACCTGTCTTCACGAGCCTCTGAGTGTCTTTGAGTTGACTGGGAATTCGGCTTGTATCTGCCTCCAACATATTGAAAAGACAAGTAATGTTTTCAACTCAAGATTTGCCTTACAAGCGACGGGCTCGGAAGTCGGTCCCTCTACTACTCAACCTTTGTCAATGCCAGCCTTCAATTTGTTTGGTTTTCCTTCTCTCCCTGTGAACATGTCTCAAGAGTCAAGTGATTCAATTTCCTCATTGAATTACTCAACAAGTTAACTCAAACAAAGAATAAAAGAGTGCTGCTGACCCTAATCTTGCGCCGTCTCAGAGCTGGAGGCTGCTGAGATTTGAGGAACACAAAAAAAGTTATCAGGTTTATTGAGATGGGAATGTAGCGGGCTCTGCCGCTCGTCGGCCTTACCGGATTTATCAATTTGATGGTCACCCAGACCGGAAGCGCGTGACATTGCGATCGGTTCTTCTCCTTCTCAACCTCGACATGTCCGTGTAGCGGCCCGTCTATGACTGCATAGAGCTCCACTTCTGACACCTAGAGGCTGGTTATACACACGAACTGCCGTGAATAGACGACTCGGTAGGTCTTACGACCCCGTCACTTGGTCCCCAAGAATCTCACAGTTCGTCATGTCCAGATTCCAGAAGTTATAAAAGCGCACCATTCTATCGACTTAGCGGCTTCCAAACAACAAGATGCGTCTTTTGACCCATCTATCGCTGTGCATTTGCGCTCTACAGCATATTCTCGGAGTTACTGCTGGTGCCAGTGCACCGCGAACAAGCCCAAAAAATTCCCTCGGTCGAGTGTGGACTAGACAGCAAAACTCGGGTACGACGGATGTACAGTGGGACAGCAAGTCGTTTATCGTGAAAGGACAAAGAATATTTGGATGGAGTGCAGAGTTTCATTTTTGGAGGTTGCCAGTAAGTGTTTTGACCTTGACCTTGGTGTGCGATTGATTTGACGACACAGGCACCGGACCTTTGGCGTGATGTCCTTCAAAAGCTTAAAGCAGGCGGTTTCAATGGAGTTCGTTTGTTGACAATGTACTATCTTGGTATCGAACTGAATCTTGACCAGGTATCTTGCTACGTTCACTGGGGAGCTACAAATCCCAGCGAAGGCAAAGTAGAGTGGGAGGGGTACCGAGACTTCGAGCGGTTCATTGAAATGGCGAAAGAGGTCGGTCTTTGGGTCGTCGCTCGACACGGGCCATATATCAACGGTGAGTTCATGCAGTACGATTTTGTTTCCGGTTTCATAAACATGTTGAATTTTCAGGCGAGACATCCGCTGGCGGTATTCCTGGCCGAGTTACCAACATTGCCGGCTTCCTTCGTTCAAACGACTCGGACTACTATGAGTCCTACCAGGACTATTACCGCAGTGCTACAGACATTATCCAGCGACATCAAGTCACAGAAGGAGGACCAATCATTCTCGTCCAGGTTAGTTTGGTCGTTTTAAGTCGCATTGCTCGGAATCTCAAGAGGATTACCTCTAGGTTGACAACGAATATACCAACAACACAAACTTTGCGACACCGAACCCAGTGACAAAAAATCAGTACATGCAAGCTCTCGAGGATATTCTGAACGAGCTGGGTATCGTGTTGCCTCTGAGTGAGTTTTTGGGAAAGTCCCCCTTGTTTCATTGCGTTCACAGTCCTACAGTAAGCAACGACTCCTACCAGGGCCAAAACTTCGCACCGGGGATAGGCAATCTCTGCATCGGAGACGTAGACGTCTATGGCTTGGACTCCTACCCTCAGGTGGATATATATATCTCGCATTGCATTCACCTTCCTCCCTGAATTATTCAAGGGTTCCTGCGCGACGCCTCGCCTATGGAGCGACTTCCCCGTGGACAACTGGAACTATCATCTTGCCACGAGCCCCAGCCAGCCATTCACAATTCCAGAGTTTCAGGGCGGGAGCTTCGTACGTTGTCTTCTTCTGGACCAGTAAATATTCTTCAGTTTCTGATATTTTTGTGCAGCTCGGATGGGGCCCGAATTCACCGGTAAGCCGGGAGTTGCTTCAACACTTCGGGGGGCATTAATTGCGATTGATAATCAACAGCAATATACGGACTGCAATATCCTCACAGGCTCCGACTTTGAGCAAGTTTATTACTTGAATCAAATGGCGACCGGCGTAACATTTAATAACATCTATGTATATTATTCTCCTTCTTCTTTATCTCCTTGTGCTGACGCGAGCTTCTGCGATAGATGACATTCGGAGGAACTAGCTGGGGCTTCGTGAGTTCCCCTCTGAGTTTTTGCCCTCATGGCTCATACGGAATTATTCTTACAGTTCCCATTCCCCGGAGTATATACTTCCTGTGAGTATAGTCTGATTTGTTTTCGAGAAATCTGATATCTATTATTCTAGACGACTACGGCGCCGCCATCGCCGAAGACCGTACTCTGACGTCCAAATGGCACGAACTGAAGAATATTGGAACTTTTATTCGCAGTGTTGAGTACGATTTGGTTAGGAATACCATCCTCGGTAACTCGCTTGTTTATATTTTCTCGATTTACCTGACTACCATTCGAACAGGAAATAGCTCGAGTAAATATACCGACAATCCAGATGTCTTCGTTACAGAACTCAGAAATTTGTAGTCTCACCAAGTCAGACTCTATAAGATTTATGATAGTCGATAAATCTTTTTATATAGAGTCTGAACTTGATGGCACCTGTCATCCAGGACCTCGGATTTTCGTGACACACGTGCCGGTTCACACGCCCAAATCCGGACGATTTTGCTATTGCCCAAGACCTACGAGCATTTTAAATCCATAAACCATTGCAGAGACACTACTGAACCATTCTGTACCAATTTTTATCCGCTCAGGACACGAATATTGATAGGAAGTGTGAGTTCAACCAATTTTGATATCTCGTTGAAAGCTCCGTCGTTTTTGCATGTCTACTGTCACAGTAAGCGGCTACTATCTCTGCTAGGCTATCTAACCGTATTCAAACTGCAAATATGCGTACAAACTCAGAAAAGGTGGCCAAACGAAGACTTGCGTCCCAATCCGGACGTGAGAATTGTGACATGTCACATCAAAATCCGAGGTCCTGGATGACAGCTGCCAGTAGTTTCAGACTAAGAAATTTGGAGGGCTCTTCGACGGACCTCAATGTCAAGCCAGCTTTCTACGTCGTTCGCCAAACCAAGACGAGTTCCAAGTAAGCTTCTAACTTCAAGCCGTATGCATACAAAAATCGGTCTGACGGTAAAACTGTAGCGCCACGGTAGAAGCCAAAGTTCGAATCTCAACTTCTGCTGGCAACTTCACCGTCCCACAAACCGGTGACTTGAATATCGAACTGCAGGGAAGACAGTCGCGCGCCGTCATAACAGACCACATCATGGGATCGAGCAGGATCTTATACAGCACAGCGACCTTATTCTATTCGGGCGTTATAGGCAACCGCGACGTCTTCGTCCTCCACGGACCCGCCGACCATTCATATGAAGTGTTGCTCAACCTCAAAGGATTCACTGTATCGTCCTCGTTCTCATCTCTGACTGGCGGAGGCCAGATGCATGTCAACCTCGAGCCTTCGAACAGTGTACCGAACTACACTACCTTCACCTTCTCTGCGTCACAGAATCAGCTGGGCAGAGTGCTCACCGACTCGAGTATACTCTTTCTGGGCGATACACAATCCATGGACAATTTGTTTGCACCAATCATTCCGGGCGCGGACGGGTCGACCTTCTTCCTGACATCTTCCAACCAAACTGTCCTCGTCCATGGGCCCGATCTTCTTCGCAATGCAAGCATTTCCGGTGAAGGCTCGACGACGATCGATTTGTGGGGAGATACAAGCTCATCCACGCAAGTCACGGCGTACGTTCCTGAATCTATTACTTCTGCGTCTTGGAACGGACAGCCCGTTTCGGACATCCAGACGACAGCTCCCGGTGTATTGAGCTTCACTGTCGGAGGGAGTTTACCACAGATTCAAGTTCCAGATCTGACGAACGCTGAATGGAAAGTTGCGGATGGGTTGCCGGAGATTCAAAAGGATTACGATGACTCGCGATGGGTTGTGGCGAATAAGACGGCTACGACGAATCCTTTCTTCAAGTATTACGGCGACGTGAGTTTTCATTCTTCCTTGTGAGTCAACGCTGATCTGGTCGTTGCAGAACTATTTATATGCCTGCGAATACGGATTGTATGTGCCAATTGAACGTCTAGTGTTGACGCTGATATCGACTCTCATGAAGTTGCGAAGGACCTGTCATCTGGAGAGGACATTTTGACAGTACAGGGCACGAAACTGCTGTGAATCTGAGTATTTCGGGCGGTCGAGGTACGACGCTTTCATTCTTCGAGAATTGACAGGGTAATCAAGGTGAACAGCCTTCGCTGGCAGCGTCTGGCTAAATGACGCGTTCCTCGGAGCGACGTATGGTAATTCCAGCAATAACAATGCCGATGTAAGCCTTTGCTAGCTTGTCTCTTCGCGGTGACTGAGAGCGGCGGGGCATTGGATAGGTTATTGTCGAAACGACGAACGCGACTTACGTGTTCCCTGAGGGTGCTTTGGCGGAGGGTGGAAATGTGATTACTGTAGTGCATGGTACGACTTGAAAGAAACGCGTTAACCGTTCAATGATTGACCTCAATTTAGACAATATGGGCATGGAAGAAGCTCGTGCAAATCGTGGGTCATTCATCTTATGGGAGTATCGTGACAGCCAGCTGTGACGATACGATGTCTTGTGAGAGGAGTGACAGGTGGCGGTGAGCTTCTCCTGCTTCCGAACCACCACCTGCACTCCGAACAGAATCCGAATTCAAGTCACTTCGAACATTCTGCACATCTCACAATGGTCCAATTCGACACCACAGTCTCGCAGCTCAAGCGCGCTCAGCTCGTTTCCGCCGCCGACGAGTTTCAGCTCGACAACACCGGCTCCGTCGTCGAACTTCGCAAGCGGATCAAAGCCCACATTGAAGCAAACCTACAGTACATGGACAATCCAGACTACGCCCGACTCTTCCCTCGTCACCAGCGCCTCGAGTGGGATGCTCGCTCTCACCACAGTCCCACCCCCCCTCCTGAGGGAGGTTCAGGAGGCGGAGGACCTGAATCACAGAGGTCTCAGTCCCCTGACGGACACGGACCACCGCCCCCAAACGGCGATGACGAGGACGATGGCCCTCCCCCTGGTAACGACCTCACCGAGCGCGAAGCCCAGCTCCAATTTCTTCAACATCTTCCCCCCGCAATTCTCAATAAAGCAATCGGGGCTCTGTTCAACGGTGAGTAATATTACTCTCTTCTATTTCATTTCCCTCCCCGTCCCCTTTCCCATACTCCACGGTCATGCTGCGTGTTTTACATGCGCATTTCCGCTTCCACATAAAAGATTCTTGTTTGAATCGCAATATTTGCGCGACCGCACACGTCGAAAATCTGTGAATATATCGAATCAGACTTCTTCACGATCAACGAATCTCCACGATTCGCCCATTCACGCCTACCGTATGGCCGCAGCCTTTCACGGCTTGCAAATTCCTTGATGTTTGACGAATCTTAACGCTTAACGATTGACGACTGAAGGATCTCATTGATCCTCGAGTGTTCACGGCTTGCGGATCTACACGATTCGCGGGCATTAAAGTCTTCACGCAATTTTGACGATTAACACAATTTTTGACGATCTGACGCAATTGCAAAAAATTGGCGCATTGCTTATCGTTCACGTTAACGTCGACTGCTCATGTTCCTGGTTACTTCACGACGCAATTCGTTTTCAATTGTCGAGTTTCGTCACATAAATTTTTCTGTAATCCATACCGCTCTCGAGGAGCATTCTCGTACCGAACATGCATTGCCTTTACTTGCTTATTTACACTTCGCATCTCAAACCGATGCTAACGATATTTAATTTTGACGACTCACAGCTCCGACCGCTACGGGTCCAGACGCAACTGCGGATCTACCCACCGCTGTCTCGCGTAGACGCCCCAAACGCATCGCCGGCCTCACGGCTTCCGGTGCAGGGTACCTTATCCCTGACGCCATTCGCAAGAAGATTTCTGGCCCTCGCGGCTGGGACGCTCACATTCCTTTACATTTCCTAACCGACAAATTCTGCGCTTTCGCGAATACCGCCGCCAAGCAAGAACTCAACGACATCTTCTTTGTTGATAGCGCCTCCAACTCCGTCGTTGCGACCCCTCGCGAGCTCGATGTCGACGGCGAATTACGCCTCACCTTTGACGAATGGTTCCAAGCTTGGGGTCGACTTCTCGAGCTTATTCAAGCTTACGCTCCCGAAGAGCACGACATGTGGCTTAATCATTTTAACGGCATTCTCCATCGTCCCAATCGAGCGCAAAATTGGGCGCTATGCCTCGAATACGACTCTCAGATCCGGCAGCGCGCCATAGTCACCGCCATCGACCCCGGCGTCTTCCACCTCGAGGTCTGGAACGAACTTGAGCCTATGCATATCGCTAAACGCGCCATGGCTCTTCTGCGCAAGGAAAACAAATCCTCCGGCAACTCCTCCTCTCCTAACAATGACCGTGAGCGCGACTCTAGCGCTGGAACCTCGCGTTTTTCGCCATACAAGGCGGGGAAGCGCGAGGCTTCCGATTCCTTTCGTTCGAAATCGAAGAAACTCCGCTGCTTTGTCTGCGCGGCCGAGGAGGATTATCACAAGTCACGCTCCTGCACATCAGATCGCCTCGTCAACGGAAAGCCAACAATTCTCGTCGGTAAAGACCGCCGCGATAAGCACGGCGTCGCGTACTGCTTCTCATTCAACGGGTACAGTGGTTGCCCCCGCGGTTCTGACTGCGACAAGGGCAAGCATTGGTGCTCCATTTGTGGCGCAAAAGACGGCCTTCATTGCGCCCAAAACTGCGTCTCCATCTGATCTCCTCCCCATCATAACTCCCCTTTTGCCGGACAAATGGGAATCCGCTTTGAAAGCGGCTAATCTTTACGATATTTTCTCTGATTTACCCACCGGCCTTCGAGAAGGCTTTCATATGGGCATTCACTCTACTATCACCGAAACATTCACCCCTCCCAATCATTCTTCCTCCTTAGCCTGTCCTTCCGTCATCGAACAGTACATTAATAAAGAACGCGCGGGCCGTAGATACACGGGTCCCTTCTCGCGCAATCGTTTAGAAAATCTCATCGGCCCCTTCCGAACCTCCCCGCTGGGTCTAGTGCCAAAAGCAGGCGACCCGGGCGAATACAGACTAGTTCAAGATTTCTCATTCCCCCGCAACGACCCCTCTCGCGCATCCGTTAACTCGGAAATCAATGTCGACGACTTTCCCTGTGACTGGGGCACCTTCGCCCAAATTGTCCTTCTCGTAATCGACGCTCCTCCAGGAACAGAAGGTGCGACGTTAGACGTCGACGCCGCATATCGTAGATGTCCCATCCATCCCTCCCAACAACCATTCTTCGTCATTCATTGGCTAGAGAAATATTATCTCGATCACGTCTGCCCATTCGGAAACTCCAGCTCTAGTGGAGTCTTCGGACGCCTCGCAGATGCGATTGCCGCTTTGTATATGGCGAACGACATCGGCCCGATTAAAAAATGGGTCGATGATTTCCTCTTCCTCCGCTATCGAATCTCGGATAATCCACCCAAGTTCAGTTATGATATCGACGATATATATGCTTTCGCCGACGCGCTAGGTTGGCCATGGAAGCGCTCCAAAACTCGGCCCTTCTCCCCCTCCTTCAAATACATCGGCTTCTTGTGGGATCTCGCCGAGAAATCAATCCAGATTCCACCTGAGAAAGCCGCTCGTTACGTCGAAAAACTCCGTCCTTGGGTTGAGGGAGCAAAATTCACCTGCAAAGAAGCCGAAGCTGTGCTCGGTACTCTAGTACATTGCTCCTTGGCCGTTCCAGACGGCCGCTCGCGTCTCCCATCTATTTCCAAATTTTCATCGTCATTTCCTCGCGACTCATCACCTTTCCTACGTCGCACACCTAATGCATCCACCCTCAACGACATATCCTGGTGGCGAACACGTCTCGCCCAATCATTCTGCGGCTGTAAACTCGTCAAACCACCTTCCCTATCTTCTATAGAATTCTGGGTCGACGCATCGACCTCATATGGTATCGGCATCGTTTTCGACGGCATTTGGCAGCGTTGGAAGCTGTTGCCTGGCTGGAAATCTGACCAACGCGGGATTGGATGGGCCGAGATGGTTGCGGTTGAGTTCGGACTTCGGTTCGCGATTCACCAAGGCCACTCCAACACACACTTCCAAGTACGTTCAGATAACGAGGGCGTGATTGGCGCCCTCGCAGCCGGCAAATCGCGAAACTCAGAACAGAATCGCGTGCTTCAGCGAATCGTTTCTCTCATGCAAATACATTCTGTATGGATATCCACTTTCTACGTCCCATCCTTACTTAATCTTGCCGACAAACCTTCACGCGGAGAACGCGCCCCGGGCTTTCGCCGTGCATCCTCAACCTTTAAAATTCCTTACTGTATGAAAGGCTTTGTCGTTTAATATATCTTTTATTGTGCATCTCTTCTCGTGATTAGCCTGTCAGGATATTTCAAATTGTTCACTTCAACCGCGATCGCTGCCAAGGCTTTAAATACAATTCCATCAAAGCATTTCTTCCCCCACCACCATGCGCGCTCACAACGCGACACTCTCACCTGGGTTCTACGAGAGCCCTGTGCCAGCGCACTTTCGTAAAACAACTCGTTTACCAACACCCACTGCCGACAGCACCAAAGGCCTCACAATTACCCCTGAGGCCAACCGAGCCGTTTCGACCAAACACATCATCGGTAACGATCCTGTACCTAAAATCTTTCATCCTTGGAACCAGCACCTCCGTTCACCAACCATTCCGACGGATTTCACCCTATCCAGCCCGGCCATCACAGCAATCAACCATGCCTTGCACCACGGTTGGGCTTCCTCGACTCTAACGAACTACGGACACGCACTGGGGAGATTCCACGCATTCTGCGCTGCCGAGAAGATTCCGTTGAATTTTCAACTCCCTGCCGACGAGTTCGTGCTCTGTGCCTTCGCGGCATCTGGTGCCGGCATTCACTCCGGATCAACGGCACGCAACAACATCGCCGCACTGAAAGCGTGGCATGCCGCACAGAATGCCGAATGGAAAGGCGGAGCGCGGCTTCATTATGTGCTAGCTGGAGTCGAAAATTTGGCACCAGAAACCACCAAGCGAGCTCCCCGCCCACCTATTGATGCAGTTATGCTTCAGGCACTGCACCGAGGGCTCGACCTTTCAGATTGCCGCGACATCGCCGTATTCGCTGTGGCGTGTGTTGCATTTTGGGGGCAATGCCGCCTCGGCGAATTATTACCAACTTCCACTTCTACAGCCGCATGCGCCAATCTCCCACGACCTCGTCACTATTCCCGTTCAAAACGTAACAAAGCTGCAAGCAAGCTATGGCTACCGCGCACAAAGACAAAGAAAGCGGGAGAAGAGGTCATTTTGGTCCCTCAATCAGCACCGTTGGACCCACGGCTAGCCCTGGAAGCACATTTGGCAGCCAATGACTGCGGGAAATCGCAACCGCTCTTTTCGTTCGCGTCTCCCTCCGGCCCGGTCATTTTGACGAAATCAAAGTTCCTACAAAGATGCAACGAAATTTGGGGAAGGGTTGGGTACCCACGTTTCACAGGACATAGCTTCCGTATTGGCGGAACAACCGAGCTCCTACTCGCAGGGGTAGCCCCAGACGTCGTGAGAACTATGGGACGCTGGTCTTCAGACGCATTCCTGCGGTATTGGCGTTCCTTAGAGGACATCGCCGTCACTCACGCCTCAAAGATTCATAAATAAATAAATTAATATAGCATTCGCCGCCTTCTTTGTGGGTTAGCCGATGACGCGCCTCGTCTGGGCTGCTCATTTTGGGTTCAGTCTTCGCCACCCCATCGGCTTCTGCGACCTGGACTGCGCCGAGCGCTGCCCACACCCATACCTAGTGCTTCTGTCTTGTGTGGACCAGAGAACGAATCCAGAACAAGATTAACTAGTCAAAACTGTAAAGCTGCATTCTAGAATTTACGGAATGGCTCAAGAGTCCGCGAGGCATTCAAGGTAATACTCTACCCTTCGGCTCGAAATATTCAATGCAACGACACGTATTCAGGCTATTTTCTACTCAACGCAACCACACAACCCACCTGGAAAGTCCAAGGAAAGCTAGGCGGGTACCAAGAGTGCGTATACCGACATTCACACCCTTCTCCTCAAGTCACCTGGATCTAGCTTTCCCGATCGCGTTCGAGGCATCATGAACGAAGGCGGTTTCTTCGGCGACCGCGCAGGCTGGCACCTCCCGGGCTTTGACGACTCCTCTTGGAACACTACCACACTCTCAGAGGGTTTTGCGAATGCGGGCATACGATATCTACGAACGACCTTCCCGCTCGACGTTCCGGCGGGCTACGATGTGAAAATGTCGTTCAATTTCCCGCTGTATGGCGATGGGTCGTATAGGGTGTTTCTTTATGTGAATGGGTAAGTGTCATTATCGTTGTCGATGACCGCCCGAGACACTTCGACCGAACATCACTTGCTTAGGTGGAACATGGGCCGATACGTCGCGAATCTGGGCCCGCAAAGTCGGTTCCCCGTTCCGCAAGGAATCTTGGATTATCAAGGCACAAAGTGAGCCAAGATCGTTTGTTCTCCGTTGTGTTTTGACCAAATCGCGATTTTAGTACGGTGGTTTTGGCTGTATGGGCTACCTCCGACGAAGGAGCGCAGATCAAGTCGTTTGACCTTACCGTCGACTCGGTCTTGGAGGGCGGAACGGGGCTGGTGGGGACGAATAATCCGGGTTGGGAACAGCGAGATTCGTTCTGATTCTTAGCGTAAGGAAAATAACGAGTAAATTCGAGTTCGTGTTACGGGTTTTCACGGTTTCTCGAGGGGAAAAGACAAGTCATGTGATCGTGAATTTCCTTTCCTGGATGTCGTGTTTTTTTTTCTCGGGCCATAGCAAAGTTTGTCAAGTTCTCTCGAGGCCACGAAGCGATTCAAGAAATAGACATGCAGTATAGTATTCATAGCAAGTATCAAAACAAAGATCGTCGTAAATAAGTAGCCATTGTCCCAATTAACCAAGTAAATATTATCTAGCGGTGCGTGAAAGAATGCAAGAAAGAAAGACCCACGACGACACGCTCTACGCCTTGTAAACGTGGCAATCATCAATGAAGGTCCACGCGGGTGCCGCACCCCCAACAAACTCCAACTGATCGCTCCCCGTGCCCACCACCGCCGCCTCCACAAACGCATACTCCGTAAACCCACTCGTCCCGCCCACCCGCACCCCATTCCATTTCACATCCACCTTCGCCCCCGCCTCCAGCGCCGGCCCCGAGAACGCCGAGCTCATAAAACACTGCACGACGT
Organism: Favolaschia claudopus; assembly: GCA_037176885.1. Lineage (NCBI taxonomy): Eukaryota > Fungi > Basidiomycota > Agaricomycetes > Agaricales > Mycenaceae > Favolaschia > Favolaschia claudopus. The sequence goes on along the minus strand of JAWWNJ010000034.1, from coordinate 469,628 downwards.
ACCCCGCGCCCTTCGTCGTCTCAATCGCCTTCGCAGGTTTTAAGGTGCCTGGGAGGGCGTCGTCGCCGAAGGCCGCGCCGAGGAGCGCGGAGGAGTGTCCGCTGTGCGCGTAGGGCTGGAAGAAGAAGATGCTGGCGTCGAGGTCGCCTGGGGCGGGCGAGGTGCCGATCCAGTGTGGGGAGGTGGAAGAGAAGCAGAAGTCGGAGCAGGGGGCGAAGGATTCGAAGCCGCCGTCGGGGAGGAGGTCGCGTCGGGCGTAGCCGCGGGAGAGGGTTACGACGAGGGGGCCTTGGCCGAAGTTGACGGCGGTAGAGGCGTCGGTGGGGAGGTAGTACTGTGGGGTGAAGAGGTTAGTGAGAGAGGCTTAGGAGAGGAGAGGGAGTGCTCACCATGGCACAGGTGTAGGTCGTGGGTACCCCGTCGACGACCGCTCGCCAGATATTGAAGTACGCGCATCCGCCGCCATTAGAGTCCACACCGCGGCCGTTGCAGAGCTGTGCGCAGGCGTTGACGTCGTACTGGTCGATGAAGGCGAAGCCCATGTACTGTGTCCGCGGTCAGCGTCGAGTATGAGCGAGAAGAGGGACACTCACCCCAGGCGCGTTATTCGCCCCACCAGTCGGCCCGAAGACGAGATCGTAGCCGTCAGGCGTGTCGGGGTCGACGAGGCTGCTGAGGCCGTAGCCCGCGCTTTGCGTGATGAAGGTGAGGGGGACGGATTCGTTGCCGGTCTAGACGGATCGGGTCAAAAACTTGAATGAAAGTGAAAGAAGACGCCGAGGAAGCGCACCTGGGGATACGAGCTCTGCCCGCCAAAGTTGAGCTTCTCCTTTGCGCTGTGGATGTCGCCGTAGGCGGCGCATTTGAGGTTGGAGCGCTCGGAGAAGACAAAGTCGAGGAGGTAGTTGTTGAATTCGTAGAAGATGTTGACGAAGACTGGGGGGAGGGAAGAGGACGTCAGCGGGCGGGGATCAGAGAAGGGGATGAAGTGAAGGGGGGGAGATCATGAACGCCGAAATGGCATGGAAGCAAGGCGGAAGGGACGTAGCTTTAGCTTCGGCGGAGAAAAGACGGCGACGGCGAGAAAAGACACTCACCACACCCATCAACCTTCGTACACCAATCCAAGCACGCCTGCACATTATACGTCGCATTATTCACGACCGTATACGTGAGGTACGCCGTCCCCTGCACCGACGCGTCGTGCTGCCCCGCCGGCAGCCCGTCAAAGATCTTCTCGAATTGCGGCTTCGCGGTCCTCTTCCCCAAACGCCCAAGGTCGCGACGCGTGGCGTTGGCGGAGGAGACGTCCGCGATGGTGGTATTGGTGAGCGTGCCGTCGAGGGCGGTGACGGAGGTGGGGGGGACGTCGGCGTTGGGGGGCGTGTCGATGGGCGGGGAGGTCTTCTGGTCGACTTGGTTGGCGGTGGCGGCGATGAGGTCGTTGTCGGGCGTGGGCGGGGTGGTGTCGGTGGCTGCGTCCGGGGACTGATGGGGGAGACCTTGGTGGCCTGGGGGGACGAGTGCGACGGCGGCTGAGATGGATATTGTCGTCAGCAGAGCATGAGAGAGTGAGATTGAAGGAAACTTACAAACAACGAGCGCGGCGAGCGCGAGGAGACGAGTCGGAGAAGGCATTACAAGGAATCGAATTGAATGTAAGCGAGGCAAAGGAAGGAGGGAGGAAGGGGAAGAGGAGCTGGAAAGGACAACTGGGAATGTTGCTGATGGTCCTGAATCCCAGTGCGCTTGTTTTATACTCGAAGATTCCGGCGACTTCGATTTTTTGGGTTTCGAAGTCGAAACACTATTCAGAGTCGGAACGATAGGCGCGCCATCGCATAGCCTGCGTGCTGGCAGACGGAAAAGGAAGTTTGTAAATGGTGTGTTGTTGGTGCCTGCGGATTTTATCCGATATTAACCTTGCTTGTACTTTTTTTGACTATACCGATGCCACTTGTCTGGCCCAGACAACGAAACGAGAGATAGATGATACGGCTGTGTGCTAACGCCTGCCTAGACGCATCGGGGACCCAGCGCGGCCGATTTTAATCCAGGGTGAATGAATTTTGACCGTCATCTGTCGACACGACAGACGGGTGCAAATCCAGACCTCCGTCTATCGTCCGTCGGTCATAGCAAGCAGAAGCAGGACCAGCGGGTGCAAAGTAAGCTAGAAACGCATAGAAGCCAATATAGAAGCCCAGTAGTTCTTTCAAGGGGCCGAAAAAAATTGGGCCGAAAAAAATTGGAGTACCAATCCAGGAAACCTCAAAGAGAATAGGCACATTTGGGGGTGGCTGTAAGTCCTTTCCAGGGTGCGCGTGCGTCCGCATACTGGCGCATGATGCGAGCAAGAGGAGAGCAGACTGGCAGGCTGAGCCACTGAGGAAGAGTCCGAAGACAAGCAACACGCAATTCGAAAGTCACGCGTCACGGACTTTCGTGTCGATCCGAACACATCCGAATGATGCCGATGTGACCCGTCACGACGGCCTCTGTTGAATGCAAGTTGAATGTCTTCGGCGTCTCGGCGAAAAAAAAACCCCCCGAATTGTGCAAAATACTGCAGCTGGGAGGGTATCTTTGCCTAATATTTGCTCTTGGTCAGGTAAATTTTTTTCGTGTTGAATTGTCGAATCATTCTGACGACTCACGTAATTGTTGGATACGTATCACTTTGTTCGTGTTATTTACCCAAGGAAGCGGGTTTTCTTGTACTTCACCAGTGCCAATCCAGGCCCCGACGTCCCGCCACCTGTCTTTCAGTTCCTAACTTCCAGCAAGAAGCCGCACTCGGTGTTTCACCTTTGAAAGGTCGGATCAAACTCAATCACCTCAAGTTCTTTGTGATGACTTGGAAGCAGTCTTCAAGCAGAAACTTCGACTTGATAATTCACGGGCGAAGTGAAGACTTGTCAGCAATTATCTTAGCGCTTGCTTCTCTGCTTGTCACCCTTTCATACCTCGCTTTTCACTCAGGCTTTCCCGTCGAATTCGCAAGAACCAAAAAGTCAAAATCCTACTAAGTAGCGCCACTCACTCCGCGCACCGGAAATACGCAGTCTGCTTATGAATCATTACGCCCTCCATTCGCCCTTCCTCCCTTCCAGGAACGCCCACCGATGATCCCACCCATCATTGTCCATAAACGGATTCAAACGCAAATCAACTTCTTTCGAAGACTCGAAGTTCATTTTCATTTTCAACTCCCCGCACCGGCGAAAGCCTCTCCGTGCGTACACGTTCCAGTTCCCAATTCTCATTTTTGTGATTCAACTGCTCGACTATCTAGTGATTTGCTTTCGACTCGCAAATCGAATTTGAGGGAGGCTTACGAATTACTTAGAACGGAGGTTCGTCTGACCTCATTGTGGAAGCTCACAGGGACCTTGCGTGATAATGCTTTTCACCGGACCGCGAGTAACGTGAAGCAAGTATCGCCCCTTGGCTCCAGCATTCTGTCGATGTACATCCGGCGCAAAAAACAAGCGGATGGTTCTTTCGATCGACTTTTTTTTCGTTCGCAGTCTACTCCAAGGTGCGCCGCTTACCCCAATGGAAAAAATTGTGCTCAGGTTCAATCAGCAGGGAAATTATGCTGGAAATCGTCAACGGTACGTTTTCTCGCCGGTGCCACTGCCATCCTCCCTCCCTGCATTTGTTCCTGACACGTTCCCGCCTACCTCCAGGATACAGTTGTGTCTATTTTTGCCGCGCTTTGTTGCGACTTTGAACATGCCGAATGCCTGGATCGGAGCGAGCTATGACCAGAGCCTCAAGGCTCTAGATCGTGCTCATCGAATCATTTCCTCAAACTCTTCGCCGCCGCCGCCTCTGTCAGTCTTTGTTCCTGACATGTTCGCTCCTACCTATGTTTAGTTTTGCGACATGCCGGCTCACTCACCGTGATGCGCGAGCCCCGGAACAGAATTTTGCCATCGCGGCTTTCGGGATGCTCATTCCTAGTGGGTTTGAAACATTTAAAGAAGGCTTTGACTTGGGGGAGTGGGGCCGTCACGATCGTGCGGCAGACTTCGCACTTATGTACCCATTACTTAATTGTATTCCAACCCATCTATACAAAAAGCCAGGGACGTGTAAAACAACTGTAATCATAAATAACTTCAATGTATTTGCACAGGCAAAATATACGTCAAGACTATGGGAAAGCAAATAGAGCTCCCAAAACAGCAGGTTTGAGCATTAATTTGAGTCTCCCGAAACAAACAGGTTTCCGGCTGCTGTTCATTCTTTAGGCACAGCGAAAACAAATTGGTTTGGAGCTGCCCTCGCAGGTCAGTAGCTTCCAAGTCCCAACGGCCCCGAATTGGATGCGAATTGATGCGAAAACACCTTTCGAATTCGGTGGGCTCCGACGGAACCCGCTTCAATTTCAACAGAAGGCACTTGCGCATATCAAGAGTGCTGCCCAGTGCCGAGGAGCGATTTGAGCTCCGTGTGTCTATCAAACAAGGGGGGATGCCGAACAAACATCCAGGTCCGGCAAGGAATCGGAGCAGTAAGCGGATCATCTCGGCCTTCACAAAAATCTGATTACTCCCCGGCAGGAACAACGCGTCTTATAAGGATCATTAGAGAGCGAGCAACCAGAATAGGTTGTTATACTGTAGAGAAAACATTTGGTCTGGAACCGGGACCGCACGAATGGTGCCCGGAAGCATCCAGAGCAGAGCCTGCAGAGGTGAGGAATTGGATTGCGGAACAATATCGCTCCTGTGAAAAGATGATGGCATCAATTGATTCAAAGATGGGAACAATAAAGCGCCATCAAAAAAGGTCGCCTTTGAAAAACTGAGGAACGAATGATGAAAGGAACGATTACATAAGTACTCGTAATTCTAGGAATTTAGATTACTACTCAACATCAACTCATTGCCTGCATACGTTGATTCAGTCTTCAAATTCGAGGGGTAAATTTAGTCCTCTCATGCCTCGAGGCGTGTCGAATCTAACGGTCCGTAATCGAAACATGAACCCGAACCCCAAGTATCTGACCTTGTTGGTTAAAATAGGAGCTTCACGGCTTTCTTCAAGCCAACTGTACCACCTATATGCGCCAGTTGATCATGGGGGGTTATTGTGTTCGTAATGATAACACCGTTCCGTTCCGCCCGCTGTACGAAACCGAAACATACATGTCAGCCTCGACATACGTTGTTCCTGGACACACACACACACACTGTGTATCATGATGACATTTGGCTGAAATTCCCTTCACTTCACTTCGACGGCGGCTGACTGTAAATCCTGGTGCGTCCGCGATTGTGATATGCATAATGTATTCAATCATGCCAGCGCTACTCCAGGTGTCGGTATTACTTCACAAGTCAAATTCAAATTGCATTGCGGATCCCGAATTCTCTCAAAGTCTAGGTGAGTTGATTCATTTCCCGAACAGTTCATGCGTGGGTTCAGTGATTTAGTGACGGTCGTAGGTATTTGCCTATTATCCCCACCGGTACTGCCAATACTCACATTTGGTGGGCGACTAACGCCTCAAGTACAATGCAGCATGGTTAGACCCGTATTCATGGTGTGTCATGATGGTATGCATCGAAGCAAGTCATCGAACAGTACAGTTGGGTTTCATATTACTTAATAGATTGCTGAACAGCATGAACGAGCATTCACGAATAGAATACTTACCACTCTGCTGTTTACGTATCCTGTTATGGGTCGGTAAAAATCACTCATCGTCACCTTTCATCATTCATCGAAATTTGCATGCTGCGACGTCCATGACAAGGAAAATCTGTTCGAGAATTTCGCTCTGGCCTCTGGATTTTTGAACGAACTGTATCGATGATGGACCGTTCGCCCTGGCACGTACCCGAGCAGCAAGCGATGACAACTTGGACTTCGGGCCTCGAGAAGATGTCAAGTTCAAGAATTAAAACCGAACGTGGGTGCCAGGTTATAATTGTTTCAATCATCCACTGGCATCCATCCTTGTCAAGCTTGGCATACTATTCGCGTCCCTTCAACCACTCTCACTTGTCGAGTTTCGATCCGCATACCCACATACGGAAAGCGTGCGCCGGTCACTTTATCTTGCCGTCGGTCCGCCCTCCGCCCTCTCAGATCGGTGATCATCGGGGTTTACTTAAAACTCAACATCCGACTGGGCTCCGAATGGCGCTTTCCTTGGTTCATTTCGAAACCTCTGAGTAAAACTGGAGGACGGCGCACTGCCGAGTCCCGACCCTCATTCCAGCGGCCCACAGTGATCCGCTTATTGGTACCCGGCTTCGGATATATTGTTCGCCTTTCACTTTACAACTCCGCGCGATGAGCATATGGCGCGCTGAACATCGGCCCTAACGTTCCGAACCGTCGGAGCGGAATGGGATCCAGGAGAGTGACTCAGGATCACCAATGGACTCTACTTACTCTCCCGAGCCGCATCCGACTTAGCGCGTAACCTCTCAGGAACGACTGTAGTTGTAACTTGTTAATCGCTTCAAGTTCAGCGGCAGCGGGTCTTTCAAGGTTCCGGTTTAGTTACCGGAGGGACAGGAGAACCAGTGTTTAATTGGATGCACGCGGTCAGTAACTCAAGAGTTCTTTTCATGGTTCAGACCAATGTCCCCCTGCAAGGGCTACACTGCAAGGCTTAGAAATTTAGGGTCTCGTGCACTGCGTGCATATTACTCAGTCAGAATCACAACCCTCAGCGCCGAGCGGTCCGACACTAAGTACTCATGTTTAGGTTCAGCGAGTCCATAGCTATTGAGCAAGGGCACCTACATAGCTGATGGTTCTATAGAGATCCGGTGTCCAGGCAGAAACCCTCCGCATATAAGGTAATTCTGCGGAAACCTTTTGCAAACCCTAAACCAGAAAAACGATTACAGTACGGCGAGTTCGATGGCGGTCGCCGGTTTGCCATCTTGTGTCAGGAGAAGTGATAACCCACTTGAAGGCTTACCTGGCTTGGTGTCTTCGGTGCGGTTCGAACACATTAACAAATGTTCCAGTTCAGCTCGGAGCAAGCTCGGAGATGAATGTCCGAGTCGGTGAGGCCACCAATCAGACTGTCAAAGTCACGTTACAACAATGATGACTGTGCTTTTTGACAGGAGCGATGTAGTGATCGGACCTTCTCTCCTTCTCCCACCACGTCGAGGACACGACAAAGACTTCTTCAGCTCAGCTTCAAGGATTCATTCGGCAAAGATTTTCTTTCCTGCAGCCTACTGGTTGCGGCAGAGTCATTTTCCCTTTTCTTTGCATCGTAGAGTTTGCCGCCACTCCCGCAAACCGCCCGAGATGTCAGATGACGTGCCAAGGTTGAGGATTCGTTCTTGCGTGTCTCCACCGATCCGGCGTTCTCCGGACAAGCATCATGGTGGGACCGTCATTCCGACCACCACGGACTGCGGATCGTACAGTATAGCTTTTTCGTGCGGCATGGCAATGAACTTGTGGGTCCCATAATATGTCACTATGGAATCTAATTATAACAACCCAGGTAGAAAATAGTCTAAAATAGCGCACTGTACAACCGCTCATCATGGTGCCGTGCCGGTAGTTTGCGACGAACGTACTTGTTCCTCATGTATGGAGCAAATTTCTGCTTCCGGAATCGCTTCGATATTCAATATTATTCTGAGACCTAGATGCACCATGACCGCAAAACGCGTGAGGAAGACTGCCGGCAAAAAACTACACCCAAGGATGTGAACATGGTAACACCGCCGGAACCCGAATCCCACTGGGCTCGAAAATTCCCCTTTCGTACCCGCAAAAGCTCGCCCAAAATACGCCTCCATACATACTTCGCTCCAGATATTCCTTCCAGCGAAACGGCTTGGAAAAAGGCAGAAAGTTTCGAACAGTGATCCCATCAATTTTGGATCGAATTCGTTGTTCGGCGACCATGTGAGACACTCGGTGCTTCCCGACGGATGCGTCGGTCAATGAGCTGCTCCAGCTTGCAATCGCAATCGGCGCAGCTATGAATCCCTTTACTTACTCTACCACGCGGCTCAAATAATTAGAAGCATCCGCACACCTTCAATGCGCACACCTCAGTCGAGCCGTTCTCGTGCGTCTGTGTCCTCTTTACTTGGATGAGAATCAAGCGTCATACTTCGACTAGAGATTTGCCCAAGGGATTTGCCTGCCACCACCGTTGGCGCCCACAATGATCCGCTCGATCCTCATTGATCCACTCTGATCCACGCGATTTGCGCTGTCCGTTGTCGGCGTCTTTCGGTTGCAAGTGGAGTTCCGAACAATATTGATGGCCTGGCTTCTTGTCTCGATACGTCGCCTTGCTACATACCTCCCCGACTCATATGGACTGGGCTGAGTCGTGAATGGTATGGGAACCTTATCTGGGATGTTGGGTCTGAACTAGCGAATAATCAGCATATTCCAGCTGAATTGCAGTACTACCAAAGTTGTTGTCGGGCTTTGACGGTAAGCAGCTATGAAGGCTTTCTTCTAGGAGTTTCATTCTCTGAAGCCAGGCACACTAATAGACTATCGGTATTCATTTCTGGTGCCAAGGGTCAACTTCTCCGCAGGACCTCCGCAAGCTTGCGTTCCTCGCCTTGGATGACTCGAGTCAGTGTCGGCCGGTTCTATCATCCTACTGACGCAGCACGCACCTCCGACTCTTCCGATATGTAAATCTCAAATTTCCCCAGGTTTCATAGCCGGCCCTGTTCAGACGAGCGTCGCTGCCGACTTGCTCTCAAGTCGATATCTCGAAAATTCTGCTGTTGGCTCTTCATGTGGATTTCCATGTGTGGGGAATCGGAAGAGCACTTTCCGACGTCGCCAAATTATGCAATGGCTTGGCTGCAATAGAATTCGCGTCTCGGTTACTTCACATTTCAAAAAATGTCAGATATCCTTGCACCGCTTTTGTAGCCATTTATAGTCCGAGAACCCCGGCACGCGTTCTTGCACTCTAATATTCCGACGACAAATTTCTAAGCGAGTGCTAATACGATGTTTCAGTGCTCTGCCGCCGCTGGGCCGTCGCAGCGCGTCAGCCGTGAAGACGCACCGCGCCATCGGAGCTTGCACCGTCTGACTACAAGGTCGACTGTATTTACCTTCGACTGGGGATAATGTTAATGTCACGGACGCTCAACTCACACAAGTATGAGCCATCTTCTCAGCTCAATTCTTTCAGTTTCTTTGCCCTTCCAAGCCACCGTCCGATATCCCATTGCAGCTTTGGCCGCGAACCTACATAAGTTCGAGGTTGTCCAGCAGGCCACACAGAAAAGCTAACCAGCCAGCATCTCCGAAGTTCTAAGCGAGTCTACTACAACTGTTCCATCCAACAAGGAATGTCGACGATCAATCCCTACTCCCAGGGCTGGCAATCCTCAGGCTCTGCGCCATCGATGTACGGCGCGGTGCCATTCTCCTCACCCAACACGTTGCCGACGTTCCTGTCGTTCAAATTCACCTCATTCAATCCTACCGTGCTAAACTGCAATATAATTGGGCCAAAATCTCGCCCTTACTTCCGTATCGTGACGGACGCTCCGATGCCTGGCGTGACGCTGTTCCAGAATCAAAACGGTCAGAATATTGCGTTGATTCAATGGCATCGTCACCCCGAGGTCGAGATCCGCAATATCTTGGAGAGGCAGCGGACGTCGGAGATGCTGGGCTTGACCTCCGACAGAGCGTGAGTGATATATTCCTCTCTGCAGGAATCCACCGTGCTGACCGGTGCCCTAGTTCTCGAATGATGACTGTGAACGGAATGACGTTGATTTTCATGCCGCGCGACAATTATATCTGGGTACCTTACTTCACTCATAAGAAAGCGGTCGAATCTTTCGCTGACATCGTTCTGCACAGATTTATTCAAACGCCTCACAACCAGAGCTTCTAGGAAGAATATCGCGAGCTCAAAATGCAGTCAATTTGGAGTTAACCGGGGAGGCGATTCATCTGGGACTGTTAGAGCCGGCGGTGGTGGCAAGCTTCTTGCTTCAATGCGGGAGAAATATAGACTGAATGGGGGCAAATTCAGGGATCAGGATTCATATACCATCGTTGTTGGCGCACTGTAGAACACTTAGACTCTAATGTATTTAAGGATATGTAGCTAGGGAATCATCGTCTTAGAAGTCTAGGACTTAAAGTAAGCAAGGGATCCCGCCAGGAATTGTCTCAATTTGTAGGCAATATCTTACACACCGTACACATGTTCCCAAATACCGAAGTCGTCGCGGACATCTGTATCTCAGTTGCTCCCGAACCTCCAAGACAACTAATGCGACAGCGGGAGTCGGAAATATCCGGATACCGGCTCGGTAAAGTGGTTGGATTCCCTTAGAAACTCTGCCACTTCAGAAAAGGTAAATCATTACAGACTTTTAGAAGTCCAGAGCCAGCTGCACACGACAAACCGGGGCAAAGAATGGGACTGCAGCTCAGCCACAGAAAAAAGAATGTGTTAAGATATAAAGAATGGAGTATTCTTTCGGGGCGCTCTTCGTCTCCATAGACCATTTTGGTTTGGCTCTTGGGCAGTGTTGTTGAACACCGTTCCCATTGCGATCACACACGGATCAAAGTTTGTTGATGGCCACAACGCGACTGTCACGCCAGTCACTGTCACATAGCTTGTTGTTCTCTACCTCCATCTCCCCGTCGCTCTCTCGCGCTCTGGATCTGCTCCCAACCGAAATTGGATTAATTGGCTTCACCCTCCCTTATGGTGCTTCGGAAAAGATGCTACCAGTTGACAAACCGTTGCTTTCGGTCCTTACTTTCCAAAACATCGTCCTTCGCAGCCTCATGTTCTCCGTGCCTCGACCTCGTGGTTGGATCTGGAGACTTTCGACTTCCTTTGACGCAGCAAGCGAGCGGAAGCAAATTTGCGCCTATTACGACATGCGACATGAATGCAGATGGATCATCATGGATGCGTAGACTCTTAGAAGTTTCTGCTTTTGGCTTAGGTCTCGGTTTGTGACTTCAATGGCTCTCGGTCCTGAATTCCGTGTTCATTTCTGCGTGCAATTTGTGCACAATGTACAGGAATCCGATCCCCTTCGCCACTCGTAGGCACTCGTCTGGATCGCGATACTGACCTAGGCTGAAGTTCTCCAGCCAAAAGCTTGCCGTGCTGACGCAATGTTTTCATTTTCGTTGATTGTGATGGCACAGATACGCGACCTTAGCGAACGGAAGCAAATCTGTCTATTACGACATAGGTTCCCCTCGGCACAATCTCCCGGGTCAACACTTCTCTTTCCCTTCACTGTGACCACACTTCCTCGGTTTTCTGTCTGTGCCACTGGTGTATCTTCACAGTGCTTAACCCGAAATGGAATGGCTGCTTGCTTTCTTGCTGGGGATGTGCGAGTGCAGGGTTTGAACCCGGACATTCACCATTAACTGCCGGTGTTGGTCGATTGGTACTATCCGGCCAACTGTCCTCATACGCTGGTGAAGGACACACTTCTTGTGAGCTGGCCGTGGACCCGCAAAGCTGCCTACCCGCGAGCGCGGGATGCGATTCTCAACGCTCTCTTCCAAGATGTGCGGATTACTTACCGCTCGGGAGCCCGGAATTTACATGCTGTACCTCGACTCCGAATTTCGGGCCCGCAGTGCAAGGCGTCCCCGCGGCTGTTCGAAAGTGAAATGACAATCTAGACTTTCTAGAGCCTTACGGATTGTTCGCCTGCCTCGCACATCATCAGATTTTCTTCCGCTCCTGCACAAACGCGCGGCTGAAAATACGTGGGACTCCCTTATGGAGGAACAATCTCCCGCTGATACATCTCACGACTGTTCATGGCGTTGAGCCCACGTATCTTACGGCAGACGCTAAGAAGCAGTAAAACCCTGCCAGGAGGCCGAGACACCAACCTTTTGCGCCCACAATGACTGGCCTTTCCACCTCCTCTGTCTCTCCTCTGCTGACTGCGGCATTTGCGGCTACCTTCGCCGCAATCGCTACTTCTTCGTTCAGAAAATGGATGAAGAGTAAGAAGCCATATGCTTACATTCCCGGGCCAACTCCGAGCACGGTCGTGGGTGCGCAGTGATCTCTTCCCATGGTTTGTTCGATCGAGCTCATTCTTATGCAGGATATCTACTGGACCTACATAGCCCCGATGCTCTGCCCTGGCATTTCAATATGCCTGAAGAATACGGGCACGTCGCGCGTTTAAAGGGTGGAGTCGTCGGGGTCAGTCTATCTCTCCACTATCGTGACGGAGAAATACAGCATTCATATCTTCTTCCATTCCTTGATAGGGAGATGCTCTGTACATCACAGACCCAGCAGCGCTGAACGCTATTCTCATACGACAGCAAGCTTGGTTCCCGGAGTCGACAGAATTTGCCGGGTATGAGAAAATACCTGTTCTTCCTTATTCTTGGCCTGACGCCGTCCAAAGATTGTTCGGAATCATTCACTGTGGCGATGGGGTGGCTTCTGTGCAAGGTACGTCTGACAATGTCTCGAGGCGAAGGGCCAACTGTACTGATTCAGTTTCACTGCAGGCCTCGAACACAAGAAACAGAGAAAATACATGGATGCTTTGTTCACAGCCAGCCGAGTGTCGAAACTGACACCGATGTTTTATCAAGTCGCTCATCAGGTACGATTCCGTGCAGAAGATGGTCATTGAGCTTCTCATTCGTCACAGTTGGAAGACAAGCTCAAAGCTGCCGTTGCTGATACGCCGGGAAAAGTCGTCGATATGCTTGATTGCCTAACACGGGCCGCCCTCGAAATAATTGGAACCGCGGGCATCGGCCATACGTTCAATTCTTTTGACGATAAAAGCGAGGCTTTCGACGAATTCCACGGCGCAATCACCTCAGTTCTGTGAGTGTCGATGGATTGATACCGCCTTCCTTCAAACCGACGCTTTCCAGTCCACTCGCCAGTCGATTATTCCTTGTGTTGCCGTTCTTGGAGTCATGGAGGAAGATGAAGCCTGTGTGGCTACGGAGAACTCTGGCTTATGTCGGAACACTTCCTTGGCCGTCGGCGCGGAAAGTTTGTCGATTAATCTGCCTCAAATTCTGTTTATTCCAACTCATTTTGTCATCAGTTCAGAGCCGCTGTAGATGTGATGCATCCGGTCTACGTCAACCTTTACAAAGCTCGGCAGCGGGTGCTCGAGGAAGGTGGTTCGGCTGCTTTGGCGGATACTGCGGCGGGGGGGAAGGATCTCATAACGTCGATGAGTCCGTATCGATCATGGTTTTCATTCGCAGATACGCTGACAGCCCCTATCTTAGTTCAGGCCAACTGGGATGCAGATGAGGCTCACAAGATGTCAGAGGATACTGTTTTGGCAAACATGGGGTGCGTCGAATGAAAATCGAGAACATGTGACTCGTTTCGCTGATCGAATTTTAGTTCGATTGTTCATGGAGGCCAAGAGACCACCTCGTCGTCTCTCGCAAGGTTCCTCACTATTATAGCAGAGGACCAAGATTTGCAAGTCAGGCTCAGAGAGGAGCTGCGTGATGCAAAGGCGGTGAGCGTTCACATTTGGGCATACCTGGAATGTCCCTGAATATCTGCTTACAGAAAAAAGCGCCTGGAGAAGATTTAGATTACAATGAATTAGAGAAACTACCATTACTGGACGCTGTTGTGCGAGAGATGATGCGGATATACTCTCCAGTAACATTTGTTTGGCGACAGTTCGTTTTTCATCCCGGGGCGTTTTTTGTGGGACTCTAAAACTGTTTTAGAACTACGAAGGACGTGATAGTCCCACTCACGTATCCCATTCGATCAACGATCAATGGCGAAGAAACGAAAGAGCTGCTCATTCACGAGGGTACTGCAGTGTATCTCGGAATGAGTGCTGCAAATAGATCGACTGCAATTTGGGGAGCCGATGCTGCGGAATTCAAACCTGAGCGGTGGTTGAACCGAGCTCAGGGAGAGTCGAAACTCCCCGGAGCGTATTCTGGAATGTAGGTGTCTCTGGTTTCGTATGTCTCGCTCCAATGCCAATTTTCTATCCAGGATGACTTTTTTGAGCGGCGCGAAAGTCTGCCCGTATGTGTTCTGCGTCTCGTCTTCTGTTGTATTTATGTTCTGACCGAAACGAACCACAGAGGCAAAACCTTTGCCCTCCTTGAAATGAGTAAGCTTGCCATCCTGTTTGAATTCTGTTTATTCAGATCAACTGATACCGCCTACAGAACTCGTTCTTGCGGTGTTGTTGGTATCGTTCTCTTTCGAACCGATTGCGACGCCAATCGACTGGCGGATGGGAATAACGCTTGAACCGAGGGTACGGGGACGAGAGAAAGAAGGGGTGCAGGTGCCAGTGCGCGTTACAGCGCTGTGATTCGATGTTATACGACCGCGATACGTTTTCTGATGATATATATGACATGTATGATTCTCGACTTGGAATACAAACGACGAAATTTAGGACGACGAAATGAATCCCGGATTATCTCGCGGGCCAATGGAAGGTGGGTAGTGCAGCGTCTAACCCCATCCTCGTGGACATAATTTGACGCGGCGCTGGTTTGGATTTGAGCAGTTGCGAATTGTTCATCGCTGGCCCAGCCACGGAGAACACTATCGAAACTCGCATTCCATTTTTTCAAAGAAAGTAAGCTGAGTGACAACGGTCTTCTTCCACCCTTAGTATGAACTATAGCGAAACAGTGTTCCAAAGTTCGTGCCAAATTTCTGCCATTGAATACAACCGTCGAGAAAAATACATATAACGTCCGAATGAGTAAATGCTACAGTCAAAGTCCATCAATGTTCATTTCCATTTTTTTTTTCTGTATTTGGTTTGAATGTATGCTTTGTGATCATTACTGACCCGAGCCAGAGATGGTGAAGAGTGGGCTGAAATTGCCAGAATCTCCGAACACTGTGACATGTTCCTCATCAGACACAGCGGTATGACTAAAGGAGCGCAAAACTCACAGACAACCTGATAATCCGAGCCTTGCTCGACCCATGGCACTGTAACCTCAATGTGCCCCAACAAAATTGAGAAATTGTCCGCCAAAATCACTGAAATAATTGCAAGACGCCGTTAGAATGTGATTCATGTATGTCGGGGCGATTGACGTACCAGGAGTAGTGAGGTCCCCTTTGCGGAGCATGATGCGCCCGATTTTGTTGGTGATCTGCTTAGGCGGGTTTGAGTTGTCCCTATCGCAAGAGGAAGCAAAGAAGATTCGGAATCAGCCGCCGATCGTGGAGCTCTGAGGACACGGGGCACTCACCAGGTGACGTTGTGACGTTGCCCGACGAACCAAACGGTGCCGGCGTGGGGATAGAGGACGGGTGGGACGTAGACGTCGCGGGGAGCGAGAGGCGTGGCGGCTGCGCCCCCGAGGGTGGCGGCAGCGGCAGTCATGAAGAGCGTGAAGAGGGAGAATTTCATGATGGAGATGAGGTGGTGGAGAACGTGAAGGTCGTATGCGGAAGGGGCTTGAGTGGATGAAGAGCTTCCAAGGCTGGAAGGATGGGAGGCGAGTGGGGTGCTCCGGGGGCTTTTTATACTCACTCACGCGTCGATCGTGAAATGTCTCAGGAGGAGAAGAATCGCCGTGGGTGCTGCGTCATACACATTCTTAGCCACTCCGCGCACAGGTCTCAGGTGGGTAATGCTCCGCCCGTGCGGTAAATCCTAAGGCCGTGCGTACTAGCGGCGTAGAGTTCCGGTTTCGTCTGAATTGAGAAAAGTACTGGGCTTGCTCTCCGCTGACCGACTCGGGATTAGATGCGGCCGCAGGCTATGTCGTACTCGTGTGAGTCAGACTCATCGTCAAAATCCTGTCTTCGGACAACGAACCGAGGGATTGTCAGGAAAGGTTCTCAAAGTGGTGAGATTGCCAGAAGCTCACCCAATCGTTTGCCAGTGCGGGTTGCACCGAAGCCGAATAAACGCCTCCAAAAAACCTTCGGACTTTAGGCCGCCGCATTGTTAGAGTTCGTAGAATGCTTATACTTATTGCTTACTCTCCCCGGCCCAACCTCGGATTGAACGTTTCCCGATGCAAGATGCAACTAGGGCAAAAAAAATCAGGGCAGTGCGATGCGCAGCGACGAGCGTGCGCTAGCCGAAGTGGGATACCGAGACGGCCCGGACGGGTAGACTCATGAAACTTTGCTCCCTTTGCAGACAACCCGTTAGCTATAGGAAGACCCTGGTTGAAGCAATTGCTCCGGTTTTGAAGGCAGCGATTGCCCTGTAGGAGAGGAAGAAAGCGAGAGTGTCAGTGATCGCGTCATTGATTGTACGAAATCAATGATCATGATGCTGTGCAGTCCGGCAACGCCCGAAGCAGCATCAGCCCCAAAAACCCTTTGAGGCTTTGACGCACCCACTATGTAAGTACCTCTCAGAAAAATTACCAGTGCTGCGACTCTTAGCCGGAAAAATGTGAGCAAGCATTGGGGTCGGTTCCACCCTATGTAAATTGCACATTATTGCAGAAATCAATGTTCTTCGGCACTTTCGTGGGGCTCCGCCGCTTTGACTTTGAGATGGCGAACGGAATCACAAAACCAGGTTAATAAGCCGAGGTACAGTCATTCTCCATCCTCCAAAATCTCGTATTCTCCCTCGCACTCACTCCACTCTAATGGCCCAGGCCAAAAGAAGAAACTCGAGGTTGGACGATCTGACAATTATAAATGAAGTACATAAGCCGTTGGAGCAACAGATAAAGAGCACTCACTCAATCTGACAATTTCAAACCCATCCCGCGCTGCAGTCCATGGCAGCAAACGTGGAAGTTCGTCGCCTACAAGTCGAACGACGGGCTCGGCCTCGGGATACATCGGGAACAAAGTGATCGCCAGAGTCTTCAACTTTGAGAACACATTGGCATCACTCAACGCCGAGTCGAGTTCCCTCCATTTGCCAGTGAGCGCGTGCGGGTCGCTTGCGTCGTCGAAGCGTAGGTCGAGGGTGAGGTGTTGAAGGGTCTTGTAACGATGCTGTTCGAGGAGGAAGAATATCGCCCAGTGAAGGACGTCGTCATCGTCACAACAGGGCTTCGACAGTCCAACGGAGAGGCGAAGAGACTTGAGCGATGGAAGGCTGATGCTGCCAGCGGAAGAAGACCCTTTCGGCCAGTCTGAGAGGTGGTCAGTTATATTCGTAACGATAGAGAAGCGCCAGAAAACGTACACGAAATCACTAGCTGGAGATTTAGAGATTCCAGAGTGCCACTGACATGGCGGAGCAAATATTGGAGAGGGTTTACCTCGTCATGCGTCACAGCTATCCGCAGATCGCGGAGAGCGTGGAAGCTGGGGAACACAAACATCCAGTTGTCAATATCCGTGTCGAGCAACGTAAAGGATTTAATCGTCCTCAACCACTCTCTACTTCTGTCCTCTGAATCCGCACGGAATTCGATGATTTCGCTGAATTTGAGCCTTTCGACGGACCGACAGTGTTCGAAGATGTCCGCAGCAAGATAAACGAAGTCACTGAAGTCGAGATTACGCAAGGAAGGGGATTTGATCAGCAGCTTGATGGAGTGCTGTAGTTCCGGAGGTAGGTTCCCCCAGTCCTCGCCCGAAAGGCGGAGGCGGAAAGTTTTGACTACATTCGCATCGGCAAGCAGGCTGAGCAGCGGGGGAAGGGTCGATTCTCCGGCAATCCACGCAGGACCAAGTCTCGGAGAGACAATGTCCACGTGGTGGATGTAGGTGACGATGTGAGGGGATTGACACAGAGTTTCGTACAGAGATGAGCACGGAGATTGGCTCGCTATTTCTCTTGGTGCCTGCGTTCCAACGGAAATATGCTCGAAGATGAATGGCTGGCTCAGCGACCGGAGCTGTCGCGAAACGAGACAAAATTGGCGCAGGGCGCTGCGGTCAAAGCGCAGATGGTGCAGGATAACGAGTAGAAGCTCTGGCGGAAGTCGCGCTTGGGGGTCTGCTTCATGATTCGTAGGATTTCCGAGTTCAGCCGTGCCCATGACATGCGTGGAGAGTTGGTTGAGAGCAAGAGGGACCCCGTGGGAACTAAGCCGGCCGTCGGCGTACAGTACTACGAATTGGGAGTGTGGGAATTCCATGACTCTTTTTCTTTCCCGTCCATGCACCGGCTCTCTCGCTCTGCTGTTTCGCGCGGAATCGCCAGAAACTCCCGTATATCGACGCCGCATCCACGCCGCTCAATATATAGGCTCACCGCTGCCCGAATATCGACTTGCAGCGAGCGGCGCAGCGGAAGACAGGCGTTCGCGGTCACGGTCAAGCGGCCCAATTCACTGCTCCAGGCGTGGCAGCGAGGGGCGAATATCCGACAGTATTCAGACGAAGCGCAGACAAGGATAGAAGAGGAGGGTATACCCCTCGTAGTACGTCTTCCTTGCTTCAATTTTCTTTCGAATTTCATTCACGTCCCAAGAACTCCGGACCAACAACAGCCAGCCTTCTCGCCTACGCCGAAGCAAACTGGCCCTCTCCCTCCGTCATCCCACCCGGCTGGTCCTCCAACTGGCAGAACTGGGACTACCTCCTCACCCTCTTCGCATTCTCCCCCTACTTCCTCCGCCTCCCCCAAATCGAAATGCTCGTCAACGTCAAATTCGGCATCCCCGGCGAAGTGAAACCCATCATGTACTCCGATGCCCGCCAATCCGTCTTGTTCTCCACCGAAGTCCCAACGGATCCTGAGATGCCCGGGAGTGACTCGCGCGCCGACGGCGCGGGGTACGTGTTTTTGCTCAATTGCAAGACGTTTGAGATTTGGACGTATGATCCTGAGAGGGGGGAGAATGCGCCGGATACGATTGAGGAGTTGGTGTTGCTGGTGGGGGCGGCGCCGACGCCGGAGGGTGTGCCCATGAAGAAGCTCGAGCCTGAACCGGAAGGCGAGGCCGCTCTGAAACGTATTCTGGATCGCGACCCCACCGTCATCTCCCTCCTCGAAGACGAGTTCCTCGGGTACGCACCGCGCGCGACGGAGCGCGACGAGGAGCTGGTGGACGCGAACAAGGCGGCGGCGAAGCATAAGGAGAAGTTCGCGGAGGCGATACGGGATTTGCGGGAGTATGTGAGGGAGACGGAGGTCGAGCTAGCGAAGGACGAGATGGAGTTGAGGGAGTTGAGGGAGACCGGGTCGACGGAGTGGGAGGATGAGGAGAAGGGGTTCAGGTTGGATGAGGAGGCGCATATGCAGATGCGCGCGGCGTTGGAGGATACGAAGGAGAAGTTGGAGGATTGGGAGAGGTTGTGGACGGAGTCGTATGGGCCTTGGGTGGATGTAGATTCCAAGTAGTGTGGTACGTCAAAACAATTTGTCATCCCCACTCCAGCGAATGGATGGAAGTAAGAATTGGGCAAACTCTTCCCCCTAAGTTTGTCTCCGACATATCGCTTCAGGGACCGCACTGGACGCCACGAGGGTCTCGGCGGCGCCCACAGGAGTCCATGAGCCCCCCTTTACTTCGCCTCAACGCATAAGTAATCCACGCCGCCCTTCCTTTCTCCCACCCTCTCACCTCAGTCACTCGTTTTCAGTCACTCGTTTGTTTATCCCTTCGTCATGTCGGGTGCAGACTCGAGTCCGAGTCTATCCGACGACGATGTAGAACTGCTGTACAAGATGGGTCGAACGATAACGCAGGATGTAGTGGGTATTATATGGGAGACGGTTTTCCTCAGTGAGCTGTCCCATGCGTCTCATAACACGACATGAAGCTAACGGCGTTCCCAGGTGCATACGGCGTCTTCTTCGGCGTCGCGCTCTGGACTATCTTGTACGTCTCCTCCCCTCCTCTTCACACTAAACTCAGCTATAATACTCACTTCCCACCCACCCCTCCCAGCCGCAACCCCAAATCCCGCTTCTCCCTCTCGCACCTCCTCCTCCTCCTCATCGTAGTCTACCTCTACCTCAGCTCCCTCACCCTCTGGGCCCTCAACGTCACCTACTGGTACAAACGCGCACACGCCTACTTCATGGATTACCCCGCGATGTCGCTTGCGGATCGGCGGGAGCAGGGCCAGACGAATGTGGAGAAGCTGGGTGTGCCGATGGAGGCGCTGTTTATGTTCAATGTGCGTGGCGTTTTCGTTGTGTCTTCGTCAATCCTCTTGAACTAAACTTTCGATATGTATACCAGATGATCGTGGGCGACAGCGTCGTCATTTGGCGCGTCTGGGCGATTTATGCGCGTATGCAGTGGGTCGTGTTACTCCCTGTTCTCATGCTGCTCATGTCTTTCGGTAAGTGTATCCCGTCCTTTCCTCCCTTTCTTTATCATACCATTCATTCGGCGTCCATTTTCCCACTAGCCTTCACCATCATCGACATCAACTGCCTCACCCTCTCCTCCTTCTCTTCGCAATCAGCTTTGGCGGGCGGCGGCGGCGTATGCGACCACGCGGAGCTCATCTCGTGGGCGTTTTCGTTTGCGACGAATGGGATTTGTACGGTGTTGATTGGGGTTCGGGCGTGGTGAGTGTTCGGCTACGACTTGTATTTTGATTCTGGATCGCCGTGTGTTGTCTTGAATCCGAATAATGCTACTTATCAAAGTACTCACTTTCAGGCAACACCGTAAAACCACACGCGCCTTGGCCCGCTCGTCCGTCAATCGCTATTCGTCCCGCATGTCGACAAACAGGATCCTCTCCCTCCTCGTCGAGTCTGGTTTTATTTATTGTTTATTCTGGGTATGTAATTCTCTCTCTCTGTGTGTCTTTACCTTCTCGCTAATGAGCATACTCAACAGCTAACTCAATACATCCTCTTCGTCCAAATCGACCGCGCGAACCCCGGCATCTACGCCTACGAACTCTTCGCGGGGATGGGCGACCAGATTTCGGGCATGTATCCAACGCTCATTATTGTTATCGTGAATCTGCATCAGACGGTGTGGGATGCCGACACAGATCGTGCGACAAGCAATTGCAAGGAGGTGAGGGGCGGAGGTGGGGATGTGCCTGAGGCGAGATCGCCACGGTCATTGCGTTTCAACATGCGGGGGAGTATGGGTGGGAGTAGCAGCAGTACTTTGAATGAGGTGAGGGCGGAGGTTGGGAGGGAGGGTGTCTGATTTTGCTTTGAATCCGTGCCGGCTTGGGGAATGCAAGGGGAATGACGAGCAGGCTGGGAATGCACGACGCGTTTTCGTACTGTTGGTAGTGTTCTGAAATTCGAGGACTTTTAAGCGGATGCGCAGTACGGCGGACACGCTTTTGATGTTTCCCACCCTTGACTTGCTCTTGACTCTTGACGTCCACCATGGTCACAGCAAAGGGTGGTACGTCTACGGCTCATAGAGCAGAACCCCGAGCTCCTCCTCGTTATCTTGCAGCATCTTCGCCCCGACCGCGACGCGTTGCGCCAAGTTTGTCTCGCCTCGAGGCAATTACTGTCCCTGAGCCAGCCATTTCTTTTCGAGCACATTTCCCTTGGGACACAGGCACCAAGATTGATCAAGAGCCAGTCTCCGTGCTCATCTTTGTACGGGATCCTGTGCGATTCCCCTCACATTGTCACATACACCCGACATATGGACATCGTCTCTTCTTTCGCACCTGGACGAAGCTCGACCTGGATTTCCGGAGAATCGACTCTCCCCCCTCTGCTTACTCTTCTTGCCGATGCGAAGATAGTTCAAACTTTTCGGCTTCGTCTTTCGGGCGAGTACTGGGGGGATCTACCCCTGGACCTGAAGCACTCCATCCGGCTGCTGATAAATTCCCCACTGCATAATCTCGATCTCACTGGGTTCAATTATTTGACTCCCGAGATTTTGGCGCTCGTGCACTCTGTTGACAAGCTCAAAATCAGCGGGACTACAAGTTTTTGTCCTGAGAAACTGGATTCCGAGGGACCAAACGGGGGGACGATCACCTCTTTCACACTACTCGACACTGTTCCGGTCACCGACGTCATTGACTGGATGGTTTCAATCCCAAGCTTTCGCGTATTACGCGATCTGCGGCTGGCTATCACACATGCGGATATCGTCCACCTTCAAAATTTGCTGCATCATGTTAGCAGCACTCTTGAATCATTCCATGTCCAACTAATTAGTGTTGCCGGGGTTCGGTTAGGTTCGGTTTTTCACCAAAAAATCCGAACCCCGAACCGCACCTGGGGTTCGGTTCAGCCAATTCTCCGAACCCCGAACCTAACCTGAGGTTCGGTTCGTTGAGGTTCAGAACAGGTTCGAACCTTTTCGAACCTGAAGCTGTTTCCCACGGTTCAAATGGACAATTTTTGTGTTCGAATGTCCATCGGTGGTATGTTTTCTTGCTAATTCAATGTTATAATTGACTGCATTGTTGAATACACCCATGAAACCCTTCAATGCCGCAACATATCACTCTGCCAATGGGTACCAGATGAGAAGCTGAAGTGATTTTGAGTCGTATTGACCATTATTCAGGTGTTTGGAGAGCTTCACAACTGACAAGGAACTATGCAACGAGAATTCGACCACAGGTTGCTCAGAATTTGTCTCATTTCCATTCAAAATTCTCCATTTTTGAGTATGGGTTCGCACCGGTGCGAACCTCTTCCAAGATCCCCGAACCCTGAACCGCACCTGGGGTTCGGTTCGGTGCAGCCAGCCCTTCCGAACCTGAATTTAGGTGCGGTTCGGGTTCGGTTCAGGTTCGGAATCGGTTCCGAACCTAACCGCGGCAACACTACAACTAATAACATCTCGTGATTCCCCGTCTCCAATCTACTTGTGAACGACTAACCGACCATTGCACTCTGTATCAGACTGGCCAGAGGATTATGGCGATTGCGGCATCGGCCTTCCGTCACTCAAATCCCTCCGCCTCTCGGTCGGCATACCGAGATATGGTTATGATGATGATATGTTTGGCTGGGTCGTATTCTTTTTAACACGCCAACATCGCTCGCTATACAATCCTTCAGCACGTCACACTCGACGTCCGTCTCGAGCATTCCATCCACCTTCAAGCCCTCAACTTGAATGAATTAGACTCTGCCTTAAATGAGCCTCAGTTCTCAGACTTGCGTACATTAACGGTCACTCTGTCTCTGATGGGGCACGTGGATGAAACTCTGGTTCCGCAGCTGGCGGACAGGCTTCCCGATCTGCTGGTACTCACGGCAACGCGGGATATTTTCAAGATCATTCACTTGTGTGGGTGATTTTGCCGATCATCTCAGTCTCTTTCGCTCACTTCGCTCAGACCCGCCAAACTCAATTTTCTTTTACTGGCCGGGGCCATTACGCTGGAGTGATTCCGACGGCACGCACGAGGTCGGAGGAACAGTACATGGTTTCTAGAAGTTAACTCTATAATGATACTATACGACGATGGAGTTGGTCACCTCATTATTCAAAGATGTGATACTCACACGGTAGCAGACTTTCGGAAACGAAGCAATGTCGCCCTGTAGAGGTTTAATGTACCATAAGTGAATCAGAGCGAGTGACTTTACCTCAACGTTATGAATTGTGAGGAGCCGACGTAGTCACGTAGAACACTATTTTGCTCCGTTTTGGGCTCAGAACTGGCCCCGGAAGCGCAACATACCTCAGAGCCTATGCTTGATCAGTTTATCTTCGTTGCCACTGGCTTGTGGTTGGTATCGGGTTGGTATAAAGGAATGTTAGATTGTGGCTCTGGTTAGTGGCATAAATTGATGTCGGACTTTGCCCGGCCCTGCCGGCCATATATATTCCACACGCCTCGGCTTAGTTCCCACGGGGTCCCTCTTGCTCTCAACCAACTCTCAACGTCCGTCATGGGCATGGCTGAACTCGGGAATCCTACGGATCATGAAGCAGACCCCCAAGCGCGACTTCCGCCAGAGCTTCTACTCGTTATCCTACACCATCTACGCTTTGACCGCAACGCCCTGCGCCAATTTTGTCTCGTCTCGCGGCAGCTCCGATCGCTGAGCCAGCCATTCATCTTCGAGCATATTTCCGTTGGAACACAGGCACCAACACAGATAGCGAGTCAATCTCCTTGCTCATCTCTGTACGAAACTCTGTGTCAATCCCCTCACATCGTCACCTACATCCGCCACGTGGACATTGTCTCTCCGAAACTTGGCCCTACGTGGATTGCCCGAGAATCGACCCTCCCTCTACTGCTCACTCTTCTTGCCGATGCGGAAATAGTTCGAACTTTCAGGCTTCGCTGTTCGAGCGAGTCCTGGGGGGATCTACCCCTGGAACTGCAGCACTCCATCCAGTTGCTGATGAAATCCCCATCCTTGCGTAATCTCGACTTCAGCGGCGTCGTTCGTCTTACTACCGACGTTTTCAAATGCTGTCGGTCTGTAGAAAGGCTCAAATTCAGCAAGATCATCGTATTTGATTGGGATCTAGAGGACAGAAGCGGAGAGTGCTTCGGGACGATAAAATCGTTTACGTCGCTCGACATGGACATTGTCAGTGTTGTTGCCTGGATGATTGCGACCCCCAGCTTTCGCGCTCTTCGTGATCTGCGGATAGCTGTCACGCATGATGAGGTAAACGCACTCCAAAATTTGCTACACCACGTCAGTGGCACGCTGGAATCTCTAAGTCTCCAGCTAATGATCTGGTGTAAGTTTTTTTTCCGTCTATTGCCCATCTTTCCCAGTATAACTGATCACATTCCAGACTGGCCGAAAGGGGCTCCCACTTGCAGCATAAGCCTTCCATCGCTCAGGTCTCTCCGCCTGTCCATCGGTATCACGAAGCCCTGTTGTGATGATGACGACATATTTCACTGGGCGATATGCTTTTTACTTGAACAACATCGTTACAAAACTCTTCAACACCTCACACTCGACCTACGCTTCGAGGACGCAAGCGACCCGCACGCACTCAAATGGAGCGAACTCGACTCGGCGTTGAGTGATGTTATGTTCTCAGCGTTGAAGACTCTGGTGGTCACTTTGTTCCCGATGTATCCCGAGGCTGAACCCGTCGTTCGACTTGTCGGCGACGAACTTCCACGTTTGCTGCCATGGACTGCAGCGCGGGATGGGTTTGAAATTGTCAGATTGAGTGAGTGCTCCTTCATCTGTTGCTCCAACGGCTTATTTGTGTACTTACTTCATTTTGTCAGATCGTCCAACCTCGAGTTTCTTCTTTTGGCCCGGGCCATTAGAGTGGAGTGAGTGCGAGGGAGAATACGAGATTTTGGAGGATGGAGAATGATTGTCCCTTGGTTTATTAACCTGGTTTTGTGTTAGTGTTCGCCATCTCAAAGCGGCGGAGCCCCACAAATTGAAAAGTTCCAACGAAGATTGATTTCTGCAATTCAGGGTGGAACCGACCAGGAACCGATCTCAGACTGAGGTGGAAGCTCTGAAGATCCTGAGAGCTCTATATCTTCTTCGGCAAGCATTCGCAGCACTGGAAATTTTTCTGACAGGTACCTAGTGTTCAAAGGGTTTTCGGGGTTGATACTGTTTCGGGCATTGCGTGCCCGCGTGGGCAAGCAGCAGGGAATTTCCGAGCCATCGATCATGATGGGCCATCAGACGGCCTTCCTTTTGGTCACCGGCCGTTCAACATCATACCTATGAATCCGTATGCCAAGAAACACAGAAGCGAATTGAAGGTACAGCAAGAGTTAATGGCCTAGTCAGTAGCCTACGACGATGCATTCATCGTACTCATATTTCGAACACTCGGCCATCTCGGAGATGTTGAACTGGTTGACCGGTTCAAGTTCAAATCAGGCCAAGGCGCACGAAATATTTGGCCTCCACCTCAAAAATGCCTGTGCAGAATTAGTGAGTGTTTTACCCAGAAGTGATATGTTTTGATTGAGGTAAACATCGCCCTCGTTGATCATCGACTAGACAACGACAAGATTGAATACAAACGATCACCGCAACGCAGTGCCTATCATTGGCTTGTCATCATGGATGATTTACGACGACCGCTCGACGATTCCCGTAAGTGCTTTGACACTAGTCGGCCCTCAGCATCCCGTCTCATGCCTCGATCTTTCGCCTCGATCCACACTGGAAAAATCACGAGCTCCGACAACAGTAGAGGAGTGTCACCTCCGAGTCGGTAATCCTTTGCCAGTTGTCTTCGAACAAAGCGACGAGGAGTTCGACATTTTGCTCATATGATACTGGTCTCAGTATTTATTGTTCACATCAAGCCAAAAATACTGCCCATCTGCTGCGCACAGCTAAGCACATCTTATGATTCATGTCCCGCATCCAGTATTTAACCCGGGACCGCACTCCCTTTCCCCCGGCTCGCTTCCTATGAAATTCTTGCCCGCAGCACTTTTCAACTCTTGTCTCTTGTTGGCGTTGATTGCGCCGGTCGCCTGCCTTCAAAATTTCACGGAGTGCTCAGGAGTGCAGTTGGATTGGTATACGAAGGTTGTCGGAGAGACACCATGTGAGTATTTATTGCGTCTCTCCAAGCAGAAGCCTTGTCTAATCAACGCTAGGCAGGACGTATGAGAGATTACGTCAAACATGCAACCCGATATGTACGTGCGGCGATCTTTACGGATGATTTTCAACTCAATGAATACTTTAGATCAAGTCGGGAAGATGAATAGTAGCATGCCACCGGACTTGTGCCATGATGGCCAAGGCAGCGAGTGTTCAATTATCCCACACGATCTCTAGAGATTTACCTCGACATAGCGGATTGCTGCTGTAATTCAATCGCCTTCACGCTGAGTATGTTATGTTTGAAGTACGTCTTATATGCCAGTCTCGTTCTCTAGCGAGAACTAAGTCGCTAGCAGCTGCCAGCAACCTATTGGGACAGGAACCGGATATGATGCTCGTGTGTTCCGTCTCTTCTACTGTAGTTCAAATATGGGATTCCGAGCATGAGCATGATTTATAGCACCGAAAACTATGCAGCGGTTCTGGAACGCATCGTACGATGGGACTCGCAAGTCGTCCTGCTCTAAACCTATTCGAGGAGAGTGAGTCGCATCCCGATTTTGTGAATGCTGATCAGACGAAACCAATTCGCAGTCTGCCTCAGAATATTCAGAAAGCTGTTTGTAACCAAAACATCCCAATTCTTGACGGGCTTTACTCTAAGAACTGGCCAGACGGCTCTTGGTAGGTCGCTTGCTCTGGTTCAATACCTTAATTGACGTATTTTAGGTACTAGTGCGTCTAATAATTCAATTTATCATCGGAAAACAGCCCCGAAGACCTGACTCGCTTTTGCAGTGTATACACACGAAACCACGTCCACGAAAATAATCTTGGGAACGACAACAATTCACTCACTCACTGCCCCAAAACCAATCTTGTTTCGCCTCCATTCAATCAAACCACCACGTCACTCGATGCGGTGGAGTCAGCGACGAATAGTCCCAGTGCTTCTCAGTCTACCTCTCCAAGGGCATTTAGCACAGCTGCTGCTGCAGGTTTGCCGATTGGGATAATATCGGTCGTCGCAGGGATCATTGCTTGCTGCTTGATTTGGCGGCGTCGTCGGCGAATGGCTGCGGAACGATCAAAACGACAAACTCAATTCTTTCCACCACCCGTGGCTGATGCTTTGGGTCGTCCGTTACCGACAGTCAAGAAAGTTGCACCCAGGAAGGGACAGAGTATGAGGTTACTCTTTTCTACGAATCGAAGAACACTGGCAGCGAGGTCGAGACCGGAGACGTTGCCACCTGCGTATCATGAGAATAAAGGTTCGTTCATTGGAAAGGTTGACTTGGAAGCCTTGCTGATAATATTTAGATCATTTACCTGTATGATTCAGATGTAGGACAGTCTCCCTCAAAAGATCGGACTCAGATCCGAGTTGAACAACGTTACTAAATGATAATAACATACCCTCTACCTATTGCGATTATAAATCGGAGATGCATTGACTTGAGAGAACGGTGTAAATTAACGCAGGATGTGCTAACCCACTGTATTAAAAGCTTGAGCCTAGACCGATGAGTGGAGTTCGCTGACAGGCTGTTGAACCTTGGTTGAACCGATCACTAAATTTCAAAGGTAATCATCCTCTGACCATCGTGCTGCTGCAAGCCATCCCAAAACCTTCAAAAATGTACTCTATCATGGATTCATTGCTTAACCTTTAGGTTAGGCTACTTAGACGGGCTTGGGTTTTGTCCATCAAACCAAATAAGAGACAAACACCGGCAATAGAGCGTTTGCGCGCCCAATGGCTAATTCGCGTTGCGTAATATGGTGGCTCCACCCGCCGAAATAGCCGCCCAATGGCTACGGCAGCCATAGGCGCCCAGTTTTGGCGGGTGGAGCCATCGCGTAACGCAACGCACCATTGGATGGCTCCAACGGCTCGCGCGCAAACAGGCTAATCACGGCTTCTGACCAACATGGGTGACGTACCACGGAACTGTCCGCACACAGACATTGTCGGCCTGGATGTCTTTCTGTTCTTGACCACCGTCTGCCCCCAAAGTACCTTGGTCATTTTTGGACTTCCTCTGAATGCAGCCAATACCAACATACTTATCTTCTCAATGACCAAGCCGCCGTCGCTCTTCATGCTTTCTCTTGTCCTTTTTACCTTGGCTTTTTCTATCCGCTCGATAAATCGATGGTCATTTCTGAATGTGCTCCATCCAGACGCAGACATGCCCCCACTCGTCGACGGTCTGTCTCCTAGGCCTGGGCTCTTCACCAGCAAGCCCAGAAAAGCATGATGTCTTCCTTCGACCTCACAGGTCCCCCATTTCCATCTACGTCCCCGTTCACCGCACCCACCCTCATCATGAACGCCTCGTCCGCTGACGGTCTAGTGTACTAGAGGACGGCAGCATGACGCGTGGGGCTCCAGGAAGCAAAGCCGCCGTGCGCATGACGGGGTCGTACATCCCCTGCCCGCCGAGCGCGTTCATCTTCTTGCTTCCGTCGAGCTTTATTCGGAGTCGGGACGTGCCGGGGAGAGTAGAGGGCAATCATGGCATGTTGAGTGAGATCCTCGGTGAGTCTGCCTCCTTTTGCCTGTTGAATTTCGTCGCGTTTCTGGGGGACGGGTTTCCATTTGCGGCCCTGAGTCTTGGGCAGCTCGTCGGGAAGGGTCGGGTCTCGCGGGAATATGTCTGGCTCGCTCCTCCTTTCTTTCTTCTCCCCCCTGCGATCTAGCTAACCGATTCTGCGTTAGGAAAATACTGGCACGCTCCCCTCCATTCTGAGCGGGCTAGATAGGAAGATCAAGCTCGCACCGCACAAGCAGAGCATCATCGACGGTATCCGGATTGGCGATTCAGGCCGGAGAATGGGAAGGTGTGTATGCATGATGAATCCTATTATGTAGCACCATGTTTCTTTCGTCCCTCTTTTTTTTTTGCTCTGCATGATGTCTTTGGATATGCGCCCGCCGCCCGGACACTTTCCTTCTTTCGTCGCGTTCTCTGCCCACTTGGTATCGTCCACAATGTGGAGTCCATATCATCGCGCCATACCGGTCGTTTGTGCTTCAGGGCCATCTCTTTATTTTTTTGGTGTTCGTGGTGGAGTTCGGATTTGCTTTTGACACGTCCTTCTGCCTATGCTCTGCATCCGACGCATATGCGCTACACAGCAACGAGCTCATTATTGGCCCCCTCGCTTGCAGACCAAATCACCCGTACGGAACTTTACATACAAATCGTAGCACATATTGTATTCGCGGCTCCGTTCATACGGTCATACTACGGCCGCAGTTGAACGGTGTCCAATGTCAATGCAAAGCATTAGGCTCCTCGCGTAGTCCGGAAAGCGTCAACCTAAAGGTTAAGCTACCGCCTCGTAGAGGCCATATACTGTTCATTCACTATGACACTACTGCGACGGACTTGAAATTCATCTGGAGCCGAACCCATCTGTCTTATTCCAAGGGCGTAGATAAATAGACTGTCATTCCTGATTTGGTAATCTGTGGTGCCACGCGGAGGGGTGATGGCGCTGACGCCTTGTTTCCTGCCTTCACCATTACCCCGCGTTTACCCCTCGTTTCCACCACCTCTTCCTCTATATCGATTCTATAGACCCAAGCCACCCATCCCCGTGTCTTTCTAGCCTATCTTGACGGGCACACGACCACAAGAAACCGCAAGAATTAGACCGACAGAATGGACGAGACAGGCGGGTGGAGATTCGCACAAGCGTTCGGAGACAAGGGCGACGTCGAGGAGATCACAGAGGGTGCGTCGAGCTGCATATCTCGTCCATTGACGGACAAATGACATCTTGACCAGCGGACATCATCTCCGCCGTCTCCTTCGACGCGACAGGCAACTTCCTCGCCACAGGCGACAAAGGCGGCCGCGTCGTACTATTCGAACGCAACCAGTCCAAGCAGCGCGCAGTGGAGTACAAGTTCTACACCGAATTCCAGAGCCACGAGCCCGAATTCGACTATCTCAAGAGTTTGGAGATTGAGGAGAAGATTAACAAGATCCGGTGGTGTGGGCGGCAGAATAGCGCGCATTTCTTGTTGTCGACGAATGGTGCGTTGGGCTTTGTCTTTGTCTCGAATAATGCCCTGATCCGGAGTAAAGACAAGACGATAAAGCTGTGGAAAGTGTTTGAGCGGACGCCGAAGATCCTCAGCGAGACGAATCATTACGACGGGCAGACGGGGCGCCCGCTGCCGCCGCCGACGTCGCGGCATCATCTGCGGCTGCCTAGGAGTATCCCGCAGGAAACGATGGTCGCGGCCGTCCCGAGGAAGGTGCGTCGTCCGGCGCTTATCTCCTCGCATCTGTCTTTGCCAACCCGCTCTCCTCGCAGGTCTACGCCAACGCACACGCCTACCACATCCACTCCATCTCAGTCAACTCCGACCAGGAGACGTACATCTCCTCCGACGACCTGCGGATAAATCTGTGGAATCTCGGCGTGCATAATCAGAGCTTTAGTGCGCTTCCTCCTCTCGTGTCTCTTGCAAATGGAATGCAATGCTAAATACATCTGGCCCCGCAGACATCGTCGATATCAAACCCGCTAACATGGAAGAACTCACGGAAGTCATCACCACGGCGTCCTTCCACCCGACGCAGTGCAATCTCTTCATGTACGCGAGCTCCAAGGCCGTGATTCGGATGGGCGATTTGAGGGAGGGCGCGATATGTGATTCCGGGACCGGGGGCGGGGCGGTGAGACGTGCGTTTCTTTTTCTACCTGCATCCAATCTAAAAGGATTTGGAATCTCTTCTCCGAGTCTCGTCGTCTTTCTTACCCGATACTGACTATGCGTGTCACATACGACTACAGGTTTCGAAGACCCACCAGACCCCGCGACCACCTCGTTCTTCTCCGAAATCATCAGCAGCATCTCGGACGCGCAGTTTAGTCCCGATGGGATGCAGATCCTCGCGCGGGGTGCGTTGTCTTTCTCGCGTTGATCATCCTTTTATCTTTATTTTATTGTATCCGCTGACACGACGATAGACTACCTGACGCTGAAACTGTGGGACGTGCGCAACGAGGCGCAGCCGCTGAAGAGTATCGCGGTACACGACCATTTGAAGAGCAAGCTGTGCGATTTGTATGAGAATGATTGTATTTTTGATAAGTGGGAGTGTGTTTGGGGGGATGGGGGCAAGTGAGTTGTTGCTTTCTTGCTTTCGTTCTTCCTTCTTGTTTTCTTGCTTCGTTCCTTACTTGTCTCATGCTTGATATTCCTTT
This sequence comes from Favolaschia claudopus, assembly GCA_037176885.1. Taxonomy (NCBI): domain Eukaryota; kingdom Fungi; phylum Basidiomycota; class Agaricomycetes; order Agaricales; family Mycenaceae; genus Favolaschia; species Favolaschia claudopus. The sequence continues at coordinate 438,045 of JAWWNJ010000034.1, read as the reverse complement.
TGCTCTTCTGTTCCCCCCCCATACGCTGCTTGCTACAGACCCACTGACTGACGCGCGCCGCACAGACAATTCCTCACAGGCTCCTACCACAACTTCTTCCGCGTGTATGACGCGGAGACGGATGGGGACGTGGTGTTGCAGGCGGATAAGGCCGTGTTGAGGACGAAGAAGGGCGGGATGGGTGAGTGTTGTTGCTTTTTATTTCTTTCCTTTCCTGGCCCTTCCTTGCCTGTCATTTTTATTCGTTTGCGTCGCCGATGTCGTCCACATATATGCCTAACATAATCGCTAACTTGACATTCTCATCCCCAGGCAAATCCGCGCCTCGGCCCCTGCGCGAGGCGATGCAGACCGACCCGCTGGATTTTAATAAGAAGATCTTGCATGCCAGTTGGCATCCGAGGGAGCCGACCGTTGCGGTAAGTATCCCATCCTTACTCCTTTCGTTTACTTGAGGCTGACAACTTACTTGCACACATGTAGATCGCCGCGACGAACAGTCTTTTCGTGTATAGCGCGGCTTAGGCTTGGGCTTGGGCTTGATTTGACTGACGGAATCACATCACATACCCTTCCTTGGCACGGCACGCACTTATTTATTAGCCATACAGCAGAGCCTGAGCGCGCATCGTATACGTATACTGACGGTCATTGCTTCCTTCCTTCCCATCCCATCCACCCCACTCCACCCCACCCTCACTGCAGCTGCAACTACAACTACAACTGAAACCGATACCACTCATTCCTTCACCCGCTACATCCACATCCACGCCATCCATCCATAAACTCCTGACTGCGACTAAACTAAAGAGAAACGGGCTAGCTTAGCTTGCTCGATGTACAGTAAAAAAGAAGAAAGAAGAATAAATTGTGAACAGGGAAGAAAAGAGGGAAGGAGTGGGGAGGGAGGGACGGGAAGAAAGAGAAGAAAGAGATGAGATACAAGACGAAATGGGAATTGACTTGGACTTGGTTGTTTTTCTTACATACACTGAGCGATACATACAAGGGAAAGAATGATGGGTACGTGTGTGAAGGTGAATTCTGATTCGGACTTGGGTTGGGAAGTGATTTTGCCTCGTTTCGGTTGGGCGTTATCTCTTGATCTAAATTTTCGATCGGTTTTCGTGGCAGGATAGCTCGAGTTTGATAGGCCTGTACTGTCGCTCCCTTCTTGAAGTAAAGACTGGCTCCAATGAATTTCTGAGAGATTCTGCGACCCGGATTGACTCAGAACTTGACTCAGAAAGTTCTGAACGGCGCGATTCGGGATTGACGCGCCTTACGTCATCCGGGAAATAAATGAAAAGGCGGTTTTACGGACAAGATCAAAGAACGGATGACCGGCATTTCTCGTTACCGGTCCCGGATCTTCCCTTGCAGACCACAACCATGGCACAAGTCCGCGACCCAAGCAAGCAGAATGCAGTCGATATGGCAGCGGCGAGGGCGCAGACTACGATTAATGTCTCAGCGCTCCGGGATACTTTGCACAGTATGCATACAGCTCAAGATAGTGGATTTGTCTTGATCGTGCATCGGACTTCCAGATGGCTCGGAAAAGTGGCAAAAGCAGGCGCAGATTGTCGACATTCTCTCGAAGGATCCCGTTTTCGACAAGTCTACGAGGTGCTTCGTTTCATTCTCCTCTGAACGGTCCGTGACGTGTCGATTTTAGGCTCTTTGCGACAAGGAAGGAGCTGTACATTCGGGGACAGGCGCTCACAAACCGGTTATACGAGCTGAAGGAGATTCACAAGTGGTCAAGAGAGGATGAGGGCACTGCCCTTTCCGTCCTTGACGACTCTCTCCCTATCAGTATGTCCAATTTTCGTGTCATTCAATTTGCCGAGGCTCAGTACTTGATTTTTCCGCAGACCTGCATAATATAGGTCGAGACAGCACTTCCCTTCTCTCTTTCAACTCAGACTCATATGGATTCTTAAGCATTCGAGCCTGTCTTCCGGCTCCAAGCATCCCCGGAATTGCTAGCAAAGTACGACCAGTTAATAGCACACAAGGGAATCATCGGCTGCTACCTGCAAACCGAGCTCGCCCATGGATCCAACGTCGGTCGCCTCGAAACCACAGCCACATATGTCCCGGAAACCCGCGAGTTCGAGATCCATTCGCCCACGCTCACCAGTGCGAAGTGGTGGATCGGCGCGCTAGGAAGAAGCGCGACTCATGGTGTTGTTCAGGCCAAGCTCATTCTCCCGGATGGCAAGGATATGGGTCCGCACCTTTTTCTCGTTCAGCTGCGATCGCTTGGTGAATCATTCATCTCTTCTATTATCGTAAATTCATCTGATAATTGACTCGACTCGACACAGATACGCATATGCCTTTCCCCGGCATAACGATGGGGGATATTGGTCCAAAGGCGCTTGCCGGGTTCGCTGCAACGGATAACGGGTTCGCTCGTTTTGATCATGTCCGTATTCCGAAAGAGAATATGCTCTCAAAGTTCGCGGGCGTCTCGGACGCAGGGACGTATGTGACGCCTCCGCACGCCAAGTTGAGCTATGGCGGCGTGAGTTTATGCCTCTACCTCAAAGACATTATTCTCACTGCTTCCTCGTAGATGCTCTATATTCGATCTGGGTATGTATCACTTTCTCTTGTCCCCATTGTGAAATTCGAGTCAAATCAACCTCAGTATGGTGACCACCGCGGGATGGACGATTGCGAGAGGTAAATCAATATGATGCTCTAATTTTTGAAATTTTCCACTCACTTTCAATCAGGCGCGACGGTGGCAATTCGATACGCCACCGTACGCCGGCAGGGTGAAGTCGGCCATGACGGATTGGAGCGACAGACAATCTCGTACCCGTCGCTCCACGTCCGCCTCGTCCCACTCATTGCCCGCTCATATGTGTTCATCGAGCTTGGGCGTGCCTTAGTGAGCGAACTTCCTCCTCACTTCACTTCACTCCACTCCACTCTAACTATCTACAAAGTCTCGAGGCTTCGACTCCCTCGCTCGCGGCCTCGCCTCGGGTGACACGTCCCAGCTCGCTGAGATGCACGTCATGACGAGCGGGCTCAAGGTTCTCGTCACGACGTTAGCGATTCAAGACCTCGAGACTGCGCGCCGCTCAATGGGCGGGCACGGATTTAGTGCGTTTGCAGGTGTAGGGAGGGTGTATGCGGAGTATCTCCCTGCTGCGACGTGCGTCTACATCTCTATTCTATTCATTCAATGTCCGTCCAGAACTTGATCGCTCGCAATGCTTCAGATATGAAGGAGAGAACTTCGTCCTCGACGGCCAAGTACTCCGCGCAGCCTTGAAAGCATTCCGCGGGCTCTTCACGAGCAAGACACCACCGGCCGCCAAGGCGCCCTCGCTCTCGCCTACCTCACAGTATCTCCGTCTCCTGCTCGACAAGACTCTGATTCCACCCGAGCTGAAGCCGTCATCGTGGAATCAACCTGCTACAGCGATCTTGCTGCTCGAGTGGCGCGCCGCGCTACTCGTGAATGAATGCGCGCAAACGGTTGAGGCGCCGGATGCAACGCTTACTCAAAGGGTTTCGAGGGCGGTGACGGAGGCGTTTGTGGCTGCGCGCGTGGGCGAAATGATCGACGGCCTTCCAACAACTCTCAAGGGAAAGGAGGCAGAGGCCGTCCGAAAGGTCTACCTCCTCGTACGTTCCCCCCTGCAAGATAGTGTTTGGAGATTACTGACGAACAACGTCTTCGCAGTATCTCCTCACCTCGGTGGAGGGCGCTCTCGTGGATTTGCTCTCGTTCGGTCTATTCCGTGCAACACCGACTGGAAATCCTGCGCGCTCTCGTGACCCTACTCGTGCTCTTCGGCTAGCTATCGCGGGTCTGTGCGCTGAATTGCTACCCGAAGCCATTGGCCTCACAGACGCTTTCGGGTTCACGGATTGGGAGCTCGATAGGTAGGTCGTTTCTCCTTCATACATTCTTGCTAGCAATGAAATATCGCCGCACAGTGCGCTGGGAGTTTACGATGGAAAGGTCTATGAGGCGCTCTGGGAACGCGTTCGTCATGAACCATTGAATCAGACGGATGTCACGGAGGCGTATGAGGTTTGTTCCTTATCTCAATCTTTGTGGAATCTGCTGAGTGTTTTGCTAGCCATCGATCAAACCGCTGATGATGAGAGGGAGGAGGATCGCGACATCGCCAAAGCTTTGATCGGTAAATGGGAGCCAGAACATGATTACGCATTTCAAACCAGACACAAAACGGCGCAATGATGTTTCGTAATGTATGCTTCATATCGAGGGGTAGGAATGTTATTCTAATATATATTTCTTAACGAAACATGAGCCGGTTTTATAGCACTGTGTCCCGGCTGGGAGGATGCATCACTGGGAAGAATGGGGAGGATATCGGATTCGGATCGAAGCTTCATGAACTGGATGAGCCAAAATTGCCACTGCTTGAGGTGCTCGAATGGATAAATCACGACCTGTGAATCAACCGTAAGTTCATCCGGGTGCAAGACAGCAGAGAATTTGAATAACGCTGGTATCAGGCTTCGTATCTCCAGCCCACAGGTCTAGCATCCTCCCCTCGCGAGGCCAACTGATATAGCAAGTCCACGATTCGTACATGGTGGGAGGCGAGGAATACGCGTTGAGTGCGCTTATCTTCGGACAATCGGAGCTTGGCATGATAATCCAGGAGGTAGGGAAGGGTGAGACAGTGACGGATTTCCCATAGAAGTTGGTGCTCGGCGTCAAGTAGCGCACTTTCATGGAGCCATCCTTGGGTACGGGAACGATGGCTTGTCCATCGCCGTAAGGAGTGATCAACCACTGGAGAAATTGTTATCAGCAGGCCTGCGGTATATCCAGAAACTGAAGTCTGACATATTGAACTCCGGCACTCTCTGGATTCCCTGCGCAGATTCTCAGAGCAGCCAGAGATATCGATAGTCAGAATAATATAGCTCACCGACCACTCTCGGCACCTCGTCGTTGACGACGTCGAGGTTGGGTCGAACGTCCAACAAGGTGCCCGAGCGTCGGTTGATTATTCTGCATAGACGAGCCGATGGAGGGAAGAGATCGCAGAACTCCTCGACATGCTGTGGCAGATGGTCGAAATTATCTGCGGGCATGGGACGAGGTTGCAAAAGTACGCTATAATTCCGGAAAGCCTCCATGGCATATTTAACTGTTTCGAAGAATGAGTTGCGGGCCAAATCGGTATTGATCCAACGTTGGTGGCACTCGTGGCATTCCACATGTAGGGATACGGAGCTTGTGGGGTTCGAAAAGACGGGGCTCAGAGTAGCAAAATCAGTTAAGTTCTACTACTTTTAACGGTCTCGACGCGTTCTCACTACACAAAAACCAGATATGGTTACATTGAGTGAGATATTTTTACTCGCGATGGTTTGGGACATATGCATGTAGTACACGACATTGAAGAATGTTCCTTCCAAGTTTCTTCGGACAATTCCGACATGAAAAGCCTCCAGCCTCCCCAGATGCGTGCTTCTATCACTATGTCGAGCCATTACATTAAATACATCCACGCTGCCAGTCCGCTACCATCACGGACAAGCCATCCCGAGCCAGCTAACCTTCAACTTGTGCGCATCATGATAGTCCTCGTTGGTATCCCTCTCGAGAAATTTCACCTCCAACTGCGGCATACCCCTACGCTTTCCCACCGTCTCTTCAAGCGCTGCAAGCATACGCCGCATTTGCACGTCCCGAAATATCAAGTCTTTACTTGCGTTTGGGAACGGCAGCGTTTGCACCTCCATGCAGACATGTTCCAGATGTGTTGGGAAGCGACCGAGCGCTTCCGAATCCCCGATGGTTGCATCCGAATCATCTCGTTCCTCCCTTCCCAAGGCGTCTTGCAGTTCGCGTACAAACGCAGGCGCGCTGCGGAGGCCCGAAACGCATAAATCTGTGATCTTGGGGCAGGCCAGCGCAAGGGCCGCTGCGAGCCCCGTGGGGCTGCGATTCCCCGCGAGATGAAGATGGGTTAAAGCGGGGAACGTGCTGGGACGCGGAAGCGGGTAGAATCCTCGAACCGTCAGCGTCTTGAGCTGAGGAAATCGGATCCGGAAAATCGCCCCGATAAGAGCGCATGCCGACGATGGTAAGATGGCGACTAAATCGCGCAAGGTTGGTGCTGCGAGATATAGCAAGCGTAATAAAGCTTTAACCGAGGGAGGGGCAGCTGATTCGGTGGCTGGAGAGATAAAGAGCCGACGGATGTGCTGTTCGGGTCTCGTGGAATTGTCGAGGAGGGTAGTTAGGTGGCGCGATTGCACCTCGGATGAGATTGTGAGGGTGTGGAAGCGGAAAGGCGACGAGACGGCGCGGAAGTAGGTGCAGGTGAGGGAAATGGCGCGGATGGTGGCGCCGCCGAAGGGAGATTCGGATGCGAGCTCGAAGATGCGGGAATGCAGCTCGGGGGGAAGAGTGTCCATGGTGAAAGTCGAGCAGACTCAGCAGAGCGACGCGTCAAGTTTTGATTCGCAAGGCGTGAAGATGGCGACATAACGCGACATAGGACGCGGTCACGTGACTAGCTTAATTCGAACATTTCGGCCCAGGGTGGTGCATCAGTGGGCTATCTCAGCATGAGTGCTACCTCATTCTGTCGGTACTTATATATACCACTCAACCAAACTCAACCGATTGCTGGTAGCTCAAAAATAGAACCAGAAACAGGTTCTTTCGCTCAGACTACAATTCATCAGCTCCTTCATCGAAACTATATGATGATGATTTTGTGAGGAATGGCCAGAAGTGTGGGAGTGGACTCGCCCGCTCCCACTGATGGCTTATCTTTAGTGGGACTCTGCGTTGTCCGGGAAATCCGCACTTGTGCAACAGTGGGACAGTCCGACTCGCTTGCGGCCCCGTAGCAACGCATCAAGTGTGACAATCAGCGCATCAGTGATTGCAGCTACGTAAGACTAGCGCCGCATTTTTCTCTTTCTCTCTTCACTTCATCGCCGCCGTCGACGATGTTTCCGACTGCCGCTGATTTACCGCTCAGCGAGATAAAAGCTTATCGCGCATTTGTGAGCAATAGTATCATCGGTACCTTGACGGCCTGTGCTGAACGAAATGTACAGGCTTTTCCTGATGCGCTAAGCAATCCCACATCTCTGTTGAGGATGCACCAACCTGGATCACATCCCAGGGCTTTCAGCTCTATCTCGAGCATAGCTCTGACAGTTTGCCGACTGGTTCGGACCCAAACGATTCATTCTTTTTTCAGCTTGGAAAATTCTGATGCTTGGATCAATCCCGTCGCCTTCCAGCTTTATGCTCAAGATTTTTATTTCGCCGGCGGCGAGGAAGTGTCGTTCGGGACGCCCATCGCGAATTTGGGCGCGTAACTTACCTCGGTGTTCAGACCGGGATCATATGCGCGGGCGCTCGCTGACGATTGGAGGTCTAGATCGTCTCGCATGGCTCATCTCGACTTCTGATGAGTTGAGAGGTTTTCAACCACCCACACACGAAAAAGAATAAACAAAAACGCAGCTACGAATTGTCGAATCAGTCTTGGGCGGTCTGTGAGCGGTGTTTCAAGTCCAACCTTGGGAACTGCAATGTCCGGGTATCAAAAGAAAAACGTTACCGGAGGTGCTTGTCCAGCGCCTTCACCTCGTGGCACTTCAAAGTTTCTTCGTTGGATGCACTGCGCCTCCAGCCAAGCGATTAATAGCTACCAGCCAATCTATATTCACCGGTCAACTGTTCATCAGCTTGCGGAGAGGCTACCGCTCTTCGCTCAGCACTGACCCGTTGTTAATTTGTTCACCTCACCGCTCAGTGCAGCCCGGGCGCCCGATGCCGCATGGAACCAGCACGTTAGCGGATCTCGTCACTGCCAGTTTCGAGACGGTTCCGTATATTAATAAACCCTCGTGTTAGGTCACATTCAAGTCATTTTTCTCTTTCCCCTCTCCCTCGTTTTTAGGGCCCCTTCTGTTTCAAACGCTCTTTCGCTGCGCCCGTCTGCTACAGTATTTTCGAATCCATCTAGTCTAGATAGGACTTCAAGACAATCAAGGAACCCCACAGCCATCCAAGATGGCCACGAGCAATTCGTTCTTCAGCCACTGGTCGTTGAAGAAGTTCAATGCTACGGTACTCAACGACGTATGGCCAGAAGTGTCGTTCTTCAGCTTGGTTGCCACCAGTATGCTGTTTTCCTTCGCATTTGGGGCGAACTGACTGGTCGTGTGACACCTCACAGTGGTAGCGCTGGTGACAAAATTGACAAAACACAACCTTTCCGTGCCGAATTCCCTGCTTACCGTGCTTGGTACAGTCCTCGGTTTGGTTATCTCGTTCAGAACGTCGACTGCGTACGAGAGGTGTGTGTTGGTACTGTGATTTGATATATGTATGACTCTGACGGTTATTCGATAGGTACCAAGAGGGGCGGAAAATGTGGACGAATATCACGATTGCTTCTCGAAATATAGCCCAGATCGTACGTGGTCTAACATATTCAGATGAGCACCACAATGACCTCTTGTCGATTAATCAGATATGGATTCATGTTCCTTTCGAGCGCGAGGACAAAAACAAGACGCAAATGACCACGGTTCAGAGCGTCGTCGAGAAAAAATCGATGGTCAATCTCGTTCAAGCCTTCTCAGTCGCCGTGAAGGTGTGTGTCCTCAGAGCATTTCGTACATTAAAGTAATCGCGATATCATGTAGCATTTTCTGCGCGAGGAGCCGGGCATATACTACGAGGACCTCTATTCTCTAATCTGCTTCCTCCCCCGCTACGCCGACCAAAAAGGTCCGTTCACACTAGGGGATATGCTCCCCCTCTGGCACGCCTCCGAAGAAGCCCAGTACCCTCTCCACACCGCTAAAATCCCCCAACGCACGTTCTCAAACGCCACGAGCAACGGCGTCTCGCGCTCATCGAAGGAAACCAGCGTCACGGCTCACTCCCTACGTGTCCCACAGGCTCACTCCCACAAGGATCGTCGACCAAAAATTATGCCAACCGAGTCCGCGCTCGCTGATATACAAAGCCACCGCCCCCTTCGACCGGCGCGCTCACCGCCATCGACGAGTTTCCTCGATTATTTCCCCATCTTCAGGATTTTCGCGTGGATGTTTCGGGCTTGTCATCGACGCCTGGGTCTCGAAAATCATGATGGGCCGCAAAAGAAGAAGCGAAAGGGGCCGTTGCCGGAGAGCAATGTCCCGCTGGAGATTACGACGTATTTGTCGGCGTATTTGTCTTGTTCGTACGCCGCTCGGATCGATTTAAATTTACCTTTGCTGACCCGTGGAATAGATTTGTTGAGCAACGGCTGGCTGACGCCCGCGCTCGCAACTGGATTGAACAACAACATCTCCAGCTTACAGGACACCATGACGAATCTAGACCGTATTGGGTCGACGCCGCTGCCGTTTGCGTATCAAGCGCATCTCCGAATGTCACTCTGGTGGGTTCTTTTCTTTCTTCGGATGCTGGATAAAATTTATGTATACATACAATCTAACAAACAATCTTCGACCTAGGCTGTACCTCTTCTTCCTACCCTTCCAAGTCGTGTCTTCCTTCGGATACCTCACCATCCCCGGAACGGCCTTTGCCGCGTTTTTGCTCTTGGGATTCCTCGAGATTGGGCAGGAGATCGAGAATCCGTTTGGTTATGACCATAACGACTTGGGTCGGTACCTCAGTCGCCTTCCATCGTACACATATTCAACTTCGAACAGACCTCGACTCGTTCTGCCTCGCGATTCAACGCGAGCTTCACGAGATTACTGCTGTGCGTTTACCTTTCGTTATATGCTATATTTGAGCTTGAACTGACTGACTGATTCGTTGTCACGGTTGCAGCACACCACACCCGACCCAACGCAGTATGTCTTCACGGCATGGAACCAACCGTTCGCGCCAGCGGACCGCCGCAGCGCGGAGGAGCTCACGGCCAACGCAGCTGAGGAGTACCGTCATAGAGATCATGAGGACATTGAGCCGGGGATGACGAGTATAAGACGGGTGTTGTTGAAGAATTGGAGGGATGTGGAGAGGATTACGAGGCAGCAAGTTTGAAAGGTTTTTTTGGTGTTTAATCCGGACTTTGGCAAGGGCGTGATCATGAGGGAATCTTGAGTGTGGTTTTTTCTTTCATCGGGAGGGGGGGAATTCTTATTGAGGGTCTCGATAACTTACCTACCACGCAATATATACGTAGTGCATCGCATATTTAATCATTCAGCGAACAGAGCTTCGTCGATTAGCACAAATGTGTCTGTCGGTCCAGCTTCTCACCCCAGTGGATTTCTGGGAATATGTACAACAACGAGATCGTCCTTCTGCGTTATCCAAGAATCACAACAACATCACCATGGCAATCCCAACTCCAAGCCCGAGGCCAATCGTGCCCCCAGCAACATGGGCCGTGCGCGAACCCGCGCCGATGAGTCCTTTGAACATAGCAATCGAATCAGTTCGGTAAGACGAAGCCAAGATGAGATGAGATGGCTGTATTATTATACGCACCCTTAGCAGCATCCCCAGCATCGCCAATCAGCCCGGTCGCACCACTCGCCGCCCCACCAAACACGGACGTCGCACCCGCGCCCACACCACCCAAAATCGAAGTCGCGTCGATTCCAGCACCTGCGAGAGCGGATGTCGCTTGATTTATGACGGACGAGATGTCGACGTTGCCGAGCGCGGAGGTGCCTCCTTGGAGGACGCTCTCTGCAGCGGACTGGATCCCGGGGAAGGCGGAGGTGGCTGCGTCGATGGCACCGGCGGCAGCAGAGGTGACTGCGCCGACACCGCCTGGGATGGCTGAAGTGCCGGCTTGGATTATTGAATCGACGTCGGAGGCGATTGCGTCGCCGTCAAGGCGCTGGGGGTGTGGTCATGAGAGTCTGTTGGGGTAGGCCAAACGCAGAGAACGAACCTTCACTGGGACGTTCAATGCCAGAACGGGCGCGAGGAGAGCAAAGATGACAGCGAAACGCATGGTGGATGATTTGAACGAAACGAAATTTGTCAAAAAGCTAGTGGGCGAAGGGTGTAAAAAAAGTCAGAGCCTAGAAAAGCGCGTCGGTTGCTCGTCAACGAAAATAGGATCTTCCGAAGTCCAAACGGGACGCACTCTGCTCTTGAGGTCTGAGAAACGAAGTGGGATGGTGGAAGGGAAGTGAAGAGGGAGCGTAGCTAGACCTCGCTCTATATTTCAGTGCGCAAACACGCAATCGATGCCAGATGCAAAAGACAACCATCAATCGCATCATGGAGCCAAGTAGATCAGCGCGCAACGGGGGCTATATATATAAGTACCGGGCAACCGGGGTTGATAGGCGACGTGATAAGATAATGCTAAAAATATTCCGCTTGGTCTGCTGCGCATGTTCAATAGTCTGAAAAGGTTGAATCTGGCAATGATGATTCTTGGCTTATTTTTCAGAACGCCCGCGTTCATACCGAAGAAACAAGGTCATCCGTTTGAAGGGGAATTTCTCTGTTGTCAAGGAACGGCGCTTAAAGCGTCAGATTTTCTCAGCAGCCGCTCCCCCCGTTGCTCAGAGACGCATGCGCGAACCTGATCTTTGAAGGGCTGGAAATCTACTCTTCGCTGCTATCTGTCGGCGTCTTCGAATTTTCCTGATGGTAGCGGCGAGGTATGTGTAGAGTTGATTAGGGAACTGTGTTGTTCTTTAATTAACGGACCTGGCCACTTACTGAGGTCCTTGAGCGCTCGAGGTGCAGTGCGGGATAAATGGGTACCGGTGTTGAGTTCAGCACTGTGTCGAGTCGAACGCTCGACACCGAGTATGGCCGCGTTTCAAAGTATAACGCTCTGAATCAAGCCGATGGATAGCCTCAGAAGACTCAGTAAGGCAGATCAATATGCACAACGCAGAGGGTAAGGAATTCCAAATTGCGCGTAGCACACAGAGTCACAAGTTCATGACCAGATCCTACACCATGTATGTGAGTTGAGATTGCGACTGTGAAAAATATCACGCTACCCTCCAAGAGAGAACGTTGTGACGTTCCCAAGATGGGGAAGTGTTTCGAAACTGATCACTATGTCAGCTCCAGCAAAGGGCAGATACTATGTAAGCAAGCATACCATTTTCCTGCAAGATAACAGCGGAAAGGATGACCCAATTTCGTCCCCGGTCGCATACTCCGCTTCGACGTCAATAGTGCGAAGATGCGGGAGACGTGAACAGCAATCGACCAATTCGAGGTCAAGCTCCTTTCTTTCTGTCTCATCGACATAATTGTACTCATCTATGATGACGATGGTGTGGATTTTCTGCTCTGATGAGATGGAAGCCAGGGTCGTGATGAGCCCCTTGGAAAATACGTGCACTTCCAGGCGTAGGACGAGAAGATTCGGGAACACAGAGATATCGCAGAAGTCCGGATCGTTCTGAAACGAAATCAGTGGTAGAATAACAAGAGTTGAGACCCGAGTTAGATTTATTACGCACCCAGCATTCCAGCTGCAAGATCTGAATGCTTTGCTTGGGAATCGTATGCCATGGGACGAAAGTTCCGGCTACAGTGCAGAGAGCTTTGAGCTCCGAGATATTGAAAGGATACACGGAAGAAATTCTGGTCGGATAGTGCTCCCTCTCTGGTCCCCACACTAGTCGAGCGGATTTGAGCAGAATCGGGGCTGCAACTTCATCGCCGATGGGTTTATTAGGAAAGTCGACGACATGTAGATCCAGATGTTCGACGGAAGGGGAACTATGACGCAATGCCTGCACGAGCATAGTGAGCGCCAGGTCATAGCTCCCATCCAGTACGGCTCTGAGTCCCAGATATCGCAGCCGGGGAAGATGTACAAGTCGGTGGAGAGCTTCGGGAGACGATTCCCCATGGACGCGAATATAGATACTCTTCAAGTGCGTGAATGCGAGGTGAGAGAGCTGTTCGATGACCTCGGGTGCCAGTGAAGCGTCGTAACTTTCGAGATCAAGCTCGCGAATGTGTCGTAAAAGATGTGGAAACTTCTTTAGCGCGCGGCAGAGTCCGGGTGCCCTCAGCAGCAAGGACCTTTCGGGAGTCGCATCCATGGGTACGCGCAAGAGATTCGACTGCGCCGCATTCACCCAAGACCGGGCCACCAGCGAACAGCTGAGAAGATCCCTGGACGAGCCACTGGCACATAAATGCCCAATACAAGTTTCGAGGAGTTCCGGGATATCAAGAGGGCTTTGAGTCATTTTAGCCCGTGAGGATAATCGCCTTGTGGCCTGACTCTGGTTGATATCAGCGCTGTGGGGGACACAGAGCCACCGACAAAGGAAAAGCTGTGGTCGGCGTGAAAGAGAGTAACCCTAACCCCAGCTAGAGCGAATGACAGTACTTACGTCACGTTTTTCGACCAAACCTCCATGTACCATTGTTCAAGAACCAGGTCAGCAGTCAGAAATGAAGATCGAGGGGTCCCGAATTCATCTCCCGGCGCTGTTTATGTTGTGTCTCAACCCATTAACGCAAAACCAACGAAAAAAAAATCGATTCCAACGTCGGTCAAGTCTCTTTCTTCCCGAAAACTTACGCTACGATCGTCCACCGACGGCGGCGGTCCGACGTACGCTGCACCGCCGCGCAAATGCGCAGAAGATCTTCCAGTCGCGGTGACTCGGCTTGAGCCCCAAAAGGAAGGAGGAGGTTCGGGTCCGAGAACTCCGAGCAGTCAATCCGCATCACCGCGCGCGGTTATATCTTCCACCTTCTTGTCTTCTTCCTCCACCTCGCGCAGACTTACTGTGGTGGAGGCGGAATTCTTCTTCAAGTCTTTGCTGAGCTCCCAGTCTACAGATTCGACGTGGAGTCTTGGACTGACCGTGACAAGCAGACGTCAATTTCTTTCAAGCTCCTTTCCATCCATTGACTTGGATGGACTCGCTCGCAACGTGGTGGTCCGATCAGAATTTCACTTCGGAGAGCGGAGGTTTCCTCGGCAGGGACGGCCTCCTTTCCTTGCTCTTGTTGTTATTTTCTTCCAGCTCTGTGCGAATTTTCCTGTTCGGAATTTTAGCCGCTGCCCTTCAACGTACGACGCGTCTGGTCCGGAGGAAAGTCAACAACAGTTTTTGGGTGACAGCTGAATTTCACGAGGACGATGTCAGCTATGGTGGGAATCGTCTCCGTCGCTTTGTCTGTCTTTTTTACTCATGCAGAAATTCTTCGACGAATAGATTGGATGATGGTGTGGCTCGTAAACCACTCTGCTTGGTGTGAGTCCTCTTGTTTTCTTTTCCTCCCGAATCTGTCTAACCCCCGTTCAGCAAAGGTCCGACAAGTCGAAATATCCACAAACGATTTCGGCCTCGGTCCCGATGACGACACCACACGAGCGGTTTTAGTACCTGGCGAGGACAACACACTAGCGCCAGTCAACAGCCGGAAGCTCGCGTACCTCCCTGCTCCATCACATACGTTTTCTATGTGGTATCACGGACGGTATGTTGAGATTACGCGTGTTCAAGAGCGTACAGGACGACGAAGGAGGCGGGAAGAGAATCTGGAGATTTGGTCCGCACCTTCGGTTTTCTGAAGCAGGTACATAGTAACTGATAGCGAGGGCAGTATACTCTCTCGGAACCATCGAATGCTCAACAAACTGATCATGGAAGCGAAGCGAGAATACCAAGCCGTCCAAGGACAATTTATCTCGATTTTCACCCCGGACATGAGCGATCATACTTGGATTTTCAATTCGTGCCGGCCGAAACGCGATATCGTTCGTTGAACCTCTTGTGATTTTTGTGTGGTACTGACTTTAGTTTACTCGCAGAACACCGTCATACTGGACCCCGGAATATCGCGTCTTCTCGTCGACGATGCCCGTGATTTCCTGGCTAGCAAAGCTTGGTACAATGCGCGGGGGATACCTTTCCGACGAGGATGGCTGCTGGTGCGTCTCCTCCCCATCGGATCTTCTTTCAACTATCCGAATGACACAACCCATCTGGATAGTACGGCGCCCCCGGATCTGGCAAGACCTCAATCATCCGGAGCATCGCAGCGGAGCTCGGTCTCGACATCAACTACCTCTCACTCAATCAGTCTGGATTGGACGACGCGTCGCTGAGCGAGCTTGTGGCCAACCTCCCTGGTAATTGTGTTTAAATATTTCGACTGTATAGTATACTTACATAGCTTATACATGAAACAGAGAAATGCATAGCACTCATCGAAGACATCGATGCAGCGTTCATCACCAGCATCAACCGCGACTCGCCTTCCCGCCATTCCCCCAGCGCCGACGACGACGACGAACAAGACCAACAAAGAGAGCGCCCCGCAGGCAACCTCAGCCTCAGTGGCCTGCTGAACGCCCTCGATGGCGTCGCGGCGCAGGAAGGGCGGTTACTCTACGCCACCACGAACAAGTACGATGCGCTGGATTCGGCGCTGATTCGCCCTGGGCGGTTGGATGTGCATGTGGAGTTCAAGCTGGCGAGTAAGTATCAGGTGGAGAGGTTGTTTTATTCGTTTTATATTCCTGCTGGGGATGCTAAGGAGGAGGTGCGGGAGGCGGATTCGGAGGGCGAGTCAGCACCCTTTGTGCGTTCTGAAAACGAGATGGACTCGAGGAAGAAGGGCTCTTGTGCATCGCCGAGATCGATGGATACGACCCCCGCGCCGAGGCTGCGGAGAGAGGAAGTTCTGGAGCTTGCGGCGCGTTTCGCAGAGGCGATTCCGGAGCGGGAGTTTTCGATGGCCGCGTTGCAGGGGTTTCTCATGGGGTACAAGCTTCATCCGTATGATGCGGTGCTTACTGCGAAGGAGTGGGTGGAGAGTGAGCGGATGAGGACACGGAAGCGGCGTTGAATTGGGATGATATCTTAGAGGACGAGGGGAAGTGATTTTTTTGTTTGGAACTGGATCGGCAATTGCCGTAGAAAAAATGTATCGCATAGCATATAAATATGTAAATAGGTCACTTGAAGCCTTTGACTCTATCTTGAACAGTCAACGAACATTCAAAAATCCTTGCAAAATCCTCCGACTTTCAACCTGAATATACGCCGATATCGATGTAATTTCTCTCGGGTCCGGAGTCTTCCCTCGCATATATTACTTTACGACGCGGTGCCGCAGAAATTCTGCAAATTGCAAAATTGCCCAATGCTCAGCGTGAAACCTCGGCACTACTTACGCGACCAAGGCCAACTCCGCCGGAATGGGATCTCAATCCCTCCTATGCTGTTCGTTTTGGAAAAAAAATCAATTTATATTTGCGAGACACTGACTCTTTCGGCGCTCAGCAGACCCACAGGAATTCCCTTGCATATAGCTTCTATATATTTCGAGCAAGCAGATTTATTCATACGGTCATGACAATTTATGTGAAGTTTTCAATATATTTCTGAGTGTTCAATATATTTCTGAGCTGGCTCATATTTATTTGATTGATTCAGCTTGACGCTAGGGGGATCAGTGAGCGGGAGATCCTGTGCACTGTTCCATGAGGATGCCGTCCACTTCCCGCCGTTGGGCGGCATCGTGATTCGCGATGGTCGGGCTTCTCGGCTTTATGATATGAGATCAAAGCATACGCGGCACTGTCCGTGATGCAATCAAACGGCTCAACGCCGCGAAACGGTCCAACCAAGGTCCAACACAATTCAAGTTGATACTAACTTACTGATTGGTAGCTGGAGTTCTGGAGCACAATACAGCCAGGACTGCAATGTTTGTGTGAAAAGAACGACGGGGAGGGCATCTGTTGGACCGTTACTGCATGCTTTGCTTGTGTTCTTGAATCTTGACTCTCGACTCACGCCGCCAAACGGAAAATTGTCCAAAAATACCACCAATGCCCGCCATGCCCCTGTCTTTCGAGTTGTCTTTTGATCTCACTCTCATGTACAAACCCCCACGAACAGCCCATCTCGACTTGATCTCGGTTCAAATTTTAACTTCAAAACTTCTCGATTTCTTCGACTCGTTCACTGCGCCAGTGCTAGGTCTCCTCTACAAAGTTCTCTTACTTCAAATACTCCCCCAGCATCGTCACCCCTCGAATTCAAAGCCGGGACTCCCTTGTGGCTTCCAAGTTATCATCCCTTCCCGCGTCTCCTCTTATACGCTCCCCTCGCGCCTATGCTGTTCGTTTTGGAAAAAAATTCAATTTATATTTGCGGGGGTTGTATATATCTGAGTTGGTTGCTTTGAATATTTTGAGGATGCAAACTAACTCACTACTGTCTGGAATGCATTCATGAAAGCAGAGCTCAACTTGCCAGTGCTTCAGCTCGTCTAGATATTTGTGGAATACCCGATATATTTGTGAAAGAGCAATTTATCTGTGAAAGAACACTGCATTTATGAATCAAACAGGTGCGGATTTCTCTCGGAGGACATTCGGCATTGACGGGATCCTCCGGGGTCCCCGGCATTGGTGCCGAGTTGATCTTGCCTGAGTAGTACATTGATAATTGACGCGTTTTTTGGGGCGTGATAGAGGAGGATTAGAGCTCGGACTCCGAACATAACAGTATGAGGTATCTGAAGCTTGAGGGCTGACTTCGGAGAGATCTTGATGGAGGTTCGACACCTTGATGTCTTTGGCTGCATGCAGCCAAACTTCAAGTTATGTTCTCTCGTGTTTCAACTTTCCAGTCGTGTCTGACGTGTTTTTCTCATAGTTCAGGTGTATCTATTACTATAGTGTCCAACTATGATGAAAGGTTAGCCTTTGTCTATGGATGAAGACGCGTCGAAAACTGTCCATCGTGGACAATTCTCGACGCGGTGCACGTGATAGTCATGTGACTGACTTGCTGGCAAAACTCCAAGCCTTCGACAACGACGACCGCCTCCGCATTGCGTCTCTATCTAATTGTCTTATCCCAGAAAACCCGGAATCTATTCAGAGTACATTATTCACCACAGTACATCTTGGACAAAAACTACAGCTATGCCAGTGTCGCATGAAATTGGATGATAGCGTTGGATACCTGCGTAACGATGTCCTCGTCGGCGAAAATGATTCTGCTGCAGTGAAGAACCATATCAAGACGGCAACACTCAGACAGCTTGGGATGTGTGAGTGTCGCATCCTGCAGAACCTTAGTGACAATTCCTCCCAACTTCATTGGTGTCTTCGGATGGAGAAGGTCCCGGCCAATCCTGTCAAACCACAGCTTCGGCCAGACCGATTGGCAAGATGCATGATCTGTGCACTGAATAGAGGGGTCCTTGATCATGCCAGGAGGAACGAGAGCGGTGCGTCGTGTTTCCTGTCCCAACATCTCCGTCGCATTCACCAGCATTGAGTAGACTTTCCACCCCATCGCGCAAATGTCATGATCCTTCAACTCGCTGAGCTTGCCATCAAGGATACGACGCACAGCTGGCCGGACCCAATCTGGGATTGCGAATCTGCCAGCAAGCTCGAGTCGACGAGAGGGAGGGAGGTATAACATGTCGAGAGCGTGAATTGCATACTTTTTGGCCGCGGCGATCTCCCACATGTCCGCCAGCTTCAGTAGGTGAGTGCACATTCTCTCTTTTTCGACGTCGTCACCCAGTGATTCCCATTCTCTGTTTGCCGTTTTAGTATAGTTTCGATCCTTGCTCATAGACATATACTGACGTGCGGTACAGCCAAAACAAGAAGTCGTTGAACTCTTGCGAGGTGGTCCCGGGAATGAAGAGGGGGTAGAGTGATGTTCCCTCACGGTTCGGGTCGTCTGCTTGCTTGTTGTCTGGGATGGTAAGAATTTCTTCCATGACCTTTGAGAGCTTTGTCAACATGCTCAAGTGGATTTTGTAGATGGTTTGGTCGTCGACCTGTTGAGACGGTCACTACCTGTAACAGCACAAATTTCTAAAGATCGCATCATACCCGGACGACGATAGACCCATCGCTGTACCAATACGCGATGTGCTGAATAAACTGGCCGGTGTTTTTGACAACGTCTCCATTCCGCTGAGGACCAGTGCTGCTTTCGCTGTCGTTCATGGTAATGGATAGAGTTTTCTTTTCTTTTGCTCCCGGAACAATGGCGAGGCTTCAAATCAAGGGTGCCTTTGAGTTTACGACCATGCGGCCCTCCACATGTCAGTTATTTTCAGAGCCTGCGATGTCCCTTACCACCAGCCACCATGTCGCACCGACTACCGCCACTGCCGCCTCATCCAGATAACGCGCCATGGTCGCCCAGTGTATACAATGCATATGACGCATTGCAAAACACGTTTCGTCACGCGTCGAATGTTCTCAGCCAAGATGCCGATGCAAAACGCCTCGAAGCGCATATTGAAAAGGCGACAGAAGACCTACTTCCCATTCTTGAGGCTTTTGAAACTCATGCAGCTGTGGAACACATTCCACTTCCCTGGTTATATTCTTGCACAGAAGCTGTTGGCCACTTGATTGCGGGTCTGTGTCAGGCTCAGGAGGTCGCTACAACGAGGTACTGTACTCGACTCGGTGACTTTAATTGATCTGTTACTTATTGCGTCTCAGAGAGGAAACAAATGTGGCTTACATTGAACCAGTGAAGGTGGTCCGTACCGGAAAACGTGGTCGGCCGCGCAAACACCTCAATCCTCAGCTTCTAACTGAGGCTATGGATTCACAACGCCGTATGTCGCTCACAAAGCTTGCTCAACTGATGGGAGTCAGTCGACCCACGCTGAGAAAGCAACTGCT
The DNA here is from genome assembly GCA_037176885.1 of Favolaschia claudopus. Taxonomy (NCBI): domain Eukaryota; kingdom Fungi; phylum Basidiomycota; class Agaricomycetes; order Agaricales; family Mycenaceae; genus Favolaschia; species Favolaschia claudopus. The sequence goes on along the minus strand of JAWWNJ010000034.1, from coordinate 418,387 downwards.
TTTAAACGGTGTTTACTCGAAATTTACTTCACTTTCCAAATCCGAGCTCGACGACTTGGTAAAAAGTTTCCGAGAAGCTAAACCGGATTCTGGAGTCCGCTATCTGATTGGATTCCTTCGCAATCAAGGCCTACACATACAAAAACGGCGAGTTTATTCTGCTGTTCATCGCGTTGATGGGCTGGGCCGGATTGTTCGCCAGCAAAGACTCATCAGGCGCAAACCATATGAAGTCTCTAGGCCGCATGCACTCTGGCATGTAGATGGGCACCATAAGTTGATATTGTGGGGGATCGTGATCCATGGTTTTGTAGACGGGTATTCTCGGACGGTTCGTTTCGGTTTATTATTTTATCTGTAACACTGACACTAGAGCTCCAGATAACCGGATTGCGTGCTAGCACAAATAACAGAGCATCAACAGTGCTTGAGGGCTTTCTGGCAGCCGTTGGGGAGTATGGCCTGCCCTCCCGAGTTCGTGGTGATCGTGGGGCGGAAAACAAGAAGGTATCTGTTTATATGATCTTGAAACGTGGTCTTGGTCGCGGGTCGTTTATTTGGGGCTCGTGAGTCTGTTATATCTCTGATGCATTATAGTGTGCTGATTAACGACGGTAATCTGATAGTTCTACCCACAACACTCGTATCGAGCGGCTTTGGGTCGAAGTTGGGTCTCAATTTGCGCGGCGATGGAGGGCGTTCTTCTACCGACTTGAACGTCTGCACGGTTTGGATCGCCGGAATCCGCACCACTTATGGCTTGTACATTTTCTTTTTCTCGATCTCATCAACGAGGACTGCGAAACCTTTCGCCAAGAGTGGAACTGCCATCCGATTTCCGGAGAAGGCCATGACATGAGCCCGCAGGTGAGTGCGGGGTAGAGAAGTACAAACATATTCATTGATTAACCTTACATCGTAAATAGGCTATGTGCTTTGAGGGACAAATCCGCAACGGAGTATACATTGATGATTGCAACGGCGTGCATCCCAATGTAATCCAGCGCTTCTACGGTATTCATGGTCCAGAGCGACGCCAAATCCCTGGCCACACAGGCGCGGGCCAACTGGAAGACGAAGAGGTATCTATTCCTTCTTCGATCGACAGAGCCGACTCGGAGGACAACGAGGAAATGGATTTAGAAGAGCAAATCGAGGAGGCACACACTGAGAACTTTCATCATGAAGCTGTTTCTGTCCCCAAACATTCTAATCCGTTTGATGACGACAACTCGATGGCGCTCTTTTACGACTCTCTTGAGGCTGCTATAGGCGAGTCAATCGTCCCACCGGGATACGGATTGTTGCCAGAGGAGTGGGACGAAGAGGGTTATCCTTCCTTTGAAGTCCTCAAATCGGGGCGGCGCGGTGTGAAGCGCCTTCGCATTGCGTTGCCGGATGCGATTTGGCGGCCTCGGGCGGAGATGTGGGGACGCGCGTTAGCAATTTTAGAGCACATAGTCATTCTAAACGAAACTTCAAATTAAAACTGGATTCGCAGTGGAACATACGCGTGTTGATATTGTTTAACGCTGAAGAAACACCAGGCAGCTTGCCGTCATCACAGCAGCCTTTCCCTCCCACCGCGACCTTCTCCATGGCGTCTTCATCGTCGGAGCCAGCTGAACAGAGGGGCGAGTGCACGGCCTACGAAGAAGAGACCAAAGAAGAATGTACTTGCAGTGAATTCCGCCCTCTAAAGAAAACTGGCCTTTGCGCGAACTGTTTCCACCAGCAAAATGATCATTTGCTCCTCTCGCAGCGAAAGACTGTCAAAGGTGTTCTTGCCAGCATCCTTGGTGCTAAGGACTCGACTGTCGGCGGCGCAAGTGGTTCATCAAAGACACTTGAAAGTATTGCGAGAGCTCGGAAAGGGCTTGCTTCTTCTGGATCTCGCAAAGTGGCGGCAAATCAGGAGTCAAATAAAGGAATGCGCCCTACGCGCAGTGAAGGGAAGGTCAAGAACAAGGTAAGGCTGATCGTCGTCTTTGTTTGATGGTGATTGACTTGCGAAGGGCAAGGAAACACCCGAAAACACCAATATCTTCAAAGTCGTCTCGGTCTACATCTTAACCTGTGGAACGGAATATGTTGTGAGTCCGTTGTCATTCATTTTCGCAGAGAACTGTTGGTTCTAATGGCTTCACAACCCAGGATGACGGCGAGGAGCGTTCACTCGAGCTCCCTGCCAGCCACACACGCATTCCGGACAAAGTTGACGTTCAGAAAGGGGAGCTGAATGGCATCGCTGTTCTGAGGGACCATGAGGGCATTCCTATGGATCGCACCTGGAATCATGCAGAACTCTGTGATGCTCTTGCGGCGTTGCTGCCGGGCCCCTTTGGATATTTTGAGCGACAGCAAATTGACAACGCAGATGGATTCGACCATCCTGTCTGGTATCTTGCAACGATTTCCCAGCGCCGGCTTCGACTCGTTCCTGCCAACTACCCCACCGGTGCACAGGTAGATTACAACAAAGGGGCAAATACCACGGGCTGGCGCAATAACCGTGTTTGGATAGGTCAGTGGGTTGTGCGCTTTCATGGGTCTCATTTATTGAAGGTCATCTTCAGTATCGAGGAAGCCCATACCCAAGGAAATCAGTCACGAGTGGGCTAGTCCCGAAGCTCAAGACTTTCGCGAGGCCAGCGGTACGTCCTTCTTGGCTTAGGGCTCTGTATTCATCTTGCTGATGCGAGCTCCAGAGTCCAAAGCTGGCGGTGACGAGACCAACAGCGATGAAGATGAAGATTTCACTGTTCCCATTGAGCCGAGCTCCAAGCTACGTCGATCGAAGAGACGTTCCATCCGGGGCAATGACGAAGAACCTGAGAAGAAGAAGAGAAAGAGTTGTATGCTTTTTTTTCTCTTTGATCACACATTTCAGTTTCTAACTGTCCGACACAGCGGAGACTGGAATCTTCAATGATGATGTTGCTCACGAGATAATGGGTAAGCTTCCGCTGTATTCACCCAACCCAACACGGTTAACCTGATACCAAGAATCGGAGTACATTGATCTGACTGCTACGGATGAGCCGGCCAGCCGCCCTCCCACTCCGGATTGGGCGCGTACTCCCCCGCCGAAGGCTCCAACTGTTGACCCGAAGTTCTCTGACGAGTATAAGGTTGACCCTTCATGGGGTAACCCGTACTCCGACGAACGCAAGTACACTTTCTGACCCATCAATCGCTTGTAAATTTTCTCGTTCTCTAATTGCTAAACAAAACCGAGCTTAGTTAGATTGCTATGCTTGATTACCGCTCCGGTACAATCCTCTGCTGTCCGTATCAGACCCCCCCGTACATAGTAATCATCCTAGAGCCTCCAATCGTCCAATACAATCTTGTTCTCATGTGTCTTCATAGCTCCATCTCAATTCAAGTCGATCAAAATTCAAAAGTTGTAAGTACTCGAAGAGAAATACAACGAACCACTACGGCCTCAAGAAATGAATAATGTACTAGTCTCAGTCAAATATGCCGACAAGTACTTAGAAATATTCGAAGCTCTCAATTTTACATAAATATTGGGCCCCAATGAAATATATCGATATCGTAGCATCGAAAATATGTCACAACTCCCAGTGAGAGATGCGACACCATTCAAATATGAATTGATTTTTTTTCCAAAACGAACAGCATACGCGCCCAACTTGAATTCCCCGATAGGTACTCACACAAACCAAGAACCCTCTCAAAGAGCGTTCAAGTCCACCCTGCTCATCGCTCAACCGCTGACACAAAACACAAAAAGGTAATCAAAGCCGATGCAGACGCCGACGCGAGGAATCGAACTTCGCTCTGACCCTTCATCATCGTCTACCTTCAAAGGAACCATGCCCAAGTTTCGACGTGGATCTCAGGTTACCAGCCCGTTGCTCGAAAACGGATCCACCAAGAGTAACCCGCCAGACACACAAAGTCAATTTTTCTTCCTTTTTTTTCTTTCTCTTTACTACCCGAAAACATAGGTAATAGGTTACCGAATCCCCTCAGCTCCCGAAAGCAAAGAGAAAAAGGTAAGTAACCACACACAAACATCGACCCTCTCTCTAACCATCCATCTCATTTCCCAGAATTTGAAAGAGTCAATGCTACTCCCATCCCAAATTCGGTCGGTTTACATTCCTTCCTTAACAGAATATTAATGTTATCCCCGGTCCCGAAACACAACGCTCCGCGTCTGACAGCGATACACCTTGACTATGAACGCTGGACAACTGGCATATTTCTATTTCTATTTCTTTCTCCGCGCTACACAAGAAAAAAACTCATCTCCAACACAGACGACCAACGCAAGAAATCTGTTTCGACGTCGTCGTCGTCGTACCAGCAGTTCGGTTCAACGAACACCCAGCTCAAGCTGAGTGAGACCTTGCGCAATGCGACTCCTCTCCAATCGATTCCCCCAGGCACGCGGTTCAACCCCTCGTGTCTCGGATAGCGTGGCCTCATCTACGATTTTTTTCTTTCTGTCTGCATCGTGTTTTTAGTAACATTTTTATACTTATTCCTTTTCATGACCATTCCTCCCGTAGATCAAACCCCGTTGTCCGGTTCGACTTCGATCCCAGTAATACAGTACTCTCGAGTCTCAGAGTCGATTGAACTTCAAGCACCTGGAGGGATGAAATTGATGAGACCCAACTTGAGACCCAACAGAAACTAATCTTCTGAGCTCGATATGCCAACAATATGCCTTCCATGGCTTGGGGACATTCCCAAGCACAGATTGTTGGGAAATGCCGGCCACATCAGCCGAATGTCATCATTCGGTAATAGCCGGTGATCGATAAACCTCCCGCATCATGTCCCGCCTCCCCGACACTTCGGCAAAGTGCCCGAAGCACCCGATTGACGCACTCAACAGCGACCAGTAGAGCTTGATGGTTGCTTTTTACAGGGACTACAGGCATCATTCAAATAAATTAGATTCACATTCAGAAATATATGGCTGAGCTCACATAAATATTGGCCTCTCGAAAATGCAACACATGTCCAGAATACTGAGGCCTCTGGATAAACAGAATCCCAAATGTCTCACCTCTCTCGAATCAGATTATTCCCATACAAATATAAATTGAATATTTTTCCAAAACGAACAGCATACCCTCCATCCTTCCCCAATCCTTCCCTGCGATGTAATCCATCGGTATGTTGTTGACTCGAAAATTTCTGAGCATTGGAAATTACTCTTGACGGCCGTGTCATTTCTAATAATCGCTCAATTGAACCCCTTTCGCTAATTTCGGGCTGTTTCCGCCGTCCGGCGCCCACACAACAGCGCTCACTGAGATGCTCTGAGACACCAGCGTGTGACGATTCGGAAAAGTACGGAAATTGCCCGCTTGAAGGGGTTAGCTGACATTCAAAGCCAGGGCGTGCACTGGCATGCAGCGAGCTAGCACCCAGATTTTTTAGGCACAGAATTCCGCACACTCAATGTTGAAACGTTGAAACCGCCTTCGCTTCGCGCTGCGTACCTTGTGCGTACCCGACAAAAACGTTGGAAGATTTGCGGTCGCGGGCGGCGGGCCGGAGGATAGCAACATCCGGATCGCAAATCACTGCCAAGTCGCCATCTCAACATTGCCCTTGCGCCGCGACTTGCCGCCTCCACCCTTGGCTCCAACCAACATGCTGTGCCTCGCCGCAAGTCTGGGTGTCACAATGCAATTTCAATTTTGTGTCACAGGCCTTTTCGCTCCTCACTCCACTCCACGATGTGGCGCCGCTCAACGCCGACGAAACTACTATGGACGATGTCCGCCGCCTTGCTCGCGTTCAAGGCGGCCGAGGCGCAGAATACGGAGTGTACTGGGACGGGGATGAAGTGGTATCATGATATGGTTGGCGAGACGCCATGTGCGTGGTGTTTTTCTTCGTCATCTGCTTTTTCTGCCTCAAGGATTCGACGCTGACTGATCGTGATGAATGCGCGCAGGCCAGACGTACCAGAAACTACGACGAATATGTAATGCCGGGTGTGCGTCCCTGTCTGCTTCGCTCTTCGCGTCTCTGTGGCGTCTCATTTTAAGCTCTCTCTCTTTCCAGATAATGTTGGTGTTCAAAACATCAACACACCCCCGGATCTCTGCGATGACCAAGTCTGTGGGTGGCTTGTTTTCTTGTTTGCCAACTTACTTGGGCTGACCGGGGCGCGCCAAACAGCGACATGTTGCTGCAATACCATCTCCTTCGCACTCAGCATGCTTTGTCTAAAGTACGTCCACCCGCCGCTGCATTCTTCTATCATACACTCGTCGCTCATCGCGTCTCTTCGCAGCTGCCAGCAAAACATAAGCACAGGCACCGGTTTCGACGCCGGTGCGTTTCTCCCTTCTCCCTCTTCATCCACCATTCATCTCGTTGTTTCTCACAGGTGCCGGCGCCTACGGAATCTACACCTCCTCCTGCTCAAACCCCCAATCCAACAAATTCCCAAAAGACATCCAAACCGCCGTGTGTAACTCGCAGATCAAGATCGCAGACGACATTTATGGAAATGGGTGGCCCGATGGGGCGTGGTTTTAGTGCGTCTCGCTCCCGTTTTCCATCTCATGTGCTGATTCTGTTTTGTTTGTAGCATTTTTACGCGCGACACGTTAAGCAAGGATGCCATTGTCAATAATCAAAATGTTTTTACGCATTGTCCTTCGACGACGATAAATGATACTTCGTCGTCCTCTTCGTCGAATTCCCGGTGAGTAGTCGTTTCTGGTTTTTCGATACTCTACAATCTTCGTTCTGGCTATGTACTGCGTCATCAAGCTCCAAACCCTCTTCCTTTCCTTTCGGCTCCATTCGTTTCCAGCCTATACTGACTCTCTTCCACAGCCCAAGCAGCTCCTCCTCCTCCTCCCCCTCCCCCTCATCCCCACCCTCTTCCAACAGATCCACCCTCGCCACCGGCGCCATCGCAGGCATCTCCGTCGGCGCCGCCATCGTCGGCCTCATCGCAGCCTTCCTCCTATGGCTGTTCTGCTTCCACCGACGAAAGACCGACGCACGGCGCGCGGGAGTGTTGGAGGAGCCGTTGGGCGATGGAAGGAGGATGAGTGAAAGGGAGGGGAGGCGTGGGGTTTTGGGTGCGGCGTTTGGCATTGGTGCGGGGAGAGGAGGGGGAGGGGAGGGTGTGGTGGATGAGAGTTTGGTTGCGAGGAGTGAGTGTCTTTTCTTCTCCCCCTTGTTTCTTTTGTTATTGCTGCCTCGGGCCAACTAACCGGTTTTTTCCCTCGCAGGTTATCCATACACCAGTCCCGCCTCAGACGAGCGCGGCACGACGGAGTACTTCCCCAACAGCAGCAGCAACGATAACAACTCGTACTCGCCGTACCACGATTCGACCTCCGCATCGAATGCAGGCGGGGGAAATAACAACAACAACACGAATACCCTCTCGCACTCCTCCCGCGCGCCGAGCGAGGGCGGGACGAGCAGCTCTGCGCCTGGGTTTGCGGGGCTCGGGGCGGGGTCGGCGGTGGGGCAGGGGTATGCTGCGTATGGGAATGCGAATGCGAATCACGGAGGAGGGGCAGGAGCGATGCCGACGACGCCGAGGGGGTTCCATACGGCGGGGCAGCTGAGTACGAGTAGTACGACGAGTTTGTCGTCAGGGGCGCCTGCGGTTGGGGCAGTGGGTGCGGGTGCGGTGGGGAGTTGGCGGCAACAGCAGGGACAGGAGAGGGAGAGGGAGAGGGGGCAGGCGGGGCCGTTGCCGAGGAAGAGGGGCGGTGCGGCGAGGAGGGCGGGGAGGGGGGAGGATGCGGGTGCAGGTGGTGGTGGGGCGGCTGCGAGTGGTGCGCGGTCGCCGTCGGAGGAACCGTTCTTGGAGGGCGAGGACGAGCGGCAGGCGGATGACGGGACGAGTCATGGGCATGGTGCGTGGGGGTCGGACGTCGAGAGGCATCGGGATGCGGGGCCGGTGTCGGATGTGAGTTTGGGGAGGAGTGCGAGTGGGAGGTTGCCGCCTGCGTATGGGGAGCAGATTTGATTTCTGAGTTATTGTATTCGGAGGTGTTCTCTTTTGATTTCTTTTGGTGTGCTGCCTTTGTTCGATGGTGCTGCTTGTCGAGAAGGGCGGTTTTTCGTGTATGTATACTCTACTTGCATTCATTCATTCGTTATCCTTCGTCATTCACCCGGCATTCCGAGCACTGTGCTGCATGATTTTTTTATTTGTATAATTATAGAGGTGCACGCAATACTAGGACAGTAGTACGATATGATCCCGTGCACTACAGCATGTACAGTAAAACGAATGTCACTGGTATTCGAGTTTTGGTGAAAGAAGTGCGCGAGAGGTAAGAAGCGGAGATTTCCTTTTTCGGCTTCGTTTCTACTTAACGTGGACCCCAACAGTTATCGGTTTTCATCATATTTGATCTAATTCAACGCTGCAATATGACTCTCATACAAATCCCGTTCAACGTCCAAACCCTCCCTACGCAAGATGCGGAATCTGTTCCAAACAGCCGGACAGAAAGCCACCCGACATTCGTCCGATCGCGAGTTCCGCAGGCGTATCCCCGTGAAGCGTACACTGCGCAATGAGCGGAATTTGTTCAAGCCTGTTGTAAGGTCGGATTCCGATGTTGAGAAGGGACGCCTGCGCCAACGGGATTGGACCATTTCAAAGAAGGAATGGTAGAGCTCGTCCGGCTGCGGGTAGTGAAACAAATGAGGAAATACCAAGCGCAGCGAGATTAACCTCGGGCACAAGTTCGATGTAGTCGATTCGTGAGAGATTTTCATGGCAGCGGCGAAGGAAACTGCGAAGGCATATTGTTTATCGTGCGGGGCTGAGTTCATGTTCCATGCTTCGAAGTAAAGCTCAAGATGAGAAATTGCGGGGAGATTACGAAGGACCGTGAAAAGGGAGTTTGGATCGTCAGACACGATGTTCGTCAGCTTGAGAGAACGCAGATTCGACATGGGGCGGATCATGATTTGGAAAACGATATCTGTGCAGGCCTGCAGATGCAGGTGCTCCAGAAGGGGAGTATCGAGCTTGAGCCAGTCTGGCTTCGCATCACATAGAGTGAGGCGGCGCACATTTGGCAGTAATAGCGGAATCCTGCCTAAGGGTTGTAGCAATTTTCGACGTGGTGTAGGGGCAATCGCGCAGTCAAGCAGATTGACCGCCTTGGGCAGATTTTGGACTATGTAGGCCTGGTTGGAACACATGCGGAGTCGTTCCAATTGATGCCAGGGCAAATCCAGGGGCGGAGAGGGGACCATGAAATCATTCCCTGTGAGAAGAACCTCGCGTAAAGCTGGTGCGACGGCAAAGAGGGCGTGGAGTTCGGCAGGCAGCGGATCGAATAAACCATGAGGGTGAAAAATCAATCGCTGGAGGTGAGGAAGTTGGCCTGTGATAGATGAAAGAAGATAGAGACTGGGAGGGTCTCCTGACCAACGAACATTGAGTTGTTTCCAGCGATTGCTCTGCCCGAAAACGATTTCGAAGAATTTTGGGAGTTTGGGAGAATCCGGCTTTATAGCACGGGTGATCCAGAGATCGACGGATAAGGGTGTGTTGGCAGACAAAGCTATCTGCGTTTCAAGACCACGGCGGTCTCGCTGTTCAAAAAAAGAGTGAAAAAGCCGAGAGTGCAGCTTTATGGTATCTACCCGGATGTTGGACCAGAGAAGCGCGTTGCCTCGAACCGCAGCCCGCCATTTGCGACAGACATGCGATAGTAGCCACGGGGACCCTGGTACAGGCTCCGAGATATCCGAGTAGAACCAGTCCGCACGCGCTGGGAGCGCCAGATAGAAAATTTCTCCTAGAATCTCGGGTGGCAAACGTCTGACCGCCGATAAAATTGACTTGTGGGCATTGATAACGCACTTCTGAAGACGAATAGTACGGTCCAGAGCGGGTATTCGAGGAGCACCGTCCAGTTGTTTTGTACGAGCCTCCAAATGCAATGGCAGGTCCATGGAGTGCGGAGTGGCAACCTTTTGAAGAATTTTGTCTTTTTCCGCTTTCAGGACAGCGAGACGATTTAGAGCTGCCGCCAGAGACTGCTCAATGAATGGGACGTCTTGTTCGTCTGGTGGGTCGTTACTCTCCCAAACGGGGTATAGATCCAACAACTTCGAGTGAGAGTCAGACATCATGGACATGAACTCGAAGTCCGATTCGCGCGGCAGGATAGAATTTGGTGCTGGCAGTGGCATTAGGATCAGTCCCATAAAATACGCAGCCTATGAGCCACAACATACCTTTCAACTGATTCTCTAAGTTCGATGCCACCTAGTAGGTGATGGTGGAAGTAAACAAAAGTCGCAGCTGTGGTTTGGCTGTGGTTAGGGTTAGGTTAGGTCACGCGCCGTACGCCTTTGGGTTTCCGGATAACTGAATTTGCGTGCGCCCCCGTGCTCGAGTTGCCAAAAGTGCGACATTCATTTGTTGAAGAGCTAGGGTAGGACAACCTGATTCTGCGATGCACGATGAAATCAATTTTCGGATAATTAAAAATATTCTGCCACTGTACAACCACTGTATAATATATTCTGTACCTTCATCTAAGGTTGGCAATTCAGCCACGTCGGGGTGCATCATTGAATTGATAGCAAAAGCTTTGAGCTAGTAATAACCAGCGAGTAACTCGGGCCTCGGGAAAGGATGACGTGTTACCACGAGCCTCGAGCATCAACGATTCGAGATCTTCAATCCAGATGCGGGATATATACGCTCCAATTTATATCCATGAGTACAGACGAGGGCACTGATCGCAGCGTCGTAAACATGAGCACAATGAGAATCAGGCGAGCGGCAAGATAAATCAAGAACGCGCCCCATTCGACCACCAAGCCACTCGTAAGAATCTTCACGAAGGACCAATCGACCTCCACCTCATCTCTGTCGCCCTCTGCCACGGGAAACCACACCCCCATCCAAATATGCAGGAACGAGAGCAAGAGAAGGGGAGGCGTCACGGCAATTGTTATCGAGGACAGCCACCACATCCATCTCTCCACTGCGGAAGGGAAGTGAGAGCTCCACGCAGCGCAGTGAATGACGCCGAAGAGGACGCCAACATCACCAAAACAGGAAAATAATAGTTGCCGAGCCTTGCCATCGGCGGAATGCGCGGAATCCACGGCAATGTCCACAATCATTCCGATTTTTTCACCCGGCCTTGCAAAAGCATAAGGATTCCGGAATGGCCGCCATTTTCCGACCATTGGGAATGCTTGACCTGGATTCTGCTGGCTTGCATTGGATTGCCATGATGCCCGGGCTCAGCTCTCCACCTCCCTTTTCCCTTTGAATAAATACACCAGGACGCACAAGAAAATAGAAAAACATCTCCATTATACGATACACCTAAAAAAAAAAAATACAACAAAAAGTAGGGAGCAGATGATCGTTCCCTCGCCCAAGAAATTGTAGAATTCCACCAATTAGGTACATGAAGATTGCGAGTTTGATTTGCGTTTGATCCCTGGAGCCAAGGCAGCGATCGAATTCTGAGAACTTGAAGATACGAGATGGAGCGCACTTGAAGATGCTTGAGATGGGGAAACAAGGTCTTGAGATCTTGATTTCTTGACAAATCTTGACATGCCCAGATTACAGTCTATTTGAATTCGACTCCATGTGAGCGACATGCGTGGCAGATGCAGGGCGGGAAACAGGTGGACAAGGGATTTGTGGATTGCCAGGATGGGATGATGGGACGTGGTGCTGGGCTTGAGTGAAGCTGCTTGAGGGGTCCCGAGACATGAGAGGGTAGAGAATTGAGGCTTGATGTGATCCGAAGACCCGTTGTGAGTGAGAGGTTTGCGGGAACGCGGTTTGAGGGTATCTTGGCAGTGTGAGGAACTTCGAGCCTAGTTGAGGCGAGAGATAGGTTGCATAGAGTAATTGGCGGGTCTTGACGGAAGTGAAAGACGCCGGGGAGGGGAAGAGACTGAGCTGGGCGGGAGGATGAAGTGGGGATGGTGGGCGAAGGGAACAAAGGAGCGTGAGTCACACGTCACACTTGACGACCAACATGATGACTGTTTGATCGATGAAGATCAACAATCATTGAATCAACAAACGCGTCGCGTTCATACTGTGCACGTGTCCTCATTCGATTCGCGCCAGCTTGAGCCTGAGGCTAAGTTGAAGCTGCAGTCAGTTTACAGCGTGCGATTGGATCACTAGCTAGTCTGTGCAGAGAAACCACCAACATCTCTTGGTATGACCTAAAGTGCGTCATAAATAGTTCTTAGCAAAGTTAAAGCGATATTTGAGGGGATATGACGGTAATGACTTGTCTCAACAGCGGAAAGAACACAATATATGCGCGCTCCTTGTCTCTCCTTGCCTAGGATCACCAGCCTTGCGAAACATTGGGAAAGCTCTAACCATCATGCCCATCGCCGTGCAATCAATCAGCTGCCTGCCGAGTTTCGCCGGCGATCAGAAGGAATCTCCGGTTTTGGTGATGAACGATGGATGTTATTCCGAGAGCGGTGATCTGACTTGCGTTGGAGGATGCTGATGGAGGGGACCAGAAGAGGGGGACGGCGGTGGATGATTCGGGATTGTATCTATGGGTGGTGGAGTAGCCTGCGACGGCGCTGAAGCAGCGATAGAAACGGGGGAGGGGATCCTGGTTAGTTGATTGCGAGCAACATCGAAGTGGCTCAACGGGGATGGGCCGCTGGACGTCCAGAGGTTTATTCCACCAAAGTACCCAGACAACCATGTTGACTGCGACAAAGGCGAGGGTGGATATTTCGAGTTCCGTTATGGCGAGGCGTTGGTGAAGGCGAGCGAAGCATTGGGTTGTGAACCAGAGAAGCTGCGCGACAGCTACGCCTTTGGATAGAGCATCTCCCTTGCTCTTATCCTTGATGTCCTCTGCGTCGACTTTTCGGATGGCGTCTCGGAATAGAGCCGATTCGTGGAGTTGTTTCTCCGTCGTAATCGGAAACCGTCTTGCAGAAACGAAACCGCCCATGCAACAAAAGAACCCGTGTGTTTTGGAAAGGTTGAACTCTGGTTGAACGACAAAAGTTCATTGAATTTCGACAAATTCGACCCAATGCCCACCTTTCGACAATTTCCGCGCAGCAAAGAATTGTCTCGCTGCGAAACCGACGACAATTTCCGGTGCGATGATGGTGATGAGCATCATCTTGAGCCGACGTTGAAAATATGCAATGAACTTCGATTTGGTCGGGGTACGTTTGGGTGCACGGATATCCATGCACAAGCAAAGATTGTGGCAAGGCAGCCCCAGATGAGGTCGACCAGCGTGCGGCCAGTGACGCTGGGGCTCTGCTGGGCGGATTCGTGAGAAGATTGCGCCACGACTTTAGGAATTGTTGGAGGAAGAGAAATTTCGTGGGTGTTGGCGAGATGTATTTATCGAGTCGTGCGCTGGCTGTGGTGGCAGTGGGATGTTAAAGCTCTTCGATGTATATCCTTTCGCGCGCTCTGTCTTCGAGTGTCGTTAGTTACCCGCAGATATTCGGAGCCGTAAAACTCTATGACGAACGTCTAGATATTCTGATATAGTACTACCATAGATCTTCAAGACTAGTTTCCAATGAGTTCACATCCAAGAGATCATGACCGAGGTAAGGGACTTGCGGCAGCTGCGTAGTCTCTTTAACTCAGACTTCAAGACACACGAAGACACACCTTGAGACACACGCTATAACTTGCAGCTCAGAGTCGTTCCTCGCTTGCTACAGTATAGCCGGCGCCGGGGAGATTTTCATACGCTATAAGGTCGGCGAGAATTGTGTGGTTGGAACGCCGCAGAAGGATTCGAAGAAGATCTGGTCGAAGGCTCATACTGGGTAAGACGAGGTCATGACAGTATTGGTCTGGCGGGAACGTGAGAACGCCACGGCGCCGGGCTCCTGATCGATGGGACATGATGTGATGATGTGACCGTCACGCAATAAGGTTCTCCTGCTCAGTGCACCCAACTCTTGCCCAACTCACTGGTTCCCTACCACTAGCAGCGGAACAGGGATTACAATTAAACAAACTCTCTGTCTACAGGTCTTGGGCTCTTGATCGGCTGTCATCGTTCTCTTTCTCCCTCCTGCTAAATGACTGCAATAAAAACGGAACTTTTGCTTATATCGTCCATATATAAGCCGGACTCGAGTAACGGTTTCAAGTTTGCGCCACCTCTAAACAGACGGCGTGCTTCCGCTTTGATGTGATGTCTTTTTATATACGCTTTAAATTTGACAAAAACCCAGGACAAGTCGGAGCGGCGACTGCGGATAACGATTCCGGGATTCCGCTCTTCGTTCCGATCCTCATGATTCCGGCTGGCATCTTGGCTGTAATCATGCCTGGCAATACTTGTCTGCGCTGCCTTTGTGGACTTCTGGATTTTCCTCAAGCTTTCTCCGGCCCCGGGTTCCAATGGCCGACTCATCATTGATGGTGCTCGGGTTGAAGTTTCGGACTTTTCGTCAGCGTCTGTCAATTAATTTAGATGACGCGGGCTACTCAGGGCTACTAGTACTCTCGCTTTGAAATCGGATTATCGCTTTCGCCGCAACAGACGCCGGGGCTGGTGATTCGGAAATACTCCCAATCCTGCAATCTGCATACAAGAAACTCAAGTTTCAACTCGTCTCAGCATCCTCTATGGGGTACTCAAGCGAATTACTTACTTCCACGCTCGGTACGACCTGACGGATGCGCAGCCGGTGTCCAGCTAGTACCTAGTTCCCCCATGCTCGGCTTTTTCGAATCCGCAGTAAGTTATGCGTCATGTCGCACGGACTTTTTTCAAAAATACTTTTAGACTAAAATAGCGCACAATCGGATTCCAGATTTTGAAGGAACTGCTTGCAACTCGTCTCTTATGCCCCTGCTTTCGACGAGCATTCACCTCTGTCTTGCGACGACCGTGTTTAAGTACGCACCCACCGAATTGCGGCGCGATTCTTCAAAGCGTCTACTGCCAGCAGTGTATCACGATGCGTATCCGTCGGCATGGGTTGCCTACTTTTATTAATATCCCACCGATTCCCATTGTATCTCTCTTGCTCTGTAACCCCTACCTTCCCCCACAGCGATGGGCTCCCCCTCAGCCTCGAACCCATTCCGCTCCTTATGTTTTTTCTCTGCCCTCCTACTCCTTGTAGGGCGTATCAACGCTGAGATCACTTTATACACTACTCAAGGGGTGCAGGCGGTACTCACCACTGCGCCGGGCGCGGTGTACACCGGTGTTGCTGCTTACAATCCCGGGTCTCTCACCGCCCCTGCGCCGCCAAATCCTACTGTCTTGACCACTATACCCATTCCACTGCAGAATTCTGGGACCCCGAATCTGTCGATCAAGCAAAAAGGCTCTTTTCTTGGATTTTCTATAGAAATGTCTGTGACGAATCAAGTCTGTGAGTCGATCTTCATTATATGTGTTGTATCAAGAATGCTAAATTTTCCGCTACAGTGGGGAAAAATTCGTCTTTAATTCAAGTCCCATTCCTCAACCTCATGGCGAACATCCAGCAACGCGCAGGCTCAGTCATGATCCGGGTCGGCGGCAACTCCCAAGAATCCGCCAAACTCGTCGACGACGGCGTCATCCCCGACGGCCGCATCCTGACCAAAAATCTCACCGGCGTAACGGGCACGACACAAACCCCACCCCTCGAATTCTCCCGCGACCTCCTCTACCTCATGCGCAACATCTCCTCCTTCGTCAACATCCACTGGTTTGTCGGCATCCCGTGGTTCATCACCCAACCCTTCGATACCGGGATCATCAAAGCGGCCGATGAGATTCTCGGTGACTATCTACTGGGTCTCCAGGCGGGTAACGAGCCGGATATGTATAATCTTCACGGACACAGAAACGCGAGTTATTCGCCGTTTGATTATGGGGGAGAGATGAGCGACTTGATTGCGCAGGTGGCGAGTGAGGGAGCGGACCCGTCGGGGAGGGCGATGACGAGTCTTGTGTCGCCGAGTATTGCAGACTTTGGCGCGTGGACGCCTGAGGCGGTGTGGAACTCGGGGTTGTTGGCTACGCATGGCGATAATATCGCGTATATGTCGGTGGAAAAGTAAGCTTTATTTTGATTTTTCATTCCCCAGAGTCGGTGCTCAGAAGAATATTTGTTTTAACAGGTATCCGCGGGACAATTGCGCTGCGATGTTTGGCGCCCCTGGTAATCCCGATATCGTCGACCCGCAGAGCGTTCTTTCTTTATACTTGACGCATGATGCGCACACCCAACTACTTCAGCCGTACCTGAACAGCACGATGTTCGCGCAGCAGGTTGGAAAGCCGTTTCTGATGTTCGAAACGAACACGGTGAGCCTTCTTGACCGATATTCCTTCGGAGTGTCAATTCAATGGAATCGCGATGCCAGGCGTCGTGCGGTGGTTTCTTGGGAATATCAGACTCATTCACGGCTGCGCTATGGGGCATCGATTATGCGCTGCAAATGGCGCATTCTAACTTCTCTGGCGCTATGTTCCATCTTGGTGGACAGAATGTGTTTTATAACGTGAGCGGCCTCCATCAATTGAGATACGAATATTTCGCTTATGTTTATCACGACTAGCCCTTCACCTGTACGCTTCTCAAATTCATGTTTTTCTTTTTGAGACTCTTCTGAAAGAGATGCAGCTCCACCCACCAACGAGTCAAGCTTTCACCAATGGTCCGTCGGCTCTCTCTACTACTCCGCCCTCGTCATGGCCGAAGCCATGGGCCCCTCCAACAACACCCAAGTTCTCAACATCGGTGTCGACAACCTCTCTTCGCTCACGCCCATCTACGGAATCTATGAGAACGGCACCCCTGTCCGAGTGGCAGTGATCAACTACATCGACGATCCATCAGGGGCGAATACGGTTCATGCGATAATATCGATTGCGGGGGCGACAATTCCGAGTAGCGTGAAGGTAAAGTATTTGGCGGCAAAGACAGTGGTGCAGAAGGGGAACTATACGTGGGCTGGGCAAGTGAGTCTCTTCATCTATCCAACTAACTCTTTTGTTTTCGGGGCTGACGATGTTCTGCGACAGACGTTTGGAGGAATATTCGAATCGGACGGGCGGCCGATGGGACAGGAGGATATCCAAACAGTCAATTGCGATACGACGGCGCAGACATGTACGGTCGATGTGCCTGCACCTGGGATGGCGCTTGTGTTTTTGACAGACGATGCATTAACGGAGACGAAGGGAGCACCGGCTACGACGTTCTCAACGACGGTACTGACCAAGACGCGCAACACTGGTGTGTATTGACCACGCTTGAAACGAACAAACTAATTCGAATTCACTGTAGCGACTATCGACCCGGCTGTACTATCCACATCAAACGGGAACCGATTTGACTCGCACGAGCTGGCTGGGACGAGTAAACCCCCGAAGGACGCTGCACCACGGGCTACTCAGGCATCTGTTGTGGTTGTTGGTGTCGTCATTGGCGCAATTTTGGCGGTTTTGGGACGGGCCATGTAATTTTGTTGCAATACGATGGACAATTGTTGGTTATAGCTAATTCTGCGCAAATTTTTCATTCGACTCAAGCTCTCTCTCCAGCTGAGGAGCTCACAGCTTGCTTTCTGACGAAGATTCTCAAATAGATGATGGCCGTGGTCGGATCGAACATCCAGTGATCGGAGCGCCGTTGGATACGTATACTTAATCTGGATCATGACCTTGGACAATTCGCATGAGCCTGTCAAATCCTCCTTTGGATCTCAGCATCCGCTTTACTCACTTTTTTCCCAGTTTCTATTCCACTACTTCAACTTCAGTCTCGACTTCAAGGGGCCTTGCCGATGCGGCCATAGGGCTTACATAATGATTGCATCATGATCGCCAATGGCCATGACTCATGTTGCTTGCCTTCCACCACCACCACCTCTCCAGGCTTGCACAGAATCATACGGCAACGAATACTTCATTGCCGCAAACAAATCTTGGACATTTTCCTGAAAGATAGTCACTTTTGCGGTCGTCGGGGGGAAATCGGGCGTCACTGGCTC
The DNA here is from genome assembly GCA_037176885.1 of Favolaschia claudopus. Taxonomy (NCBI): domain Eukaryota; kingdom Fungi; phylum Basidiomycota; class Agaricomycetes; order Agaricales; family Mycenaceae; genus Favolaschia; species Favolaschia claudopus. The sequence goes on along the minus strand of JAWWNJ010000034.1, from coordinate 400,386 downwards.
GACTTGGGCTCGACGGAGACCCTCGGTCTCTGTGGATCGCAGTCTGAGTCTAGAAGTTCTTGTACCTGGCTTTCCCCTGCTTTCTCGCCGTCAGATTCGAGTCATGAAGACAGCAGATGCCAAGCCTTCTGCTAACTGTACGAAGTGGAAATTTCCACGCTGTAACTCCTTGTTTTTTCGTACTGAATGGGCGCCGTTGCGTTTGGCGGCTTGTACTAGTAACTATCTCTCCTATTCTGTCGTTCATGCATTTCCAACCACCCGGAGCTCAGACAGGGACTTCCGATGGACTTGGTCACCTTTCAACTGCCGCCAAAAGTACAGGTTGTATTATGATTGGCATCGATCTCTTTCGGCCACACGGCGTATATATATATTGGTCTTTGCCTTTGTTTTATCCAGGTATAGTATTTATTCCCCTTCCCAGCGCACCTCTTATTCTTCATTTTCTTTCTCTCATTCTCTCTCACAGCTATGGGCCGTCGTCCAGAATTCAGCATTCACTCTTTACTCAATCCCTTCCCTTTTCTGCTGCTCGTGCTGCTGATTCTGGGACGCGCCACAGAGGCTGAAATAACCCTCTATCGCACTCAAGGGGCCCAAGCGGCATTCAGCGATGTCCCTGGCGCAACTTACACTGGCGTTGCGGCGTACAACCCGACCTCGCTCATCGCGCCGGCACCGCCGAACCCCACTGTCCTGACTACGATTCCCATCAATCTTCAAAATTCTGGCACCCCAAATTTATCGATCAAGCAGAAAGGCTCGTTTATCGGGTTTTCGATTGAGATGTCGGTGACAAACCAAGTTTGTGAGTGAACTCTGTCACTTATTCTTTTGTCGAGTACAATCTGTATCCTATTGATTTTTTCCTTCTTCAGTGGGGAAGAACTCGACGCTCATTCAAGTACCCTTCCTCAATTTGATGGCAAACATCCAACAACGCGCCGGCTCCATAATGGTCCGCGTGGGCGGCAACACGCAGGAGTCGGCGAAACTCGTGCCAGACGGCACGATTCCCGACGGTCGCATACTCATGAAAGACCTCACCAACGTAACCGGCACCACACAAACCCCACCCCTTGAATACACCCGCGACCTCCTCTATCTCATGCGTAACATCTCCTCCTTCGTCAATGTCCACTGGTTCATCGGCATCCCGTGGTTTATCATCAAGCCAAAATTCGATACCGCCATCATTCAGGCTGCGGATGAGATTCTGGGTGATTACCTGCTGGGGATGCAGGCCGCGAACGAGCCCGATATGTATCGGCTGAATAAACATAGGGACCCGACGCAGCCGTATACGCCGTATGATTATGGTGGGGAGATGAGGGACTTTTTAGAACAGGTCAAAGGGGAAGGGATGGATGTGCAGGGGACGACGATGAAGAAACTCGTTGCACCGAACATTGCGATGTATGACTGGACGCCGGAGCAGGTCTGGGATTCTGGGTTGATTGATAATCATGGGGAAAACATTGCGTGGTTGGCGGTGGAGAAGTGAGTTCCATGCATTCGTTGACTTTACTACGGCTCAACTCTTACACGCGCATTTAGGTATCCTCGTCATAACTGTGCTCTGATGTTCGGGGGGCCGAACGATCCTGGGAGAATCAACCCACAGGATGTGCTTCCGCTTTATTTGACGCACGACGAGCACACAAAGCTCTTGCAGCCGTATCTGAATAGTACCATGTATGCGCAGCAAGTGGGGAAGCCGTTCTTGATGTTCGAAACTAATACGGTGGGGTTCGTCTTCGCGTGCACGGTTGTTTCTGATCGCTCTGTCAGGGTTCTTGTGGCGGGTTCATGGGCATATCTGATTCGTTTACGGCGGCGCTATGGGGCATTGATTATGCGTTACAACTAGCGCATTCGAATTTTAGCGGGGCGATGTTTCATCTTGGCGGGCAGAATGTTTTTTATAATGTGAGCTCACCTCGCTATCGACCGTCCCGATGGGTTTTGAAATGCGACTCAATTCCTGATTTTCTGTTGCTCGATTCTTTAGCCGTTCACTTGTATGTTATACCTCTCATTGTTCTTCTTTCTGTTACTCATTCGCGTATGCAGCCCCACCGACAAACGAAACAAGCTTCCACCAATGGACAGTGGGGCCAATCTACTACTCTGCCCTCATCATGGCCGAAGCCATGGGCGCCTCGAACAACACCCAGGTCTTCAACTATGGTGTGGATAATCTTTCCGGACACACACCTATCTATGGAATCTATGAGAATGGCACACCGGTTAGAGTCACGATCATCAACTATATCGACGATCCGAGCGGCGCGAATACGGTACATGCGAAGATTAGTGTTGCGGGGAGGCAGATGCCGAGTAGTGTGAAGGTGAAGTATTTGGCGGCGAAGACGGTGGTGCAGAAGGGCGGGTATACGTGGGCTGGACAAGTGAGTTTCTTCGTTCTTCTGTGATTGTTGAAATGTTTGGGCGACCAATTCGCTGAAGCTGAACATTTTCGCAGACTTTCGGGGGAATTTTCGAATCGGATGGACGTCCGATGGGCGAAGAGGATATCAAGACGGTGGAATGTGATACGAATGCCCAGACGTGCACGGTTGACGTCCCGGCACCCGGAATGGCGCTGGTGTTCCTGAACGATGATGCGTTCACTGAAGGCAAAGGAGCGCCGGCGATGACGTTCCCCACCACAGTCCATACTAAGACGCACAACACCGGTGTGTGATTCCGCCCCTCCTTATCCATCGTCTCGCTTTGTTGAATTACTTAATTTGGATGATTTGTAGCCACGGTTGACCCGGCTGTGCTCTCGACGTCGAATGGAAATAGATTCAACGCACACGAATTGGCGGGGACGAGTAAGCCGCCGAAGAGCAATGCGATTCCATCCGCTTCCGCCTCTGCTATGGCACTTGGCTTCCTCGTTGGCGCGGCTTTGACGATTTTCGGACGGGCGGTGTAAAATCGGATGGCAGACACTGGTTTGAGGCTTATCGTCGTGAATATTTAACACAGCTTTGTGTATTGGGGTTTCCCTTCTCTGCCGACAGTTGTCGACACAATTTTATATTAGCGAGTTTGTAGCGCGCAATACTTACTAGGTACACCGCTGTGAATTGTCCAAGAAATGTTCAACTCTCGACAACTGCGAATTCAAGGCTGACACAGTATGTGACTGATGAGTTCTTTTCCTTTTGCTTTTTACCTTTCCATTTCCTGGCTCCCTCCCTGGGTTTCTCTCTCAACTTGAACAATGGTTGAAATTCAACTTCGGCCGGCACGGCAGCGGCATTGGGCCAAGAAATCGGTCCATCAGATCAATGACTGATTACGTGGCTGATTTCGACAACGGAACAACTTCCGCTCTTTCACGACTCCTTCCATCCTTCCAGTCCAGCGCTCGGAGCTTGGTTACGCTGCCCGATCAATGCCCGAATCTTGCTCACAAGTGTAATCGCCAGCGGTTCAGACCCAGACAACGGAAGTAAATTTGCAGAATCAAGTTGTGGATCCAAGTTGGACTGCAGTGAATGCCATATGTTTAGAGGCTCCTCCTTCATGGATTGGATACTCTAAAAGACCAACGCGTGGCCTGGTGCTTGAGGTGAGTCCATCCAACGTTGTCCGAAACATGTTCCAAAATCCTAATCATTAGACGGCAAGTGTTCCCCGCTGCGCGAAAAGTTTCGGCGTTCCTGAGCGGAGGTAACCTACTTACCTACCTGCCTACCTGCGCCAAGCCATTCGCACACGTCGTGACCACGGTCCGGCGCATTCTGCACTGTAATTGCTTCAATTGAATGCTCTGATACTGCTCTGATTCATCATCATTCATGAAGCCGCGGTTGTTGAATTGAATATTTTCCTATCGCTGCTTTTGTCTTCTGCACCCCTCACACCCCCGACTCTCACTTTAGCTTTGCTCTTCTGGACTCGCTTTTACTTTGCTTTTACTCCGCGCACGACGCTATACCCTGTAAAGTTGTAACAGCGGGATAATGGCCTTCTTGTGGGCGTCGCGCCCATCACGCTCTTTGTGTCTTCTTATCCTCTTCCTCGTCCCTTCCATCCATGCAGAAATCACTGTTTACCGCCAGGTACAAGACCAGGCCGCATATGCCGCCACAGCCGCTGGCGCTGCCTACACCGGCGTGGCAGCATACAACCCTACGATGCTCGTCGCACCTCCCGTTCCAAGCCCAGCAGTGCTGACCGACATTCCCATAAACCTGCAGCAGTCTGGGACGCCCGGTATATCTATCAAGCAAAAAGGCTCCTTCTTCGGCTTCTCCATAGAAATGTCCGTGTCCAATCAAGTTTGTGCGTCTCATTCCGAATCTTGCTGTTTCTACATTTCACAATCGACCTTTCGCAGTGGGAAAGAATTCATCTTTCATTCAGGTCCCCTTCCTCAACCTCATGGCCAACATCGTCAGCCGCGCCGGCTCCGTTATGGTTCGCGTCGGCGGCAACTCTCAAGAATCCGCCGAACTCGTTGACGACAGCGTCATCCCCGACGGACGCATCATCACCAAAAACCTCACGGGCGTCACAGGCAGAACACAAACCCCGCCACTAGAATACCGCCGCGACCTCCTCGTCATGATGGCGAAGATCTCCTCCCTCGTCAACGTGCACTGGTTCGTCGGCATCCCATGGTTCGAGACGAAGCCTTTTGCGACTGCGATAATCAAAGCTGCAGACGAGCTGCTTGGCGACCATTTGCTGGGCCTGCAGGCGGGAAATGAGCCGGATATGTATCACTTGCATGGACATAGAGGGGAGACGTATTCGCCGTTTGATTATGGCGGGGAGATGAATGATCTCCTGGCGCAGGTTGCGGGTGAGGGGGTGGATACGACGGGAAGAGCGATGAAGAGCCTCGTATCGCCGAGTATTGCGACTTTTGCGTGGACGCTTCAGCAAGTATGGGATTCGGGGTTGTTGGATAATCATGGTGATAACATCGCGTTTTTGTCCGTTGAGAAGTACGTTTTTCTTTCACGTTTTCGAGATTATTGAGCGGCTAAAACGTATTTCTGCGCGCAGATATCCCCGCGACAACTGCGCGGCGATGTTCGGCGGTCCGAACGACCCTGGTATCATCAACCCGCAGGATGTGCTCCCTTTGTACTTAACCCACGACGCGCACACGCAGCTGCTTGAGCAGTACCTCGCCAGCACGGCGTTTGCGCAGACGAAAGGAAAACCGTTCTTAATGTTCGAGACGAATAGCGTGAGTCTGTCACTTTCGTCGTTCCGTCTCGTCTCGTCTCCCCGTTCCCCCCCATTCATTTGGGAATTGCATTTCCTGATTCAGTACCTTCACTCATCATAACGTCATTATAGGGCGCCTGTGGCGGGTTCATGGGCATATCTGACTCCTTCACCGCGGCTCTTTGGGGACTCGACTACGCGCTGCAGATGGCGCATTCGAATTTTAGCGGGGCGATGTTTCACGTCGGTGGGCAGAATGTTTTCTATAACGTCAGTCTTCCTTTACCCATCCGTATGATGTGTAACTTATGAGATACTCATCCACTTTCTTTCGAAAGCCATTCACAGCCCCACCCACCAACGAGTCAACCTTCCACCAATGGACCGTCGGACCAATATACTACTCCGCCCTCGTCATGGCCGAAGCTATGGGCCCGTCCAATAACACACAGGTATTCAATTACGGCGTCGCGAATCTCTCCTCCTCCACGCCTATATACGGGATCTACGAGAATGGGGTCCCGGTGAGGGTGGCGATTATCAATTACCTAGACGATCCGAGTGGGGCGAGCACGGTGCATGCGAGGATCAGTGTTGCGGGGAGGGATACGCCGTTGACCAGTGTGAAGGTGAAGTATCTTTTGGCGAAGACGGTAGTACAGAAGGGAGGGTATACGTGGGCGGGGCAGGTGAGCTTGTTTTTTTCTATTTGTTCATCTTCAAGTTCTTTCTCGAGCGGCCTTGAATTTGAATTATCTGTGCCTTCCAGACCTTCGGCGGAAACTTCGAATCCGATGGGCGTCCCATGGGCGAAGAGGAGATCAAGACTGTCGACTGTGATACAAATACGAAGGTCTGCACGGTTGACGTTCCCGCTCCCGGAATGGCTCTGGTGTTTTTGGACGACAACGCGTTTACTGAGAATAAAGGCGCGCCGGCGATGACGTTCCCAACCACCGTACATACGAAGACCAGGAATACTGGTGAGTTCAGTTGCAGTGTCCATCCAGATAATCAATACGCCCTTCCTTCGGGGCTCATTTCTCGTCTTTGAAACTATTAAGTATCGCTGTTTTTGCTGACGATCTGAAATTTGAATAGCCAAGGTCGACCCCACGGAGCTGGCAAAGTCAAACGGGTATCGCATGGCAGAGCACGAGCTTGCGGGGACCAGTAAACCGCCGAAAGACGCAGCTTTGCGCGGGGCGGCTCAGGCGTCGCTGGTGGTGATGGGTATGGTAGTCGGAGCAGTGGTGGGGTTACTTGGGTTTGGGAATGGGATTTAATTTATTTGATTCAAGTAATTGATTGGGTTGACGTTTGAAGAGAAGCTTTTTGGTTTCCTGGGACGAAACAAGAGAATTGAATTCTTTATGTACCCTCGGTTTGCTTTTCTATCTATCCTATGGCCTATATATATATATGTATACCCGCAAACTCATAAAATTTGAAATCGAGTTGATCAACTGAATTTATCCTCAGAGACAAAGGTATCTCTTGCAAGGAACACGTAAAACGTAGGAAATTCAGCCCGATACCGAGAACTCTTTCTTTCCCCTTGTTTTGCCTCAAACTTTACTGTACAAACGATTCCAGATTCAGACAGCTGTTAATTTTATACTTCTCGACCAAGCTCGAGCACATCAATCTATTCACTTCTCATAACAGACTTGGATGATAATTGATTATTGGAATAGTTACGCAGCTCTCATATTCAAAAAAATTCTACGTTGCGGACGGGTTCATACGAGTAAAACGACAGATTACTACAGAGTGAACTGGCACGAAATCCGATGGCTCCGCTTTCCACACTAGTACTTCCCTTCAGGCTTCTTGGGATCCTGGAGGTTCACTCAAATCCTGACCATCATAATCATAACTGATACTCGCGCCGTCCAGCTTCGACAATGCGGAATCAATCCGAATTGCAATTCTCATCCATTGCCGTCCGTGACAGACAGTGCATCCGAGAAGAGGCCAGATTATTTTTTTTCAAATTCTCTTTCGAATGGAAACAGACGCGGCTCGACCCTGAAAGCTTTCATATTTGGAGGCCCGTTGGCCAACTCGTCTTCGGTTTGAGGTTAAAGGTAAGGGCGTCTCTTTATGTATAGCATACACACGAACGACGCGTATCTTGACCGCACGACGCGTGGTGTGAGGAGCAAGATGTATGTGCAGCATGAGAATTTTATTCCCATCACGTGGGCGCTGCAAATCAATGATCATTCGATGCCGACTGTGGCAGTGCACGTGCCGAATCACTCTCTCTCTTGACCCAGGACCCCGGTTTATCCACCCAAATGCCAGATCCCGGTTCGGACAAATTTTGGTGGGGAGGGGTCGCGAAGCCTAGATGCCGTTCGGACAAAATTTGGGGGGACGCAGCCCAGGTACCTAGATCCGGTTCGGACAAAAATTCGGCTGTCGCAGAGGGTTGAGTCCGCCGAGGGCAAGCCGAAGGTCGAGGAAACGCGAATTTTCTGAAATTCGTCGAGGAAATGGCTTGATTTGGTTGAAAGAGCGCAAAAAACAGCTCGGGAGAAAAAATTGAGCATTTTTGATGGTGGAAAGCAGGAAATCACCCGCTTTTGGCAGCTTACGGCACTGCAGGCTACCTCCGGTTCGGACAAAAACTGCCCAATCCGCCCCAAAACTGGTTCGGACAAAAATTGGGGGTTTTGGCCGATTCGGGATCTGGCCTTCAAAGGGATAAACCGGGGTCCTCTTGACCCCCCATGTTGTTTGAGGACCGCTTGCCGGGGAAGAAGAAACGTGTTTGTGACCGGTGCAGGCGGATCAAGAGTGCGTATGCGGCGACCCATGCGATCGTCAACTTATCTTTTTCAAGGGCGATGTAGGATTATTTTTTCTCCTTTTGATTCACCATTGATGTCGTGTATATTCTTTTTGTGTTCAGGCAACGGGCAAAACCTATGTGCGGCATGTGCAGCAAACGGGTTAGCATGCACATATCAGTCTTCGGCAGCTGTTGGTGGTTTGAGTCTGTTTCTGTTCTGTAGCAATATTGAATTCTCCAGGTTCGCGCTGCCGTACCGGATCTTTACAACGCCGGATATCTCAAGGAACTGGAAGCGCGGCTTCAAAATGCTCAAGCCGCACTCGAAGAAATGCGCGGGCCTCAGCGACATTTTGTCCGACAATCCATGTCGGATTATATTGGCCCCTCTTCTGAGTCGGGACTCGACGATGGATTTCACGGAGTCGCCGCAAGCTTCCAAGCCCTTTCTCTCAATGACACAGCGCCGCCGGATCCTGGATTTCAAGGACAATCAAGTTCATCTATGCTTGTCAAGGCGGCTGTTGCCCTCAAATCCGGTTGTCCGTCAAATAACGACAAGACAGCTCCTGCGGCGAAGCCGTGGCCGCTGACACCGGTAACGTTTTCCCTTTCATCCAGAATATTATAGTACTAATCTGATATATCCTCAAGTGGCGAGAATCTCCCCAAACTCATCCCGCGCTCTCCTTCCCGAGTCCACATCTTTTGCGTACCCTACTCTCACTCTACTTCACCCACTTTAATCGATTTGTACCACTCCTGCATCGCCCGACATTTGAACGCAGTATAGAAGACAATATACATCTCTACCGCCAGGATTTCGCGCACACTGTACTTCTCGTCTGCGCCCTCGGCTCGCTTCATCTCCCAACAACCGAATCTTGTCCGGAATTGGCATGGAAGTGGTACGATCAAGTAGACCTCTGCGGAAGCTCTTTGCGTTGTCAGCCTACGATATACGATCTCCAAGCGTATTGTGTGAGTGACGGAGCGCCGTCTATATTGACTGAGTTGTTCATTGGCTCAATTCCTTTTCGACTCCTCAGCTCGCAGCGCATTTCCAACTCCAGACGTGCGACATACGAACCAGCTGGCGTACCATCGGCTTCGGTCTTCGTATCGCAGAGGATATTGGTGCGCATAGACGGAATCTCGACGCGAAAGCTGTCAGCACGGAAGGTGAACTTGAGACGAGGGCAGCTTGGTACGGTTCATGCAGCAGCTCTCGAATCGCGACGATACTGACAGACAGCGTGATTCGATTTCAAAGGGCCGCGTTCATGCTCGACGCGCAGCTCGGTATCGCTCTCGGACGGCAGATTGCGATAAACCCATTTGAGTAAGTATGTGTCGAATTTCATTTCAATTTCTACTTCTCACAGAGATAATTTGTCATTTAATTCAGTCTCGATATACGTCTGGCGTCCGAATGTGACGACGAACATTGGGAAACCACAGGACCGGGTAAACAACCGCCCTACACTCCTTCTTCAATCGTGTTTTTCAATTGCAGCGTGACGCTGTACCGCATCCTTCATTTCTTGGTAAAAAATCTCGTAGGTCATCTGTTCGGTTAATTTTCGTTTCTTCGATGGTCGCTTACTGGAGCATTCTTTGACATAGTATTCGACGAGTCGATTCTACACGGCATATGAAAGCGCCACCCCACCATTCCCCCTCGTGGTCTCGTAAGTTCAAATTTCCTTATTTGGTGAATTTCTGGTTGAATTTTGGCATTACGACCCCGCGCTCTTGCCCCGACAGAAGCTCGCGGCCACGACACAAGGTCGCGGCGGTTGGACCTGGCAATTTATGTGTTTCTGCACGCGCACGGACCTCTCAATTGTTTGGCCGCGCATTTTGACTGGCGAGTCCTGGGCGAAATTTTGAGTTTCAGACCCACAAGAAGCCCGTTTCCCGCTCCGTTTGGAGGGTAGATCGGGAGAACTAATCTACGGCGGAGATCGAGATATACAGATCTAGCTACTGACTACTGACCCTGAATTGCGTACGTAGCCAAAAATTGAAGTCCATACTCACCTCGGAATCTCAAAGACTCGGTATTTGAGATACACAGTCCTTTGAGCTCTACAAGTCAAAATGTAAGGAAAGAAAGAGAACGTCGCCAAATTGAGCTTAAAGTTATCAATGGTGCCGCGCAGCGGAAGCAAAATCGACCTACATGCACGAAATCAGTCTGGAATGCTGATGAGAAGATCACCGCGTACGAACCAGCATAGCCGCGCAGCGAAGAAAATTTTCTAGGAACTAGCAGTTGAAATCAGACAAGAAATGCGTCAGAAGTGTCGTGTTACAACGCACCGAATACCCTGAGACTGAAAGCCCCGCTCGCGGGAACGCGAAATCTCGAATTTCCGAATCCGGGTGTTGACTATTAACGAGGAAACAGCCTTGAATGCTTGAAGACGCGAGAAATTTAACGTAGCTACGCAACGTTGCGGTGAGTTTGAAGTTCAGCACCGCGCAGCGGAAAGAAAAAAATCCGAGGCTGATAATCAGCTCAAGATTGCATTCAAAACAGTGTAAACACACACCTGAATGAATCCGTTGAGCTCAAAACTTCGCTCGCGGGAACGCCAAATCTCGAATTTGGTGGCTGGGTTTGGCGTCGGTGGAGATAGCCGCGCAGCGGAGAAAAATTGAGTTCTGAAGGTCTGAAACCAATCAGAAAACGTGCAGATCAATGCTGAACACTCACCTGAATACAGTCTTGAGACACCGATCGCAGGAACGACAAAAATCGAATTTTGGTCTCATGTTGATGAGGAGGGCCGCGCGGCGGGAGGAAAAGAAATCCTTGGAGTCTTGAGTTAGCCTGGCAAGATCAGTGTATCTGTGGAGAGGCTGAGGGTGTCGTTCGGCGGACGTCGATCCATATACTCATCGACGAGCGCGGCAGGTGGATGGGATGCAAGAAAGTCGGAAGCTAACATCATTCAAGCTAACCGATGACAGGAAAAACACTTGCCGTAATTACAAAACCCTGACAAGAGAATATGAGACAAGGAGAATGTGATGGGAAGAAATATAAAGCTTACCAGGGGAGCCGCTCGCCGGGGGGCGAAACGTATAGTCAACGCAATAGATAGCGCCGCTACGCGGCGCCGTGCGCTACCAACGACAAAAAACGTCTTCCAAAGCAGCAGGGAACCTTGCTGGTCTACGCTTCGGGGGCGGCTTTAGCCTGCCGGCGGCTCGAATTTCTGTAAATAAAAAAGCCGTAGACACGAAAAAGTGAGCGAAGGGAAACACTGACCTGAAGTCCCGTTCGCGGGAAGCAAATCTATATACTCAAAGCGATGCGCGCCGCTACGCGGCGCGCCGGCGACAATAGGAGACGAGCAAAACAGGGATGTGATCCGCTGTTTTATGCGTCGGGAGCGGGGTTAGCCTGCCGGCAGCCAAAGTCTGGTGAAAAAAAACGCGTCAAAGAAGTCAAAAAGTGAGAAGATATCGACTTACTCGAAGTCCCGCTCACGGGACGGCGATACGTCGTGTCAACGCAATAGCGCCGCTGCGCGGCACGGCAGCGAGGGCAAAAACAACGAAGGCTCAGGAATGAGGCGGCAGAATTCGCTGCTTTATGCGTCGGGGGCGGGATTTTGCCTGCCGGCAGCCAAAACCTCTGAAAAAATGGCTTCAGAAGAGAGGAAAATAGAGTCAGAGTGAACCTACCTCAAGTGCCGCTCGCGAGACGTGGATACGTATAGTCAACGCATGAGACACAGGGTCCTCGAGGGGGAAATTAGAGGGCGAAGGAAGAGGAAGAGCATTTTGGGGGCGAAAATCGGTGGTGGTGGAAAGAAACCGTGCTTTGGTTCTGTTGGTGTCTGACTCGTTAGATCGGCGTCGGCGGTGCTTCTCCGTGCCAACAAATACTAGCGAAATTGGTTTTGGATGAATCAAGCTTCGGAGTTGATATTTCCGATGAGAATTATGCGCGTCGGGCGCCGCCCTGTAAATCTTTTCATCATCTTCAACGCTGGCGCTACGATAACTCACAGTTGAGATTCTCACGTCCTTGCGTTGGGTCAGGAAGTAGACTAAGTAGAACTAGGGCAAAAGACAGATTCGTTGAGTACAGGGCATAATGGCGATGTAACAATTTCACACCGGTGCATACCTCACCGTAACAAGGTTTCAGAACGTTTGATGATTAGTGCGTAACAGAAGTGATTCGCGGTGGTCAATTCAGACAACTCAGAAAGCAAGTCAGACTCTAGTGTGTGGGCCTCTCAGGTTATTCCTCTGCCTACGAGATTCTGAGCACACAGAACAAAGCTTCAGCCAGAGAGCAAGAAAAAAACCGTCAGCGCTGAAGCATCACCGAGGTTGTCATCAGTCGAAGCATTGCGTTTTCGTAAGCCAGACAGCCGAAATTCAGTGGTCGCCCAGAGAAGCCCCGCCATGCCCGAGCCAGCTCACACCAAAGAAAACTGTCGAAATAGTCGAAATAGGCCCATGGAATTAGATGCGGCGGTTTCCCGTCGATTCGCCGGCAGAATGCGTCGCGCACGTGAGCGCGCCATGCCGATATGTTGACCACTTCTCGCTGGCGGCCCAGTCGTGTGCAAAGACCCTTCAAAAAAGATAAGGAAGAGGTGTACTCACGGTGTTCGAGCACTAGAAGACTTGATCACCGTTGCAGAAAGAACTACCACGATTCCCCGGAAACCACATCAAATCAACCCGTCGGGTTTTGGACGAAAAAACTGTGGATGTCCGCCTTGTCGTCGAGATCGTATTGAACTTGGATGCACAGACCCTGGGGCTTGTATCGATACCGCGAAATTATTGCTGAATTGTGTGTACCCAAAATGGGACCCCCGAAAACTTGCCGTTGATCTTTGTGCCGAACTTCAACTGTCAGACCTGGAACAGGAGGAAAACAGTCAACCTTTGTCGGTCGAGCATGAGTTTACCTATGATCCCGTCTACTGTATACAACGTTTCAACCCAGGCTTCAGAATTTTTGCAGAGGAAGACGGATTGGGCACCCTTCCTGCAAGACGGAACACTGTTACAGGCCAAACACTGTTCAATCCTATCACCGTCTATCTTGTTTGCCGAGTGCAACATGCTGGGGAATACCAGCCTACAGTTAAAATCGAAGTTGAAGTCAGCACCGCGACGGATTCCGACTCAACTTACGAAAAATTAGCACTGTCATTTGATGCACACGACATCCCTCTTTCATATTTCAGCGGTTTACTCGGTGGACTTCTGTTCAAATTGCAAACCACGCCGAAGACTGTTCCGCTGTTAATTTGCTCTGGAACCGATTACCTGGCCCGGGTGCTTGTCAAGGAAAAATCAAGTTTTGAAAATGATATGCTCGGTGAGAATTTCAGACTTATCAAGGCCGTGATTGCTGCACTCAACGAGAGGACCGGCCGAACAAAATTCAAGAGGGTCTCTAAGATGCCGTTGGCTACTTTCGATGCGGCATTGCCGGTCGAGATTGATACACAAACGGATATAATGTTTACAAACCCCGGAATTGAGCTGCAGCATGGAAGTCAGCGCTCGTTTACAAAGATTATACGCAAACTCAAAACCAAACCATTCCGCAAGTCCACATTTGTAAACCTTGATCGCATTCGCTGCTCTGTGGATGACATTTCTGGCTATACTCCGTCGGACGAGATGATCTGGAGGTCTATACGCTCGTCTAATCTGCGCCGGTTGTCGAGAGAATTTTTTTGGAAATGCATTCATGAAACTTTCCGCGTCGGAGAATTTTGGTTCCATTTACATAGTGCACATCCTATGGGCTCTTGTCATAATTGTGGAGTGACTGAATCGCTTGAGCACATTGCCTTGGAGTGTACCTTACCTGAACAAACACAGGTATGGGCACTTGCTCGCCAGCTGTGGACTATAAAGTTTTCGAGTTCAAGTTGGCCGAAGTTGACTTACGGTCTCATTCTTGGATGTAATCTGCTTCGTTTCAAATCGCACAACGGTGGGCTTCTGCCCCATAAGTCAAGACTGTTTGCCATATTAATTTCGGTGTCATGGCATCTCATCTGGAACCTTCGCGTAGATCGTGTAATCACAAATCCGGGAAAAGTACACACCGAAACCGAGATCCACAATAAATGGCTTTCCGCGATCAACCTGACTTTGGATCGTGACCGGATTTTGACTGATAAAGCCAGGTTTGGCTCTCTTGCAATAAGTAAGAAGAGCGTTTTAAATACTTGGAGCGGGTTACTCATGCATGAGGACTCTTTGCCGGATGATTGGACATACTCAAGGGGGGTTTTAGTGGGTATACAGCCCAAGAAAACTGGAATCGGTTAGAATTCCTGATGGCTGGAGTCCCACACTGGTGTAAATTCGTGCGTAAGGCATTTCCTCCCGGACATCTTCCCCGGCATCTTCTGGTCCACAACCAGTAACCAAAGCGGACGACTCGGAATGCTTCTGCAGACTGATAATCGTTATTTAAACGCTCCAAAAAAAAAAAAAAAAAAAGAGGTGTACGTGGCGGTGTTGGCCGCTGCGATCAGATCAATCATATCTTCGCTCAAACAGGAAATTCCGAACATTGGCTTTTACCACCACCATCGACGGCTGCGGACGCTGGGCTCCGCTGCTATTGCGACTCAAGTCTGCTGTAATACACTCTACTACCTCTAAACTCACTATCTCTGGCCTTTCCTTCTCTCAGGGACGCCCCAACACCGGAAACGAGCACTTGCACGCACTTTCGACAAATCGCCGTCTGGACGGCCTCTACCCGGGCAGCATGACTCAACATTTGTGGAACAGGTAGCGATTGGATACCCGCGACGTCGGAGAGCGCTCTGGAGCGATCGGAGTCATTGGAGCGGAGTTGAGACTGGATGAACTTCCGGTGTGTCGCAACAATCCTCGCTTGTACGGCCGTGTGAAGCTGATATATGCTTTTCTTGGCAGGCTAAATGTTGTTTTCTGAGAGCAACTCGACAGCTCTTGCGGTCTACCAACTTGCAGCGCCGTCCCTACGTCCAACTCGACGATTCACCCCTATTCCAATTCCTCCGCTCTCCTGAAGGCCTTCCCCCCACTCTCCTCGTGTGACGACACTGGATGTCACATTATTAGTCACACGGATCTTGCTTGACGTGCGTGTATTTTCCGTGGAGCTTGTTGCTGACTTACGAATATTTTCGACTTCTAGCATATTCCGTCTCTCCGCCGTCCATGCGACTGAATTGCACGGCCATGGACGCTTCCCAGGCAAGACTGTCGATCCCGTAGACTACGAAAGCAAGATTGGGCGACGGCGGGCCGCCTCTCGTCTATAAAGACTCGGTGAGTTTTGTTGATCTGCAGCGTTCACCGCACCACCCACTTCCCTCTCTCCCTCATATTCACTCTTACTTTGTTCATATTCACTAATGAATCTCTCGACTTCACTTCAATTCGACTATAGCCCCCTTCCTTTCCCTTTCAACTCCTTCATTTCGACGCTTTTGCGCTTCAACCGCTGCTTCGGACTTATTCGGCTTTCAATTCACTTCATTGACCATCAAGTCGTGACTTCTCTTTCATGGTCCCCACTTCTTATCCTCTCACCCTCCTGTTCTATTATCTCATGCAACCCCTCTATTCACAATCTGTCCATTTGCTTCAAATCCCTTGTGAGTGCTTTTACTCTCTCACTATCCTCGCTCACGACGACTTTCTTTTCCTATAGTCGTACTCAACTCGTCAATGAGTTCCAATTGCTTCATTAGTATGCCCTTTTCTTTTCTTTCTGTTATGAGCTTCAAGCCGAACTGACTTTACATTCAGGTGTGACTATTGACTTGAATTAACCCTGCTCGACGCCGTTCAGCCACTCAACCAATGTGAGTCCCTTATTCACTTGTGTTGTTATCCTCCATCATTGCCTCATTCAATTCTTCTATTGGCTCTTAGCTTGTTGCGTTTCAATCCCTTGTGAGTGCTTGGACTTGTTCACCATGCTAACGACGTCTTTGATCTTTTGTAGTCGTACTTGATTCTTCTTGTTCAATCTATTGCGCTTCGCTTCAGTGGTTTGCCTTGTTCGTTCTCTTATCTGTCGCAATTTGATCTCACGTTCGGTTTACTATCAGGTTTCAATTCATTGAGTTAGAGTCTTCGGCGTCAATGTTCAATCACTCGTCCGTTGTGAGTCCAATCTAAAACTTTCAATTCAAAATCAACGCTTACTCTTTGAATAGCCTGCATTATATATCTTCGTTGTATCTACTCGTTTTCTAAATTGACTTGTTCAACGGTCTAATCCCATCCATTGGTGCGTCGCTACTCTGATTAGTTCGATTCAATACTGATATGTTCTTCAATCTAGCATCATTTCATTCGCGTCGACGTTCTTGAATGAACGCTTTGGAAATTATGCTGGGTGGGTAAGCGGTTTCGAGTTTGTAGTCGCGCGTTGGCGTCACCATTATCTAGTAAGTCTATTTCAACCGACTCTTTTTCTTCACACTCAGCTATTTCAATTCGCGCCGTCGATTAGATGCTAGCTATCCTCTTGGTTAGCTCGACCGAGTCTCAAGGTTCCTGTTGAATTCATGTAAGTTGAACATTGCTTTTGCTTTGCTTCGTTGCGATTCAACTGAGCCTCTTCGTATAGTCAGTTACCGTCGTTCGTTCCACCCGACTCGGACTCCACTCCGGTACCGAAACCATAACCGTACGTCCTCTCGTCTCATCGGAATCCCATTCAAACAACGAACGCACGAACGAATGCTGACCCCGATCTTGTCATCCCAAGACGCCGAAACTATGAAAGCTTGTTTGCATCGAGGATTCATGCCTCGTTGAAGAGCCGCGCGTGCACCGTCTGTAAGGTATTATTGAATCTCTATATCAATACTTGTTTGACTTGGTATGATATGTACGTCTCTCCGTTTTCTTTTCACCCATTCATCCATTGATCTTCATTCACTTACTATCTTCATCTCAGCTCCGTTCAACCCGACTCGAATTCGACTCGGGTACGTACCGAAACTATGCCCGTACGTCCGCTTGTTTCATTCCGTTCCATTCCAAACGAACGAACGAATGCTGACTCTGACGCCGAGACTATGCCCGTTTGAAACTACAATCAAACAAGTCCGCAATCGATTCGGAGCCGCCCGCGCGCGCGCAAAGGTATCTTACATGTTCAAGTTCAATCAATGAATGTCGTCCAACGAGTTCGTACTTAATCTATCCTCGGCTGTCAAGGTTGTTGAGGTGCGGGTTGAATTGGATTCAAGGGTGAGCCTATTCTTCAATGTCTTCGTCGTCGTTCCGTTTCGTTTGGATGTGATTGAACCTACTTATCAACTCTTTCTTATTCTCCTTCAAGTTCAAGACTTCCGCTTTGAGGTTTAAGGGAATGGCGAGGTAAGCATTGATTCATTGTTAATTCATTCAACATGTTCGATTCGGTACTCATTCGTTCACCAGTTTTGTTATCTAACCACACCTCGACGCGTCTTCAAATCAAGTAAGTAATCCAACCCAATGGTAAGTAGTAGCCTCTACTATAATTCGCTTTGTCCTTGCTTCCTCCCCTTTTTCTCGTTGATTCGTTCGTTCGTTCGAGTTGCCTGTCAATTGAAACTAATATATTTTGACTCAGCTCTGAATTAGACGCGGTCGAGTGCGACTCATTCGATTTTGGTATCTTGGTGAGTTTGAAGTCGCTTTCAACGATAACGCACTGCTCATTTTTCATCATATAGCTCACCACAATCTTGAACGACCGGATTCAGATCCCCAAATCATACTTCTCAGTTCTGTTGTTGCTTCACCTCGACTCGACTCGATTGCAATGCAGGCGCATTTCGTTTTGGTAAATTCCATTTTTACTCCCATTTCGGCTCGCAAACTCAATGCCATTCATTCAGGTGCATCTACATATTCAACGATTCATTGAAACTAACTAGGATACATAGGTGAGTAAGCTCAAACTTCGTGCTTCTCGCAGTCGAAGCCGAATTTGACAGGGCGTGAGCGGTCTCTGCGTCGAGGAAAGAAAAGAAGAGGTGAGGTGAGCTCGACATTGTCTCGATCCTGCCCAAACTCGTCGGCACTCAAAACGCGTTCCCTAAGTGAGCTAGCTCTTCATTCACTGTCCTGATTTCCCTTCGCAAACAGCAACTCAATATTCATCCAAGTAGATCAAAATGCATTTATTCAATGATTCGTCGAAACCGACTACGATACAAAGGTGCGTATGTATTTAGTTACCCATATATAATTTTCAAGGTCGATGATTCAATTCAGACTCGTCGCTTCTTGCAGCCAAAACCAATTCGGCGGGTGCTGCGCCGAAAACAGAGAAGGTGAGGTCGACGTTGCATTGTTTCAAAAGATATTTAAAACTTACTTTTCGTTCAGATGAGCGGGTCGGCGCAGAACGCGGCGCGGCGTACACACGGCGCGGGATCTGGATTGAGAACAGGTGAGCTTTCGCATTTCCGACTCAAGTCTAGAATCTGACCTTGGGAATAACGCGCCATCAGCAGGGTCGGCGCCGTCGGGATAGCGCAGTCGGGGACTCGGAATCGGCATCGGGAGGGCGGGTAGTACGGGTGAGCGGAGACGGTGAATTGGGCTCGAGGTGAGCGTGATGGCGGTCTGCCGAGCGCGTGGTTGGTGGGGAGGAATTTGACGGGCACGGTACGCGGTGGTCGGCGTGGGTGTCGAGAGTGCGCTAGGCATAATTTCGTTGCTGTAGTTGGCGCGGGTCGAGACGGGTGACGACGGCAGGAGAGGCGGATGTCGGCTGACGTGGTGTGCGAACGTCGGGGCATTGTATTGAAACGGCGTGTTGGTGGGGAAGGCGTCGGTGAAGAGGGCGGAGGTGGAAGGCGGGACACGGAGTTGCCGGCGGTGACGTGGGGGGCGGATGCGGCAGAGTCAGCGGGGTAGCTGGCTGAGTGACCCAGTGGGTGAGAGAGAGTGAGAGAGAGTGCGTGAGTGAATAAAAGCACGGCACCGCTCACCTCCGCCCATCTTCCGTGATTCCCTCTCCCTCCCTCCTCATCAATGGGGTGGGCGTGCCGGCCGTTCAGAAGGCGTCGGGCGTCGAGCAGCGGCGGGGGTCGGCCGGATTGACAATGCGCTGGAAGGTGCGGGCGTTGTTAGCAAGGCGCGGAAGGGCAGGGAAATTCTTGGACGCACCGGTTTTTACTTACGTCTCTATGCATGAGCGGGAGAGCGGCGGTGTCGGGTTTGCGAACGACGGCGGGGGAGGGGCGTAGCGTCGGCGAGTGTGCTTGCAGGTGAGGCTTACGCGCTGAAAAGATGTCGTTAGTGAGGAGAGTAAGGAGGCGCCGACTCGAGACCACCGCTGGTTTCACAGATTGCGAAAACTTGGGAGTAACGGGTCGGTTTGCTGGGAACGTGTATTGCTGAGCGACATCGGACGATGGAAGCGAGATGGGTGGTGGTGGAATGCGCGACAGATCATCGAAATATTTGTTGATGTGGACGTATGCTTGCGATTGTTTGTTGATTCGGGACTTTTCTCGACCCCCATGTTGTTTGAGGATCGCATGCCAGGGAAGAAGAAACGTGTTTGTGACCGGTGCAGGCGAATTAAGAGTGCGTATGCGGCGACTCATGCGATCGTTAACTTATCTTTTTCAAGGGCGATGTAGGATTTTTCCTTTTGATTCACTGATGTCGTGTATATTCATTTTATTTTCTTTCAGGCGACGGGCAAAACCTATGTGCGGCATGTGCCGCCAATGGGTTAGCATGCACATATCAGTCATCGGCAGCTGTTGGTGGTTTGAGTCTGTTTCTGTTCTGTAGCAATATTGAATTCTCCAGGTTCGCGCTGCCGTACCGGATCTTTACAACGCCGGATATCTCAAGGAACTGGAAGCGCGGCTTCAAAATGCTCAAGCCGCGCTCGAAGAAATGCGCGGGCCTCAGCGACATTTTGTCCGAAAATCCATGTCGGATTATATTGACCCCTCTTCTGAGCCAGGACCCGACGACGGATTTCACGGAGTCGCTGCAAGCTTTCAAGCCCTTTCTCTCAGTGGCACAGCGCCGCCGGATCCTGGATTTCAAGGACAATCAAGTTCGTCTATCCTTGTCAAGGCGGCTGTTGCTCTCAAATCCGGTTGTCCGTCAAATAACGACAGGACAGCTCCTGCGGCGAAGCCGTGGCCGCTGACACCGGTAACGTTTTGCCTTTCATCCAGAATATTATAGTACATCTGATATATCCTCAAGTGGCGAGAATCTCCCCACACTCATCCCGCGCTGTCCTTCCCCGACCCACATCTTCTGCATACCCTACTCTCAATCTACTTCACCCACTTTAATCGATTCGTACCACTCCTGCATCGCCCGACATTCGAACGCAGTATAGAAGACAATATGCATCTCCACCGGCAGGATTTCGCACAGACTTTACTTCTCGTCTGTTCTCTCGCCTCGCTTCATTTGGCAGAAAACGAATCGCCGAACAGTGGCCTGGAATTGGCATGGAAGTGGTACGCTCAGGTAGAACTCTGCGGAAGCTCTTTGCGTCGCCAGCCTACGATATACGATCTCCAAGCGTATTGTGTGAGTGACGGAGCGCCGTCTATATTGACTGAGTTGTTCATTGACTCAATTCCTTTTTGACTCCTCAGCTCGCAGCGCATTTCCAACTCAAGACGTGCGACATACGAACCAGCTGGCTCACCATCGGCTTCGGGCTTCGTATCGCAGAGGATATTGGTGCGCATAGACGGAATCTCCACGCGAACGCAGTCAGCATGGAAGGTGAACTTGAGACCAGGGCAGCTTGGTACGATTCATGCAACAGCTCTCGAATCGCGACGATACTGACAGACAGCGTGATTCGGTTTCAAAGGGCCGCGTTCATGCTCGACGCGCAGCTCGGTATCGCTCTCGGACGGCAGATTGCGATAAACCCATTTGAGTATGTGTCAATCTCAATATTCTACTTTTCACAGAGATAATTTGTCGTTCATTATAGTCTCGATATACGTCTGGCGTCCGAATGTGACGACGAACATTGGGAAACCACAGGACCGGGTAAACAACCGCCCTACACTCCTTCTTCAATCGTGTTTTTCAATTGCAGCGTGACGCTGTACCGCATCCTTCATTTCTTGGTAAAAAATCTCGTAGGTCATCTGTTCGGTTAATTTTCGTTTCTTCGATGGTCGCTTACTGGAGCATTCTTTGACATAGTATTCGACGAGTCGATTCTACACGGCATATGAAAGCGCCACCCCACCATTCCCCCTCGTGGTCTCGTAAGTTCAAATTTCCTTATTTGGTGAATTTCTGGTTGAATTTTGGCATTACGACCCCGCGCTCTTGCCCCGACAGAAGCTCGCGGCCACGACACAAGGTCGCGGCGGTTGGACCTGGCAATTTATGTGTTTCTGCACGCGCACGGACCTCTCAATTGTTTGGCCGCGCATTTTGACTGGCGAGTCCTGGGCGAAATTTTGAGTTTCAGACCCACAAGAAGCCCGTTTCCCGCTCCGTTTGGAGGGTAGATCGGGAGAACTAATCTACGGCGGAGATCGAGATATACAGATCTAGCTACTGACTACTGACCCTGAATTGCGTACGTAGCCAAAAATTGAAGTCCATACTCACCTCGGAATCTCAAAGACTCGGTATTTGAGATACACAGTCCTTTGAGCTCTACAAGTCAAAATGTAAGGAAAGAAAGAGAACGTCGCCAAATTGAGCTTAAAGTTATCAATGGTGCCGCGCAGCGGAAGCAAAATCGACCTACATGCACGAAATCAGTCTGGAATGCTGATGAGAAGATCACCGCGTACGAACCAGCATAGCCGCGCAGCGAAGAAAATTTTCTAGGAACTAGCAGTTGAAATCAGACAAGAAATGCGTCAGAAGTGTCGTGTTACAACGCACCGAATACCCTGAGACTGAAAGCCCCGCTCGCGGGAACGCGAAATCTCGAATTTCCGAATCCGGGTGTTGACTATTAACGAGGAAACAGCCTTGAATGCTTGAAGACGCGAGAAATTTAACGTAGCTACGCAACGTTGCGGTGAGTTTGAAGTTCAGCACCGCGCAGCGGAAAGAAAAAAATCCGAGGCTGATAATCAGCTCAAGATTGCATTCAAAACAGTGTAAACACACACCTGAATGAATCCGTTGAGCTCAAAACTTCGCTCGCGGGAACGCCAAATCTCGAATTTGGTGGCTGGGTTTGGCGTCGGTGGAGATAGCCGCGCAGCGGAGAAAAATTGAGTTCTGAAGGTCTGAAACCAATCAGAAAACGTGCAGATCAATGCTGAACACTCACCTGAATACAGTCTTGAGACACCGATCGCAGGAACGACAAAAATCGAATTTTGGTCTCATGTTGATGAGGAGGGCCGCGCGGCGGGAGGAAAAGAAATCCTTGGAGTCTTGAGTTAGCCTGGCAAGATCAGTGTATCTGTGGAGAGGCTGAGGGTGTCGTTCGGCGGACGTCGATCCATATACTCATCGACGAGCGCGGCAGGTGGATGGGATGCAAGAAAGTCGGAAGCTAACATCATTCAAGCTAACCGATGACAGGAAAAACACTTGCCGTAATTACAAAACCCTGACAAGAGAATATGAGACAAGGAGAATGTGATGGGAAGAAATATAAAGCTTACCAGGGGAGCCGCTCGCCGGGGGGCGAAACGTATAGTCAACGCAATAGATAGCGCCGCTACGCGGCGCCGTGCGCTACCAACGACAAAAAACGTCTTCCAAAGCAGCAGGGAACCTTGCTGGTCTACGCTTCGGGGGCGGCTTTAGCCTGCCGGCGGCTCGAATTTCTGTAAATAAAAAAGCCGTAGACACGAAAAAGTGAGCGAAGGGAAACACTGACCTGAAGTCCCGTTCGCGGGAAGCAAATCTATATACTCAAAGCGATGCGCGCCGCTACGCGGCGCGCCGGCGACAATAGGAGACGAGCAAAACAGGGATGTGATCCGCTGTTTTATGCGTCGGGAGCGGGGTTAGCCTGCCGGCAGCCAAAGTCTGGTGAAAAAAAACGCGTCAAAGAAGTCAAAAAGTGAGAAGATATCGACTTACTCGAAGTCCCGCTCACGGGACGGCGATACGTCGTGTCAACGCAATAGCGCCGCTGCGCGGCGCGGCAGCGAGGGCAAAAACAACGAAGGCTCAGGAATGAGGCGGCAGAATTCGCTGCTTTATGCGTCGGGGGCGGGATTTTGCCTGCCGGCAGCCAAAACCTCTGAAAAAATGGCTTCAGAAGAGAGGAAAATAGAGTCAGAGTGAACCTACCTCAAGTGCCGCTCGCGAGACGTGGATACGTATAGTCAACGCATGAGACACAGGGTCCTCGAGGGGGAAATTAGAGGGCGAAGGAAGAGGAAGAGCATTTTGGGGGCGAAAATCGGTGGTGGTGGAAAGAAACCGTGCTTTGGTTCTGTTGGTGTCTGACTCGTTAGATCGGCGTCGGCGGTGCTTCTCCGTGCCAACAAATACTAGCGAAATTGGTTTTGGATGAATCAAGCTTCGGAGTTGATATTTCCGATGAGAATTATGCGCGTCGGGCGCCGCCCTGTAAATCTTTTCATCATCTTCAACGCTGGCGCTACGATAACTCACAGTTGAGATTCTCACGTCCTTGCGTTGGGTCAGGAAGTAGACTAAGTAGAACTAGGGCAAAAGACAGATTCGTTGAGTACAGGGCATAATGGCGATGTAACAATTTCACACCGGTGCATACCTCACCGTAACAAGGTTTCAGAACGTTTGATGATTAGTGCGTAACAGAAGTGATTCGCGGTGGTCAATTCAGACAACTCAGAAAGCAAGTCAGACTCTAGTGTGTGGGCCTCTCAGGTTATTCCTCTGCCTACGAGATTCTGAGCACACAGAACAAAGCTTCAGCCAGAGAGCAAGAAAAAAAACCGTCAGCGCTGAAGCATCACCGAGGTTGTCATCAGTCGAAGCATTGCGTTTTCGTAA
Organism: Favolaschia claudopus; assembly: GCA_037176885.1. Classification (NCBI taxonomy): domain Eukaryota; kingdom Fungi; phylum Basidiomycota; class Agaricomycetes; order Agaricales; family Mycenaceae; genus Favolaschia; species Favolaschia claudopus. Next base: position 376,403 of record JAWWNJ010000034.1, on the reverse strand, counting down.
GCCAGACAGCCGAAATTCAGTGGTCGCCCAGAGAAGCCCCGCCATGCCCGAGCCAGCTCACACCAAAGAAAACTGTCGAAATAGTCGAAATAGGCCCATGGAATTAGATGCGGCGGTTTCCCGTCGATTCGCCGGCAGAATGCGTCGCGCACGTGAGCGCGCCATGCCGATATGTTGACCACTTCTCGCTGGCGGCCCAGTCGTGTGCAAAGACCCTTCAAAAAAGATAAGGAAGAGGTGTACTCACGGTGTTCGAGCACTAGAAGACTTGATCACCGTTGCAGAAAGAACTACCACGATTCCCCGGAAACCACATCAAATCAACCCGTCGGGTTTTGGACGAAAAAACTGTGGATGTCCGCCTTGTCGTCGAGATCGTATTGAACTTGGATGCACAGACCCTGGGGCTTGTATCGATACCGCGAAATTATTGCTGAATTGTGTGTACCCAAAATGGGACCCCCGAAAACTTGCCGTTGATCTTTGTGCCGAACTTCAACTGTCAGACCTGGAACAGGAGGAAAACAGTCAACCTTTGTCGGTCGAGCATGAGTTTACCTATGATCCCGTCTACTGTATACAACGTTTCAACCCAGGCTTCAGAATTTTTGCAGAGGAAGACGGATTGGGCACCCTTCCTGCAAGACGGAACACTGTTACAGGCCAAACACTGTTCAATCCTATCACCGTCTATCTTGTTTGCCGAGTGCAACATGCTGGGGAATACCAGCCTACAGTTAAAATCGAAGTTGAAGTCAGCACCGCGACGGATTCCGACTCAACTTACGAAAAATTAGCACTGTCATTTGATGCACACGACATCCCTCTTTCATATTTCAGCGGTTTACTCGGTGGACTTCTGTTCAAATTGCAAACCACGCCGAAGACTGTTCCGCTGTTAATTTGCTCTGGAACCGATTACCTGGCCCGGGTGCTTGTCAAGGAAAAATCAAGTTTTGAAAATGATATGCTCGGTGAGAATTTCAGACTTATCAAGGCCGTGATTGCTGCACTCAACGAGAGGACCGGCCGAACAAAATTCAAGAGGGTCTCTAAGATGCCGTTGGCTACTTTCGATGCGGCATTGCCGGTCGAGATTGATACACAAACGGATATAATGTTTACAAACCCCGGAATTGAGCTGCAGCATGGAAGTCAGCGCTCGTTTACAAAGATTATACGCAAACTCAAAACCAAACCATTCCGCAAGTCCACATTTGTAAACCTTGATCGCATTCGCTGCTCTGTGGATGACATTTCTGGCTATACTCCGTCGGACGAGATGATCTGGAGGTCTATACGCTCGTCTAATCTGCGCCGGTTGTCGAGAGAATTTTTTTGGAAATGCATTCATGAAACTTTCCGCGTCGGAGAATTTTGGTTCCATTTACATAGTGCACATCCTATGGGCTCTTGTCATAATTGTGGAGTGACTGAATCGCTTGAGCACATTGCCTTGGAGTGTACCTTACCTGAACAAACACAGGTATGGGCACTTGCTCGCCAGCTGTGGACTATAAAGTTTTCGAGTTCAAGTTGGCCGAAGTTGACTTACGGTCTCATTCTTGGATGTAATCTGCTTCGTTTCAAATCGCACAACGGTGGGCTTCTGCCCCATAAGTCAAGACTGTTTGCCATATTAATTTCGGTGTCATGGCATCTCATCTGGAACCTTCGCGTAGATCGTGTAATCACAAATCCGGGAAAAGTACACACCGAAACCGAGATCCACAATAAATGGCTTTCCGCGATCAACCTGACTTTGGATCGTGACCGGATTTTGACTGATAAAGCCAGGTTTGGCTCTCTTGCAATAAGTAAGAAGAGCGTTTTAAATACTTGGAGCGGGTTACTCATGCATGAGGACTCTTTGCCGGATGATTGGACATACTCAAGGGGGGTTTTAGTGGGTATACAGCCCAAGAAAACTGGAATCGGTTAGAATTCCTGATGGCTGGAGTCCCACACTGGTGTAAATTCGTGCGTAAGGCATTTCCTCCCGGACATCTTCCCCGGCATCTTCTGGTCCACAACCAGTAACCAAAGCGGACGACTCGGAATGCTTCTGCAGACTGATAATCGTTATTTAAACGCTCCAAAAAAAAAAAAAAAAAAAGAGGTGTACGTGGCGGTGTTGGCCGCTGCGATCAGATCAATCATATCTTCGCTCAAACAGGAAATTCCGAACATTGGCTTTTACCACCACCATCGACGGCTGCGGACGCTGGGCTCCGCTGCTATTGCGACTCAAGTCTGCTGTAATACACTCTACTACCTCTAAACTCACTATCTCTGGCCTTTCCTTCTCTCAGGGACGCCCCAACACCGGAAACGAGCACTTGCACGCACTTTCGACAAATCGCCGTCTGGACGGCCTCTACCCGGGCAGCATGACTCAACATTTGTGGAACAGGTAGCGATTGGATACCCGCGACGTCGGAGAGCGCTCTGGAGCGATCGGAGTCATTGGAGCGGAGTTGAGACTGGATGAACTTCCGGTGTGTCGCAACAATCCTCGCTTGTACGGCCGTGTGAAGCTGATATATGCTTTTCTTGGCAGGCTAAATGTTGTTTTCTGAGAGCAACTCGACAGCTCTTGCGGTCTACCAACTTGCAGCGCCGTCCCTACGTCCAACTCGACGATTCACCCCTATTCCAATTCCTCCGCTCTCCTGAAGGCCTTCCCCCCACTCTCCTCGTGTGACGACACTGGATGTCACATTATTAGTCACACGGATCTTGCTTGACGTGCGTGTATTTTCCGTGGAGCTTGTTGCTGACTTACGAATATTTTCGACTTCTAGCATATTCCGTCTCTCCGCCGTCCATGCGACTGAATTGCACGGCCATGGACGCTTCCCAGGCAAGACTGTCGATCCCGTAGACTACGAAAGCAAGATTGGGCGACGGCGGGCCGCCTCTCGTCTATAAAGACTCGGTGAGTTTTGTTGATCTGCAGCGTTCACCGCACCACCCACTTCCCTCTCTCCCTCATATTCACTCTTACTTTGTTCATATTCACTAATGAATCTCTCGACTTCACTTCAATTCGACTATAGCCCCCTTCCTTTCCCTTTCAACTCCTTCATTTCGACGCTTTTGCGCTTCAACCGCTGCTTCGGACTTATTCGGCTTTCAATTCACTTCATTGACCATCAAGTCGTGACTTCTCTTTCATGGTCCCCACTTCTTATCCTCTCACCCTCCTGTTCTATTATCTCATGCAACCCCTCTATTCACAATCTGTCCATTTGCTTCAAATCCCTTGTGAGTGCTTTTACTCTCTCACTATCCTCGCTCACGACGACTTTCTTTTCCTATAGTCGTACTCAACTCGTCAATGAGTTCCAATTGCTTCATTAGTATGCCCTTTTCTTTTCTTTCTGTTATGAGCTTCAAGCCGAACTGACTTTACATTCAGGTGTGACTATTGACTTGAATTAACCCTGCTCGACGCCGTTCAGCCACTCAACCAATGTGAGTCCCTTATTCACTTGTGTTGTTATCCTCCATCATTGCCTCATTCAATTCTTCTATTGGCTCTTAGCTTGTTGCGTTTCAATCCCTTGTGAGTGCTTGGACTTGTTCACCATGCTAACGACGTCTTTGATCTTTTGTAGTCGTACTTGATTCTTCTTGTTCAATCTATTGCGCTTCGCTTCAGTGGTTTGCCTTGTTCGTTCTCTTATCTGTCGCAATTTGATCTCACGTTCGGTTTACTATCAGGTTTCAATTCATTGAGTTAGAGTCTTCGGCGTCAATGTTCAATCACTCGTCCGTTGTGAGTCCAATCTAAAACTTTCAATTCAAAATCAACGCTTACTCTTTGAATAGCCTGCATTATATATCTTCGTTGTATCTACTCGTTTTCTAAATTGACTTGTTCAACGGTCTAATCCCATCCATTGGTGCGTCGCTACTCTGATTAGTTCGATTCAATACTGATATGTTCTTCAATCTAGCATCATTTCATTCGCGTCGACGTTCTTGAATGAACGCTTTGGAAATTATGCTGGGTGGGTAAGCGGTTTCGAGTTTGTAGTCGCGCGTTGGCGTCACCATTATCTAGTAAGTCTATTTCAACCGACTCTTTTTCTTCACACTCAGCTATTTCAATTCGCGCCGTCGATTAGATGCTAGCTATCCTCTTGGTTAGCTCGACCGAGTCTCAAGGTTCCTGTTGAATTCATGTAAGTTGAACATTGCTTTTGCTTTGCTTCGTTGCGATTCAACTGAGCCTCTTCGTATAGTCAGTTACCGTCGTTCGTTCCACCCGACTCGGACTCCACTCCGGTACCGAAACCATAACCGTACGTCCTCTCGTCTCATCGGAATCCCATTCAAACAACGAACGCACGAACGAATGCTGACCCCGATCTTGTCATCCCAAGACGCCGAAACTATGAAAGCTTGTTTGCATCGAGGATTCATGCCTCGTTGAAGAGCCGCGCGTGCACCGTCTGTAAGGTATTATTGAATCTCTATATCAATACTTGTTTGACTTGGTATGATATGTACGTCTCTCCGTTTTCTTTTCACCCATTCATCCATTGATCTTCATTCACTTACTATCTTCATCTCAGCTCCGTTCAACCCGACTCGAATTCGACTCGGGTACGTACCGAAACTATGCCCGTACGTCCGCTTGTTTCATTCCGTTCCATTCCAAACGAACGAACGAATGCTGACTCTGACGCCGAGACTATGCCCGTTTGAAACTACAATCAAACAAGTCCGCAATCGATTCGGAGCCGCCCGCGCGCGCGCAAAGGTATCTTACATGTTCAAGTTCAATCAATGAATGTCGTCCAACGAGTTCGTACTTAATCTATCCTCGGCTGTCAAGGTTGTTGAGGTGCGGGTTGAATTGGATTCAAGGGTGAGCCTATTCTTCAATGTCTTCGTCGTCGTTCCGTTTCGTTTGGATGTGATTGAACCTACTTATCAACTCTTTCTTATTCTCCTTCAAGTTCAAGACTTCCGCTTTGAGGTTTAAGGGAATGGCGAGGTAAGCATTGATTCATTGTTAATTCATTCAACATGTTCGATTCGGTACTCATTCGTTCACCAGTTTTGTTATCTAACCACACCTCGACGCGTCTTCAAATCAAGTAAGTAATCCAACCCAATGGTAAGTAGTAGCCTCTACTATAATTCGCTTTGTCCTTGCTTCCTCCCCTTTTTCTCGTTGATTCGTTCGTTCGTTCGAGTTGCCTGTCAATTGAAACTAATATATTTTGACTCAGCTCTGAATTAGACGCGGTCGAGTGCGACTCATTCGATTTTGGTATCTTGGTGAGTTTGAAGTCGCTTTCAACGATAACGCACTGCTCATTTTTCATCATATAGCTCACCACAATCTTGAACGACCGGATTCAGATCCCCAAATCATACTTCTCAGTTCTGTTGTTGCTTCACCTCGACTCGACTCGATTGCAATGCAGGCGCATTTCGTTTTGGTAAATTCCATTTTTACTCCCATTTCGGCTCGCAAACTCAATGCCATTCATTCAGGTGCATCTACATATTCAACGATTCATTGAAACTAACTAGGATACATAGGTGAGTAAGCTCAAACTTCGTGCTTCTCGCAGTCGAAGCCGAATTTGACAGGGCGTGAGCGGTCTCTGCGTCGAGGAAAGAAAAGAAGAGGTGAGGTGAGCTCGACATTGTCTCGATCCTGCCCAAACTCGTCGGCACTCAAAACGCGTTCCCTAAGTGAGCTAGCTCTTCATTCACTGTCCTGATTTCCCTTCGCAAACAGCAACTCAATATTCATCCAAGTAGATCAAAATGCATTTATTCAATGATTCGTCGAAACCGACTACGATACAAAGGTGCGTATGTATTTAGTTACCCATATATAATTTTCAAGGTCGATGATTCAATTCAGACTCGTCGCTTCTTGCAGCCAAAACCAATTCGGCGGGTGCTGCGCCGAAAACAGAGAAGGTGAGGTCGACGTTGCATTGTTTCAAAAGATATTTAAAACTTACTTTTCGTTCAGATGAGCGGGTCGGCGCAGAACGCGGCGCGGCGTACACACGGCGCGGGATCTGGATTGAGAACAGGTGAGCTTTCGCATTTCCGACTCAAGTCTAGAATCTGACCTTGGGAATAACGCGCCATCAGCAGGGTCGGCGCCGTCGGGATAGCGCAGTCGGGGACTCGGAATCGGCATCGGGAGGGCGGGTAGTACGGGTGAGCGGAGACGGTGAATTGGGCTCGAGGTGAGCGTGATGGCGGTCTGCCGAGCGCGTGGTTGGTGGGGAGGAATTTGACGGGCACGGTACGCGGTGGTCGGCGTGGGTGTCGAGAGTGCGCTAGGCATAATTTCGTTGCTGTAGTTGGCGCGGGTCGAGACGGGTGACGACGGCAGGAGAGGCGGATGTCGGCTGACGTGGTGTGCGAACGTCGGGGCATTGTATTGAAACGGCGTGTTGGTGGGGAAGGCGTCGGTGAAGAGGGCGGAGGTGGAAGGCGGGACACGGAGTTGCCGGCGGTGACGTGGGGGGCGGATGCGGCAGAGTCAGCGGGGTAGCTGGCTGAGTGACCCAGTGGGTGAGAGAGAGTGAGAGAGAGTGCGTGAGTGAATAAAAGCACGGCACCGCTCACCTCCGCCCATCTTCCGTGATTCCCTCTCCCTCCCTCCTCATCAATGGGGTGGGCGTGCCGGCCGTTCAGAAGGCGTCGGGCGTCGAGCAGCGGCGGGGGTCGGCCGGATTGACAATGCGCTGGAAGGTGCGGGCGTTGTTAGCAAGGCGCGGAAGGGCAGGGAAATTCTTGGACGCACCGGTTTTTACTTACGTCTCTATGCATGAGCGGGAGAGCGGCGGTGTCGGGTTTGCGAACGACGGCGGGGGAGGGGCGTAGCGTCGGCGAGTGTGCTTGCAGGTGAGGCTTACGCGCTGAAAAGATGTCGTTAGTGAGGAGAGTAAGGAGGCGCCGACTCGAGACCACCGCTGGTTTCACAGATTGCGAAAACTTGGGAGTAACGGGTCGGTTTGCTGGGAACGTGTATTGCTGAGCGACATCGGACGATGGAAGCGAGATGGGTGGTGGTGGAATGCGCGACAGATCATCGAAATATTTGTTGATGTGGACGTATGCTTGCGATTGTTTGTTGATTCGGGACTTTTCTCGACCCCCATGTTGTTTGAGGATCGCATGCCAGGGAAGAAGAAACGTGTTTGTGACCGGTGCAGGCGAATTAAGAGTGCGTATGCGGCGACTCATGCGATCGTTAACTTATCTTTTTCAAGGGCGATGTAGGATTTTTCCTTTTGATTCACTGATGTCGTGTATATTCATTTTATTTTCTTTCAGGCGACGGGCAAAACCTATGTGCGGCATGTGCCGCCAATGGGTTAGCATGCACATATCAGTCATCGGCAGCTGTTGGTGGTTTGAGTCTGTTTCTGTTCTGTAGCAATATTGAATTCTCCAGGTTCGCGCTGCCGTACCGGATCTTTACAACGCCGGATATCTCAAGGAACTGGAAGCGCGGCTTCAAAATGCTCAAGCCGCGCTCGAAGAAATGCGCGGGCCTCAGCGACATTTTGTCCGAAAATCCATGTCGGATTATATTGACCCCTCTTCTGAGCCAGGACCCGACGACGGATTTCACGGAGTCGCTGCAAGCTTTCAAGCCCTTTCTCTCAGTGGCACAGCGCCGCCGGATCCTGGATTTCAAGGACAATCAAGTTCGTCTATCCTTGTCAAGGCGGCTGTTGCTCTCAAATCCGGTTGTCCGTCAAATAACGACAGGACAGCTCCTGCGGCGAAGCCGTGGCCGCTGACACCGGTAACGTTTTGCCTTTCATCCAGAATATTATAGTACATCTGATATATCCTCAAGTGGCGAGAATCTCCCCACACTCATCCCGCGCTGTCCTTCCCCGACCCACATCTTCTGCATACCCTACTCTCAATCTACTTCACCCACTTTAATCGATTCGTACCACTCCTGCATCGCCCGACATTCGAACGCAGTATAGAAGACAATATGCATCTCCACCGGCAGGATTTCGCACAGACTTTACTTCTCGTCTGTTCTCTCGCCTCGCTTCATTTGGCAGAAAACGAATCGCCGAACAGTGGCCTGGAATTGGCATGGAAGTGGTACGCTCAGGTAGAACTCTGCGGAAGCTCTTTGCGTCGCCAGCCTACGATATACGATCTCCAAGCGTATTGTGTGAGTGACGGAGCGCCGTCTATATTGACTGAGTTGTTCATTGACTCAATTCCTTTTTGACTCCTCAGCTCGCAGCGCATTTCCAACTCAAGACGTGCGACATACGAACCAGCTGGCTCACCATCGGCTTCGGGCTTCGTATCGCAGAGGATATTGGTGCGCATAGACGGAATCTCCACGCGAACGCAGTCAGCATGGAAGGTGAACTTGAGACCAGGGCAGCTTGGTACGATTCATGCAACAGCTCTCGAATCGCGACGATACTGACAGACAGCGTGATTCGGTTTCAAAGGGCCGCGTTCATGCTCGACGCGCAGCTCGGTATCGCTCTCGGACGGCAGATTGCGATAAACCCATTTGAGTATGTGTCAATCTCAATATTCTACTTTTCACAGAGATAATTTGTCGTTCATTATAGTCTCGATATACGTCTGGCGTCCGAATGTGACGACGAACATTGGGAAACCACAGGATCGGGTAAACAACCGTCCCACACTCCTTCTTCAATCGTGTTTTTCAATTGCAGCGTGACGCTGTACCGCATCCTTCATTTCTTGGTAAAAAATCTCGTAGGTCATCTGTTCGGTTAATCTTCGTTTCTTCGATGGTCGCTTACTGGAGCATTTTTTGACATAGTATTCGACGAGTCGATTCTACACGGCAGGCGGGGTGGACGACCTGGAGCCGCTAGCGCAGAGTCTCGAAACACGGTTGAGAAAATGGTTTGATTCTATTCCCCCGCATCGTAAGTACTAGTCCTTCATTCCGTTTGAGATCCTCGTACATTCACTGATTCAAAATCTTCTGTACTGTACTGCAGTTGCCTGGAACCCCTCATCATCCGACAACCTGTTTTTCGATCAATCCGCCTCTCTGCATTGTTTCTACCACTACCTCCGGCTGCTCATTCGCAGGCCTTTTGTCAACGTTTCACGTGCCGCGCGGGATCAGTCGGTGAGTGTATTATAGTACTAGCCGCAGTGCATCCCTCATCTACACAATTGAATCGATTATAACTTATTATGACAGGAACTCGACGCGTTTCAAACCTGCATCGACGCAGCGCGTGCTGTGGTCGACGTCGCTGATACTTATTATAGATATAGACGGACAGCGGGTGGCCATGGGTCAGACATGCCTTTGTTGTCCATCGAGGTGCGTAGGTTGCAGATGTAGAACATTTCGTCGAATGAATACTTACCTGGTGTAGCAACCGCTCTTCACGGCAGCCGTTCTATTGATTCTCAAGATCGGTCTCTTCAATGCTCAGCCAGGCCGAGGAGATAAAAGCGAGCAGACAGACTTTGATTCAGACCGCGTTCGTGTAGCGTTGAAAATATTCAGGGTGCATGCGGAGAGGTGAGCGTTTCGAGAACATTGCAGGCTGGAAAACACGTTCAACCGCTGATGTTTTAGATGGCCCGCTTCCGATTTCTATGTGTAAGCCCTCTTCTATGTCTGAAGCCTGTTGTGCATTGAGGAAGAATATCATTGACAGCTCTGTCCTGGAACGACTACTCAATCTCAACGAAGAGGAGGCCGCTGGGTCTACTTCCGCTACGCCGACAGAGGTTCCCGCTGTGTATATTAAAAACTCGTCTGAGTCGTGGATTTCGTTGGCCGAAGCGTGGATGGCCGGGGGAATTGAGGATATAAATGATATTCCAGAGGCGAGTCACCAAATTCCGCCTCTTCTCGCTGGAGGGCATGAACCTGGACCGGGGGTTCGAGTTGGGGTCCTTCCGAGTCAGATGGTTGGCGGGGATTGAGGTGATTCGCAATGTACAGCAGATTCAGTAGGTCTCATTTCATGTCGCGGTGTAAATACATACTAATAGATTGCTCTCTCTTTCAAGTTACAGAATACGGAGTCGACATAATTGTATCTGCATTTGTTATGCCGCGACCATGGCTACAGTATCCCCGATTGTCAATGTCCGCAAATGCCAAAACGAGGCGCGTTTTTCGATCAACCTTCCCAGGAAATTCCCGATCCAGCGCCCGTCGAGAAACTGCATCGCGCTTCGAATGTCAATGCGTCTAGAGCACTCAAACGTTGCGCACAACGAGGCACGGTGACGAGAGCGTCATAATTACTCAGATTTTTCTGGAATTTTCGAAGCTATCGTTTGGTCAAAAGAGAACGCGCTGAGCTCTGCAGGCAAAATTACACTGTACAGGTGGATCTTTGTACTACAGGGATGCATCGTGTGAGATTTTATGTACATCGTACGCCGACGGAGGAAGGCCGAGGCGACCAGGGTCGTCCCGCGCAGGTACGTACATATCGTATTGCAATCCGGAACGCGCCGTGGCGGAGAACAAGACCGCCGCCCGCCACCTATCTCACTTGAGCGAACGCAGCTTCGAAATCACATCCTGCATATCCCTTTGGTTCCACTCCCCACTCCACCCCTGCCTTCGCTCCTTCCTTGACACCGCCAGCGTCGCACCCGGGTGCGCGATTATGTACTCGTCAACCTCCACCTCCGGCGGCTCGGGCGCGTTGAGATCATCGAACGGCGTGGAGGGGCGGAGGTACTCCGCGGGGCGTGCGTACGCGTAGTCGGCGAAGGCGGTTTCCGGGCGCGGGACGTCGATGTAGGAGGGCTCGGCGGAGTCGGTGTGGGTGCGCGTGTGGTGGGGGAGGGTGCGCCGAGGCAGCACTTCGGAGGAGGAATACATATGCGAGCGAGCGAGGCGCGGGACGCCCGAGATTGGAGTTGCTTCTGGGTCGCGGTCGTCGTCGTCGTCTTCGTCGGGGAAGAGGATGGAGGGCTCGCGACTTCCGATGTCGATGACGAGGTTTGTGTCAAGGGGGGGAGGCGTTGGTGGTGCGCGGCGCGTGGGGGAGTGCAAGTGTTTGGGGAAGGAGAATAGGATGGGGGATGAGAGGATGGATTGGCGCTGGGATGAGGTGTGGGTGTATGCAGGGTCGTGCCCTGGCGGCGGTTGTTGTTGGCCGTCACTCGACGACGACGACGGGGATGATTGGAATTGGGATGGCGAGTCCCCGGAGGAGTTACGGGAGTGCGTGGTGGATCGGGAGGTGGAACGGAATTTGGCGGTGAACGTCGAGAGCGAGAGGCTAGCTCGCCGGGCAAGATTACGGGGTCGCCGCTCGGTCATGGTTTCTCTCGGCGGTGGTAATTGAGGGCCTTCGGTGGATCGCCGAGGCGGGGGAATGGGGAAGGAGTTTATGAGGGGCTGCGAGCGAGACTGGAAGACCAGCTCTAGAGGAAGAGACTCGCCGAATACCCGGGTAGCCTTATCAAACTGCCTTCGGCGTATCACTTCCTCGGGAACATCGATGGGGGTTTCGAGCGGGGAAGTGAGGTCGGGAGTCGACGGGGAGAAATTGAGCATTAAAGAGGGGAGGATGGGCCGCGTTGACCAGGTCCCGGGGGAAGACGCATCCTTGGTCGATCCGGAAGAGGTGGACTCGAGGGATGGGGCAGAAGACGACGACTGTGAATAGAAAGAGGCTGCGGGCGATGTACCGCGAGGCGGGAGGTCGTTAGGGCGTAGAACGCGGCCATAAAATGAAGCTGCAGGGGACGCGCTGCGCGAAAACTCGCTAGGTGCGGTCTTTTGTCTCTTGAATGATGGTTTCGACATCTTGTGTGGATCGTAATTGAGCGGGGCCGGTGTGTAGGAAGCGAGCATGAAAGAGAGAGAAAGAAACGGCTAAAATCGCGAAAGAGACAGGAAGTACAAGGATGCAGCTAGCAGAGGGTGAGTGACATGCTCGAGTCTGAGTCTTATTTCCAGCGAGGGTACGTTTTCTCGCCGCATGGAGTAAGTCGCGTACGAGTTCAGATGGACATCATGAAACTCAGTACAGCCTTGATGTGCGACAGAAGCAACAGTATGACAGACAGTGTGAATCTGTCAAACCTCCACGACGAGCTCTCGCCGCAGCCCGAAGTATTCACTTGGTTTCGCAGATTGGAGCACTTAGAAAGTTCAAGATGATTTTGAGCAAGGTCAGCTCAACACCAACCATATAACGCGAAGATATCCAAACAATTTGCAGGAGAGATTAGCGGAGGCTTCGGGATCGTCGTGCGGTCATCGATTGCCACAAAGCATGGTCGCTTCGATGCCCGAGTTTCAGCGGGGTTGCCAAGTCCGAAAGGGTCCGAAAGTCGCAGCAGATTGGCGGATTGGTGGTGGGAATGAAGGGTGATCAATCAAGCAAGTGCAAACACGAGCTTGAAGTCGAACCTCCATGCCACCCGCTTCGTTCCACGACAACATACGACGATTGTCTCTCAGATATTCCCCCAACACCTCAGCTATTCGGTCTTTGAAGGTTCTGTGCTTCGGAGACACAGCAGAATGATGCGAACAGTTGCCAAATTTCCCCAGATTGAATGATTCTGCTTGGATTCCGTTAAATTGCGACTTGTCTGGAGTCACTGATCGAGCTCTTCCTCCTCAGGCTAATTCCCCAGAATCTAGTCTTACAGTGACAGCTCTAGTTCACCTCAATTTTGGTCTCTACCTTGCCAGCCTGAATCGGAAAAGACGGTCCTCGAAACAGCAGATCTGTCCGAAATACGCCATCGTCAGAAACATGTGTATGTCATTCACTTGTCAAGCTGCTCTGAGACTTTACCGATCGCGATATATTTGTTCAATCGTCTCCAGTGCGATTCAGCATGATCTTCCGAATACCTACTCCAGCTCGGCTTGAGACCTTTTTCGGTGTAATTTAGGCAGCATCTTTCTTGCATCTTTTCTGCTCTCGCATTGTTCTTGCCTCATCCACAACAACCTCTGGTGGTTCCGGATTACTGTGCCGTAGCGGCGTTGTCGCTATGTCAAGACTGAAGTGGAGCCCGTCTTCGCCGTCTTGCCCCTGGGTTTTGTTCGAGCCGGTGTCGCTCCGTCACCATGTAGCTTTCTGAAGTGCGGGGTATCACAGGTAATACTCCAATCGCGATTCGCAGATATTGGTCTTATCAGTTCTCTTGGGAATTGGGCGGGAAATTCACTTGGTCATAAGTAGTAAGTACGTCTAATTTTGCTTTCAAGCAGGTGTAACAACACCGAACACCGTTCATTGACGAAGACTCAGGCTACTGGTCCTTGCTTCAGAATGGACCGCCTTGCTATCATTATCCAATTAACCTGATGGCAGTATTAACTGGATGGACGACAGTTTGCAGGGGAGACGTAAAGTTCGCACCGCAGTGCGGATCAATCACGTGATCGCGACATTAGGCAGTGCACACGTGATGGGAAATCTTCCTCTTGCTTCTTGCTCAAAGTTGCTCTACACTCTCACCCGCCACGCGTCGTGCAGTCAAGATACGCGTCGTTCAGCAGTAGTCTGTATATGTTATCCATACACAGACTTCCTTGACTTCAACCTCAACTCGAATTGACGCGGACTTGTCATGTAAGCCTTATGAAACTTTCAGGGTCGATCCAGCGGATCCGCGCGCGTCTGGTTCCAAATTTAAAAGAATAAGCTAGCCTCTTCTCGGATGCACCCGCTGAAAATAAACTGGGCAATTTCAGCTCATTCGGATCGTTCCTAGAAATTGCCCGAATTATTTTTTCGGGAGTCGCCAAGTTCCAACCTCCCATCGGCCCGCCGCCAAGCGTCGCTTCCGTGGTAAGGACCCTGCATTGATACTTATATTTCATTGAAACAGACTGCCAGTAGCTTCAAGTCGCTTAACACATGAACTGCCCAAAATCCCTCGCCTGGATCTTCCGAGTCGCCTACTACTTAGGTTCAAGATTCCGAAATCTTGCAAAAATCCTTTTCGGCGCGTCGGGCAAAATTCAACCTGTCTAGAAGGAGCTTCTCCCGTCATCAAAATCGTGATCCATCATGCATTTGATTTTTGTCGATGTCATGCGCCCGACTAGGATCACAATGTGTTCTCTTCCTCTTCCCTCAAAATCATCCTGGACGCGGACGCGCGCTAGACCTCCTCCTCTTCCCGGTCGATAATACAAGTGGCACAGACTTCGAGCTGGAAGCGCTTAGCGCTCTGAGGTAAGTTAATGCTTTGTTTCCCGACTTTAACGACGACTTGATTGGCAATCTGACGGTGGCGTCGCATAGTTCCCCAGCTGAACACCGGTCGTGACTGGGCTGCCTTTTTTCTCTTCTGCTTCCTTCGCCGCCCACAAGCAAGCTTCCCATCCCCCTGGGTCGTCCGCGACTCCCCGGGATGTTGCAGCCCCCGGGCTTGGATGCTGCTGGTCCGCCGCCGCCGCCGCCTCAACTGTCTGAGGATATCAGGGAGCAGCTGAGGATCGCGAGTTGTGTGATTGTGGGAGGGACGACGGTGCGTTGGCTCTTCTTCTCTGCTTACTTTTACATACTGCATTTTGACGAGTTTGCTTTGTGTGTTTCGAATGAATTAAGGTGTTCATCTGGGACTTCCTGCACAATGTGGCCAACGATTATTATATGCTTTTCAAGCTCACGTTTCGGCCATCGGTGGCGGCGTATATGGCGTCGAGGTAGGTGAATTGGATTCCTATATATATATAATTCCATCCCGCAGCGAGCGCTGAGCACCCTGGTATATAGGATCGCGACTCTCGTTTATGTCCTTGGGTTCTCATTATTCGCGAGTCCGAGCTGCTACTTCGCCCTCCCTACCGCTTCTAACGATGAACATGTCCATAGCATACCCTCTCCCAGACTGCAACGCCGCCATCAAGGCCTTCAACAGCTTCTTCCCTCTCTCCTCCGTCCTCACCGCCCTCCTCTTCTTCTTCCGCGTCCGCGCGGTATACGGCGGCCGCCTCGCCGTCAGCTGCATCTTCGGCGCTCTATGGCTCTGCTTGCTCGGAGGTGCCATAACTATCCCCATAGGCAGCGATGCGATGAAGGTGGATGAGACTTGCATCGTGACTTCGCTGGCGCCGTACCTCGGAGCCAACGGCGTTGCGACAACGTTGTATGATACGAGTGTTTTTCTGGCGATTTCGACGAGACTGCTGGGGAATAGTCGGGTGCAGTATACAACGACGGCGACGCGGCTGAGGGCGTTTGTTGGCGGTGGGAAGCTTTACGCGTTTTCGGAGGCGTTATTTAGGGATGGGCAAAAGTATTATTTGTGCGTGGTCTTATTCGTTTGATATCGTCCCTCTTCACTCACGGCCAGCACATTTATTCTCCCTTGGGATTTTTCTGCGATATTAGAATTACGGTCCTAAGCAACGCGCTCATGATTGTCATGCTCTACGCACCTGGCATCCCTCCCATATACCGCGGCATGCTCTCGATTCCCAACATGGCGTTGACGAACATCCTCGCGTGTCGCGTTTACCGCAACGTGCGATTCCATTACTTTAGCATCCCGCCGCTGTCTATTCCCGTTATCACTAATTCGGGGTTCGCGATTGGAGGTGGTGGGGCAACGGCGCCGAGTAATGGCGATCCGCGACGGGGAGGGAGTGGGATTGGTGGGGCGGGGACAAATCCATCGCAGCGTTCTGCTACGTTTTGGCCGGATATTCCGCGTCCGCGGTTGGATGAGCGGGATTCGGATTTGGTTGTGTCGCCGAGAGATCGGGAGGAGCTCTTGGGTCGGAGTGGTATTGTAAGTGATACTTACAAGTAGCATGTGCGAGGGGGTGGTCATTTCTTGTGTGTATATACAGGCTACTCAAGCGGACTAGAATCTAGATGGATTGAGGCCTCGAGGAAGAGCAATTGATGAACGTCGGTTTGGCAGTCGAAACGAATGACACCGTTTTTGCATCTCTCGGTCCTCCTCCTCGTACATAACTTTGCCATCCCCTACGCCATTTCCCGAAGTAGCTTCATTAATTCAGCATTGACACTGACAGGCTCTGGGATACAATCGCCCGTCGTAGTTCGCATCACCTCTTTAACACCTGCACACTGGCATCCCACGAGAAGAGACCTCTATCCCTCCTTCCCCCATGGTAGACCTCGAAAATGGCAGAATACCGCCCGGTAATCGTGAGTTTTTGTCTCAAAATGTGCTGACGATGCCCTGACAGTGACTTTTTCGCAGCCACCAGTACTGATTCGAGCGACGACGCTGACGGTGCAGCCGCACGGGTGTGGGCCGTGTACGTGTCCGAGGCGGAAAAGTACGACAAAGCCTTGGTGGAGAGTTGGAAAAGCGATATGGAAGGATTGCTCATCTTTGTATGCTGTTCCCCTCCCGCACATTCAGTCCACTATAATTCTGACGGCTTATTTCAAGGCGGGTTTATTTTCCGCGAGTCTCACTGCCTTCATCATCGAGAGCTACAGAGCTCTGAATCCGGATTCTGGAGATCTCACAGTCGAACTACTCGGACAAATCTCATTGCAGCTCGCAGCATCGGCAAATGGAAGTACTTTCCAACTGCCATCGTCTCCGCCTCCACCATTCACTCCTCCTCTGACGTCTCTCATTTGCAATGGCTTTTGGTTCATAAGCCTTGGCCTCAGTCTCTCTTGCGCTTTGATAGCGACTTTCGTTCAGCAGTGGGCTCGGGAATTTCTGCACAAGGCTGACGTGCACTGTGCGCCGCTCGTGCGGGCCCGAATATTCTCGTTCCTCTACTATGGATTGAAGCGATTCAAGATGCACATCGTCGTGGAAATCATTCCGCTACTCCTTCACCTCGCCTTGTTTTCATTCTTCGCTGGACTGGTGGCGTTCCTCATCCCAGTCAGCACCGGAATGACTGCGATTGCAGTGACTCTCCTGGGGCTTATAGGCTCTATTTACTGCGTCCTTTCGCTGCTTCCCTTGCTATACCTTGACTCGCCGTATCGAACCCCGCTTTCCGGTTCCTTCTGGCAGATTTCGCAGGCTATAGGTAGACGCCGTCAGCGTAGAAAAGCACAAATGCCCGATGAAGCTGACCTCAGTGTGCTCAGATCGCCGCCCTCTCCGAAGAGTATGGCCGAAGCGATAACTCGTACCGCCGTATCACCTTCCGATGAGCGATCCGAGCGGGATCAAAAGGCTTTGGTTTGGACGATGAAATCTCTGGTGGATGATACGCAGATGGAGCCTTTCATTGAAGCCATTCCCGATCTACTCTGGGGACCTCGCGAGAGACGTCAGGCATACCAGGGTCACATTCGGCGCCTCGTCCAAAATCAAGACGTTCAATTCACTGCTCGCATTGCCTCTCTACTCAATAGTTGCGATACCGGGATTTTATCTCGCGAAGCCAGAATCCAGAGGCGGATAATTTGCTATAAAGCTGTGTGGGCTGTTGCGAGTCTCGCAAGGCCTAACCGCTTTCCCACAGAGCCGAATCACAATTTTGGAGTAGACTTCAGCGCATTCTCGCCGATGTATGGCGGTCACCTCGATGATCACTTTTGGGTGAAGGAGATTGCGCCTTACGTTGTCTCGGCCAAAGCGATGATGCTTTGGAGCACGTTCTGTGCCTGGCAAGGTCGCCTAATCTCCCTGTCCAATTTAATTTGGGCCGGCGACGCACTCTTGGACGACCGTCATGCCATGAACAAGGCAGCTGCGGGGGTTCATGTGGTTAGCAAGTTCTTTGCCGCCAAAGGACTCATCAGACATGTACCTCCAGTGGCGTCAATTTCTGCGCTTCACGATGTTGTGAAAGAAATTCTTCAACTGATTCCATATAAAATCATGTTCGAACTGCTTGCCACCTCGCTTCGTCTGGATACCGCGCCGTATCGCTGGTCGGAAACTAAACAGTCAATCCTCGTTGATTCCCCGACCTCAAACTTGCGTCCGGAACTCGAGCTCTGTCTTTCGGACATCATTCCCCGGCGGATGGATAGGATGAATGCTTTCGCCACTTTCACTTGGCTCGATGATACGGTGGCGCAGTTGGTCTCATATTGGCGGCCAACGAGTGCGGTTCACATCCCATATCCCGTCATCCATTATATCAACCACCGTCAATCGGCCTCGGCGGTGAAGAATGTGTTGGAGCGGGGTAAAAGCGAGCTCTATCTGTGGGCCAACTTTCCCATTACGCTTTCCTCCGAATCGCCGACTCGCATCAATATGGCTTCGCAGGAGGCCCTTTTGACTGCGTTGTGGCGTGTTGCATTCCTCGGCACCAATTTGCTGAACGTTGAAAATCAATCCCTTCACATTCTAGACGTCCTTTCTGGCGTAGAGCCGCCGCTGTCTGGAATCGCTCACTCCATCACCGCCCTGATTAAGCACCGAATCCTCTACCGAATGCCGCAAAACCTGCTGTCTTTCAACAATCGCATATTACCTGCGGAAACTGCATTTCCAATTTCCGACGACGATCTCGTGGAGGATGTCTCGGAATACGTATCCAGCATGATGCGCGCCCGGAAGCAAGAGGCTCGAATCCATGTGTTGGCTGAATTCCTCCAGTTTTGTCGCTCCGATGCTCTGCCTTACATGGCGGTCGAAACGCTAGAAGCCATCAGTCGCCACGCCGTAGCTCGTGAGGGCGTCCATCGCTCTCATCAACTCAGTCTTGCCCAAAGTGTCCATGACATTTTCACGACTGAGCGCTTTCCCGAGCTGCTCCCCATCATCATCAACTTTGAATGCTGGACGCTATATGCAAAACAACCAAAATTCGACAACTTTGGGGAGAAACCTTGGTTGAGCGAGGGTGAAGCTCGGCAGAGGATAAAAACATCTTTCGGGAATTATGCGACAAGGCGGGGGCCAATGGTCGCGAGTGGGGATCCTGTACTGGTCTGGGTAAATAAGATATTGAAGGGGTTCGATGCTTGGCATGCAATATAATTGCGAGCGTATGTTTAATCAATGTACTATGATGCCCAACGGGCCCGAATTTGCACATCGAGTCTGAATTTGTGATATTTCTCCACTTGTGTGGCTTCCCAATCATGAGCATACGATATCACTATTGAATTCGTCGTTTCAGTTTGCAAGTTGGCCGAGTGCGACTCTGACAATTCACGAGTTGGCACCAGACAACCATTTTGACAACAAGAATACAGGCAGTATATAACCTCAACAGTAAACGTACACGTGGGCGCATATAAACACGCTCGTTTCAATCAATTGACGCGACTTTTTCGAGAAAAATAATTCGCTCGTGATCGTGACGGGTAGCACGTGATATGTGACAAATCGTTTCTCCTATTCCACCTCCTCCTGCCCATCCTCCATCTGCCCTTGCCCGTCGACTTCCGCTTCTAATCGTGCGACATTCCGCTCACGGAGACCTGCCAAGTGAAGCCAAGTGACCTACTGACCTTACTTATCTTGCGATAAGAGTAAGGAACACTGGACATGACGTGCTTGAGAATGAGATGGCGCAACAATAGACATCCTCTGTGGCTTTGACGGTCTGTGCTCCGGGCGTCTTTCTCTTTACTTCTAACCATGTCGTCTCTAGCCTCTACGGAGGATGCCCAGAAAACCAGCGGTCATCCATTGGACGAAAAAAGGGATCCGTTTACGACCACCCTCGAGCCCGTACTGGAAGAAACAGAAGTGGGCTACCAGCTTTACAAAGAAGCGGTGGATGAAGGGGTATCATGGACGGTTGAAGAGGAAAAATGTGTCCGACGCAAGGTCAGAAGCCTCCGATATCCACCAGGCTGAGGCGAATTTCATTCATCCAATCTAGATCGACTGGCACATCCTGCCTTGCTTCTGTATAACCCAAGGCCTCGAATTTTTGGACAAGACTGCCCTAAATTATGCCAATCTTTTCGGCATTAAAGCGTGCTTAGTCTCTCCCTTGCTATCAACGGAACCCTTTTATGCTTATTCTTATTCTAGTGACCTGCACATAACCACAGCTCAATTCGTGCGCCCATGATTCTTCCCCCACGGGGTCGAAAAATGCTACTCATCTGACGACCGGCCAGGCGTGGTTCGCGAGCATCTTCTACATCGGTCAGTTCTGTTTCATTCATTCGTGGTTTGATGCGTGAGTCTATTAACTGCATCAACAGGCTACCTCGTATCAGCGGAACCAATGACATGGATGCTCCAACGCTATCCGACCGGTCCGGTCTTGGGAGTGATCTGCTTTCTATGGGGAATCGTCGTAATGTATCCTCTTCTCCTCCAATAGTTTTCCGAAACTTGACCTAGTTCGATTAGGACTACGGCGGCGAGTCGATCCTTCTCGGGACGATGGTGAATCGGTTCATACTTGGGATATTGGAGGCTTGTGTCACGTACGTGCCTTTATTTGGGGGTCTTCTGCAATTCCACTGGCCTAAATGACCGATTACTTTGATAGGCCTGGTCTTGGACTAATGACGCGTACATGCAGTTTTTCATGTCAATCTTTGTTCTCCTCTCATTATCTCTGTCTTAGCTTTCTGGTGGAAACTCGATGAACAGCCAGTTCGCCATCTTACTTGGGTTCGCGCCTCAACACCCCACCTTCGCTCTGAATGACTAACCCGCCTCTCACCCTACCAGTATTGCTTCAACGGCGTCGCCAGTATATTCGGGGACTTCCTCGCATACGGTCTCGGTCACGCCACGCACAGCAAGGTGCCCCCGTGGGCGCTCATTTTCTTGGTTCGTTGTCTAAACTATCTACGTTTTAGCGCTAATTGAGAACTTCCGTGTGATTTAGGCCCTTGGTGGATTCACAACGCTCTGGGGCGCCTTCATATTCTTCACCCTCCCCGACTCGCCCGTGTTTGCGCGCTTCTTGTCCCAGAGGCAAAAGGCGATTGCGATTAAGCGTGTTGCAGGGAATCGGGTGCGTATCTTCTAGTAGCTAAATATCGGAGAGAGAATGCCAGTGCTGAATCGTCAGCAGGTCGGAACGAAAAACAAAGTCTTCAAATTGTACCAACTGATCCAGGCATTCAACGACCCGAAAACATATATTCTCTTCATCGCAAGCGTCGCTGCGCAGATTCCGAATGGGGTGGTTTCGAATTTCTCCAGGTTCTCTTTCTGCTGCTCTCGCTGAACGAACTGTCAAACCAACTGGTACACACCTCTGATCTTGACAGTATTATCATTAACGGCATGGGATTCACTCCTTTCCAGACAACGCTCCTCGACATCCCGAGTAACCTCGTGCAGATCGTGTCGCTTGTGCTGAGCGGGTATCTTGCGGGGCGGTTTAGGAATAGTCGGGCCATTATGATGGTATGTTTATCCCACTTCTCTCTTGATCGCTCAGAGCGACTTGAAGTGGTGGCTAGACAAACATTATTGATTGAGTGTCTGTCTAGTTCATCGGCAACGCGGCCTGCATCGTCGCCGCTGCAGCGCTCACATACGCGCCGCACGATCAAAAGTGGGGGTGAGAGTTTCACATCGTTTCCATATTATCATATTAGACTCATGTGTTTATATTCCAGACGCCTAGTCGCGTTTTGGTTTACTTCTTGCCAATCAGTTGGATTCTCCTTGTCTCTGGTCATGATATCCGCCGTAAGTTCATCTCTCACAAGGTCGATATTTCGTGTTTGTTGAAGAACTTGAATGCAGAACGTGGGAGGATTCACAAAGCGGCAGGTTACCACTGTCGTTACATTCGTCGGAGACCGCAAAAAGTAACTTGAGGGTGGTTACTTGTACTTTGATGGCCGGTTATTTTGGCTGGGCGTACGTTGCGTTACTTTACTTTACTTTGATGTAATTTTCCCACGCTTGGCGAAACTTACTTGTACTTGCAGGCTTAAAATGCAATTGTCAAAACAGATGTTCTGACGCATTTGAGTAGTACGAGACCGCAAAAAGTAACTTGAGGGTGCTTACTTGTACTTTGATGGCCGGTTATTTTGGCTGGGCGTACGTTGCGTTACTTTACTTTACTTTGATGTACTTTTCCCACGCTTGGCGAAAGTTACTTCAATTTACTTGTACTTCTAGGCTTATAATATGAAGGCAAAAAAAGACATTATAGGTCAGTTGTAAGGTAGTAGTAGCTCCTGTTGATGAATATGACGCGTCTTCACGACTTTGTGCTCACTTTTTATGACTAATACTATCGCACTTATCTTTCTGTCCTACACCACCTTGACAGTGAGTATTTGACTTAATGTGAGAAATCAGAGCTAATAATTTACCCCTGAGAAGCAATTGAACTTAGATTTATTGCGCTTGATCGTTTTTTGTGTCGATCTGAACTCATACGGGTTCAACCAGTCAATTACCTAATCCGGAAATCTTCAACCTTGACCCGCAGGTACTGTGTTTCAGACACAAGATGTTGGCTGAAGAGGCAACAAAGCTCTGAGATATTACTCTCAAGTAAATTCTGAGCTTACTGCATCTGCGGTGCGTATGTGTATGGCATTTCGGCACTGACTTCTATCCGAACAGCGATAAGTATTACTTTACAACCTTTTGAAGTGCTTCTAACAGGTAAATAGTGCTTTGGGGTACTTTGATGCGACAGATTAGCGCAAAGTAGCCTTAACTTGCCTTACTTTACTTCAGAATACTTGTACTTTACTTTGCTTACCCGCCCAAGTACATCAGCGAAAGTTACTTTTGCCATCAGATGGCATCAATTACAGCCAAGTCCGCAAGTAAACGCAAGTAACTGTAACTTCTCACTTATACTTCACTCTGAGATCATGGGGAGTATACTATATGGTCTCTTATACTACTCTGATGGCTTCCATGACCGTTACTGGCAGCAGCAAAGCATGTCAAGTATTCCTCAAGGCTCATGCACTGATGTGCAACCGTTAGAAGTGCTGTTTAGAGTCAAGAAGTAGCTGGGGGCGCTAAAATTGAAGGTAGAAACAGTATATTCGCCTTACATCGCTCTACTTTACTTGTACTTTGATCTACTTGCCACCCAAGTACCCGGGCAAAAGTTACTTTTGCCATCAGATGGCATCAATTAAGGCCAAGTAAGCAAGTAAATGCGCCATTTGAGCAAGTAACAGTGATTAACGACTTGTAATTAGTGCGAATACATTGCTGAGCCTAATATATTGCATATTAGCTCTCTTCCAGCGTTTCCCTGACCCACTTGGCAAAAGTATCCGCATTTTGAATTAATTTTGCAGTCTCATGGTTTGCTCATGGTTCGATTCGGTAATGTTTGACTCCCAGTATTCAAGAATTCAAACTATAGTGCTTGAATGAAGAGAGGATGCATTATATTGTAGAAACTGAGTAGTCTAGGGTGATCCTTGAACGAATGTGTATCTACTTCTTTGGAGGCTAGTGAATGAATGTATAGTGACATTTACCTCTAGCCTCTTGCCTGCCCCCGGGGACCGGGTTGCTTTACGCTTGGTTGTACCTGTGGTACCTTGAACTCGGGCGCTCCTTCTCTTTGCCACTTTCTTCAACTTCTCTTCAACTTTGTCTTTACTATCACTTTCTCTCCTCCCTATATTCTCCACTTCGAGTCGTTTGCATTTGCTGCGTTCAACTGGCGGGAGAGCGGGACTCGGTGGTCGTGGCTCTACCTCGATATCCGAAAGGGACGTTAAAGGGCTCAAAGGGGGTGGATCAACTGTTCAAATAGTCCAGGTAATTCTGACGACTGTCAGACATATTCATCGTCATTTCCACTGAAGGCACTTGCCAAGTCGAAGGTAGAGGAAATACGACCCTCTGCAGCGCGTGTAAAGCTTACCTTCATCTTGGCAAAATCATAGGAAATACTCTGGCCCAGTTGTTTGTGTTCCGGCGTGTTCAGAACGAGTCCAGGAGTGGTGATATTTCAAATGATATTCCCAGCCTTCGCATTCCACACAGGGTCATCCGGGGGCAGAGCACGCAGATCTTCGGAGGTAAAGAAGCGTGATAGGAAGTATATCTGGGTGTCGTCCGACGCAAATAACTGCGCAAGATGACAAGTTGAAAAAGTATTGGGGCCACAGTTTGGACCCAGCGACGGGATTTCACTGTATGGGTGGTTTTCGAGTAAGCTTTGAACGTGCGGTTCCGAAATTAGGGACGCATCTCCTGGAAGAAGGCGTTCTTTAATTGCCCCGCAAAGCCATTAACAGATTTCTCCTCGTTGATTGGAGCGCCTAACTTGATAATATCCAATACCGGCTGACAAGCATGGAGAAGAGCGACTGATATCTCTGGATTTTCATATGCATAGATGTCAACGCGTCTTCAACGAGCCGATGCGGCTTTTCTCGGCTCGATCGACGACAGCTTTGCAACAGGTGTGGACTACGCCGCAGGCAAGCAAAGAGAAAGGTCAAAGTCTTTGTCGGTCGGTTTGCTTCCTACCTTCTCCCACCATTAAACTCTTGCAGCAAAGCACCAAACCGAACCCTAATTACTTATCCATCCAAAGCTTCAACACTGATAACTGCCTGCTAAACCGTATTCTACTCAAACTCTACCCAATATTTCACGCTTCGATTTCACACCCCCTCATTTGTTGCTCAGTCGGAGTCAGTGCCTGTTCAATTCTTGAGGACAATGATTTGATGATTGATCCCTCGTCAAATGGTCGCGCTTTGCCCAGTTCCAAAATATTTCGTCTACCTTCCCACCTGGTTTCATCGGCCGAACGAATGATCCCGGCTTCAATTTATCATTCAATAGACATTGTTCTGTTCCCCGAATTACCCCATGCTAGCGCCCTCAACGGCAACATGATTTGTTTCAAAATTTAGGACATCGACTCACTGAAACGAATGAGCCTACCCAGTCAACTCATCTAATGACTTGATCGGACACGATGCCCTTCATCTGAGTTCTGTTCACGGCCAGCTCAATACAGTTTGGGAAGTCTTGGGCATTTGGAGAGAAGTGCAGGCGCGTATTAGTTATATATTCCACTGGTATTGTCGTTGAGGCGAAATCTCGAGCCAGATCTACATCGCAATGCAGAACCGGAGAGTTGTGCTATTCGAGTTCAAGTTGCCGGAGCGAAGCGGAAGCATATCTTGTCATTAATCAAGAATTTAGATGTCCGGTGTTTCCATCCCGCGTCAGAGGGAAATGGTACCATTTGATTGATATTGAACAAGATTGCCGGCGACCTCACTAATTTCGAATGCTTTAGCTAGAGGAAATCTCGCGAGTGTTGAGGTTTCTGGTCAGAGATGCAAGATCTTTGGCCAATAAGGCTTCCGACGATTGAAATAAATCGAGCCCGAGTTCCTGGTTAAGGTGACGCTCGCGTTCTGCTTCTGTCAATTTCCGGCTCGTTATGTATCTGATAAGGTGGTTAAAATGATAGAATAAGCACGAAAGTGCGGAGGCAGTTGGAGGTTGCAAAATAAATTCTTCGCGCTCGGGACTTCGCCATTGCGAAGATGCTTGGTACCACATTTCCATGCCGTTGTTGAAGAAGCACAAGTTAGGTGCATCCGCTGGGTATGACTTGAGACAGATGAGCGGGAAGTCAATCATCGGGTTCGGGTTCGATACGACGATTTCATCAACAACTTGCTGGTCAGCAGCAGCAGCGAGGGCTTCGATGGTGTCGGGAGCGCGTCCATCATTAAATTTCAAAGCACGGGGCTTTGGAGGACAAGGATTCCTTGGATCACTCGCGTTGAAGTGCGTCTATTTAACCTCATAAGACTTTGGAATCAGCTAATAACATGTTAAACATTGGCTAAGCAATTGCCCGATTCTTCTCTTCCATCTGGGGAACATCATGCAAGTATAATATTTTGATCTCTGGAACAAGTTCTTGATCTTTTCTTCTCCGTGATGCAAGAGGGAATGTTAATGTTCAATAGGGTTCGTCGTAGAGGGAATTTTTGCCGCAAGCTCCGGAAAAAATGTTGCAGCAGTAGGGCGGCACTCTCACCGCGAAAACCAGCTTTTAGTCTGCGGATACGTTGATTTAAGGTCTCGCACAACTTGATCGAATCGTTCTGATGTCATAAATTTATGTTTCACGTGACCGCGGGGCGCGGCGACGCGAGTTTGCAACTTAGTTTGCTCGTTGCACTTCCTGGGTAAAGAGAAAGGAATGTTAGCTTCAATTAAGGCTCGTCTGCAGCTCCCCCGAGGCGTGGCGGCCCTCTTTTACAGCAGAATACAACTATTTCTCAGCCATTCCCACCGCAAATCCCACTAAATATGAAGCTACTTGGTGTTGCTTCAAGTAACTTTATGTAACTTGAAGTTGCTTAAAGCTGCTTAAATTTACTTTACTTGTACTTTTACTTTCAAAGTTTGCTTCACCAGCCAAACGTAACGTAACGTACATTTTGGCAGGCGAAGTAAGATTTGACAAGTTACTTTCGTAACCGTCATTTGAGTAGTACTGGACGTCTTATTTGAGTGATTTGAGTTCTCCTTGAGTCTTTACACCCCTAGCTCCCCCCCGAACTGACACTTTTGTCTTCATGTTTTAACTTGTCCTGGCTGCCTGCACTTCTTCAACTCACTCCAGTGCGCGGCGGCGAGAATGCGAATTATACCAGATGATTTGCGGCCGGTATAGGTATTCTTGGGCTCAACTAGATGAATAAACCCTTGGCGCCGTTATATCGTGCTTTTGATCAGGTTGAACGCGATCATTCAACTTGTGCCGAAGAGTCTTTATCCTATCAATGTGTATATACATACTAATAGATCGGGTGCCCCGGAGAGTATTTACAGCGAGGAAGGAGGATATACTAGCTCACTTGCTTTGCTTTACTTGCTTTGCTTTACTTTACTTTACTTCCCTTCCCCTTCGGCTGGATCTTTGTTGCTTGCCTCACGGTGCTTTAGGTGCCCTGGACTCAGTACTTTGCAATTCTGTTACTGAATTCCTCGGGGTACAAGCTGCTTGATTCACTTACTTCTACCTTACCGTCAAATGCGATCTCGCGTCGAAGGCGGCTCTACTTCAACTTGTATTTCTTCCCAATGCTTTACTTTACTTTCTCCTACTTACTTGCGACTTTACTGTAACTTACTTCATTGATGCTTGATTTATCTGGGTATCTACTATAGAGCCTATAACAAGTACTTGGGGTTAACTTGACTGCCGCTTACTTGTGCTCGAGCTACTCTACTTGTACTTGTACTTGAGTTGCTTTACTTTCCTTCAATTTAGTACTGGGCTCGTGCTTGGTTAGGATTGAATGAGCGGCGATTCAACATGATTTGCTTGGTTACTGTGAGTTACTTTGCTTGATTTACTGTACTCAACTCGGTGTAGATACTGAGCTTTACTTCCCCTTCCTTTACTATTGACTGTATTGTACGACGAAAGTCATGGTAAGCAATAAGTACTTGAGCTTTATAGATCTCGCTTACTCGCTATCGCTATAAGGTACTTGCTTTACTTTACTTGGTTGCTGTACCATACTTTACTTTGTGTTACTTTACTTGGCTGAAATTTTGGTTCTTGATTGCGCTTTACGTGCCGGTGAATGGGTCTGGTTTCGCACCTGGGTAAGTGTATGCAGCATGTGCAGGTGTCTCGAGAACCCTTCGAAGGACTTGGCTTTGTATATATACTCCGGCTTCCTAGAATCTTCGAGTTGCGGAGATCCTGAGCAGTCAGGTACAACGAAATTGCGCAGGGAGCTCGCTTCCTATTGCTTCACTTAGTGTACTCCAACGTACCGGAATTTACTTGGGTCTACTTCAACTTTACTTGGACTTGATGTGCTTTACTTTATCTTACTTTGGACATACACTGCGTTCAAACAGTCCCTAAAATGGCCGGTGGCGAGGCGCGCTGAGGTGATCGCCGAGGCCAGTGGAGGTCCACGGAGCCAAGGAGTTGCGTCTAGAACCGGCCTTTGCCGGCCGCCTCACAATTTCTCGGCTGAGGGGCGTCTACCTCCGCGACGGCGGTGGAACGGAGACGCCGTCTAGACGCGCCTAGACGCATGGCGAGGCGTGTGTACACGTCACGGCAGAGCTCGACAGGACGTGCCGAGGCCGTCTCGCGGCCATCATCTAGACATCAAAAATCTAGGGGGCGTTTGAACGCAGTGATAGTTTACTTAATTGTACTTACCGCTATCAAGCTCTTTCGCCGCTGCTTTATTTATTTCCTTCTCCTCTCGGAGTCCTACTCGATTGCATACTTCACATCCGACTCAACTATACTTCTGCTTGACTTCGCTTCCCCTTAGTTTACTCAGGTCTACTTCCTGATTTACTTTACTTGTATCCGATTTGTTTTCCTTGTACTTGCTACTTCACTTTACTTCTGCGTATTTGACAATACCGGCCGTCCGGTTGAAGCCTCGGGGACATGTGCCGACGATCGGCAAGCGTTGGAGCAATGCCCTCGGCATATGCCAGAGTTTCGGAATTCATCGGCATGTTTCGGAACTTCACGGCAAGTTGAACATGACCGCCAGTAAGCAACATTTCGAAGCTTAACCTCGAGATTATTGAATGCCTCTGTTCATAAATCTGCCGCTCTACTTCCTACTATACTTCCTTGCTTCGCATAGATAAATATGAGTTCAATTACGCAGCAACAATAAGTTTACTCCAAGTTACTTTGCTTTACTTGAACTCACTTACAGTCATAGAATTATTTACTTATGTAATAGGTAGATATTCACCAGTAATGTAATAGCATCTGAGCAAAGTTCAATCTTCAGCCGAAGTTATATTTCCCGTGGCGAAGGATTATTGAAGCATCCATACTAGTAGATTAGCTTGGACCGGATCCAAGAACGTAGCGGATAGAGAGAATACCGCTGTGTATTGTAATCGAAACGGATTCCTTCAGAGATTTTACAACTTGAACCTCTGCCAATATTGCTTTAGCATTCCTCGCTGGGAAGGTACTTGGATGTACTCAAGTGCTGCAAATATCGGAGGCCCCCTCACCACCAATACTGTGAATTTGTTACTTACTTGAATGTGTTACTTCGCCGACCTTGACTTTACCTATCCGGGTGTCTACTATAGAGCGTAAAGTAAGGAGCAAATCCATGTTCAACTTGCTGCCGGATCGAAACGAACACTGTTGCCCGGTAGCGCCATAGCTGCCAGGGAAGTAACTCAAAGTACTCGGTGTCTAAGTACACCAAGGCAAGTACTACAGGATATCAATCGAAGTAAATTACAGTAACCAATATGTTACCTTGAATCTCAAGTGGTTCAATTCCAACCGCGCGAAAGCCAAGTAAATTGCCGTACATACCGTACAGTAAGGAAAGTAGACTACGGCCGTTGAACTTCAACAATACTTTACTTTAACTTACTTCCCTCCGTTCCTTGACTGCACTTCCTTTAGTTCCTCCTAACTGAATCTACCTCCGTGCTACTCGACTGTTGCGCCACTAAAACTGTAGAATACTTCGAGTTGTCTGGCTGAAATATCAATCCTGGCGGCAGGTTTATGATACCCTGATCAACCGGAAAGGGAGGTACTTACTTTACTTCACTGTAAGCCTGTAGCTTACTTGACGTCCTTCTACTCTACTTATCACGTCCCGCATGTCGCTCTCAGAGTCCGAAATACGTGTTCCATATCAATATGAAGTCAATTTCGGCGCCGAAGTGAGCAATATGCTTGTAGGTTACCTTTTTCGACTCCTGCCAATGTTATTTTCCGAGAATCTCACCAGAAACTGACAAATGAATGAATTTTAATCCAATCCCGATGAATGACTAGGAAGACTAGTGACGCGATAAGCGGTTTTGATCAAGGTAGGCTGGTAGAGCGCGCAGACTAGTCAGAAGAAAGGAATAATACCTCAAATAGCCTCCAGGATAGTCTCCTAAGGATTCCTAGTGGATTTGAAGGGAAAAGTAAAGGGAAAGTAAAGAAAAGTAAGAATAGTCGACGCCGCCAGCCAAAGTAAGATCAGCGAAAGTTACTTTTGCCATCAGATGGCATCAAAAACTGGTACTTTTACGTGAAAAGTTCGCTTACCCAGCCAAAAGTAACGCAACGTACATTTTGGCAGGACAAGTAAGTTTTGACAAGTTACTTTAGTAACCGTCCATTCGTCGTAAGTGTGCTTCTCAACTAGCCTTGACTGAATTTAGTATGGTAAAATCTGATATGCTGCAGGGATATTGCGTGAGCGATGTCTCGATTGCTTCCGCTGCTAACCATATTTAACGTGCCCACCTCACAGGTTGGAGTAAGTCTTCAATACCAATCAATCTTTCTGAAAGTATACCTGATTGCGCGCGTCAGAATATCGCTGGCCCGCACGTTCTCCTCCAATCGGAGGCCGCAATTGGATATCCCACCGCCACGAAAGCTATGATGGCCGGGTTCGTATCCTTGGTTCTCATCTCGTCTCGTTCACCAGTGTACACTTAGCTACGTCGTGAAAACGGTCTGCCACCTCCTTCTCGGGTTCTACATGTGGAATTCCAATCGTCTGCGGGATCGGGATGCCGTTGCCTCTGGGGATGATGTTCCCGGGGAGATCAGAGCAAGATGGGCGGAGGAGGAAGGGATGGTACGTTCCTCTCCTCTTTAATATCGAGATCTCACAAAATAACTAGAATGCGATTTTAGCGAGATGTGACGGAGTCTGACAATAAGTGGTTTCGCTATGTGCTATAATTCTGACACGATTCCTTTTGTTTTGTTTGAGAAACAACGCTTGTTCATGAGGTTCGTTCACATCTGAAATCCTCGACACTCACCGGCAAGTTCCGGGCGTGGGACAATTTGCATTACGCCATGCGTCGCTTATCGCCACGTGTACCTCTCTTCGCAATCCGTTCAGCACCGCTCTTCCAGTTCGCTCGACTGGCGGCCCGTCATACCTTATTATTGCGTATGACACAGCGCAAAGCTCTCCCGAAACAACTCGAAACATACCACGCGACAATCTAGGCTCTGAGGAAATTCATTATTTGAATGCTTTGCTCCCGGTGGCCGGGTGAAATCCGCGCAGATCTGCGGTGTAGTCCCTTTCGGTTAGACCCGTCACTTTCTCGGCTTTCTAGCTAAGCCCTGGTCAAACTGTTTGCACAGGTATAAACCATAATATATGTACGACTTGACTCGCAAAATTCAAGACCACCTCGACATCATACTCTCTGCTTTCCTCGATGCTTTCTCCTCACAAGACTTCCTTTGATCCCGATCGAGGCAAACCCCGATCAAACCCGTTATTATGATTTCAACTAGAATATCACGCGGTTACCTCCTTACGAAAAATGAAGTCGCGAAATTCACATCGCCCAAAGACCCCAGTCAAATACCCCGACGAAGTTGATGCCCTTCTCCCTCAGCGTTCAATCAGACTGCGAGCATGTCCTCCCCTCCGTCGGGCATGCCCGCTATCCCGCCCGACATTGCTATGATGTGCGCCTCCCGAGTCGCTTCTCTTCTGTGTTTTCTTATGGCTATCTGACAGCACGGGCCCGACGGTTAGTAACTGAGAGAAACCCGTAGTAGTCCCCGCATTTACGCTGTCTTTTAGATGGTGGGGATAGTCCTTAACTGGGGGTTCATGGGGGTGTTGATGGTGCAGCTGTGTACGCAACTGAATCGTATTATTATTCACGGGCTTACAACTGAACCTACCACTCAGACTATTATTTTGAAAACTTTTCGGATGATCGCCGCGCAATTAAGGCTCTTGGTGCGGCTCCCAACGTTATTACTTACCCGACGTCTCACTTCTTCCTCAGTCTATGGGCTGGCCCTCCTCGACATTACCCAGACGGTTCTGATTACGGCCGACGCGTTCCACTGGTTTGTCTACGGGTTCGGCGACATGCGACGATTGGACGAAACTTTCTTGAATTCCTGGGACGTGCCCGTTATCGACTCCGTGATATCTCTCGTCGTCCAGATGTTCTACATTTGGAGGATTCATTTTTTGCGCAAGACATATCTGATTCCAGTACTCATTCTCATGGTGAGCAGATTCTTATGTCGAGTGTTTTCCTCTGGATTCAGGCCCTGCGTAGGTTTCAATAACTCAATGCGTGGCGGGGATTTACACGGGGTGTGAGGGTGAGCGGTTTCCCTGCGCCTGTATGTATCGCTTTCTCAACATCTATGCAGGCACATGAATTAGGCCATCTTTCCCTCATCAGCACAGAGGTCGTCCCTCAAACGGTGCGTCGGCATTTGATTCTGTCGGATGCCTACGTTTCATGAGATTGATAATTCGAGCAGATATGGCTCGTTGGCGCGGCAGTCGCCGACGTTGCAATTGCAATTGTCCTGTCTTGGGCCGTACGTCGATTGGCTCGGATTTTCTAAATGCCTCCTGACCCTTGCCTTCCTCTTCTTCCCTTCTTTTCACTTCATTCAGTTGCTGTACCAACGAAACGCTACCCTTCCTGCTAGCGTTACGCACAGTGTCATATCACGGATCATTCGCCTTGTTGTAGAAACCAACGCTCTAACAGGTACGACGGCGGAAAACTTTTTAGTCTCGTTGATAAGGTTTCCAATATCTCGATTCTCATGCTTCTTTTGGTATAGCGGGTGTTGCCGTTATCGCGCTAATATTATTCTGGGCTGCGCCGGTGAGTACATGTTATTGTTATTTCGCGTTCATCTGTTTCGATCACTGATTATTTAAAATGTCTGGATAGCACCATCCCACCCTCGTGGTCCCGCCGTGCGCTTTCAGTTTTCTTCTCACACTGCATGCAGTATTGACCCATGGTATTTCCATCCGTAGAACCGCCATCATTGGCAAATTGTGAGGCTTCATCTTACAGGCACTAGCACTTCTTCCAAGAGTTGACCGCTTTTGCTTCCGCATCGATATCCAGATATTCGAACTGTCTCATCGCGCTGTTCAATAATCGGCTGAAGGAGACGGCAATGAGGAAGGGAAGCTCGCACGGCATGCAGTCTGTTCACCTCCCAAATAGCTCCCATCGCTCGCGACACGACGACAACAATCCGAACGTACTCAAAGTCCACATTGTTCGCGAGATGGATACGAGTTACGATGAAGAGGGGCGCAACGTGGAGCTTGGAGATCTTGCATTGCAGGTTTGTTCCTATACCCTCCCCCCCCCTTTCTTCGCGGCTGCTCACGGTTTCAATTGCACACAGAAATCTACCCAAATTCGACGGTGATTTTCGTCAGATACGCATCAATAAAAAGCAAGTGTATAATAGTCGCCGGCCGGATAAGAATAGTTGTAGCACTCCTTGAATATACTGTCCTATATACTTATATCGTTGTCGATCGCTCTTTCCGTGGTCCACGCGAATGTTCTAAACGAGACCAAGGGGAAAATGTTTGAACGTGAGGGCGGAGATCTCTCACGTGATCGCGTCATGTCGCGTTATGGCGCGTTCATGTCGCCATCGACATGCGCGTATGTTGGTCAGGATCTGGGCTTGAGATTCTCTTCGCCTTCTACCGTTACGCTGCATTCATGGAGTCACTACCCCTAGAGCTTCACTCCCTCATCGCTGAGCTCGTTTGCGACTCACCTTTCGGGAGGGACTCAATCCGATCCCTCTCCCTCACCAACTCACATTTCCGGGCTATCGCGGCGCCGCTTCTCTTCCATACCCTCGTCATACTGACCCAGGAGGACCTATTTCGCGCACTGTGGCAGCTGGAACCCTCCAAATATACCCCCCGGAAATATACCCGTCGACTTTTCATTGGTCCTTCCATATCCTTGACGGAGCCAGCTTTCATCCTACACCTGCTACGGCTCATTGCACCGGACCTGCGCGACTTAGTCGCGATACTTCCCTCCCCCTCGACATCCAGTGCCCTGCTCGGGGCCATTTTCCGCATCCGGTTTCCCCACCTCAAATCGTTAACCGTCGACGGTTTCTATCCGTTACCCCGTCCCGGGTTTTTCCCCGCCCTCACCCACCTGCATCTCGCGGGGAATTGCAGTCCTATCGGATTAACCGCAGCGCTGTCTCTCGCCTGCCCTAAATTGACGCGTTTCCGCGTTTCTGGGCTAAAAGGCGCTCCAGCGTTTGCGAGCGAACTTTCGGGGGCGTTGAAGGAAAATGCTGGAGATTCATTTCTCCAGCGACTTGACAGTGTGTCTGTGGAGATTCAAAAGCAGTCTCTCATAAAGAGCAAGATCAAGTGGCAGCACTGAAGGATGCGCAGATGCGATGGACGCTTGCGACCCTGGAGCAGGCGGTGGAGATCAAGAGGCATGAGGCAGAAGAGAAGGGGAAGAGTTTTCCTCAAGTTGAATTCTCGGAAGAGAAGGAGAAGGGGTTGGATGTGAATGCGGTGAAAGCGGCTTGGCTTGCCATGGGATGCCCTTGATAAGTACGGTTATGGTACTGTGGAACTCAACACGTTGATATTACGCCTCAATGTGAGGCTGGCGTTGATTCAAGCTGGCACAATGCACTGAATCTCGGATGCGTATTGTTGAAGCGTATCTTAAATACGGCGCATCAACTCAATGCATATGGACATGTTTTCTCGAATCTCGAATTCTGAATTTTGAAGGAGGTATATTTTGAATGCTAGAAACTGGAGGTAATAAAGATTCTAAGGCTACAATGCTATGAGTACATCAAGACGATAAAAATAATATCTAGAGACCAGACGCGTCGTGGTCCTGCACGTTTTACAGCGCCCCCGGGTTTGATTTTGAGGAAAGATCCTCTACATCCCAACAGAGAGATAATGCGCATTCAACGCCCACTGCGCGCGGAACGTCTTCCCATCCTTGGTGTAAAGCTCCACAAGGCGAACCTGGTCATACATGACACCGTCGACTCCGAGACGCATCGAGCCGTCGACTTCGATGAATTGGGCGTCCTTGCGGGTCTAAGATCCGAGTGAGCAAATTATAATTAGGATGCGAGGTAGGAATGAGAGAGGAAAGGATAGGATTAGGAGCACGTACGTTTGCAAAGTTTTTGAATAATTGGGTGGCTTGGGCACCGAGCATCGCACGTGTAATGTGACGACGGGTGTGGGGATCGACCAGCGTGAAGGTGTAGCTCGCTGGTCGGTATCCTGGCCACTGAAAGGAGACGAGAAGTTAGCGACCGCGACTTCGAATTTAAGGAAACGAGGAGAGGCGGGGTTGGCATGGCGTACCTCGATGAGAAACTCAGCCTCCGCATATCTCATGGTATGGGGTGGCATGAACTCGTTCAGAATATCGTTTCCCGCCACCATATAGTGCGACTGCGCGTATTCCAGATTTAGCAGTGCAACACCGGCAGTACACGGCCCCGTCGTCGGTCGGTAGGAAACACTGTGCGGGAACTCCTTTTCCGACCCGCGATTGATGGTGAGGAGGTGCTTGTTGTTGTGCCAGTAGTCTGCGGGGCGGCTGTCGATTTGAGTGGGTGCGAGGAGGGGCCGAGGAGGAGGGGGTGGTGGCATCATCTGCGACTGCGACTGAGAGTGTAGATAGTAGTTCTGTTGCGCTGCGGGGTTGCCACCGGGAAAGCCTTGTGAGGCATAGAAATTGGCGTTGCTGGGCTGGCTGCCATTGGACCACTATGAACGGAAGGGAGGAAGGGGGTTTGTGAGAGGAGATGTCTATGGACGGTGGCACGGAAGACGCACAGATGCATTATTGTAATACGATTGCCCATAGCCGCCTTGCGAAAACCCTGCGTTGAAGTGGGAGTAGCCGGACATGGTGAAATTGTGGAGAGAGACGTTCTAGGAGGTGAAGAGTCGGGGATAGGATGAGTTGAAGAGACGAAAGCCGCCCCTTATATAGCTTATCCACAAGCCAAATAGCGGCGGCCACCGGTGGCGCTGCATTGTCCTCTCGAACGCTTTGATCCATTATTTTGATTGTCCATTTCCGGCTTTGAATGAGCAAGCGGGTTTGGTCTGGCCGTCGCAAACAGCGGTGACATAAAGGCGTCCTCCATTCTGCTTTGACCTCGAAATCGACCCTTGACGCTTTGAGTCACCAGGAACCTCGCGATCGTAAGTTTGTCCGAATTTCGAAAGTGCCGGAGCCAGGTGGTAAGTACAAGGATTCTGACCGAGTTGAGTTGTAGACTCGTCGACCATGATGTCGAAGCTCAAGCGACCGCCCCAGTCACTCGCATTGCCCTCGCAGAATTGTGAAGAGCTTGTATCCAGTTTTCGAGGAGAATTGACACGACTTCATTCAGTAATAGCGGGGCAGTGGGTAGCCCGTAGTATTTGATGGAGAGTAACCGTCAAGCGTCTCTAGCTGAGCGTTGTGCAAGATGGCAATATCTCGCTCAGGGATCGACAAGTTGTGATGAAGACAAGACGAAGACAAGAAGAAGAAGGACGTGGCGGGTGCCGAACAAGCCGGATAGGTCTGGGAAATCTCCGGCGATTGCCGCCAGACCTTCTTACAGTTGAAGTCAAGTTTAAGTTGCAATAAAGTTCCAAGTGCTCTGCGTCTGTTACGGTTCATGGACGTTGTTCACAGAAAAGTATCTACCGCGCCAAATGATGACGTCACCGTATTTCGGCGCCGCTTCGAATCTCCCACCACGTCGCACGCAGCTCAGTACAGTACTCAAGCAATGGTATCAAAGAGAAAAGCAGAAACCGAGGCAGGGGCGGGGGCGGAAGAGACCAAGGATAACTCAAAGCGTCGCACACGGTCCAATCCGGCTCAGCTAGACTCCGATACGCAGATTCGGGATACCTCCATACCGGGAGGATGGAACCCATACCCAATCTCCAAAGTCTACCGTCTCATCGAGCCTGGCCCCGTCTTGCTCGTAACCACAGGCTCTCTGACCGACGGCACCCACAATGTCATGACCATTGGCTTCCACATGGTCATGCAGCACGAATCTCCGCCTCTCATCGGAATCTGTTTAGGACCTTGGGACGCGAGTTTCACTGTTCTCAAGAAGCGCCGTGAATGCGTTCTGGCTATACCGAGCGCAGAGATGGCTGGCGTCGTCGTTGATGTGGGAAATTGCTCCTCGGATGATGAAGGGATGAATAAATGGGAAAAGTTTGGGCTGGAGGCACTACCGGGTGGGAAAGTCGAGGCGCCGCTCGTAGGCGGAAAAGACATGATCGCAAATATCGAATGTGTCGTGGAGGACACGAAGATGGTTTCGAAATATTCGATGTGGGTGCTGAAAGTGGTGGCGGCCTGGGAGAATCCTGCGAAGAAGGAAACGGCGCGGATGTTTCACCATCGTGGAGATGGCACCTTTGTGATCGATGGAGAAATATTGAATCTCCAGGATAGAATGGTGAAGTGGAAAGAGTATCAAGATTAAAGCAATGACACGGAATACAAAATGTGGGAGGATATATGCACACAATGTTGAACCTGCGCTGGATACTTAATTTGTAGTTTTATCGATATTTCACTGCTCAACCCTTCTGTCAGCATCGGGAGATTCACAAATCAAAAAGTCTCGTACCTTTGCATTGATTTTCGCCGCTATATCGCTCAAAAACGCGCGGTAGCTGAACCGCACGCCGTCTACGTGATCATGAATAAGATTCTGTACCATTGCATTGCGCAAAGCCATTGGAGATGTGGCGTCGTCTTTCACCACGTATACTGTCGGACGAACCACATCTCGATGTTCGCGGATGTTCCCGATGATCGCTGTAATTCTCTGCGAGATTGCAGTATCGAGCTCCGGGAGCTCCATCTAAACGAACGAGTTAGGCCAATTATACCCTACGCGACAAAAGGAGACGAAAACACACCTTGCCGCTTTTCAGCTCTCCGTAATTCCCAACACCAAACACGTCTTGAATGAGAAGAGGGACTGCGTCAGGAGCGACGACGAGGTACATGATCTGCCCGTCGTTGATGAGATACAATCCGTGTCTCTCCCACCAAGTCCCGGTGAGTGGCAGAGGTGAGGGCATCATGAAAATGCCTTCGTTGCCAACGAAACCGACCTTCAGTAAATGTTCATTTAGTATCGATCACAGAAATGAGGGAGATTGATACGACGCACCTCCGGAGGCATGTTATGCAGCGAATATATATCAGGGTAGATGTATTGAATCAAGTCCTCCGGGGAGGCTGAGGCGAAGAGGACTCGCGCGTAGGCGCGCACGTCGTGTACTGTCTGGGTATCAGCATGGATGGCCAACTGCCTGGAAATTTCAATGTGCATTCAGCAAGTATCATACAACACAACCCACACCTTCTTAAACGCCCCCAACATCAAGATGGGAAACATCCTCAGGTTTTCTGGAAGCCGAAGTTCCATCCTCGACGTCGCCTTATCCACTGTCGCGTACGCCTCACACGCATCTGCGACTTTCTTCGCAAGCTTCTGTCGGCGGACTTCCAAAGCCAGAGCCGAAGATGTGCGCTGGACGGTTTGTTTCAATACGAGCACGGTGGCAGCCTTGACATCTGCCGAGGCGAACACCTCTTGAATGATGCTTGTCGTTGGGAGCGCGAGATTGAGGACGCGGATGCGTCGTTCGCCTAAGAGCAAGTAATGACGGGAATGAATCGATCCTTGATAAACAGAAGAAGCTGGGAGAGAACGCACCAGAGGACGTCGTATGAAGCACCGCCGTTTGAAAAACGACTATCGGCTCCATGAGCGTCTCCTCAATTTGCAGCTCAACAGCATAAGACTGGTTGACGGGAACGGTAGGCATGATCACGCGGTCGGATTGGAGGGAGAAGAAGTTGCCGTGCATGGATTTGACGGCGATACCTGCGGCATGTTTTCAGTCAAGAATCAAATGAAAAGAAAAGACAAGAAACAGAAAGGTAGATTGAATGAAGAATGAACGCGCACCCTTCGAACAACGCACACGCATCTCCGCCTCTAGCATGCACGGCATCGCCAGCACCCTCCCAAACTCGACGGCAAATTTGACTGCGTCCTGAGCAACGTCGAAATTGGGGTAATAGAAGGTCTGTCCGGAGGTGTAATGCGGAACCAATGCTGCAAAGAAGTTTGATTAATCACCAATACGATATGGAATGAAGTAGAAACTCACACAAAGTCGCGAGGCCGATATACTGATTTTTCTTCCCTGCCAAGAACATATCGACAGAGACGCAGGGCTCGATGCAGGAGGTGGCGAATGCGTGGTAGAAAGCGGCTGCGGGTTTTTCCGGTTCGGGTTCCTACATACATGCCATGGGCATCAGCTTTGTCGGAAGTCAAAAAAATAACATTCAATTGAGCACCTTTTGCGTGTCATGCTGTGCATCCGCCTTGAAGTCAAGCGCACCTCTCTCGAGCCTTGGCGGAGAAGCAGATAGGAGGATGATCTTGCCGCCCGTCGAAGCCTTCAGAAATATATATATGAATGGTAGACACAGATAACACTTCGTACAAGTATAGCCAGGGCGGATTCTAGCGCAGGACCAAGGGCGCTTGACGTTGTATGTGGATTGGCGAAGATGGTGGGGAGGCGATCCAGCAAGGCCTCGAGGGAGGGACGAAATTCTGAGAGGTTGACGAGGAGGTCTTCGGGGCTTCGTGGGAGGGACGTCTCTTCCAGGTCGGATATGACGAGCATAGAGAATTGGGCTTCGTGCTGGCATCGTGCATGGAGGTCAGTCATACGTATACGAGCAAAGATTATGGAACAGAACGTGAACTCACAGTCATGACGAAGAAATTGAGCGAGGAATCGTAGCAGACTAAGGCGACTTTCGTGCGGTGTTGAGCCGCGGGTATGTTATCGAGGTTTTCGGAGATCGTGCGTATT
Organism: Favolaschia claudopus; assembly: GCA_037176885.1. Classification (NCBI taxonomy): domain Eukaryota; kingdom Fungi; phylum Basidiomycota; class Agaricomycetes; order Agaricales; family Mycenaceae; genus Favolaschia; species Favolaschia claudopus. Next base: position 336,804 of record JAWWNJ010000034.1, on the reverse strand, counting down.
GTGGTTTGGAAGAAGCCTTCATATGGGAATTAGTTCCGAGCGGACAGCAAACGGAGTCGAAGAGGACGAACCGGAAGTGATGGCACCCTGGCTGACGTCTAGAAGAAACACATATGCAGGCGCCGCAGGCGCGCGATTCGTGTACTCGGCTGTAGCGACGAATTCGACGACGGGGGAAGTGAGTTCAATGTGATCGCCGTTCCCCACTCCAGCTCCGCGATTCCAGTCGAGGGTGTCGTTCGGTAAGCCACAGAGAGAACATCGCCAGCTGCGGTGTAGTCGATCAATGAAGGTACTAAACTACTGAGATGATTTACTGACCGACTCCCGCCGTCGATAAATTGGACGTATGGATTGAGGTAGGCTTTGCAGCCGCGACATCTGGTGATGATACCGTCTTCTATCACAGGGACAGATTCTTCATCGCCTCTGTAAGGCGAGATGACGAGCCCGAGAGGGATTTTGGAGCTGTAGTGCAGAGGCTCTGATTTTGGGACAGCACGCAGGGTGGGTGATTGGTATAACGTGGCTAGGGATTGATCTGCTGAGGCGATCGATGGAGGGGATGGAGTCCAGCGGAGACGAATTTCGGGACGCGGAGTATGTAGATCTCGGGGATGGGGCGGATAGGACATTAGATCGACGTAGTTTGGCTCCGCAGGGGTATCTCCAGGAATGGGCGGATATGGAACATGGGCATCGACGGACTGTTGGCTCTCAGCTGCGCCATAGTAGACTTGATTTTCGCCCGGAGCATATTGGCGCTTTTTTGGGGCGGAGGTCATCGCGGGAGGGGGAGAAGTAGACATGACTCGAGCTTCGTCAGTGATATAAGATAAATTCGCGATGGGATTTGCTGAGACGTGTCCGGTACGTGGACAAGAGATATTATGTGTAACGACCTGATGTGGTCCGAAATGGATGGATTCTTAGAAAATTTGGTGCGAGTAAAAATTAGACAGACCTATGCTAGATAGCTGCAGGTGCACAGGATGAGTGCCTCTACGATCTTGAACGTAGTGAGTGAAGGACCAGTGTGCTGAATATTGATCTCAATGCGGATGACGTGGTCGAGTGAGATATGTGATGGCTGCCTGGAAGATTGCGAAGGCGGCGCAGCCACGTAGTCCGATGGAAAGAGGGCAACGAATACTATGGAGAAGAGCGGAATTTGCGATTAGAGTTAGAGAATTCTATGAACCCAAAAGGCGCCAAAAATACTCAGTTTTGGGCCGGGGTTTAGTTGAAAGAAATCCGGGTAGCCCAGAGTCAAGCGCGATAAAAGCGTAGATTGGAAAGTTATGGCCTATAGGGCCCCCGTATCGGCAGTTGAGACCAGCGAGGATGGTAGACGAACCAGGAGGTGGGCGGCCGAACAAACCCGGAGCCTATGTCTCCTCGTCGGCCGATCGGTGTCCGAGCCCTTGTCTGCCACGACCATGTCGTCGACCAGTCAACAAGTTTGTTACAGAAACGGGAGGAGTTCGCTGCTTCTACATTGTACCTTCGGATCCTGCTTTGTGGTCTCTTTTACTTCCTCCCAGTTAATTCTCGCATCCTGCTATTTCTTGACTTCGAGGCTCCATTTTTTTTTTCGCTCCAAGCCAATCCGAGAATTCAAGAAACAAGAGCAACCTTTTCGCAGCACAATACCGCCAGCTGTCTGAGGCTCGACCTCTCAGTTGCATAAGCTTGCTTGGAGCGAAATTACATGTCATCCCTCGTCTGACTCTCAATGAGAAAATTTGTCAGCCTTAGAAATCCCGCCCGGCGTCGAGAGTTTGGGAAGCAGCAAGGCGGTGATGCGCTGCGCAGAGCGCTGGCCGCGCATCCGGTCCGATCACTTCCGAGACAAACACGACCACACGCGTCGCGACGCGTCGTTCCGCATGGCTCGTTTTCACTTGTTTCAGTTCCACACGTTGATCCGCCACAGCCATATGGCTGCTTTGATTCACTTTTGATTTTGTTTATATACTTCATCCTCCTGTATTTTGTAGAGCACCTTTCCATCGATCTAGATTTTATTCTCGTCCTCTCGCATGATCCCGTAGTCCCTCGCCGTCTCTCTCGATGCTCGATCTCGCCTTCGTCTCGTCCCTCGTCGCCTACGCCTTCGGATTTCTATATCCTTCTGTTTCTTTTCATCTCAGCCAGTCGAGCTATGAGCAGGTGAAGACCCACTCGCACACTCTTCTAGTTGTTGTCGTAGTCGCATTCGCGCTCAGACACGCTGGAAGCATGTCATTTTGGAGCCCACCGCGAGGGGTTTCATTCACTGTTGTCTCAGGCTCGTCCCTCACACATCCACCGCCGTCTGTACCCCCGAAACCACCGCCGTATATTTTCCCCTCCCCTCTTCCGCAGTTCAAGCCTTCGCCTTCATCCTCATCGACTTCATCCGTGCCCCAGATGTCGAAATCGCATTCGCCAGCACGCTCGCGTTCTCCTCCGGCGCTGCTCACAGATGTCGAAGTGCAGGCTTCTCCTGTCTCACTTCCATCTCCTGCTTCCGCTTCGCCTCCGCCGCCTTCGATGCCCGCTCGTCGCGATCCGATAGCCCCCGTGTTCGAGTCGCACACTCCCCACGAGCTCCCAAAATATTTCTCCGACCTCGATTTCCTTTTCACTCGCTCGCACATAGTCTCCGAGCCCGAGATGAAGTACCACGCTACTCGTTTCCTCGCCCTTGATGACCAGTATTTATGGGAGTCAGTCCCGGAGTTCCACAACGACGACGCTTCATTCGCTCAGTTCGCCACCGCGATATTTCGCTTATATCCAGAAGCCGACCCCGACCGTCGATATTCCATTGCCGACCTCGAGTCGCTTACAATCGAGTTGCGCGCCCTGCCATCGTTGTCCCGCGCCCGCTTTTTCGAGTTCTATCGCAGGTTCTTCTCCATTTCATCCTTTCTCCTCTCCAAACGCCGCCTTTCCGTTCCCGAACAGTCACGCAGCTTCCTGAATGCGATTCCCGTAGACGTTCGTCGACGCATGCTCCAGCGCCTTTCGATTAAATTCCCCGACGTACATCGAGACGATACGTACCCAATCGACGCTATTCGCGACGCTGTCGACTTTGTTCTCCATGACACTTCATCTTTTTCCCCGCTGCCACCTCATTCCACGGATGTATCCGCACCCGCAGCTATTCCCCTCGACCCGACTATCGCCACGCTTCGTGACGCAATTAGCGAACTCTCACACGTTGTTTCGTTGTCGCAACACTCACCTGGCACTTCTACTTCCAATCCCACTTCGACATCATCACCCCGCCGTCTCTGCTCGTATTGCAGCGATCCCGCACATTTCATTGCTCAATGCCCCGCCGTCTCCGCTGATACCTCTCGAGGTTTTTGCCGCCGTAATGCTGAGGGGAAAGTTGTTCTACCCAACGGCATGTTCGTTCCGCATCGAATATCTGGCGCAGACCTTCGCACACGCATTAGTACTTGGCACAGTACAGATTCATCACTATCCGCACCTTTTCGGTTATCCAGCTACCTCAACACACGACGTGCTCGTCCCCCGACGCCGTTCACTTCGTCTCAGTCAGCCTGTAGCCCGCCAGTCGCCGTATTTCATCAACAACTAGATTCATCCGGGATCCAGTTATCCACGATGCCACGTACTCGCGCCGACTCACCTGTCCATCACAAACCGCCCATCCGCAGTCCGGCATCAGTCCCTTCATCGCAGAGCACCCCTCCATCTGTTCCACGCATTGGTCAAGATATACACCGAGAAATCCTTTCCATTCGTGGAGTTTTGCCGCCGCGATCGTACAGACCTTCCCCAGTGCCGATTTCGCCCCGGATTCCGGCCAAGCACACTTCAAACAGCGTATATTGCACAGATTCCTTGCCAGCGTTTAGTTCCGAGTCATCGCCGAGTGCGCAATCGTCGATATTTGACATCCGTTCCGACCCAGTTGGCACTCCAATCGATCCAGTACGATTGTGGTCCACAGCAGGCGAATTGGTCGAACACTCCAGCAATTCTAGCCCCCCAGACACTTTGATATCGCTTATTTGACTCCGTTTCCGCGTTTGAAGCTTCCTCGAGCCCACACGATTCACCGCAGGAAAGATGATACTCACCTCCATTCACCATCCACTCCCGCCTCCAGTTACTTCTCTTCCACTTTCATTTCGACCCCCATTCGGATAGCGTTCGCCTACGCCCACTCACGAGTCAATATTTCAGTTGGGAGGATCCCACTGCGACGCACCTGATGATTTTTTTTTACCTTTCTCCACCGCCATTGCCAGCCGGTATCCGCGCCCATCTCCTTCGATCCCCCCTGGATGATGTCTTCTGGTTTTCGTTCGCACTGCCGCCGTTGTCGCAAGTGACCGAGGACGGTCACATTTTCAGTTGGGAGGAGATGATGCGCTGCGCAGAGCGCTGGCCGCGCATCCGGTCCGATCACTTCCGAGACAAACACGACCACACGCGTCGCGACGCTGTAACGACTGGCCATTTTTGCGCGTTATATCTGGCTATTTTAAGTCAAGTGCGGCCCTAAACAACCCAACTACCCGCCACGACTATAGTCTTACTCGACTATCAATAGGAAGTCAGTACCTCTGTTGGTGACACTAAGGAGGGTCAAAGTGAGCTCCGAGCTGTTGACCGTAAAACCCATCACAGGAGAAAGGCATTATATTAATAGCCTACTGCAGTACTATGGATCTGTTCCATAACAGAACCCTCAGAAGAGTGACGAAGAGTCAAGTACTTGTGTACTACGGACTTAGACAAAGGTCGACAAGGATGTAGGAGGCGCCGCGGGGGCTATCAGAGTCAACATCAGTCAAAAGACAGATGCCGCGGGCTGCCGACTATAAATAGACGGCTGGAACAGCGGAAAGGGATCTCATACAGGAGATGCCGGTGCTAGGATCAGAAGGCAGAGTTATGGCAAGACATGAGGTCTTTGACAGGAGAGTTGATGATGTGATGCTGAAGCCGAACAAGTGCGGCAACTTCATTAGAAATCTATTTCTATATTGGAGTCAGCGCGGATGACTTGGTGGCTTGATAAATTGGACAACAGACGAGCCTGTGATATTGCGAGTGAATTGGAATGTCCCAAGAATAGTCTCAGGAGTTATTAGAGGCGTTGATAGCACCACCGGAAGGGTTGCCGCCAGTGACGGATTGACGGGATCACCAATGATGGCGTTCCGCGGGCTTCCGCCATTCAGTGATTCAACCGTGAGAGTCATAATGGCTGACTTTCTACCGTTGGATCGACAAGCCAAGAGGCTGCCGAAGGTCCGCCGGGACACCCAAATACCAATATACCATCTCTCTACTCAATTGGATCGACATTGCTTACTCTGTACTATTTATGTGATGTATTTCTTGGCATTAGTATAAAAGGACCTGTATTTCTCGTTGAGCAGGAGGACATCGCGCTCAGTCTATTGGACAGCGTTGGTGAACTCAGGCAGCAACGTAGAGGCATATAAAAAGATATTGTCTACTCGTTTGTCTTAATAGAAATTGTGTTGAAGTTCAGTTCAAGTGTGAATCTAAGCATTGTTTCGAGAGTGTTCACCTGCGGAGGCTTTGCATTCGAGTAGCTTTGTCGTGGCCTTAGTGTGCAAGGAACTGCCTGCCTCTACTGCCCGCGGACTGTCTATTTCGTTGTAAGGATACGTGTGCTCGAGAGTGAACTAGTATCTCCCTGAGTCTGAGGAAGAGTGGAACTGTCCATCTGCTGAAGCATTGCGTTGGGACTGCTGGCGCATAACCGGAAGAGATCTGATTAGTCCTCGTCTGAAAGGCTTGTGCTATATAAAGGAGTGTCAAAGGTTCCTGGAATTTGGAGGTTCAGGTCTATAGCGTAACTGGCGCTATAAGAATTGTGCATTCTGCCGCGGAAACTGTCTGTGGTCATTGTTTCAATCTCGCCCTGATATTCAACTTCGTTGGGTATCTTGTATCCTACTGTTTATAGTTCCTATTTTTAGGAAAGGTCCGCGGACGGAATCACTTCCATCTACGGTGTGTGAGAGCGTGTTTTGTGCAAGGTTCTTACTTGCAAGTCGACTTATATCCTCGTCACTGTGACATCTGGATTTCGGATCGAACCCCACGAACTCTTCGAGAGACATTTGAGTGTATCTTGTGGAGATATTTGTGTTGTAGTGTTGTGTGTGTTGGTTGATTGTGTTATATATATATTTTGGGTGGTAGATTCTCTGCTGCGCTATATTTAGCACTTCAGTTGATATATTCAAGTGTCAGCGTTACATCTGGAGCCCACCGCGAGGGGTTCGGTGGTAATTTGTTGATAAAACAAAACGCGTTGCTGTAGTTGGGAGAGTCTAGAGAAGGGACTTTCCTGGGTTGTCGAGAATTCCAGCCCAAACCAATCCTCGTACTAGAAAGACGTTGAGGAAAGGCAGACACCAGCGTAGCCCGTCTCCATTAAATACAGGAGCAGGTGCCAGGAGTTTGCTAGAGCAAGCCAGGGTTGCACTACAAGAACCCGCTCAAACGTCGACTTCAAGGAACAGTCTTATACCCGAGTCTGTAAATTGGGGACCCTCGACGTCTGGCAGAAAACCGCGTACGACCAAAAATTCCAGTACAGGACGGTCGTCTAGTTCGTCACCAGTTAAGAAGAGAAGGAGAGCGCGTTCCGCGGAAGTTATAAATACTTCTGCAGCATTACCCTTTGAGGGACACGCAACCCACTCGGACGGCGAGCTATCTGATCATTTGAATCAGACCATCGAGGCTATTTCGAACTCCGTAGCCAAGATAAACCCCCCACAAACAAACACTATGGCTACCTACGACGAGATTGATAAGAGCAAGATCCCGGATATTTTTGGGAGACATAACCTGAAATTCGATGACGAAACAGGGGATTTGCCCAAGTATTTGGAAGGGATCGAAGATATCATCGCGAAGCAAGGAAAGCTTAGTGAGCAGAGCAAGAAGTGGATAGCACACCACTATGCGAACAGTAAAGTGCAGAAAGAATGGCAAGCTTTGCCCACCTATACGAATGGAACGTATGAGGAATGGAAGGCGGAATTGATGGATGCTTATCCTGAAGTTCGTGCAGTAGAGAAAGGTTCCCGCGCGGGCTGGGCGTCTTTCTTGAAACAGTATACAGACCGTCCGGTGAGAATAGATGAGGAAGTTGAATTTGCCAACTATTGTCGAAAGTTCCGCGGACGAGTTGCAGTGATGAACAAGGACCGAGAGATGCTCTCAAGGCGCGAGTTAGCGCAAGACTTTTTGAAAGGTATTCACCCTACCTTCAGGGAGACTCTTCGCAATATCGTGCTGGCCAGAAGTCCGACGGAACTTACTTCGTATCAGCGAGCAAAATCTGAATATGAAGCGCTGCCTGCGAACAAAGGAAAGGCCTATAAACCGGCCTACACTCATCCTGATGACCTGTACGAATGGGCAGACTTTGAGGAAATACTGAAGTCGTTGATCAAAAGTAATGACTCTATTTTCTTCACAACTCCCTCGGATACAAAGAGGAAGGCTGTTCTATTTTCGGGTAGTTCAGAGGGTGGAGATGAAGCTGCCAAGTTGAAGGCTAGATTGGAGAAGCTTGAGGCTGATTCCAAAGCCAGAGAGGAGAAAATTCTCCAGTCGAATAAGGAGATTGAGGACAAAATGGAAAAGACCTTAGCCAATCATCTGGACAAGTTTACGACGGACCAAAAACAGGTCATGTCCAAGATGCATGAAGCCTTGACGAAAGGGACTTCCAATTATCCTAGTCGTCCTGCAGAAAGAAGAGAATACGGTGGTGACAGACCATCGTATGCACCGGATAGGCCGCCTCTTAGAGAAGGCAAGCCTACGGGCTGTTACTATTGTTGGGATCCTTCGCATTATGTTGCGGACTGCAAGCACAGAAGGGATGATATTACTGGGGGCCTGCTAATCCTGAAAGATGGGCGCATGTTCTTCTATGATGGAAAGGCTTTGCCGCGGGAACCCAAGAATAAGAGCTACATGACCAAAGTGCGGGATTACTATAACAATCGTACTCAGGTGTATTATAACCAAGAGGCGTTTGAGTATTATTACGCTAGTGACCCCACTGCACCGGCCGCGGAGTCGTTTGCGAGTGAATCCAGGGAAGAGTCAGACTCTCCTGCCACCGCGGATAGACTGGACAGAATCGAGGAGTCTGTTGCAAAGATAGCGCAGTTTATGGCGGCACAGAAGGATTTTCAGTGATTCCGATGAGGGAGACTCGCTCGCGGAAAGCTCCTGAGGATCCGAAAGCCAAAGACCGCGTTCCAGAAAAACAGAAAAACCAACAAAAAGAAACAGTAGCCGAGAGAGATAATGGGAAAGCACCCATTAAGCCAGCCAGAGAGAATAGAGTTGAAGTGTTGCTACCGAAGCGTTCCACTCAACCTACGAGGAAAGTCACCGTTGAAGAAGTCAGTGATTCTGAGGACGAGTCGGTTGGTGTCAGAAATAGAAATCAGAAGGAAGAACTTCCGTTCAAGGATGTGAAACCTCTATCTGACCCTCCCGTACGACCCGCGTTCCCGCGAAAACCAGCAGAGGAGCAACATGGCCAAGGGTCATCAGGTTCACGAAGAACAAGAGTGCCTAAAGATACTCCGCGGCGAGACAAAGCTACCGCGGAGATCGCAGACGCTATTCGGGAAACTGTGATACCAGTCAAAATAGGCACATTGCTGGATAGTAACGAGATGCTCCGGAAAACTCTTGAGATTGGGGGTCCGCGGAAGAACAAAGCCAAATTCATGAAGACTACTTCTGGTGATATTGTTCCGAGCAAGGTGCACAACTTTGTCGTCCAAAGGGTGCTTGAGGATGAAGACTCAGACTCTGAGAGCCCCGCGGATGATGAAAGTGAAGCAGAGGATAACGTTCGAGTTGAGACAACGACTTGTGAAGTTGTAGATGAGGATGGAAAGACTGTGTCGGTGTTGATGTTTGACACGTTCCCTGAATTGGTTACCTCCAATGATCATGATTTACCGGAGGGAAGCGTTATTTGTGGGGACCCTGTCCTTCAATACTATGAGTCTCTACCAGAGGGAGAAAAAGCGAAAGCTGTTAAAGTCCCGGCCGCGGGCTCCTCTGCAAAGCTCAGATGCATTCATCCGTCAGTGAATGGCAAGTATGTGGAAGCCATTACGGATAGCGGCTCGCAGATTGTATCAATGAATGCTCAGTTGGCCAAGGAAATTGGTTTGACTTGGAATACAAATATAGTCTGTGAGATGGTTGCTGCGAATAGCCAGATTCAGTCCACCTTGGGCTTGGCTATAAATGTGCCGTTTAATTTTGAAGGGATAGTGATGCACCTTCAAGTTCATATTATTGATGAGGTGCCTTATGAAGTTCTTTTGGGACGCCCCTTCGAAATTTTGTCAGAAGCTGTGTTAGCGAGCAAGAGAACCGGCGAAGTCGAGATCACAATTACGGATCCGCGCACAGGGAACAAAAATACCTTTGCAACCTCTCAGAGGGGGGTCAAGATAGATCGAGACACAGGAAAGCCAGTCCAGACAGCTCCCGCGGAGACCAAACCGGATTTTTGCAAGTCTTCGAGGAACTCAAAGATGGGGGAGAAGTAATGGCCGCGTTTGAGTACAACGACCATGGGGAGTTGGTGTGCACAGGATATGGTTTACCGAAAGACGGGGATGTTGTTACGCAGGATGACAGGACGATGGCATATTTATTGGCGTCTAGGGACGCATTTGCAGGAGATAAGAATGCTAGTGTATTGTTGAATCAATACGCGGGGCAGGTAGAGAAAGATAAAGGCACAGATGTCTTCTTGTTCACGGAATCTGGAAGCCCGGGAAGCCCGAGAAAATCGAACCGTGGAAAGCATGCACCTAATCCGGGTGATAGCTCGGCTAAGTCTGCGTTTGCCTACATGGAGCGAGATTCCCGCGTGAATGATGATAAAAATAGTTCCGCGGAGGCGGCGGACCGTGCGCCGAAAGTGAACCGTAGAAAGCGAAAATACAAGAAGAAAAAGAAGAAGAAGAAGTCTAAGAAGACTTCGAAGGCAGAGGGAGCTAAGACAGTCCCTGCTGCGAAGGGGAAGCTGAATTTTGAAGTACCGGTGCCGGAAGTACCAAGAGAGCAATTTATTTTTGGAAATTTGGGCATCTCTATGGGAAAACAGCGAGTATTTGCTACTAAGAAGTACAAACCGGTCGCGGAAAAGATTAAGCCTATCCTTGGAAAAGTGGATGAGAAGTTCAGGATTGTGCGGAATATCACGGGGGACCCTTTGAAGGATATGCCGAAAATAGAAACGGATATTCCTGAGATTCACCCAGTAGGAAGATATACCGCGGAGCGAATGGAGGCATTTGAAAAGACTCATAACACTGGGTTCTTATTGCCTGAGGAGATGAAGTTGCTTCATCATTTTATGATGTTGCATAACGAGCATTTCGCCTGGGAAGAGGATGAGCGTGGGCAATTCAAGCATGAATATTTCCCGCCCGTTGATATGCCTGTGGTACCACATACACCATGGGTATGCTCGCAAATTCCAATTCCGCCTGGACATTTTGAAGAGTTCTGCCGCATCATCAAGTCAAAATTAGATGCTGGGGTGTATGAACCATCCAACTCGTCCTACAGGTCACCTATTTTTGCGGTGATAAAGAAAGATGGAAAGTCATTGAGAATTGTACACGCGTTAGAGAGGTTGAATGAGGTTACAATTCAACACTCTGGGGTACCTCCAGCCACGGAGAAGCTAGCAGAACATTTTGCTGGTCGAGCGTGCGGAGCTTCGTTGGATATGTTTGTCGGATATGATAACAGGGACTTAGCGGAATCTTCAAGGGATTATACAACCTTCCAGACGCCGTTTGGGGCACTGAGGTTAGTAAAATTACCGATGGGATGGACTAATTCTGTTCCCGTGTTTCACGAGGACGTTTGTACCATCTTGAGAGATGAAATGCCGCATGTAACAATCCCTTACATAGACGATGTACCTGTCCGCGGGGGACCTACGAGGTACGAGACAAAAGATGGCGATTGGGAAAGGATTGCTGCGAATCCTGGAATTAGAAGATTTATCTGGGAACATCTCGAGAATTTAAATCGAGTTGTGACTAGAATGGCTTACGCAGGAGGGACTTTTTCAGGGAAGAAGTTAGTCCTCTGTGCGGATGAGTTTGAAGTTGTGGGGCATATTTGCTCTTACCGCGGAAGAATTCCCGATCCTAAGAGGGTGGATGTTATTAATAACTGGGGTTCCTGTGACTCTTTCACGCAAGTGAAGGCGTACTTGGGCACGGTTGGTGTGCTGAGGAGCTTTATTGAAGGGTACGGCGACATTGTTGCACCTATCAATGAGTTAACGAAGAAGGACGTTCCCTTTGTATGGACCGCGGACTGTGATGAGGCGCAGGCCAAAATTAGAGAAAGGTTGAAAAACTGCCCAGCTTTAAAACCCCTGAGGTACGACTGGGATTCGGACATAGTAATTCAAGTGGATACTTCATGGAGAGCTGTGGGAATTATTATCTACCAGCTAGACCCAGATGATCCTAAGAAGAAATACTTTGCACGATTTGCGAGTATAACGTTAGGGAAGACCGAGGCGAACTATTCGCAACCTAAACGAGAATTGTACGGGTTGATGAGAGCTCTAGAGGCCATGTATTATTGGATTTTCGGAGCAAGGAAGCTTGTGGTTGAAACCGACGCGTTATACATCAAGGGCATGTTGAAAAACCCTGGAATGGGCCCCAACGCCACGATTAACCGCTGGATTGAAAAGATCTTGATGTTCCATTTTAAGCTGAAGCATGTCCCTGGTGAAAAGTTTGCACCCGACGGGTTATCAAGGAGAGATCCTTTCCCTGGGGATGAACAATTCAAAAATTCGGAAGAGGGTTATGACCAAAATGAACCTCCCGAGGACCATGAGGACGTTTCCGCGGAAGGCCCACAGCCGTTGGAATTCGAGGACTTTAAACACCTTATTGATACCAGAGGTGGATATTTCCAGTCGGAGGAGGAACAGCCAGAAATGGTGGACGTTGATGCAGTTTGTATGGATGATTTCCAACGTGATTGCGAGAGTGCCAGAATGACTGAAGCTAATCTGGCGAGAGCACGCAGAGAAGCGTACTCGAAGGAGAATAAGCAGATCCCTGAGTATATTTTAATGACGGAGCCTCTGATTCCAAATTTAGAATTGAAATGGGATGAGTCGAAGCGAGAGCCTTACGATGAAGAGCATCGTTCGGATTGGATGAAAAAGCGAGATGCTAAATTACCATTGGTAAAGGAATGGCTAGCGGACCCTATGAAAAGGCCCGCGGGAATGAATGATGATGCAGAGTATAGAAGTTTTATGCGCTTCGCCTCGCATTTCTTTTTGAAAGGGGGGAGGATGTATAAGAAATCTTTTGGCACTGCGAATCAATTAGTTGTTGACAAGGAACACCGCATGTACATGATGAAGGCTGCTCACGACAGTCTGGGTCACCGCGGAAGTTATGCAACTAGAGAATTGATTACGCTGCGATTCTGGTGGCCAGGAATAGAAGCAGATGTATTTTGGTACATTGCGTCTTGCGACGCTTGCCGAAACCGACAACATACACTGTTGAAAGTCCCGCCAGTTTTGACCCATACTCCAAGTCTATTTCAGGTCATCCATACCGATGTAATGGTAATGGGGCAAGTGTCCAATAAATGTGGACTAGTAGTTGATGCTAGGGACTCGTTGAGTTCTTGGTTAGAAGCGAGACCGCTTGTGAGAGACACGGCTCACGCAATTGGAATGTTCCTATTTGAAGAGATAATTTGCCGTTGGGGTTGCCCAAAGCAGATTGTTACGGATAATGCGGGGCAGTTCAAGAAAGCTGTGGAATGGTTGAAACAGAAATACGGAATACCAAATATTCAGATTTCACCGTACAACTCTCAAGCGAACGGGAAGATTGAAAGCGGACACTTCCAAATGCGTCAGGCATTGTTCAAAGCGACTGGCAAGAACCCGTCTAAATGGTTCTGGTTCTTCCATGTTATGCTTTGGTCAGACAGAGTTACGGTTAGAAAAGGATTAGGTTGTTCACCTTATTTTGCGGTCACTGGAGCGCATCCAATTCTACCGTTGGATATTGAGGAAGCTACTTGGTTGGTTGAAATACCAGGTCGAGTGTTGACGACCGCGGAACTGATAGGGCTAAGAGCCAGAGCTTTAGCAAAGCATGTTGCCCATGTTGAACACATGAGGAAGCGTGTAGATCATGCTAAAATGGTTCAAGTCCGTAAACTCGAACGGTATGATGAACATAAGATTAAAAACTATGATTTCAAACCGGGAGATCTGGTTCTCGTGCGCCACACTGAAGTAGAGAAGTCTCTGAACTCTAAGATGGATCAGAAGGGGAGATACCTCGGCCCAATGGTTGTTATAAGACGTACCAAGGGAGGAGCGTATATCCTAGCTGAAATGAACGGCGCGTTATTCCATGACAGGATAGCCGCGGGGCGTGTGGTTCCATACTTAGCACGTCGCCGAATGCAAATTCCGCTCAACATCCAGAAGTTTATTGATGTATCTACGGAGACACTCGAAAAGCTAGTGGACGATATTCCCGCGGAAGGGGAAAAGACAAAGGAGCGCAGCTCAAAGAAGATAAAGGATCTAGCCTTCGATAAAGTAAAAATAAGGGTAACACCTGAAGACTTCGAAAAGGCTGAGTCATCAGAATCGGAGACTGGGAGCGATGATAATAAGGAAGATTCGGACGATGAGCCAAAAGAGTCGATTGGTCCTAGACGGTCCAAACGCAGGAAGCATTAAAGATTGTGGTGGTATGCGCCTCTGGAATCTTAATTTAGAACTTCTCCGCGGAAAGATTAAAATGGGAGATCGTACTTGTCAGGCGATTCGACGCAGTGAATGGACGTGTCAGGAGGAAGGAGCTTGGACATACGAAGCTCGACGAAGCCGAGGGCGGAGTTGTCGTAGCCGTGAAGGATGAGTTCCTTGCGCATGTAGGCGAGTTCATGAAGATCATCGATCTTGTTGACCGCTTTGATGAACTGGGCCTTGCGAGCCTTGATGGAAAACTCATGGTGGTAAGCGAAAGCCTCGTCAAGCTGGTTAAGCATGGTCTCCAGGTCGACGGTGCTGCGACCGAAGATGATAGCTGAAGGGGAGGATTAGCGAGGAATAAGTCTGGACATCTATAAATGGACGCACCAGGACCTCCGCGCTTCTTCCAACTTTCGATCATCTTGTCCTTGCTGGTGAAGTCGCAAGGATGGAATTGAATAAGACAGTTGTGGCAAGGAGGACCCCAACTAGTAGGAGCGCAAGGCTCGACGTTGTGTTTCTTGGCGCAGCAAGAGCACTGTTCAGTCGGCTGGTGATGAAAATAGATCAGTCGAAGTTGAAAGTAACAAGTACTAAGGACGCACCTTATTATCTTCCATAAGATAGATGGCAGCTTGAAACTTGGGAAGGATCTCGCTGACAGGGACTATGATATCGCGTGCGAAGGCTGCGAGGACTGCGGCAGGATCCATTTCGTCGGGGCTGTCGTAGAGATAATCGTAGTAGTCGTCGTTCTCTTCGTCGTCTAAGCCGTGGATGCTCATGCAAAGAGAAAAGAATATTATGGGAGAAGACGTTCCTATGAGGCACTGTTTAAATAGTAAACACTGCTGAGGAGATGTCTTGCCTGTGATTATTTGAATCAGATTTTGTATTGATCATAAGCGGGACGGAGGAAAGTAAAGGAGTGAGACTTGAAGTCTAGGCTTGCCAAGACTTAGAGGCGCACAATATCCAGTGGAATAAGGGCTTCAAGGAGCATGTAGGCGGTCACGGCAATGGAGTCGTTCACAAAAAGGCTTCCGCGGCGGCTTGAAGTACTTGAGAAGTTGAAGTAGAACTGGACGATTGGAGTTCTATTTTTGGAATTCTGAGCGCGGAAAAAAAGTCTTACCACTCCTGAGATGTCCAAGAGAGTGCGGGAAATCGGACGAAGTTGGCTTGACAAAACAATTGTATTGCAAGCACTGCTAAGTATATACGAGACACCCGGGGATTTGGACAGTTGCTGGTTGAACAGCAAATATGTGCGGTTGAACGCACGACGATACGATAGGAAACACTGAGAGTCGACGGTTTATGTGTCTAAAGAGCGAAGGCACATAGGTATATAGGCCGCGGAAGGACGATCAAGTCTAGAAGGCGGAAAGGTTTAACTGGAGAGCTATAAAAATAAACGCAGAGACATACCGCGGAACTGGCAGGGCGCATAATGGGATCCTCGTTGTCGGCATGATGGATCTTCATGAGCTGCTCGAGCTGGTCATCCATTTCCTCGTAGGCGCGAAGCCAGTAGCGATACTTGAAGGAAGCGGCGGCCATGTTGCGGCGGAGGTAGCGCTCGCGAGCCTTGAAACCTTGCGCGTCCAAGTGCTTGAGTTGGTTCTGAGAAACCTTCCAGGTCTTGTTGACATCGTCCGAACGCATGATGGCGATGAGGTCCTTGTCCATGGAGTCTAAAATAAAAATTAGACGAAATGAGATCAAGGAGAAGATGAACTCGTACCAGGGACTTTGGGCTCGTAGTCGAGGTCGACGTCATCCGGTTCGGTACGGGCACGCTTGTTGCTGCGGTTGGACACAGGGTTCAACGACAAAGCAGGCTATGAGCGAGAATTAAGCAGAGAAACAGAGTTGACGAATATTTCACGCACCATAAGTGGTTCCGCGGGCGCCATCTACAACAATTGATGAACGTTAAGCGAGATTTCAACCGTGGGATATGGGTTACGTACCTTCTCGTCCTCGTCAGGACAAGTGGAAGATGTGTCGGAGTTCTTCGCCTTGGGGCCTTTGCCCTAATAAAACGATGTTATAAAAATAGAACAAAGTGAAAAGGCGAACGCACAGGAACTTTACGAACATTTTTGAACATGTCCTCTGGAACGGGATCGTCAATGATGCGCACGGATTTGCCGTCGTCTTGAGGAGCCTTACCGGCAGGGATACCGTCCTTGGGTTTGACAGGGCAGTTGTCCTGGCCGTGCTGGTGAGAAGAGCAAGACGAGCAAACGGAAATCTGGGTGAATGAAGAGGAAAGTGCAGAGGGATAAAAATAGACGCACAGTGTCGTTCTTGACCTTGGGCGCACTATTCTTCTGGAAGGAGAGACCAGGGGGCAAAGAGGAGCCTCCTGCGCGATAGTTGGCTCCCATGGCAGCGATATAGAGAGGGTTGATTCTACCTTCGTCCTTGTCGAGATCCATCTGGAGTTGGTTAATACCATAGATAATCTTCGTAACGTCTGAGGAATACCTGATCAGCGACGGAAGCTTCCTCCGCGGAGTCGTCGTCCCCGGAATCGTCGATGACTTCAACAGACTTACCCTGCATTATAGAGGACAGTTCAGGACCAGGAGGCATGCGACGAACACGAGAAAGCACCTGTTGAACTTGAGCCTTAGCACGGTGGCCCTTGATGGCTGCCGCGGCCTTGTCGCGCTTGCTATTCTTGGCGTTGTGGTAGTTGTTGAGCATGCGGTCGATAGCGCCAAGCTGGGAAGTAGGGATCTTGAACTTGGAGATCTTGTACTCGTCCCTCATAGCGTTGGAGGCGGCAGTAAGAGCAGTGACGACCTTCTCGTTGGAGGGGTGCTGAAGGGACTGAGCGAACAGTTTGAAGTCCGACTAAAAATAGACAGAGTCAGCGCGGAAAGCGTTTGGGCATGCAAAAATATGGACGAACCGCCGCGGCTGCGAACGTGCTGAGCGTAGAGTGAATGACAGCCGCAGGGAGAGAGTCTCTGAGGGCGAGGACCCGTTGAAAGTCGCGTTCAGCTTCAAGGATAAGGTTGGACGCTTCGATGAGCGCAGAGCGTGGTGCCATGGCATGCGATGAAGGCCTGTAGGCGACGAAGAAATGAGCAGAGAACAGAAGTCAATTTATAGTTTTTTGACTATGACAGCTTGGTTAAATTATTAAGGACCGGCTACGATCGTAGAAACGAGCCAAGGCTGTTGGTTGCACCTCTAACTGAATTGAATATGCGAGGACGCATCTTTTTTCTTTAGTGAGGGGGAGACTATAGAACAACAGACAACCGCGGGAGGGTATTGCGCCACCGCGGGCCTTGCAAATTTACCCATAAAGAGACAGGGAAATTTCGTTTTGCTAAAATTAGACGATTAGAGCTGGAGCGTTGCAAAAGCCAAGTTGCGGAAGAGTTTTAAGGCTGAATAATGTCGATCGGTTCCTATACGATCGATTTTAAGAGGCAGTTAGGGATGATAGTGGTTATTCTATTAAGCAAGAGGCTTGTGGAATATACATGCGGGAGTACAGAACTCTCCGCTGAGTATCTACCGCGGTACTTAAGAGAGAGAGTTTAAACTGTGCTATAAATAGACCCGCGGAAAACTGAAAGAAGAGTTGACTAGAGGAAACTTTTTGACGACTTGAAGAAAAGTGTCAAATAAGTGTCAAGCGTGACTTCTGGTGGAAGTACAGGAGAAATTGGACTGATTCCAATAGAAGTTGAAAAAGGGTTTTGACGATGGACTTGGTCAAAATTCAGTCTTCGGCAATCTCCGAAGGATTGATGACGGCATGATGGCCGGTTGATGTGGACTTGGTGGATTTCTTTAAGACCAAAAGTCTTACGAAAGCGTTCACACGGTTGAATCAAGACATCAATAGGCGCCAGTGGGCGCTAGTGTATTGGACTCGAAGTAGCGGGTTTACAAACAAAGTAAACTAAAACTATGGCTACTGAGTCGAGCTATATACAGAGTGGTTTTTTTGAATTGGTCTACGATACGGCTGGAGACGACAGCACAACAAGATATTCGTAATGATCAAAGAAATAAGATATAGCAAGGAAAAAGTTCAGTGTACGGCACGAGCGTTCATCCGCGATCAGCCCCCTTGCCTTTATCCACCTTGGGAGACTTCTCCACCTCCTTCCCTTTGCGCGGACTGGCGGAAGCGGAAGGGTGGGCCTTTGACGAACTGGAAGTTGGTGTCTCCAACAAAGGCGCCGGTCCAAACGTAGGCGGAGGGGTGGAAGGCTTGGCTGCCGAAGTAGAAGTCGCAGGGGCAAGCTTGGACGAAGAAGGCCCCGCGGCAGAAAGGTCGTCGAAAGAAGCAACAGGACCGAGTTGAGGGTCCACCGTCTTCAAAACGCCTTTAAGATCTAAGTCGGGAATGATGCGCGCGGAGAACTTGGGATGATACATATAGCTCTCGACGTCGCCCGCCTCGTTCGTTACCGGAATCGCGCTTGAAGTAGCCTCATGAGCAACGAAGTCTCGTTCCAGCTCGTAGAAGGGCTTCTTCGACAAGACATGCGCCACAAAATCGCGAGCAAGATCCGCGCCTTCTTTATCCACAAAGAACTCGTCGAACTGCTCGACGGCGAGTGAACGCTCCGCACCGGAGATCGTGAGGGCGGAGTCTTGGGCTTGCAAACGGAGATTGTTGAGAGCGCGGACGTGGGCAAAGCTAGTGAACTGCGCATCCTCGTATGCCTGCACAAGACGTTGAAGTGCGGCGGCGATGGTGTGGGGAGCGACAGCGATGAAGGGGCGCATGCATTCGGCGAACCGTTTGAATTCGAGAGGCGTCCAGTTGTGGGAGCACTGGTGCTTGCGTTCCGCGCAACGAGTACAGACGGAAGAACGGCCTCCGACGGGCCTGCACTCGGCGAAATTAAGGACGCAGTTCAGGCAGGGGAAGGCAATTTTGGACAACATCGGTGGTACCAGGGACGACTGGACGTAGGAAGTAGGAATCTTCATATGTGCTGGCGAAGGCATGCCTGGAATAAGAAGATAAGCCACCGTATAAAGAAAGAAGGAACCTTCAGGCTTACCGGTCTCGGGAATATCAAAGAACATATTGATGAGCTGAGCGCGAGTGGTAATGTCGAAGACGGGCCCCATTGGGGTCGCAGAACGCTCAGACGCGGGAGCTGGAGTCGGCGAGCGCCCAGGTGAAGGAGAGATGGCCATGCGCGGACGTTTCGCAGGCGGCTCCTCGGCGTCTGAATCTTCGCTATCAGAGAAAACGGGAGCCCGGGGCTTTCGTGTAGGCACGGTGACAATGCTGGGGACGCAGAACCCCGCACCGTAATGCTTGCCTAGCGGGTCCGCGGCGAGAATGGTATCCTGGATTTCAGATGAGGGACGAAGATCGCGGTAGAGTGCGATCAACTCCTCCGCTGCGTCGACGTCGGGGATAGTTTTGGCGATATGGCGAGCAGCGCGAGCGAGGGCCCACAAGAATGCCTCGACATTCAACGGGATGTTGGGGTGTTCGCGACGATAAGGGGTCTAAAAGAAGAATAAGTATTGGATTAAAAGAAGAAAAGGAAAAAGACACGCACGAGGACTGGTGTCAACAATGCTAAGCTACGGAGCTGCTCGACCGACGGCGGCGGCGGCTTGTGAATGAAAAGCGGAATCAGGTCGCGCGCGAAAGAATTGTCGAATGGGGCCCAGAAGGCAGCAGAGGGGTCGTCCGAAGGAATCTGCGGTGGTGGTTCGAAAAGAGCTGTACGAGTAGAAGGGCCGGCGACGACGACAGGCTCCTCCGCGGGTGGAGACTTGATTTTGCGAGAAGAAGAAGGCGCGGGAGGCTCTGGGGTCGACGCCGCTGACTCTTCTGATTCGGGAAGGTCTGGCTCGACGTCCTTGGGGACGACGACGGAGGAACGGCCAGGGCCCACTTTAGCCCCGGCTTTAGTCTTGCGCGGACGCTTAGTGGAAGCCATGGTGGTCTTGCGGGTAGAGCGACGAGTTGGTTCAGAGGTACCCTTCTTGACGGGCATAAGTCCGGCGACGAGCACCAGAGGAAAGTGGTTGTTGGGCGAGGATTGCGAAAAGAGTCCAAGAAGGAGGCTACTCGGCGACGTAAGCGTCGAGGAGCGTGTCGAAGGGCCAGGAGAATAACCAAGAAGACGGCCACAGGGTGTAAGACACTGTGTGTGGTGGTGGTGGAAGGAAGGAAGAAGTGGGCGCTAAGAGACGCACCCACTCAAGCTATAAGTCAGCGCGGACTTAGAGAAATTTTCTCTAAGTCGCCACGCCTTCAGAAGAACTGAATTGAAATCTCAGTGACTCACCTAGAAGGAAGCACAGAAGGTGAAAGTTAATCTAGGGCGCAGCCGCAGTAATTAGAAGCCAGTATTAAGGTTTGATGAAAACCTGAAGCTGATTGCCAGGGCAGAGGCGGCCGCGGCAAAAGATAAGCCGGAAGTTCAGATTAGATAAAGCGGAAGTGCAAACGCACTTAGGATTAGGGTTGGTGGAGTCCAGGACGGCGAAAATTTGACCGAGTCGAAAAATATAAGGAAAAGAGGTGAAAGACCCCTGTCCGAATATTTCAGACAGAAAGTGTCAATGACGTCATATGCCGTAATGATTGGCGTCCGCGGAAGCAACTGTCTAAATTAACAGGCGGAACGTCTTAGCGAGTAGTGCAGAAGGACTTGACTAGAAACAAGTCGCTCGAGGAAAAAGGGACAGAAAAGTAGTTTGCAGTTGGTCTAAAAATAGACGTCCGCGGGAGTTGTCATCCTTGCGGTCCACTAGATTTAAAGCCAAAAATAAGCACGGATTTTGGTGCAGGCTGTAGACCGGGGACGGTCTAGATTTAGTGAAGGGGAGATGTAACGACTGGCCATTTTTGCGCGTTATATCTGGCTATTTTAAGTCAAGTGCGGCCCTAAACAACCCAACTACCCGCCACGACTATAGTCTTACTCGACTATCAATAGGAAGTCAGTACCTCTGTTGGTGACACTAAGGAGGGTCAAAGTGAGCTCCGAGCTGTTGACCGTAAAACCCATCACAGGAGAAAGGCATTATATTAATAGCCTACTGCAGTACTATGGATCTGTTCCATAACAGAACCCTCAGAAGAGTGACGAAGAGTCAAGTACTTGTGTACTACGGACTTAGACAAAGGTCGACAAGGATGTAGGAGGCGCCGCGGGGGCTATCAGAGTCAACATCAGTCAAAAGACAGATGCCGCGGGCTGCCGACTATAAATAGACGGCTGGAACAGCGGAAAGGGATCTCATACAGGAGATGCCGGTGCTAGGATCAGAAGGCAGAGTTATGGCAAGACATGAGGTCTTTGACAGGAGAGTTGATGATGTGATGCTGAAGCCGAACAAGTGCGGCAACTTCATTAGAAATCTATTTCTATATTGGAGTCAGCGCGGATGACTTGGTGGCTTGATAAATTGGACAACAGACGAGCCTGTGATATTGCGAGTGAATTGGAATGTCCCAAGAATAGTCTCAGGAGTTATTAGAGGCGTTGATAGCACCACCGGAAGGGTTGCCGCCAGTGACGGATTGACGGGATCACCAATGATGGCGTTCCGCGGGCTTCCGCCATTCAGTGATTCAACCGTGAGAGTCATAATGGCTGACTTTCTACCGTTGGATCGACAAGCCAAGAGGCTGCCGAAGGTCCGCCGGGACACCCAAATACCAATATACCATCTCTCTACTCAATTGGATCGACATTGCTTACTCTGTACTATTTATGTGATGTATTTCTTGGCATTAGTATAAAAGGACCTGTATTTCTCGTTGAGCAGGAGGACATCGCGCTCAGTCTATTGGACAGCGTTGGTGAACTCAGGCAGCAACGTAGAGGCATATAAAAAGATATTGTCTACTCGTTTGTCTTAATAGAAATTGTGTTGAAGTTCAGTTCAAGTGTGAATCTAAGCATTGTTTCGAGAGTGTTCACCTGCGGAGGCTTTGCATTCGAGTAGCTTTGTCGTGGCCTTAGTGTGCAAGGAACTGCCTGCCTCTACTGCCCGCGGACTGTCTATTTCGTTGTAAGGATACGTGTGCTCGAGAGTGAACTAGTATCTCCCTGAGTCTGAGGAAGAGTGGAACTGTCCATCTGCTGAAGCATTGCGTTGGGACTGCTGGCGCATAACCGGAAGAGATCTGATTAGTCCTCGTCTGAAAGGCTTGTGCTATATAAAGGAGTGTCAAAGGTTCCTGGAATTTGGAGGTTCAGGTCTATAGCGTAACTGGCGCTATAAGAATTGTGCATTCTGCCGCGGAAACTGTCTGTGGTCATTGTTTCAATCTCGCCCTGATATTCAACTTCGTTGGGTATCTTGTATCCTACTGTTTATAGTTCCTATTTTTAGGAAAGGTCCGCGGACGGAATCACTTCCATCTACGGTGTGTGAGAGCGTGTTTTGTGCAAGGTTCTTACTTGCAAGTCGACTTATATCCTCGTCACTGTGACATCTGGATTTCGGATCGAACCCCACGAACTCTTCGAGAGACATTTGAGTGTATCTTGTGGAGATATTTGTGTTGTAGTGTTGTGTGTGTTGGTTGATTGTGTTATATATATATTTTGGGTGGTAGATTCTCTGCTGCGCTATATTTAGCACTTCAGTTGATATATTCAAGTGTCAGCGTTACAACGCGTCGTTCCGCATGGCTCGTTTTCACTTGTTTCAGTTCCACACGTTGATCCGCCACAGCCATATGGCTGCTTTGATTCACTTTTGATTTTGTTTATATACTTCATCCTCCTGTATTTTGTAGAGCACCTTTCCATCGATCTAGATTTTATTCTCGTCCTCTCGCATGATCCCGTAGTCCCTCGCCGTCTCTCTCGATGCTCGATCTCGCCTTCGTCTCGTCCCTCGTCGCCTACGCCTTCGGATTTCTATATCCTTCTGTTTCTTTTCATCTCAGCCAGTCGAGCTATGAGCAGGTGAAGACCCACTCGCACACTCTTCTAGTTGTTGTCGTAGTCGCATTCGCGCTCAGACACGCTGGAAGCATGTCATTTTGGAGCCCACCGCGAGGGGTTTCATTCACTGTTGTCTCAGGCTCGTCCCTCACACATCCACCGCCGTCTGTACCCCCGAAACCACCGCCGTATATTTTCCCCTCCCCTCTTCCGCAGTTCAAGCCTTCGCCTTCATCCTCATCGACTTCATCCGTGCCCCAGATGTCGAAATCGCATTCGCCAGCACGCTCGCGTTCTCCTCCGGCGCTGCTCACAGATGTCGAAGTGCAGGCTTCTCCTGTCTCACTTCCATCTCCTGCTTCCGCTTCGCCTCCGCCGCCTTCGATGCCCGCTCGTCGCGATCCGATAGCCCCCGTGTTCGAGTCGCACACTCCCCACGAGCTCCCAAAATATTTCTCCGACCTCGATTTCCTTTTCACTCGCTCGCACATAGTCTCCGAGCCCGAGATGAAGTACCACGCTACTCGTTTCCTCGCCCTTGATGACCAGTATTTATGGGAGTCAGTCCCGGAGTTCCACAACGACGACGCTTCATTCGCTCAGTTCGCCACCGCGATATTTCGCTTATATCCAGAAGCCGACCCCGACCGTCGATATTCCATTGCCGACCTCGAGTCGCTTACAATCGAGTTGCGCGCCCTGCCATCGTTGTCCCGCGCCCGCTTTTTCGAGTTCTATCGCAGGTTCTTCTCCATTTCATCCTTTCTCCTCTCCAAACGCCGCCTTTCCGTTCCCGAACAGTCACGCAGCTTCCTGAATGCGATTCCCGTAGACGTTCGTCGACGCATGCTCCAGCGCCTTTCGATTAAATTCCCCGACGTACATCGAGACGATACGTACCCAATCGACGCTATTCGCGACGCTGTCGACTTTGTTCTCCATGACACTTCATCTTTTTCCCCGCTGCCACCTCATTCCACGGATGTATCCGCACCCGCAGCTATTCCCCTCGACCCGACTATCGCCACGCTTCGTGACGCAATTAGCGAACTCTCACACGTTGTTTCGTTGTCGCAACACTCACCTGGCACTTCTACTTCCAATCCCACTTCGACATCATCACCCCCGCCGTCTCTGCTCGTATTGCAGCG
Source organism: Favolaschia claudopus (assembly GCA_037176885.1). Taxonomy (NCBI): domain Eukaryota; kingdom Fungi; phylum Basidiomycota; class Agaricomycetes; order Agaricales; family Mycenaceae; genus Favolaschia; species Favolaschia claudopus. The sequence continues at coordinate 312,880 of JAWWNJ010000034.1, read as the reverse complement.
ATCCCGCACATTTCATTGCTCAATGCCCCGCCGTCTCCGCTGATACCTCTCGAGGTTTTTGCCGCCGTAATGCTGAGGGGAAAGTTGTTCTACCCAACGGCATGTTCGTTCCGCATCGAATATCTGGCGCAGACCTTCGCACACGCATTAGTACTTGGCACAGTACAGATTCATCACTATCCGCACCTTTTCGGTTATCCAGCTACCTCAACACACGACGTGCTCATCCCCCGACGCCGTTCACTTCGTCTCAGTCAGCCTGTAGCCCGCCAGTCGCCGTATTTCATCAACAACTAGATTCATCCGGGATCCAGTTATCCACGATGCCACGTACTCGGGCCGACTCACCTGTCCATCACAAACCCTTCACCTGCTCATAGCTCGACTGGCTGAGATGAAAAGAAACAGAAGGATATAGAAATCCGAAGGCGTAGGCGACGAGGGACGAGACGAAGGCGAGATCGAGCATCGAGAGAGACGGCGAGGGACTACGGGATCATGCGAGAGGACGAGAATAAAATCTAGATCGATGGAAAGGTGCTCTACAAAATACAGGAGGATGAAGTATATAAACAAAATCAAAAGTGAATCAAAGCAGCCATATGGCTGTGGCGGATCAACGTGTGGAACTGAAACAAGTGAAAACGAGCCATGCGGAACGACGCGTCGCGACGCGTGTGGTCGTGTTTGTCTCGGAAGTGATCGGACCGGATGCGCGGCCAGCGCTCTGCGCAGCGCATCAGCGGCATCGGGCGGTGAAACGACATAAAATCTCTCATAGCTGGCGGTCCCGGGCGTTGTCTGACTTAGCTGACTGTATGTGGGAGGAAAATTGAAGCCTCATAAATGTCGCTCCCAATTCACCTTACGCACTCGCACATTCATCTCTATGTCTCTCCCAGACTTTTCGTTTTCCACCACAGCGGACGAAGTTGTCGCTGCATTTGCGGACAGGATAACTGGGAAGAATGGTATGTCTCACCTTTTCCTTTTCTCCAATGAGTCCAATCTCTATCTGACGTCTTTTAGTGCTCGTTACGGGTACTTCGATTAATGGCCTTGGTTTCGAAACCGCACGAGCGATAGCCAAGCACGCTAACCTCGTAATCATCACGGGGTACAACGCTGAACGGTATGCCACCTTTTTCCTCCCGAGTCTCGTATTGCACTAATTTACACCCGAAAAGCCTCAAACTCGCAGAAGACGCGATCAAGATAGAACACCCCCACGCGAATATCAAGCCCCTTGTACTAGACCTGTCCTCGCTAGCAGCAGTCCGCGCTGCAGCAGCCGAAGTCAATGCATACCCCGAACCTCTCCATGTCAGAATCCTTCCTTCCTTCCCTCCCCTCTCAAAACCTTCAACTAATCCCCCTCGTCAATGTTCCACAGGTCCTCATCAACAACGCCGCAGCCCTCATCGGCCCCTTTAAACTCACCCCCGACGGCCTCGAATCCCAAATGGCCATCAATCACTTCGGGCACTTCCTCCTCACTACCCTCCTTGCACCAAAGCTTCTGGCAAGCCGCACCCAAAACCTCACCCCGCGCGTCGTATTCCTCAGCAGCGGCGCGCACGCCCTCAGCGACGTCGGCGGGCAAGCTCTGCTCGACATCATCGAGCACCCGAGCGCAGACACGTACGACCCCGGACAGGGATACTACCGCTCGAAGGTCGCGAATATCCTCACGACGCGCGAGTTAGCGAAGCGCGCTAAGGGCGCGCTGAAGGCCTATAGTGTGCATCCTGGGGGTACGCTTTCTTCTGTTCGTTACGTCTACTCCTCGTGCTAATCATCTCATCCCCAGCAATATACACCAACATCATGGAGAAGGAGGAGTCCCGCGAGTACATGCAGTCCATGGGTACGTCCTACTCGCATTCACAAAGTAGTCTTGAAGCATCCTTACATGCACACAGGTATCCTCGACGCAGACGGCAACCGCCCTTCAAACCCGCCATGGGAATTCAAGACGCTCGGTCAAGGCGCAGCGACGTGGGTCCTCTCCTGTTTATCTATCATCTTGGCCTGACCAGTATGATGCCTCCGCAGCACCGTCGTCGCAGCCTTCGACCCTAGAATCGAGGGTAAGCCTGGCTAACCCATACCTTACACATTCACTGACCCGCCGCCTTCCGCTGATAGATAAATCCGGCGCATACCTCTCCGACTGCGTCGAAGGCAACGCCTCCCTCACTTCACAGGCCTCGGATCCCGTGCGTATCATCCCTCTCTTCACCGTGTGTACATTATTGACTCGCGCATGCACAGGAGACAGCGGAGAAGCTCTGGGCCTTGACGGAGAACCTCGTAGGAGAGCCTTTCGTATTCCCATAGATCTAGGAGCCATGTAGTCTCCACCCAATGTATCACAAACGACCCCCGCTCCTCAGATTCAGATGCATCACGCACACGAGGGAGTAGTGGACAGACAAACGCCGCACGCGACGGTACGTATGATAACTAGCGTACATACGAACAGGGGCAGGACAAACAGGACAATGTGGACGAAGGAGAAATGGTATGCGTATCCACAGATAATGTGATAGAGAAACCAGAATGAGTGAGTATATGCGGAACGAAGCGAAATCATAAGCATAAGAATGTGCCGTCTATGCGAACGGCATTGGAAGTGAGTCATGTATGTATGTATACCGTCAGTGCGCGTTGTGCTGTGTACACCCCTCCACCCGCCGCCCGCCCTGCATCCATCCAATGAATCTTAAAGATAAATATTAACGCTCGCCTTCCATATCCTCCTCACCGTCACGTCTCACGCCGCAGGAACAGGCGCAGGCGCAGCAGCAGCACTCTCAGCAGTACTCTCCGCCAACGCCGCCCCCGCCGCCCCATCCCCATCCACGGGCGACGGCACCGCCTTCCCATCCCACACCCCCTGAATCAGACTAATCGTATCCTCCAGCCCGCGCCGCCGCGTGCTCGGGCTCGTCATCGTCGTGCCCAGACTCGCGCCGCGCGCGTGGCCCCGGCGGAAGGGCATGGCGGACGGCGGGGGGCCCGAAGTGGGTGAGGGCGAGGGCGAGGGTGAAGGTGAGGCAGTGGGAGAAGCAGTAGGGGGCGTCTTTCGCGTTGGCTGAGGGGTCGGCGGCGGCGGGGGTGCCATCCGTGGGCGTCGCGGGCATAGGCGACGACGCGCCGGACGACGGGGCTGACCCGCCGAATGACATGAGCGCTTTGCCCTCCTCCGACTCTGCGTCGATGAGCGTCGGCGGGACATGCTCGTTTTCGATATCCGACTTGCGTCTGCGAGTGCGGAAGGGGTGAGTGAACGTATGCGAGCGAAGGAAGGAAGAGGAGGGAGAGGAGAGACGTACGCGTCCGCAAACCCACTAATAGAATTCTTGATCCCCTCCGACCCCGACGCAAGCGTCCCGTAGGGCAGCTTATTCGAGTTAGTCACCGTCTTGAGCTCAGAGACACGCTCCGACTCCTCCCTACACGCCAAATTAGCTCCTGTACACCCAATCTCATCATCAAATAACAACCCACCGAAGGAGCGCAAAGACACGACTCATCCTGCCCACGGCAAGGATCTTATTCTTGATGACCTTCTTCCGGGCATCGAGCTCCTCCGAGCCCTCAGCACCCTCAGAGGACGGCGACACCGGCGACGCAGGGGCGTCTTCCGGGATAGGGATGTCGTCTTCTTCGAGCTCTTCCTTCGTGCAGGTGTTGAGGACGGCGACGAGCATGTCTGTGACTGGATGGAGGAGGTCAGTCGAGGAGGAGAAGGAGAACTCGGAGGAGGAAAGAGACGGGTAGAATGCATCGAGCGAAGCGACAAGCAGAACGAAGGAATTCACAATGCAAAACACGACACTCACTCTTCTCCCCCACAAACGGCAACGACCACGTAAACACATCCATAAAATTCGGCAGCCAATACGGGTGCGGGCTGTAATTGAATTGTCGGATGTTCATGACGTTGTTTTCGTATCTGGGGGGGGGGGGGAAAGGGTGCATCAGCGTCGACGAAGAGAGGACGGAGTATACCCTCAATGCAAGAATGGAGAAAAGATGAGGAGAGGAGCAACCCACTTGATAACCGCCGCCTTATTATTATACACATCCAGATAGTTCGGCGCGGAGAAAATCGTCATGACAGAGGGGAAGCCCGTAGTTTTGGTTTTGCGGTACATGCGGTAGCTGGGGCGGGGTTAGCAAGGGTTACAACAAGAAGGGGGGAGGAAGAGGAGAAGATGCGCACCCAGAATCCTGCGCCTCATGCGCGCGGATGATGGAGAGGAGGTTGTTGCGCTCGAGGAAGTTGCATGCTGCGGTGTACCTGTGGGACGATGAGCACACTCGATATCGACGACAGCAAGGCAAAGGCAAGGCAAAGTGAAGTAAGAGGAGAAAGATAGGAAGGAAGGAAGGTGCGGCCATGCAGTCTTGGATGGATGTGTCTTGACCGAGCGACCAAGACACAAGACACATCGTAATGCCTCGAACAGGCATCCCGGGCTCTCATTTGTCATCTGGATCGAGCTCGCCTCTACGCCTGCTCGCGGCTGCTTCACAACTCCGCCCTCGTGTCTCTTCCTCGGGCGAACAGAAGCCGACGGAAACCCGCTGGCCGCCGCCGAGCACCTTAAGCATCTCCACCACTCCGCTCGGCGCCTCTGTACCCACGCCCTCGCCCTCTTCCTCATCGATCTGCCCCGATCTCGCCCGGGGCAGACAGGCCTGGTCACCATCCTCCGCACCGCCAAGCACCGCAGAAGATCTCCCGTCTTCCCAAGCGCAAAGTCGCCGTTCCAGCCGACCAGCTGCCTCCTCAACCACACGGACAACATCGAGTCGAGTTCGTGGCCTCGAGTCATGACTAGCCTATCTGGCACCAAGCATCTCATCCCGTCTCGGACGACCTCCAGCCGACCAACATCCCGCACGCGATACCACCCTCCTTCTCGATCTTCCTCGAAATCGAGCGACGCCCGCAGACACGCCTGGCCGCCTCAGCTCACCAGCCTCCGCATCACTGAACACCTCAGACATTCTGCCTTCTTCACAAGCCGCAAGTCCCCGTGTCGGACGACTGCTAGCCTGACCCTCCGCCCCCAAGCCTTAGCATGCCCGTTAACCACCGCCGCACCGCTACTCTCCCCTCCGACGAACGGGCTCTGTATCCTCGCCCTCGTCGTCTCCTTCGTTGGAGACCTCAGCCAGCGCCGACCTCGTCCTCGTTGTCATCCATCATCTGGCCCCAACCCCGCCGCACACAATCCACCCATCGCGCGCAATATCATCCTCATCGATCTTCCCCGATCCCCGCAAAGGCAGATCGCCTCTCCGCCTCCGCACCACCAAACACTGCAAGACCTGGCTTCCTCCCGAGCCGCCAAGTGGCCGTATCCTCCAATCCCCAAACAACACCACCGCAGCACAGCGCTCCTCTCGGCGCCTCTATACCCGCTCGTCCCTTGAACCTCACCAGCGCCGACCTCCTCGTCGTCGTCCATCACCATCATCCCGGGCCCTCGACCAACCCCCATCTCCACCCGTCGTACATCCCACATACATCGCACACCACACCCCCTCCGCTGCCTGACGGATCTCCCCGAGTCCCAGTCCCAAAGGCAAAACCCCCTCCTTCCGCTCCCATTCCCCCAAAACGCAAAAAGAATGCTTGGAACAAAAGAACAAAGAGGATACTTGAAAAGGGGAGCAAGAAACCACTCACGTAAAGAAAAAACTACACCCCCGCACATGATTATGCAGAAAACTGTCCGTCGTCTTCTCCGTGCCAAAGTCCTCCGCGGGGTCGGACCAGAGGATGTCGCACATGAGGCCTTGGGTGGGGGGTTCGCGGAAGCGGTCGATCTGCGAAGAGGTGAGTAAAAATAAGTTTAAAAAAAAGAGGAAATGGAGTGAAATTGGGGGTATATATGGGAAGGAAAACGAGGGAAGAGCACCAACCGCTCTTAAATCATCCAACGTATTAAACTCGGGTGACAGCCCGCCGTGTATACACAGGAACTGCTTGTTGAGCACGGCGGCGAGGGGGAGCGCGCAGAAGGACTCGGTGCAGGCGTCGTAGATGCGTTCGGAGTATTTGTGTTTGCCTGTGGGCGGGGTAGCATCAGCGTTGGCGTGCTCCTTCGGGGGAGGGCAGGCAGACAAACGACGCACACTCAAGCTTAAACGTAAAGTAATCCGTCAAATGGCGACACTCGTGGTTCCCCCGTAGCAGGAAGATGGAGGTGGGGTACCAGATCTTGAGCGCCCACAGATATAGCACGCACTAAAAACAGAAGAGAAGACGAAGCTAATCAGTAAAAATCCCGCCTTCCCTGAGCTACTAATACTCATAACGCGCACCTCAATGCTGAAGTAGCCTCGATCGACGTAGTCGCCGAGGAAGAGGTAGGGCGTGTCTTGGGGGTTGCCGCCGATTTCGAAGAGCTTCATTAGGTCGTACTATAGCGAACGAAGACGGTTATTGATTGATACGTGCGGATGGGAGAGGGAGAGGGGGAGGACGCACGTATTGCCCGTGTATGTCGCCGCAGACTACAAAATCAGTCGTCTTGAGAAAGATATGAGCTGCAATTCATGCGCACTCGTCACAGGCCCATCCAACGCAAGCATATTCGGCTCGCTCCTCAGTATATCCGTCGCCTTCTCGATGATGTAGAGCGCCTGCTCCTCGCTCAGCCGCCCCTCGCGGTAGAAGTGGTTCTTCAGGAAGGCGATGTCGGGCTTGCTCGGGTCGGAGGCGGCGAAGAACTGCTCTTGCGTCGGGATCGTCGGCGCGGGGGCTTGCACCTATGAGACCGTCAGTTTGTTATCTCTTGCAGTCGTCTTGACCGCCACGCCACAAGTGCTCCTCCTAGCCCGTCTTCCGGCATCCACCTCCTCCTCAACCCCGCCTCTCCCTCCCTCCCCGCCTTCCTCCCCTCCCCAGAAAACCTCGTCCTCACAAAAGAACTCCACTCACATCTTTGATAACCCGCTCCTGCGTACTAATCGTCGTCCCATCCTCCAGCACATGCTGGGTGAAGTCGATCTCCGGCGGCACCACCTGCTGCCGGTTCTGGATCTGCGCAATGGCCTGAGCGATGTGCTGCGGGGAGTTCACGCTGCTCATCGTATGTAGTCGTGGCGTGGTGAGTCCGTCGTCGTCGTCGTTGTCGTTAACAGCTTTGAGAGCGATTTGCGGATTTGATCATCAGGATGATACCTCCATTTGATCGAGGACGCCGCCATCAGATTTCGAGTAATTTCGTGTTGGTCAGCGTTGAAGAGGGGCTTGTCGGAGTGAAGGAACATATTTAAATTTGAAGATATTCAAATAGGGAGTTTTTTTTTTCCTTCAAGTTTTTTGAGCAATATTTATTCTCAGAGTCATGCACGTGGAAGTTCGATTGAATTTCGATCGATACAGTTGAACCTGTTCGACATTCCATAATACCTATAGTAATACTTAGTGGGTGCAAGGCAAGCTACAGCAAGTTTTCAATGATATTCAAGCCATAAACCAATTCGATATCTCTAACATCCCTCCGATTCCCCAAATAAAAACCGATGAACATAATCATTTAAAAAATTAAGTGATCGACTAAAACCGCAACTTAAACCTCTCCAACACCCTCCGTCCCTCCAAAGACACTGGATCCTCCTGCCTAGGCCGGCCCTCCCCACTTGGAATCATCAGAGTCGGTGGGCCCCGTCCTTCGCTCAACTCATCTTCCTCTCCATTCCCATTCCACGAAAACGACGATATCGGCGGCAACACCGGCGGCGAATTCCGAGTCGAATTCGGATCATGATTATTTGCTTCCCCCCTCCTCGAGCTGTACGAATGATCCAGGGGGAGCGAAACACCGCTGTGAGGAACCAATCGTGACGGCCCTGCATTCGGTGTGTGCAATCCTGCATTTACACGAAATATTGGTTGTCCATATGGCAAGCCTGCTGAATTACTCGACCCGGGATGATTGATTGAAGTTGAAATCGAAGTCGAAGTTGAAGTTGGACCTGCAGCCGCAGAATCCATAACCCTACTCCTAGTGAATATCCCCGTTGGAACCACAATATCGCGCAGCAGGGAATAATCTTCGACAGTCGGAAGCGTCCCTCGATCCGACCACTATCCACACCAAATTCTTTCAGCTTAACGAATGAATGAATGAAAGCAGCGCACCACCGTATACGCGACGAGATGCCATTTTCTCACTACAGAATACTCTCCGGGGACCCGAACTTGAAAGCTATAAGTCTGCTTTGTCAACCCCCCGAACTTCGCTGGTCGTCGATTCCGCGAGGGAGGCGGGACGCTGGTGCCGGGGTTACATATCCTCTTCACCCTGAGGTTGAATCATCATTCAGAATTTGAAGAAAAAGAGAGAAGGAAGGAGAGACCACAACCACTCACCTCCTCAACGCCTTCGCCTCCCTCTCCTCCTCCGTCACCTCAATCTTCTCCTCATAAAACAAACAGTCCGCGTGCACTTTACTTTGCGACCTACATTTTCACAAAACTCCCATCAATATGTACATCCATTTTTTTCATCTGGGTAGAAAGAAAACGCACTCACCACCTTCTCCCATCCGTCCACCTCACCAACCCCCCACCCCCATCCGGACTCACACACTCCTCCCAAACAAAAACATTCCCACTCCTTAGCTGCTCGCGTTCCCTCCCCATCCTCACTGTGATCAAAGGGAGGATCCCTCTGCGCACGGCACAGGGCGTCGTCTACGTTTCGAATATCTATATGAAACAACGAACGATTGAGTTCCGCGTTGAGAAAAGAAGATGAGAGGGACGTCGTACGAAGCGAAGGATGCGTCACACTCAACCTCTCCTCTCCTGCTACACTCATCGATCGCGATATGCCAACCGTTCACCGAACTGAACTTATCCCCACCACCCACCCCGCCTATATACCCCCAAAACCCTGTTTGCAACCGAACAGATCCTGTCACGCTGAAGCGACGCATCGCTACGAGACCCTGCCAGAAATTAATACGGCTGGGCATGGAACATGCACTCTCCCCATATACACCTTTGTGGCGGATTGACAAACCGACAGACAGACAGACGGAATATTTCCGAAGCCGCGAAGAGAGACGGGTGCAGAGGTATCGATCCTCCCGCGGCGGCTTTGCTTGTCCCAAAGATTCAAGTTCTGCCAAAATACAGTCATCGGTGACTCAGCATGTATCCAAACCATCGATGGACACGGCCGGCGACGGACTCTCAAGTTGCAAGTGAAGCGCCCTCTTCCTTGATTCCTTAAATTCGCCTAAGTTCGCTCGTTATTCGGTCGATTCAAAAAAAAAACAAGCGAATCTCCATACCTCGTGTACCCGACAAACAAGGACGATGAAACCGCTCAACGTAAGTAATATTTTGTGGTACCGGTGAAGCATGAAACGAGATATCAAATTTGGAATCAACCGCGCCACGGTCGCCGCTTGAGAATTTTTTTGAACAGGGGCAGAAGACCACCTAGTCGCGACGGATAGAAAGTTCAAATTAGGCGAGAGTATGTTGGATCCATGACCGAGTCAGTTCTAGTCATCTCGCATCAGAGTTACCACAGCTTCTTGGGGAGGAAGAGAGGCGCTTAAGATTTAACCTTGAATTATGCTTGCAAAAGCAGATTCCTACTCCCGGCCCAGGAACGCAGTAGGTCTACACTGTGAACACTGGATGCGTCGGTAAGGCAAATGTTTCGCGCTATCAATTGGTAGACGAACCAGTCAGAATCCTCTGCCGTGTTGATTTGGTGACTCCTTCAAACTCGTCCGGACAATTTTAATCGAAATGCAAGCCTGATAGATTTCGACCTGCAAAGAGAATCAAATCTCCCGGAGCACCTACTTCCGAGGTGAAGCTTTCTTCCTTCTAATTTAACCTTGACATGGTCCAGGCTTTGCACTTTGCATATGAAGGGTCGGTCCTCCTCTGGCCCTGAAGAGAGTCATAGTGAGTCGCGACTGCGGTTCACCTCATTGACGACCGTCCGATACGAAGCTGTCGGCGTCATAATACGATTAGTACACTATAATTGCCTGCAATGCATACCAGATGATAACTTGCAGATGACGGGAGAAGGCAAGAAGCAATGCTGTGCTGATGTGATTGGGGCTCTTTGTTTGCAACGTGACCGTGAGCTGCTCCCCGCTTGTCACTCACGACTGCATGCACGAAGCTTTCCAATTCGCGAATATCAGGCGGCTGCCGCGCGCGAATATCGTATGTTCATTTTTTTCACGCGTTCTTTTAGCTTCTTACCGCCATGGAAGCCTCTGGCAACACGGGCTTTCAATGGCTCTCTAAAAGACCTCGAAGAGCTCCAGTCTCATGTCTGGGACCTCTGCGCGAAGGAACCGATTCCCAGACATACTATTCGGTTTCTTCCTGCGTTTTACAACAATCTTGCCTCGGACGACATACCCACCCCAGAGACCTTCAATACCCGCATGCCAGATCGGCCGCCGATTTTGGATGTTCCGGTTTTGAGGACAGCACGGCTGAGAACTTCGATGCGGGGGATAGCAGCCTATACTCACTTCCAGGTCCTTCCTTTAGACTGCATTGCCGAGCTTTGGCAACGACTATGGCCTTGTATCGCCTTTCAAAACTTCTACAGCCGAATTCTTGCGAAATCGTTTGCGTATCTGGACCGTGACGCGGATGACGACGACTTTGACAACAAGGATATCGACATCGAGGAAAACTACATGTCTCAAATTCACTTGACTGTGATAGTTGGGATCGCGTGCTGCAGGGCTCCCGCAGACAATGCACTGGAACCTTGCGTGGCAGAGACTGCGGGGATACGCTACGTCCTGGCGAAAATCTGGTCACACGTTGTGCGGGACGCCCGGACTCGCAGAATATGCACCGAACACCTGGGCTATGCTATTGCGCATATGCTGGACTTCGACGTGCCGGAATACCGCGAAGAAATTGTCCAAGGTGTTGGTGGGACAGAGTTTGATGTCGGTCGCCTCATTGTAGACCACATTGCTGGTATAACAGTGGACGTGGCCGACGAAGAACCGACTCATAGCCAACAAAGATCTGTTTTGCATGGTCTGAACTTTCTTCAAATATGTAGGGAGGAGGGACGGAGCTACATTGTTCCTCACGGAGCTCTCAAGGTTGTCACTCGTCTAGCAACAGCGCTGCAGCCATGGATCAACAATCATTCTAAGGATAAAACCCTCCCCTCGTACTTCCTGATAGTCTGCGTCACCTTCCTCTACGAAAATCTGCGTTGGCAGCCGGGCATCGACGGCGTCATTGGCGCCCTGGCTGGAGGCTTGCTTCCGCTCATTGCGCGCCAGAGTGCTCCCATCGACGATTCACCGCATCCTCACGATTGCGCGCAGCGTTTCCTTGACTGGTTCTTCGACATGTTGCGCACAGTTCTCCCTGGATATCTCTGCCACTACACTGTTTTGAATCGGATGCAGAAATCATTGGAGCGAATGCGTGCTATGGGACTGGTTTTCCACCCACGTTCACCGCTGCTCCTCAAATGGACCCATTTTTTGGACCTGGCTCATGAACGAATCAAAATCAAAACAGAGTTCGATACGGAACACGTCCCTCTCAAGTTTTGTGACAATCTCACGGTAATTCCTGCCGTCTCCAATCTGAATTCTTCTGACGACGCCATTGACAGTGCCATCAAGTCGCTGAAAGGACAGAATTTCGCCGATGTTCTCGCTGCCGCTCCGTCTCTTATTGCTCCAAAACATGCCAAGAGACCGACTGGATCACTCATCATCGCAGAATCTGCGAGTCCCCCGTCCCCGATACCATCTCGCCCCGATTATTAGCTTTCATGCGCCACCTCGTCCACCATGACTACCTCCGACTTAAAACAACCGCTTACTTTTATCGTCTGTATTACCTGTTCCAAGGCGCCGGCGGCCCCTGCTATATCACCTTCAACTACACCTCGGGGCGAGTGGCTCTTAGATTCGAGCCCATTGACAAATGGCCGCCTGTCGAGGTCTCGTCGCGGTCGTACGAGGTAAACTACCCTTGGAAGGAGATCGTCGAGAGAGCAGAGGATGCAAAGGGGGAGTTGAACCTCGACGTGATGCTCTTTCCAGATGGAATGGGGAACAATTATCGGGTTTTCCCGATGAGGTGTTCGTCTCCAATGTTTCATGCGCGAATGAAGGAGCTTAACGAGCAGCGGTTAAGAGGAAAAGTTTCGGAGGGAGAGGGCCTCCATTTGATTCGTGCGCTAGCGGATGGGTCGAGGGGTACGATTACTGAGCTTCATTTGTGATTTAGGAAGCTGGATTTTTCACAAATGAGTTAGCATCTTGGTTAGCATCTCACTTAGTCCATCGAACACTATAGATTTATGATTTTTAATCCATGAGACAATGTAGTTTCAACTTTCTACCTTCGAAACTCACTCTTCACTCGATAGTGATGGGCGGGTGCCAGTCCATGGCTGAAAGCTTCGGAAATCACTGAGATTTGCTGATTTGAACATTCAGAGTATAGTAGTCGAGCTTGCTGAAGCGCCGTAGAAGGGAGACATGGGCTATTGGCCGCAAGAGAACATGGTGGTAGCGGAAAGAAAGGCAATTTGTCACGGTAACGGTCACGTGTACCGTGATGGTCACATATTGAACACGTCGCGTCCTACGTGTTCCCTGCGAGAAAGGGAGAAAGACACGTCGAGAGGAGGTATATCCTAAGGTTAGGGTTAGGGGTATATAAGGCCGCGCAATTTTGTACAGTAGACACAGAATTAACACCCCACTTCCCCCTCAATGAGCTGAATTCTCTCTCTCTCTTCTAATTTTCTGCTTTGTCTTTTGATCGGTAAACAACGGAAGTTGAACGTCAGAGCCCTGCTCACCTATGGATCGATTGTACGCCGTTGCGTGCAAACCCGCAGCAGGAACGATCTGGTCGTTCTCCGGAGTTGTATTGGTTATTTTGGTTTTGGCTGGATTGGTTTGGTGGATATTGTATGGATTAAACGGGAACGGAACGGTACGGGATTAAATTTGGTTTGGATTTAGTTTGGAGGATGTTTTGAAGACGATGAAGGTGACGGATTTGAGTTTGGGTTGGATCATACGGTTGTGGGAAAGATTCCCTTCGGTGTCGCGATTTACGAGCTCGCTGGCGAGCGCACAACATTCTGATCATTTATATATTCTTCTTCATCGCCTACCGACGATCGTTTGGGTTGCCACATGCATTTCCTGTGCATGGAGCCCCGAACTTGCGCGTGCACTGTATTAGGTTGTGTGTTGTGTTTGTAGGATCATTTCCGCTTTCACCCGCACGCTCGTACCGCGCGTTTCAATAGCGTTCGCATTGTCAGCGTCTCTATTCTCGAGTGCTCCAGTAATTTGCCAGTAATGAGAGGAAGTTCCGGCTTCAAGTTGGCTTCAAGCTTGTTCGTGAAACAGGCTAACAGCTTCTTGCAGTAGAATTTTGGGTGGTAAGTGCATGACAGACTGCTGCGCCAGATAATCTTAGACTTCTCTTAGCCGGGCCTTTGACAGTCCCGGGGTAGAGCCTTCGAGAGCCTCGCAAGTTTGTTGCAGTTTCAGAGGCACGAGACAGTTGTCGCGGCAATCACCGGGAATTTCTCAGACTTGTCCGGCTTTTTCGGCACCTGCCACGTCCTTCTCTTTTCTTCGTCGTTCACTGGCTGAGTTTGCCATTCCTCACCAGGCCTCGCTGTATGCGCTATGGGGGCTATACTCTCAGCACATACTACAGCTTAACCGTTGGCCCATCCGTGAAATCACGTCACGGTCAATTTTGACTCAAAATTTCTCTTCAAAAGCTGGACACCTACAAGTTCTTCAAACTTCTGCGAGTGACACTTGGGACGGCGGTCGCTTGAGATGCAACGGAGTCGACGGATGTAATACTCAACTCCAACTTAACACTTATACTTGCCGCCTGGCTCAAGTCTCGGAAGAGCTCACCACGATCGCGACGTTTCGTGTCAAACAGCCCTCGAGACTCAAAAGCGTCAAGGGTCGATTTCGAGGTCAAAGCAGAATGGAGGACGCCTTTATGTCGGCTGCGACGTCCAGACTCAATCCGCTTGCTCATTCAAAGCCGGAAATGGACAATCAAAATAATGGGCCAAAGCATTTGAGGGAACAATGCAGCCGTCGCCACCGGTGGCCGCCGCTATTTGGCTCTTGGACAAGCTATATAAGGGGCGGCTTTCGTCTCTTCAACTCATTCTATCCCCGATTCTCCACCTCCTAGAACGTCTCTCTCCACAATTTTACCATGTCCGGCTACTCCCACTTCAACGCAGGGTTTTCGCAAGGCGGCTATGGGCAATCTTATTACAATAATGCATCTGTAAGTTTTCTGTGCCACCATCCATAGACTTTGCCTCTCACAATTCCCCTTCCTCCCTTTCCTTTTCGTTTATAGTGGTCCAATGGCAGCCAGCCCAGCAACGCCGACTTGTATGCCTCACAAGGCTTTCCCGGTGGCAACCGCGCAGCGCAACAGAACTACTACGTGCACTCCCAGTCGCAGTCGCAGATGATGCCACCACCACCTCCACCTCGGCCCCTACTCGCACCCACTCAGATCGACAGCCGCCCCGCAGACTACTGGCACAACAACAAGCACCTCCTCACCATCAATCGCGGGTCGGAAAAGGAGTTCCCGCACAGCGTTTCCTACCGACCGACGACGGGGCCGTGCACTGCCGGTGTTGCACTGCTAAATCTGGAATACGCGCAGTCGCACTATATGGTGGCGGGAAACGATATTTTGAATGAGTTCATGCCACCGCATACTATGAGATATGCGGAGGCTGAGTTTCTCATCGAGGTACGTGTCTTCGTTTTCTTCAATTCGATCGCGGTCGCTGACTACTCGTCTCAATTCAGTGGCCAGGATACCGACCAGCGAGCTACACCTTTACGCTGGTCGATCCCCACACCCGTCGTTATATTACACGTGCGATGCTCGGTGCCCAAGCCACCCAATTATTCAAAAACTTCGCAAACGTACGTGCTCCTAATCCTATCCTTTCTTCTCTCATTCCATTCGCGTTCTAATCTAATTTGCTCACTCGCATCTTAGACCCGCAAGGACGCCCAATTCATTGAGGTCGACGGCTCGATGCGTCTCGGAGTCGACGGCGTCATGTACGACCAGGTGCGTCTCGTGGAGCTTTACACCAAGGATGGGAAGACGTTCCGCGCGCAGTGGGCACTGAATGCGCATTATCTCTCTGTCGGAATGTAGGTGATATGGTTTCAAAATGAAATCAGAAAAAGCTCTCTATAAATTTAAATCGTTTTATTGTGATTGTGCAGCATTGTAGCTTTAGAATATTTATTAGTATTACTTACGTGCAGTTATTTTCTACCTCGCTTAGATTCTGCGAGTACTCGGTGCTGCCGACTCCCGCCGTCCCGCTCCGTCGGATATCCCGCTCATCATTTTGATCATCGATCGTGATTTGATCGTGACCTTTTCTTCCCTCTTCTCCCAAGTGCAAAAGCTTTTTTCCCTGGAATTCCTCAAGCCTGTGATGCACCAAGTCTTCCAATTCGAGAACATCAGGCGCCTTCCAACAGAGATTATAGTATGTGCTCCTTTGCCACTCTTTTCGCGTAGTGCCTCTTTGAACGACTCTCTGAAGCCTTTGGCAAGACGAGCTCTCGAGGGCTCCGTAGATGACCTAGAAGAGCTCCAAGACCATATTTGGGACCTCTGCGAGAAGCAGATGCCGATTCCCAACCACGTCATCTTCTTTTTGCCCGCATTCTACAACATCATTGACACGGACGATCTGCCTACACCGGAAAACTACTACGGTCTGGGGTTACCTCGACAGGTGACTATCTGGGCCATCTCCGACGCCAGGGTGGCACAGATGCGCGCGGCGGTTCGGGGCATAGTCGTATTTATCCGATATCAGCTCCTTCCTCCCGACGCCATTCCCGAGTTATGGCGGCGGCTCTGGCCATGTATCATGTTTCAGAATGCTCGCAGCGAATCAGACGACATCGAGGATGTTGACGGAGAAGATGATTACATGTTCCAGAGTCACTTGTGGATAATTGGAGGGATCCTGTCTTCCCAAACTGCTGCAGAAGCTGACTCCGCAACTCGGCGCGTAAAAGAGACGCCGGGAGTCCGCCGTGTTCTCGCCCAAATCTGGACTCGTGTTGCGCGGGACCAGTCTTCGCGACGTATCTGTTCGGGGTATCTGGGATATATCCTAGGCCAATTCTTGGATTTCGAAACGCCATCATCTTTGGCCGAAATTCTTGATGGTGTTGGTGGCACGGAACTCGAACTTGGCATCCTCATTGTCGATCATATCTCTGGGATAACGGATGACCTGCAGGATGAGGAGCCGACCATTCCCCAACATATGGGTGTCTGGAGAGTCCTCGATGTTTTGCAGACCCGTATGAAGGAAGGACGTAGCGACGCGATTCCTCACGGCGCGCTTCGAGCCGTCATACGCCTGGCGTCAGCACTCCAGCCTTGGATCCACAACCACTCAGAGTCTCCCGATCTCCCTTCACAGTTCATGGACACATGCCTTACCTTCATCTACGACAACTTGATTTCACAGCCAGGCATCGAAGGCGTTAACGACGCCTTGGCCGCTGGATTACTTCCGCTTATTGTCCAGCAAAGTGCTCCCATCGACGACCCCCAACACGAGCTAATTTGGACGGATTCTATCTTGGAGTCATGCGACAACATATTGCGCTCGGCTCTTCCTGGCTATCTCTGCCACTACAGTGTTCTGAATAGAATCAAAAAGTCTCTATCACGAATGGAGGCCACGGGCCCGGTCTACCATCCGCATTCCCCGATCCTCGCCCGATGGAGGGACTTCATGCACCTAGTGAACGAACGTTTGACACTCAAAGCTGCATTCGACATGACATATATCCCGACGAAGTTCTGTGATAATCTGAGAGTTCGTATATGCCATGAAACTGGTCACCATCTCTAACATTCCCCTCCGCAGTGTCATACAGTCGCCAACAAAATAACACTCCGCTGCTGTTCGCGCTGCCTCTCCGTCTCTTATTGTTCGAAACAATGCCAGGAGACTGATTGGAAGGCTCATCACCGTGGCCTCTGCGAAGAGGCCATCCCCGACGTTCTTTCGGCACGAACCCTGGGGTTCCTGCGTTTCCTCGTTCATTACGACTACGGGCAAAACAAAAGCACGGTCTACGGCCTCCGGTTAGCTTCAAGGTTGACTGGGTCTGGTGGTTCGTGTTACATCAAGTTCGACTACACCTCGGGGAAGGTGCGTCTGACGTTCGAATCCACGGACAAATGGCCGCCGATCGACCTTTCACCGAAATCATATGAGGTGAGATATCGCTGGAAAGAGATTGTAAGCCGGGCAGAGGATGCGGCGGGGGAGCTGAATATCGATGTGGTTCAATGCCCTGATGGCATGGGGAATAACTATCGAATCATCCCGATGAGGTGTTCATTTCCAGCTTATCACGCGCGGATCGCAGAGCTCGAGAAACAACGAGATGGCGGACAAATTCTCACAGAAGAGGCCCATACAAGAATCAGCGAGCTTGTTCGTGGGCTAGGGAATATTATCACCGAGATTCACTGGTGACGGATGTTACTTTGTTATCAAAATGCAGGTCGTTCGTTTTACAGTGATCTCCGTTGACCCAGAATTAATCAACCTCGTTATTCGTTATCTCAGAGGATAGGACAGCACATGGAATAGCACAAAGTGATTCTCTGCTGCAAGGCTGATAAATTCGACTCTCAGTACTTCATTTTGAAAGCGATGTGTCTAGTTAGTCTCCGCCGTCGAATATCCGATATCGATCCACGCGCGCATGCGGTCTCCATATTGAATTACCAACCAAATCGCACTGCAGGTATTGGAAAGTCAGAAATCGGAATGTATAGAGAGAGAAAAAACGGGCGATGATATTTGAAGAAACGAGCCAAAACTCACATGAATCCGGACCAAGCGATGGCAGAGCCGATGCCGTCTGTTGCGAGAACACCAAAGCGCTCGATGGAGGGGACAATTCCCGCGACCACTAAGGCCATAAAGATGGCACGAACGCCCCTGTATGCCTAGTGTAAGCGTATTATAGTCATGAGAAACGAAGGAAACGCACGCTGATGCAGCCATAACTTCTGCACTGCGAGAATGCAATATATCGACACTATACGCCGAACCGGGGCTTAACACAAGATCGACCTGCAAGCAAGCATGAGACAGTGAAACGAAGCAACAAGAATGAAAATCATCCAACGCACCCCAAGACCGTTGAAGAAGAAGCAGAACAGATTTAGGGTTAGACCCAGAGGTCCAGGAATATAAGTCGTGATAATGCCGGACGCGAGAACCGTGAGCGGGACGATTACTGCACCGAGCTGCGCGCCGCGGAGGCGGTCTTCGGGGACCCAAACGCCGCCACGCTTGGCCTTCCATTTGATGATGGTGCGGTCGGAGAACCAGCCAGCTAGAGGGGCGCCAACTGTCGATTTTGAGAAGGACGTGAGGATCTCGGGGACTTGATACGACGAGGGAGGAGACATACGGATATTACCGAAGCCCATTGGAATGAAGCACGCGCCGACAAGAGCCTCATTATCGAGACCATAGCGTTGGCCCTGGACATGGACACAGTTGTAAGAGCCGAAGTCTCACGATAGAAGAATATCTCACGATTGTTTGAGCCATCGGTATTTGCAAGCCTGTAGATAATGTCTTAAGGCATCAGCAAATGTAATTGCTCAATCGACTCACCAACTTCAGTGAGAAGCACTGCTCCGCCCGAGAAATTCTATAACGATGAATCAGAGGCGATTAAACGTATTAACCTTACTATTTCACTTACTATCAAGGCTAGATTCGGGCTCCGAAACACCCATATCGACGAGAACGGATTCAACCATACCCAGCGGAATGGACGTCTGTTATCGCTGGTGACAGATTCTGATTGTTCTTCTTCGACGGCATCGCCCTCAGCCTTGACTAGTTTCTCTAACCCCGTAGTACCGGGATGTGATGTTTCGGGAAGAAACATCAGCATGGAAAGAAATAGTGCAGTTCCGCAAACGAAGAAACCATATTGTAGGTAGCGCCATGACGAATAATGCGATACCCACCCGCCAACGACAGGAGCGAGCGCGTTGCCGAGTAGGGCAGCAGCCAGAAAGATGCCCATTGCGGTCCCACGCTCTGTGAGTTTGTAGATGTCCGCGATGACTCCACCGCCTGTAGCAAAGTCATTCTCGGAACGCGATAGGAACGACATACGACGTGTACTTGCCGACAGACATTCCCCCGGAGGATCCAAAAGCCTGCACAAAGCGCCAAAACATGAGTTCTGGGACGCGAGTGGAACTTCCTACGCCTAAGGATCCGATACAGAGTAGAGGAAGGCCGAAGAGATATACAGGTCGACGACCGTCTTGGAATGTGTGATCAATCTTATGATCAACGCGGTGGGACGCAAGATGACTCACAAAAGGTGGAATATGTAGCGAAAATCATGCTGCCAATGGCAGAGCTGAAGATCGATACGCTGACTGCGAGACTAGACTCGGCTCGCTCAATACTTTCTCCCCCAAAAAATTGCGAATAGAATCCCGCACCTCACGACTTTTGGCGTTGTATCAAGATCGTCTGCAATATCCGGGATGGCAGGAATGAAAGATGCAGCCGCAAACACTGGAAAAAAGAAATTGTCAGATACAAAGAATTCTGGGGCTATATACCGGCAACGCACTTGGTATGAGGGCACTGCAGCTCACCAAAGTGCTGATTGTGCGTTTTTGTGATGGCGTGAAGCGGGCATACACCACTTCGTGTAACCTCTCAGCACTGGGTGCCAATAGAGCTGTTTCCTCGTCTGGAGCAGACATCAGGGGATCACTCTCGGATTGAGGTGGAGGTGGTACGAGAGAAAGCGGTTTGAATTCTGATTCGGCGGCTTTAAGTGTCCGTTTAACCGAACTTTTTGTGACCATTAGTGACTCACTCTCGGAGACCCGGGCCGAATAGCTTTTCAGGCCAAATTCTACCAAATTAGCAGCGTTGTGGCAGCGACAAGAGGCTGGAACCATGGAATACGTGAATTTTGCGGACGGTCTCGGGGAAAGAAAAAAAAGCCCAAAATCATTTTTGACCGAACTACAAACGGAATTTAGTACTTCGTCATTATGGCGGTTAAAGTGCACTTTTATTAATTCCCCCCATATATATGACTTTTTTGCCAATCCCCCGTATAAATGGGGTTTTAACGTGATTGCCCCCAAAAAGACACGACCGATGGCGCCGAGTTTATTTGGGGGGAAATTTCGAACTTCCCCCCAAATACAAAGTTGAACTTCTTTCCTCCCAAATAAATTTCCAATTTTCATTGTTTGAGCTAACTCTCTCAATTCAAATATCTCACTCTCAGTAAGTACCCTGCGTAGTCTCACCACTCTGTCCCTCGTTGGCTCCACGCAAATTAGAGGACATTTTGACCATCAGTGCAAACTCGGCATTCTCCGAAGTCCGACTCGGCCTTCTCCGGCATCTCTGTTAGACCTCAGTATGCTCATTGCAGTTTCCATTCTTCAGATGCTAGTTGGAGGGAGCACTACCTAGAGGGTAACTAACGAGCAGACCAGCGGAAAATGACCGAAAAGTGCTCTATCCGAGATGCCCGAAGCTGACTCTTGATGGCACTTGAGCTCTACTTATCGTTGGGTCGATTTGACCTGTTGGGCAGTGGCATTCGCTCCAAAACACTGTTATTTCAGGTAGTATCTCGACAATAAACACGACCAGGGATCGTATAGGTCTCGACCTATAGTACACTGACCTCTAGGGGATATGCCCGAGAAGCCCGAGAGTTCGAGCTTGGACTCGCGGCCAAGTTGAGCAAGATTTCCTGGATGAAGCCACTGATGATGTCAAGCATAGTAATAAAGTCGGTTCCTTGTACTTAAAGAGCAAGGTCGGATATTATCAGTTGTGAGTTCGTTTGGGGGGAAAGTTCGACTTTGTATTTGGGGGGAAATTACGATTCGACTTTATATTTGGGGGGAAGTTCGTGATTTCCCCCCATATAATCTCGGCAACTTTGGTTGTATCTTTTTGGGGGGAATCACGTCAAAAACCCCATTTATAGAGGGGATTCGCAAAAATCTCATATATTTGGGGGGAATGATTAAAAGTGCACTTTAACCGCCATACGTCATGACGTCAATTGTTTAATTGTCAACCATGATTTGGAAAGGCAAAGCACCGGGCTCGAGAATATGTTATTTGAGCGAACGACTCCTGAAAAGGGAGCCCGGGATTTCGGTGCTTGATATTAGGAGGAGCGACATCTGTGCGGTGTCAAAGCTGTGAAAAGACGACGGGGAGAGAAAGACCGAAAAACCAGATACTTATGAGTGTCGACTGGATGTTGGCTTGGCGCGAAAAGAACCAAGTATAGTTGCACGATCTGAGGCTTCATGGCTCGCTGAGCCTGGAGAAAATCGGCAAAAAATCGCCACATGAAAAAATTCACTGCTTGGCGTGAGAGTGAGAAAGAAAAAGGTGCCGTAACTTTCCCTTTGCCTCGTACGCATTTCCGCTGCACACGACAGAAATGAACGAAACGACAGACTGGCGAGAAAGAGGGTCGACTCACACATGAATCGGTGAACTTCCACCAACCTCATGTCCCCTCACTCCCTCCCGAGGTCGCCCACGTTGACTCCACGTTGCCCTCCTTGTGCAGAAACATCGTGTCCTCGTCCAAGCAGCAAGTTTCGTCTCCCTCCTCAAGCTTCACAATGGCGGCCAACATAACCCCGACAACAATCTATCACCCTTCCTTCGCCGACCCCACAGCGGACACGGTGCTTCGTTCCGCTGAAGGCACCCTCTTCCGCGTCCCCGCCTTCGTACTCCGCCGCACCACAGCGTACTTCGCCGCCACGCTCCCCAGCTCCACCCCATCCGCCGACCCCATCCCCCTCGACACCCCCGCCGCCCTCCTCGTCTACGTCCTCAGCATCCTCTGCGGCCTGCCCCCACCACCCGACACCCCTCCCCTCGACTTCGACACCGCCGAAGCCGTACTCGACCTCGCTGAGCGCTGGACCGCACCGGGCCTATCCTCCCGCATGCGCGACGCGATAACGAACCCCGTATTCCTCGCAGAGCCGCTGAGGTTGTACGTCGTCGCCGTGCGCGCTGGGTGGCGGGAGGAAGCGAGTCTCGCGGCGCGCGGGACGCTGGTGCTGGGTCTGTACGACGATGTGCACACGGAGCTGTTGAGGAGGCTGCCGACGTTAGATTTGATGGTTTTGCTGGGACTGCATCGGCGGAGGCGCGATTTGCTGGATCAGATGTTGAGTGGGCAGTGGGAGGATGCGGAGGGGCAGAGTTTTGGGTTGGGGAAGAAAGTGGTGGGGGGTACGTGTGCCGCGTGTGCGTATGTGACGGATAATCATGTTTGGAGAGAGTATCGTGCGCGCGTGAGTGGATGACACGAACCTCTTGAAAATGACCGATTTACTTACTGCTTCGGTAGATTTTTCTCGAGATGGATAGACGGCCGCTTGGAGATACGGTGCTTGGTTCTGCTGTTGATGATTGGTCGGAGGCACAAGCTTGCTGGAGGGCGAAATGCGCTAGGGAAGGGTGTGATAAGCTTCTGTGGGATAGGGATACCATTATGCCCCAGCTCAAGGCATGCATCGACCGGCTGCCTGATGCGATTTGAATATCGAGGTACATCATTTGTGGGTCTTGGAGTTTCTTTATAGAATAAATAGAAGGTTCATCAAGCGGTACATCGGGCGATACACCCATGCTCGCCTTTCAATTTGTGCGATGTTGGGTCCACAGCCCTGGGTAGTACGATACTTAGATTGATTCTGACGTTATTCAGAGCGAAATCGAGGGGGTGTGTAGAGGTTTGAGGCATATGATCGTTCTCACATCCGTCCAGCCCCACTGACGGAGGCGAAAGCCAGACAATGCGAGAACATGGGGGTAAAGGGAGAGGAGCAAATGTGTGACTGTCACGTATCACATGATACGACACATCGCGTTTTGCCAGGTTTTGCCGTCGACTGATCGGTGATTGCCGATTCCTCCTTTGCTCTTGACCACAACAATCTCGACTCAGCCGAGTCAGCCCTAGCTTGCTCCTCCACAGCCCCGCAGCCACCTCTTCGAATACACTTGAAACCGCAATTCTCATGCATTTGGGCATGTATCTGGACCACAGCAACTCGCACCGAAACCCAACGCCCTACACCGGCTGAGATTCGCTCACAGCATGTATTCTCCTCAGTGGGATTCGTTCGAAAATACCCGATCTAAATGGTTTAGATGGAGTCACTGCCCACCACCCATCGCCGATATCCCGTTTTTTGGCCGCGAATCGACTGGGAACCTTGGACAACTATCTCGGCGACTCGGCCCCACCCAAATATCCCGCTGGTTCAAAAGGCCGACAGCGGACCGGTAGATCTCAACCTCCATTTCTTCTTCTCCCATCTAATTACTTTTTTCTTTGGCACGCAATGTATTTCTCTGCGGTTGCTCGTCGCACCGCTTCCCTTTTCATATTATTCTCTCTCGTCAACGCGAATGGTCGCGACCAACAGCCAACGCGCCCCGGCGACCCCAGTGTTGTCGGAGACATTTCGAATTTCGGTAACACACGGGTGAGCGATTCGAAGTTCTCCAAAGTTTTCTCAGCTAATTGGTGTATTGTCTTCGTAGTACACTGCTGCGCTGACCATTGGCGGGAAAAGTGAGCGCCAGGAACTTCTATTCGCACCTTAACTCAGCGTCCGTAGCTGTCAATGTTATCCTCGATACGGGCTCTACTGACCTGTGGATGAATCCCGGTGGCGGAGTCGGGGCATTTGAGAGTACGGGTGTCAAGAAAAAGATCTCATATGGGCAGGGTGATTCCTTTGTCAACGGGACAATTGGGCTGGCTGAAATGACTATCGCGGGGCATACGATCCCGAAGCAAGGTAAGTCAAGTCGGCAGATCACGATGAATATTTATCTTGAGCTCTTCTATCCGTCTAGCCTTCCTTAACGTGACCGAGGTATGTATGGAATAGTCTTCCTCCTATTGTGTTCGTACTGAGCCATTGATGATAGATCAGTGCTGGTATGGATTCATGCGGGCGCGGGATCTGCGGGCTCGTGGGGCTTGGGTTCGACAACCCCAACGTGGGCTTCGAACGAGCCCTCTCCGACGCAGGTCTCGACGGCCCAAAAATCGGCAAATCCGTCCTCACCAGCATATTCGACGCCAACCCCTCCAAAGGCCGCTTCTTCGCGCTATCCCTCTCCCGCATCGGCGACACCGAGGACTCCGCCGACGCTTCCCTCAGCATCCAGGAGTACGAGGAGCGGTACGCGAACGTGCAGTGGATGGCTCGACGTTACGTCCACCCGCCCACCGAGACTAATTGGCGCGTTTTGTTCGACGGTGTCACGGTGAACGGCCAGGCGATTCCGTGGACCGCGAATAGCAAGGAGACGCCTTCGAAGCAGCTTGTTGTGCTGGTGGATTCTGGGACAACGAATTTCTTGGTGAGGCCGGAGGTGCGGGAACGCATTTATTCCGCCGTTCCTGGGGCGGTGTTGGCAAAGAATTCGAGCCTGCAGAATACGTATTGGAGTGCGGATAAGGATGTTTGGGTGATTCCTTGCGATACGGCGGTTAGTATGAGCGCTGTGTTTGGGTGAGTTAAGTTCTTGTTCGCATATGCCATTACTCAATTGATTTACGCAGTGGCCAGCCGTATCCCGTACATCCGCTCGACATGACCACAGTCCGTACTCAGAAGGGACCCGACGGCGTCACCTACACGTACTGCGTCGGCTCGGTCACGAATGGTGGAACTATCGCCACAGGCACAACCGACGCTGTGTTTGGAGATTCCTTTATGCGCAACGTCTATACATCGTCAGTTCTCTTCTCGTCGAATTTTTATCTTCAATAATACACCGCTGACTCATTCCCCCCATCAAATTCAGCTTCAACTTCGGCGACAACACAACATCCCCATACATCCAATTCCTCTCTCAGACAAACGAGTGGGAGGGAACACAGGACTTTGCGCACGTCAGGAAGAATCAGCTTGGCAACAGCCCGCATGAAGTTTCGCCTGCTGAGCTCGTCAAAATCTTCGATGGCGTCGAGGTCGCTCCAGTCACCGCCAACAAGGATTCTGAATGCACTACCGCAGCCAACAGCAACAAAGTCCAAGCTGTCGCTGGGAACCTCGCCTCGGAGTCTTCCGACGCGGGCTTCTCAACGTCCAAGTACTTGCCGATCATTCTCGGTCTCCTCGTTGCGAACCTCGCCGTGGTGCTCGGCCTCGCTGTGCTCGCGCTGTTCACTCAGGTTCGAAAGGGTACTGCGCACCGCGGGCGTTATGTGACTACCAACACCAACGATGATGCTTTTCGAGTGTCTTTTGCAGAGGACAAGCCGTACTCCGATCGGTGAAAGACAGGTGGTTTAGTTTAGTTTGATTTATTTAGACATAGTTTTGACACTGTTTTGTATCGTTGCATTCTATTGAGCATGTTTTTGTTGAACCACACTCAAAGTGACTTATTAACTCATGGTATAGAGCAATCGCGATCATCGCTTCAGCCACGAATGTGTTTGCAAGAAGTTCAACCAAGAGTTTAATCGTACGAGTCGAACAATGATCGTATCACGACTCGGATGTGACTGTAACACGTTACTCTTCTGCCCTCTAACCGCCACCATCCCAACGCAATGCAAGTCCCAGATGCCTCTTGACTTGACCTCGGTCCCCCAAAAATGCTTGCAACCTCGTCATTTGTCTGAATAGTGTAACAGATGCGGTGAGCGCTGAGCAAGACCGGAGATTTTGAGACAGCGGAAAACTTGCGGGAAGCTAGGCTCGCCGACATCACCGTCCGGCGTCATTCCCCCGCATGATTCCACAGGTTTGCTGGGAAGGCCTAGATCCGCTCTTTTGCATGAGTGCGGATGTAAAGTAAGTCATGTCTCACTTCTCCTATTCGTCCCTCTATAAAATGCCCCAGCTATTCCAGGATCATAGCCCATTTACGAGATATCCACACTCTCAAAATCATCCTCAAAGTTCGAACCCCTCAAATTACCCAACGTACACTGCCAACCACCTTATCTCAACCCTACGTCCAAACAACCCGCTCATCCGCACAATCATGTCCAACATTCAACTTCAATTATTCGCGGCACAGTGTAATGCCCCAACTACCCATCTTTGCACCCCGCCGCCCACCGAGCGTCGGGCCCTCCGCGAGCGATGCGGCTGGGATCTGACTATTTCCTTCGCACCTGTCGTTGCGCCTGCACACATGATCGCAAAAGGTCATCTTGGTCCGACGATCGGAAATCTTCCTCGTCGCAAACGAAGCAGCGTCGTCTCGATTGATTTCCCTGCTCCTCAATCGGGGGCGCATAGTACACACCGCGAATTCTTCGCATGAGGGGGGTGAAGCTGGGTGTATTCGGAGGAGTGGGGGAGAGGGAGCACGCAAGTGAATATAGCACTTCGGTAGGTTCTTCTTTCATATCTGATTTTTATGTATACTAATCCTTGCGTTGGCTATCTAGCGCGCGTTGTATTTACGGTTCTTACGAGAGCCTGCGAGCAGTTGAAAGGACTGAACTCGATTACAATTCTTGAGCATGCTCAGTGCTCAGTTTGAAACGAGCAGTCGACAGTTTTGTTCGAGTCTTATTACAATTCAATCCAGTCTGCATTCAAAATCACCTTTTCGGAACGAAATTTCTCACCGCATTGTTCAAGAGTTCATTCTGATCTGTGCTTACGATTCCGAGGTTCTCGATCTTGCACAAGGTCTACGCAACTTTGAATTTGCTTGGAATTTGCCTCTTTTCTTATCGTTGAACGCTTAATCATCATTTGTCAGCTTGTGAAGTAATCCACCGTGGGAGCTTATTCATCCCGAATTGATCCCGGGTCATCCCGAACCCGCTTACTCACGCCTTCCTCAGCGCCCACCAACAGCTCAGGCATCGTCGAGATCGGCTTAGGCAATGCCCGAGCATGGCGCTTCGCAATCCGCAAACCCGGTTACACGGCTAATCGTCCTTACCCGGCACGACACTCAGCAATGGATGCTATCCATGACTGGACTCGAAACTCAATGCTCATTGGCAGTAACTGGCGCATGAGCGGACCCGGCGGGCTAGCTGTGACCCTCCCCTCAAACTTTAGCCGATTAACCGTTCAAAATTTATTCATGCCGCTGAACAACCCATCTTCATCATCTCTGCTTCCGACTTGTTCGTCGAAGACCAACCGCAATGAACGTGGAGACCGACGGTATAAGTACGTTCGGCGACGAGTCTTGTCATCCACTTACCTGTGAGCATACGATGGCGCAAAAAGAGACAAAGTTTATCCCGTTTGCTACCCCGAAGATCAAAGCCTGCACAAATTGCAGGTAAGTACCTTCCGTTTCCTTCCTCGCAAGCGACGCACGCTGACATTGTATTGGCCATGCCATCAGGAGGCGCAAGGTCGTGAGTAGAATCTGGACTCATCGAAATCTTCCATTAATGATTGGATGCTATGATAGAAATGCGACGAGCAGCGTCCAAAGTGCGGCCCATGTTCGCGGTCTCTAGCTTTTCAGGACTGCGAATATGATGATGCGGGTCCTAGCCGAATACAGATGCTCGAAGGTCAGCATAATGAACCTCCTCAGCACTTTGGTTTCGCTTCTAACAATAATTCTATACAGAGCAAATTTCGATTCTCGAAGCTCGAATACATGAATTGGAAAATCCATCCTCGCCTAGCGATACGGTGTTTCTTCGGAATCCCTTCACGCGTTCACAAGAAGAATCACCCGCGTCAAGTCATGAGCAGTCGATGGTCTCTATCCAAAATCCCAGCGAGGCTACCGGATTTGGAAGCGCGGCTTTGGATCTTTCGTTGTCGAATGTATCGAACTCAGCGGTAAGCTTAATATCCTGTACTGAGACATATGAGGCACTGAAGTTTGGATATAGCTCATCCCAGTTGCTGAACTGGGAAGGCTGTGAGTCGGCTTCTTCTTCTTCTTACTTCAATTGCTTGCTCATATCTCTTCGTATCATCAGCATGCACAGCTTCCTCTACCACCACAGCTCTCACTTCGGCCTCTTCCTCAACGTTCAGAGCCTCGAAGAATCGTTGATGGGTCGCACCGAGCCCCGCCCGACGGCGGCCCTCATAGACGTTGTCGCTCTCCTCGCTATAAGCCTCTCCGACTCAGGGCCTGAGTTCACCAGTATATACGAATCAATCTACCTTTCCCGCGCTCTCCGCACCTCTGTCGAAGCGCTCTCCCCGGGAGCACACCAGCAACATCGCAATAGCATCATCCACGCGATCCAAGCCGAGGTGTTGCTGTCGTATTATTTTCTCAAAAATTCGAGAATTCTCGAAGGTACGTAGTGAGTAGTGGGTATACACTGAATCTTTATATCGAGCTTATTTTTGGTCTAGCGAAATATCACATCAGCGCAGCCGTCTCCCTTGTCCTCTGCTCGCATCTGCACCGACTTGGGTCTGCCCATTCAGACGTGGATCCACCATCCACTGTCAACTTGCTAGGCGCCCCGTCTTCCACCGTCTCCCTCCTCCCACCGGCACAAAACTCAATAGAGCAGAACGAACGCATCAATGCTTTCTGGACTGTTCTGACTCTGAGTTGCTGTTGGACAACGGCCGACGGGTCGCCGCCTAACATGCTGTTGGCGGGAGGTAATGGAGGAGCAGGCATGAACGCAAGGGTTGATACGCCGTGGCCGGCGGATTTTAATGAGTCTGGGGATACGGAGGGAGTGGGATCTCGAATGCCGCCTGGGAATGGGGAGACAAACACGATCACCGCTTTCCTTGATGGCATGGAGGAGAACGACGGCAATGGCCTGTCGCTGAGAGCATTGCACTCAAAGGCTGCAATTCTATTCGAGCAGGCGGCGCTAGTGGCTGAGAGAAAGCGAGAAGGTGGGTGGCGTTCAATTAAATTGCAGACATTTATCGGTGATTGATCGAAGCCTCCTGCACTCACTCAGAGTCGACTGCACCAAACACCGAATTTTGCGCTGCATTCACCTCTCTAGACTCTCTACTCGAGAAGTTCAAGTCAACGAGCCTACATGCTATTCTCACCAACAACTCTGTCGAAGGACCAAGGGCCCGGGAGATTCTGGTGATTCACACATTGACGCACGTCGCGACGATGCAGCTGCACAATCCCTTTATCATGGAGTACCATCGTTCGAGGCTGAGAGTCTTGGACTCGGCGCGTGCGGTGGTGGGATTTCTTGAGAGATTGAATCTAGATAGGGACGAGTTTTCTGTGGTCGATCCGATCATGGGGGTAAGTCTGACAGCGTTCGCTTCCCCAATGGTGGATTAGCACTGACGACAAAACAGACACTACTCATGGCTACCGGTCAAGTTCTCATCACTGAGTTGAGTCTGCTCAGGATCAATAATGCACTGTCTGTATCGTCGTTGGGTGATGTCGCGAATTTGCAGCAAGAGCAATCGTTGATCGAGGCGATCGAAACGATTTTGAAGGCTATGAAGCGCTTTGCGGTGAAGTGTGTGCTTATTGGTAAGCTTTGAATTTTATGACCCGACGAAGTGGGATCGATTGAGTTCTGTTTCTCCAGAGTCTCAATTGACTGCAATGCAGGAGTTATATCGTCAAGTCTGATATCACTCTCGCTATTAAGCCTGAAATTAGAATATATGCAGTTTTATTACGTATGCAGTTGTCGAATTTCATTACTTGTAACAGTTTAAACGCGAAGCTAATGTGAAACAGAGTGAGTCACGTTACCGCGATAGACCATCCAAATCCGGCAATACTCATCCTCACACCCGAAAAAGGAAGTTCATGGGGCACACCATACCCAATAAGATCTTGAAAAATTGGAAAATGCTAGATCAATTCATATATTTCTCAATTGCACATCAAGCTCACTGAGGTTGGGTGTATACACAGTATTCCTCCTTATCCATG
This sequence comes from Favolaschia claudopus, assembly GCA_037176885.1. Lineage (NCBI taxonomy): Eukaryota > Fungi > Basidiomycota > Agaricomycetes > Agaricales > Mycenaceae > Favolaschia > Favolaschia claudopus. The sequence goes on along the minus strand of JAWWNJ010000034.1, from coordinate 282,803 downwards.
AACCCGACTACTTGCCCATGACGGTCACCTTGGCATCGCGCATAATGACCTGAGCCGCCTTCTCCGACAGCTAAAGTGAAAAAAGCCTTAGATTTTTGTTTCGCATCGGGTGAAGCGCGCATGCTTACCATGTACGTCGGCGAAGTGGGCGCATAGCCCGGAATATCAGGCCACACACTGGCATCGACAACACGCAGATTTCGAACGCCGCGAACGTTAAAATCTCCGTCGAGAACTGCCTTGGGGTCTATCCAAAAAATCTCAGCTACGATCTCCAAACGAATTCAATTCTTTACCGTCATCGGTCCCGATAGGCGCAGTGCAGCATGCATGGTGACCTGTAATAATCAATTGAATCAATCCCGAGGTAACACATAGAGGGCAAGGAAAACACACCAAACACATTTTTGAGAACGTACTGATCTAAGTCCGCGTCAGTCGTCACATTCAGACCAGGTGCAACCTCCCGCTTGAGATATTTCTTAATTTCAGGATCATTGTTGAGGACTTCCCTCCAACGCTTGACAGATTCTCTCAGTGCAGCCACATCATCGCGACCCCCGGACGCTTGGAAACGCAATTTGTTGATATCGAGGGGATCTTGCGGGTGCGAGCCAGTGAGACGAACATAGCCCTTTGAGGTGGAGTACGCTTTGAGGGAAATGGCGGTGAAAACGTTGGCAGTTTCGGAGGCGAGAACGCTCATTCCTAATTCCAAAGTCAGCTTTATCTGCCCGGTTCCGGTTAGTGGCCAGAGTATGCTCACCGTGGAAAAAGCCGGCAAATTCAAACGGCAGGCTGTAAGTAAGGATGTCTGCTTCGAGACCCGTGAAGTTGGCGGGGCTCGAGAGCGTCTCTCCGAATGATACGGGTGCTGTGAAGTTGTTCGCGAATTCCCAGTATACAGGAACTTCGTCGTTGTCTGAGAAGTAAGCGTGAGCGAGCAAAGTCAAACTGATAGTTCTTTTGAATTTCTTTGCCTTGCAAGTTGGATCCAACGCCGGGAAGATGGACAACGGTCGGGATGCCCGCCTGCGCTAGCTGTTCAGAGTCGCCGATTCCAGAAAGCTACGCAGAAAGAATCAGGTTGCGTTGATTGATGGAATCATCCGGGATATACATACCATGAGCTAATTTCGGAAACAAATATCAGTGCGTTGCATTAGGGAGAAGAAGTGTTTCAGACGCACCAAATGCGGAGTCTCAAAAACCCCAGCGCTGATGATAACCTCCCTCTTCGCCACGATATGCTTCTCCGTAAGATATTTCTTCCCAGTGAAGCCATGAGACACAGGCAGCTTCGCTCCCGCGGCCACAGACACCCCATACGCGACCACCTCCTCACCAGCCTCGCAAAGCAAAACCTTCGTCGCGAGCGTGTTCGTCATGATCCTCAACTTATCCGTATCGGCGGCGACCTGCACCAATTTATCGCGGATCGAGGACCGGATGTTCTTATCGTCGCCCGTGGTCGACCGAAGAATATGAGCAGCGCGCGGGAGGGGGAGGTGGGAGTTGATATCTTCGACGGTGGTGGGGCCGGAGGCGTTGATGACTGCGTCGCCGATTGCTTGCCATGCGGGATCTGAATTTTAATTTGATGTGAGTGAAACCATTCAATGAGACAAAAAGACGTTCATAACGTACCAGGGGAGGTGAAATTGAGCGGTTCCCGAGACGTCTTGAGCCAGCCGTCGAATCCGTGGTCTGCATTCGGAGGGGCGAGGTAGAGGTTGCGCTCAAGCAGCGCCCAGTAGGTCTGCATATTGTCGCGGGACCAAGACTCGTCGTTGAGCCTTTGGGCCAAGCCGTCGAACTGCTCGCGAAGCGCTCCGATGTTGTTGTCTCCGGCGTTGTGAATCTACGTGTGGAAATGAGTGATTTCATCGCCACGGTCAGAGAGTGCGGAATTAATTCGCTCACGGTGCAGCCGCCGATGCCCGCTGCGCGGGGATACCTGGGTCAGAGGTTAGAACAAGTGGGGAATACTGAAAAGAGGAAGCAATGATACTTGCCATTCATCGTTACGCTGCACCTCAGAGTCGGGAGCGAATTGGTTCACTGTGTAGGCCAGGTCGATTGAGGGATCTATAGTGCTTTGATGAGCATTTGTTTACAAATTATACCGGGCAACTGGCCATCGATGGCAGCGAAGGAGCTGAGCAGGGAAGTAGTGTTGGGGTTGCCGCTCTCATCGAATCCGGTCTCAATGAGGAGCACTAAGATATCGAATACATGTCAGATAGAAACCACATTGCGGCGGATTGGCTCACCGGAGAACCCATTCTCTGCGAGACGGGCAGAAAGCGGGCCGCCGCCCGCACCTGAACCAACGACGATGTAGTCGTATTCGCCGCCTGTCGGCGCGTCTAGGCATTTCTCCAATGCAAACGCTAGCGTTGCGAGAAGCGATATAAAAGCTGCTTTTAGGAGAACCATGAGTGGAACCGAGTAGATTATTGTGGAGAAACCCACTCACAATGTACCAATTTATCCTATGCAAGATGCTGCAAGTTAGTTAGTTACCAAGCACTTTTCGAACTTACCAAGATCCTTGGTGCTCAATTACCAAGCTAGAACATGGGTGTGTATGTTGGGCAATCCGGCGATGTTTGTTAAGTTACGGGAATTCTTATTCGGTAGTGCGGTTGAAGTCGTTGTTGGTTTAGCTTCGTGGCCCGGCATGATACCTCCCGTGATGGAAGATATTCTATCAGCTGTCTAGCGTTCGAGCTCCGTCCTGTTCGTTTTTGTGATCTTTTCCGCTTCCGTTTCTCGTTGATCTGGCATACAGCACGGTACGGGATGCAGAATCCAGATCAGTCGGTCGGGTTCACCTTGAACGACCAACTCCGAGTCAATGTGTCGATCGGGGTGGTTGAAGCCTTGGTAATACACCCTACATTGACCGGGAGGTATAAGTACTCTATTGACTCTTGAGTTTCGTGAACCGGTGTCGGACGCTTCGGAGGCGACAGCTTGGATTTTGTTGTTGGCTGCGGCGGGGCAGTTTTTGTTGGTGGTGACGGGAACGACGTCGACGCCATCGAAGACTTTTGGCAAGTTTAGCGGGATACATTTCGCTGGGTGGAAATGTCGGGGTCCCATTCGCCTAAGTTGGTGAGAGTTTGGTGAGAGTACCCGAAATCACGTGAACAGCTTGTGATGGCAACACGTGTACACACCGCCACCTCTCTTCCTTCTCACCCATGCACCCTTCGCTCGCCCGCCGACAGCTGAACGGCCTAGTGCCGCCCAAAATCGCAACCCCTCGTCTCGTCGTGCGTATTCTCCCTTTCTCCCGCTCTTTCGCCCGCTGAACGGCCCGCGTTTTCCGTTCGCAGTCGGGCAACTCCGGAGGCGGACTCGACCCGCTCGTCGACTTTTACTCCAAACTCCCGAAAGGCCGCGCTCCCTCGCGCTTTGGTGGCATTAAAGGACGCTTCTTTGCTGGCAAGAATGCCTCAGCTGGCCCAGCGCTGGCGATCATTGGGGGGATTTTCCTGATTGGATACACTTTGGACTATCAGCGTGCGTTTACTTTGTTTCTATGTAACTTTGTTCTTGAATCAACTTTTCTGGATGTAGTGCATCTGAAACACCACAAGAACCATCCTCATTAGGTTGCATAGCCGTCAATATGCTTCAGAGCGATACGATGTCGATATTTTCACTCGAGAGTAATCGAGGTTTAAATACAATCAGCATGGTCGAGCTCGCTCCTGGGTTCAGATACGTTCTATTCAAAACGCAGGCCTTGAGTTCATTCAAACTGTATTGCTTATCCCGACGCTTTTGGCACGCAGAGCCGCATCGAATTCGAAAACGCCCTCGACGCAAGTCTTGTCCCCGACGGACTCAGTTAACCCCGCCTATCAAACATACTCGGACAGAGCTCGCTTCTTTTGGGCTTCCAAGTTCAACGTGGCTTCAGACTCAGTTGCCCCCTCTCCAGCCCTATTGCTGGTATTGCACCGTGACTGTAGTCTCTCCGATTGACAGAATGTAATCTTACTACTCTTTCCTCGGCCTTGTACCGACTTCCACTCGATTACTCGTTACGAATCTCCAACCCCCTCCGAGTCTCAGGTTCGCCTCGGAGACACCAGCGACTCTACCACCCAAGTATCATTGAATCATTTTAGCATGCACGGCGGATACGCTGAACGTTCACTCCCATTTCAGTATGTCATCGCCGATATTCCCGTCGCTTGCTCTACTCGCAAAGCTGGGCGCCCAATACCGCCTCGGCGAGACGGCCTTATCCAAATATGCGGTACATATAAGGGTTCCAGCAAACGCTTTCATTATTATCTTCTTGAGTCCATTCCTTTTCATTTGCTCGATGCTCTTTCCTGCGACCTCTGGTCGCACTGCAGCTTACATTTCCCTATTTCTCACTCTCGTTAATGCAAATGGCCGCGATCAACAGCCTACACGCCCCGGGGACAATAACCGCCTCTCGAACGTCGACGACGAACGGGTAAGTATCTCAAATTTCTGACGTTCGCAGCTCATGCCTCTCGTTCCCCAACAGTACGTCGCAAGCCTGAAGATCGGAGGAAAAAGTGATACCGACACTCATGTGCTTGTACTTCCGCCGCTGATTTCATGCTGCAGATATCAACGTCATGCTCGATACGGGCTCCACCGACCTCTGGCTTAATCCCAGAGAGGGAGTCGGGGCGTTTGAGAGCACAGGCGTCGCGAAGAAAATCACGTATGGAACGGGCGATCACTTTATCTTTTTTTTTTTTTTTTTTTGGAGTGTTTGGTTAATAACCTAACGATTCTCAGTCTGCAGAAGCATTCCAAGGTCGTCCACTTTGTTTACCAGTTTTAGAACCAGTGAGAGCCGGGAAGAGTTTGTCCGGGAGGAAATGCCGTTACGCACAATTTAACCATAGTGTGGGGCTCCAGCCGAAAACCTTAACCAATACCAGTACGACCAGGCTGCATACCCACTAAAACCCCCCTCAAGGTAGTCCAATCATCCGGCAGGGAATCTTCGTTCTCTAGTAAACCTGACCAAGTTCTCAGAACACTTTTCCTACCCAACGCGAGTGTTCCAAATTTTGCTTTGCTAGTGAGGATGCGATCACGGGAGAGCGCGGCATTCACGTCTCTCAACCACATTGTCGCAATATCGTTATCAATGGAACGATCGGGCTAGTGGAGATGAGCATTGCAGGGCATACGATTCCGAAACAAGGTAAGCAGGTTTACTTCCTGTCACTGTTGGTCTCGTTCCTCAAATCAACATCCTTCGTGCAGCTTTCATCAATGTAACCGAGGTACGAATAAAATTCTGCCCTTTAGAAAGTCATTGACAGCTGAGCTTCCAGATCGTCGGTATGGACGATTGTGGGGTCGGAATATGCGGCGTCCTGGGACTCGGGTTCGACAACCCCATCACGGGCATCGGACACACCCTATCCAATAAACTGGGACTGGCCGGCGAGAAACTCGGGAAATCCGTGCTCTCCAGCATCTTCGACGCGGACCCTTCCAAAGGGCGGTTCTTCGCGCTATCCCTTTCCCGCCTCGGCGACGCCAAGGACTCCGCCCCCGCCTCGCTCAGCATCCAAGAGTACGACGAGCAATACGCTAACGTGCAGTGGATGGCTCGACACCCTGTGTACCCACCCACGTCTGGTAGTTGGCAGGTGTTGTTTGACGGTGTGACGGTAAATGGTATGGCCATTCAGTGGACGGCGAATAGCGAGGAGACGCCTTCGAAGCAGCTTCGCATGCTGGTGGATTCGGGGACGACAAATTTCTTGGTCAAGTCAGAAATCCGGGATCGGATTTACTCTGTGGTTCCCGGAGCTGTGTTGGCGAGGAACTCGCGTCTGAATACTACGCATTGGGGAGCGGATCGGGATGCTTGGGTGATTCCTTGTGATGCCGCGGTCAGTATGAGTGTTTTGTTTGGGTGAGTCTGTCTAATGATTTCGTTTGATACGACTGCTGAATCAATCGTCTTCATGTAGCGGCCAGCCATACCCCATGCACCCGCTCGATATGACCGCCGTCCGCACGCAAAAGGGACCCGACGGCGTTAATTACACCTACTGCGTCGGTACGGTTACCAACGGTGGATCGATCACCTCAGGTGCACGAGACGCGCAATTCGGCGCTTCATTCATGCGCAATGTCTACACATCGTAAGCTCTCCTCGAGTCTCACTCCCTCAACTCATTCATTCGAATCACACTCAAAGGTTCAACTTCGGCGATAACATCACCTCCCCGTACATCCAATTCCTCTCTCAGACGAACGAATGGGAGGCGAGGCAGGATTTTGCGCACGTCAGAAAGACGCAGCTTGGTAAAAGTCCGCACGAGGTATCGCCGGCTGAGCTTGTCAAGATTTTCGATGGCGTCGAGGTCGCTCCCGTTTCTGCCAAGACTAGTAACTGCGCCGCCTCAAACAACAAAGTCCAAGCTGTGGCTGGAAACCTCGCCTCGGAATATTCCCACTCCGCGTCATCTAATTCGAAATACTTGCCGGCGATTTTGGGGCTTCTTGTCGTGAACTTCGTCGCGGTGCTCGGTCTCGGGGTTCTTGCTGTATTGACCTGGGTACGAAAGGGTAGCGCCGAGCGCGTTAATTATGTGCCTACGAAGACCCACGATGACTCGTATCGGACTTGGTTTGAGGAGGAGAAGCCCTACTCCGATCGGTGAACAATACTCGAGTTTTTCATTCGAATCAAAACAGACACCCATAGTCATTCTTATTTGATTGTGTGTTCTTCGACCAATTTCCACTCAAGTGGGGTACAAACCCACGAATAAGTCCAGTACCGTAATATTCCGACCAAATATTCTTTACAATTTAATAACCACCTTGCCAACATGCATCTGCGACTCCAGATGCCCGTATGCCGCCTTTGTCTCTTCAAACTCGAAGACTTTGTCGATAACGGGTCTCGTAGCGTCGACATTGGCAGAGATCAGCTTATTCATGTTTTTGAACCTGCGGGAAAGAATTCCGTCAATTCAACCTGAAGCTCATAATCGGAGCAAAGTGATGAGTGTGAAAATGCGCACTGTACGACTGAACCGATAGAGATCCCGCGAAGATTGATGGCTTTCAGAATGCAGGGCCAAAGGATATCTGCGGGTGGGCCGCCGGTCTGAGATATTGGTAAGTATGTAATAGATTGAAATTGAGGTGTTTCCGAAAACTCACCCCAGCAGCAACAGCGCCGATCAAGTCAATGATGCCTCCCCTGCGCACACAGGATGCTGATTGAGGGAGAGTAGTATGTCCTGAGACCTATTGGGAAGATTGAATACTCCCCGGCGCTAATTGCAACGGCGACCTCAATGCACCTCGATAACATGATCGACCCCAACACCCTTCGTTAACTCCAAAACTTCATCTCCCCAATTCGGAGTCTTCTTGTAATTGATGACATGTTTAGCACCGAGTTTCGTGGCTACTGCGAGTTTGTCGTCTGACGAGGATGTGACGATGGCGATTGCTCCTGAAGCTACGGCGAATTGGAGGGCGAATCTGTCATTGCGAATCAATTAATGAATGCGGGGGGGTGAATTCGTTGGGGATGAAAGTGAGTTCTGAATTGTGGGTGAACGTACATGGAGACCCCGCCCGTACCCAACACCAACACCGTATCCCCCGCCTTGAGAGGCGAGATGCCGGAGAGGAGGGCATTGTAGGCCGTCACCGCAGCACATCTGAGCAGGATGAGTATTGAACCCAAATCGAGAGGCGGGGGAGAACAAACGGACGGTAGGGTCGAAGCTTCCTCGTAAGACAAATGTTCCGGAATTTCTACCAAAGACTGAACATGAAAAATAGAATGACTCAGCTCTTTCCAAATAACAGCTTGAACAAGAAGGCGTACGTTCCCAGGGAAGCTCCGATACTGCGTCAATACGCCCTGCACGCCAGGTCCTCCTAACCCTTTCAAACCAGGGGAATTATCGAACAGCTTGTCCTGTAGAAAATTCGGACAGACGCGGTCACCGACTTTCCAGTCTGTGACCTCTTCACCGAGAGCGATGATTTCGCCCGCCATGTCGGAGCAGGGGACAAGGTTGCCTTGAATCTCGCCGGGATATACCCCCTTGGCGATCATGAGATCGCGGAACTGTTTTACCGCGAAATAGGTTGTTGTATAAACCATACACACAATGAATAGCTTACCTGCAGCGAGACCGCATGCGTCTTCACCAACACCTCATTCGCCTTGGGCGGTGGCACAGGCACCTCTTGGAGCTCGAGATTCTGATACGACCCAATGATCTAATATGATGCGTTTCGGGGTCTTAGTGTCGCAATGCGAAGATGAAAGCTGCGGCGAACCTTTGGGAAGTGATACTGTCGCGTCGTCGCTGGGATGGTCATCTTCGCAGTGGAGCAGACGAGTAGTAAGCAAGGAAGAAGGTAAGCGCTAGTGCTGAGCGATAAAGGCTCGACGGAGCGGGATATATATCTTCCGCTGACATAGCACAAAGAAGAATAGAACGACACCTTCCCTGATTGATAGGTCTCCGCCCGACTAATCAGTTTAAGCCACGATCTGTGCGCGCACGAGGGCTTGGTGGATCGACGGGTAGGAATTAATTCCATCGTTGCACCGCCGGTGCCCATGAAATATACATCTTTTCCCGTGGAATCCTGTTCGAGCAATCGGCTTTCAAACACTAAATCACTCATATTGTTTCCTTCTCTTATTCCTGGTGGTATTAAACTTTCACATACCTTGTCAAAACCTGAGAAATCTCCTTCGATCTGATATTCGGCGTGAACAAGAACCGAAAAAGATAAAATTAGGGCAATGCTTCGACTCACTAATGACATTCTCTAGAAGCATGGATGAGCAATTCTGGAGCTCACTAATGACATGACTGACCAAGTTGAACGTTGAACTTTGTTTGTGTTTAGCTGATTCAACTGAACGCGATCACGTGAGATTCCCACGCCAGCGATGGACAGAAATTGATGTTTATTCGAGAATACAACAAACTAGATTTAGAGGTAAGCATAGACATAATCTTGTCATCAGCTTGTTAGAAACGCACGGATAAAATACAATGGCAGGGGCTCCGCCAATTCAGAATCACATAAACATATTGAACCACCTCACGATCGCACTCGCGCTTTCCTCCTTCGTGAAGCCTGTGATACGTTTAGCACTTCAGATTGAGACAATGCCATGCTGCACTCACGTTGATACGCGTTCGTCATATCGCCACGCAACGCAAATCCATGCTCGACGCCGGAGAAGAGCTGAAAATGCCACTTGAGATTCGGCTTCGATGGGGATTTCGCCTGTTCGGTGAGGATCTCCTCGGCGCGATGGCGTGAAGGGGCGGGGAATGTGTGGTCCACTTCCGCGCAGGAGAGGAAGAGGGGTCCTGGGAAGCGGTTGATGCATAAGTTTTCGTGGTAGGGGTCAAAAAATAGAAACAAGGCGAGTGGATGATAGTGAAAATAGCCGTACGCACTCGCACAGTTGACAAAGTGGCTTTCATTGAGGAATGCGGGGTGTCCGAAGGCCCCCACGCCTGCAGAAAATAAATTCAACTTGATTGGTTAGCTGGTCTATAAATTGTTGCAGGCACTCACACGCTGTAGAGGTAGATTCTGATAGGGCGTCCATGACATACGGAGCGCCTGCGAGGGTCAATGGCTGGAAGGAAGGAAAGAGAGAATGGAGTACCAAAGCAGTAGCCTACGGCGGCGTATTTCGTTTCCGCGGTGCCTTGAGATGAAATGCATTCAGAACCGGTTGACGTTGGAGAGAGATAAGCGCACCAAACTGAGCCTTGACTGCGTCGATCCATTTGGGAACTGCGGTGGCCGCAAAAGCCTGGTGTTTCGCTTTCCAGGCTTCATAGTCGAATCCCGGCTCGGTTGTTGTGTCTCGCCGATTTTTCCGGTGCAGTTGGGCTGGGTCCTGAGTGTACCCTCAGTAGTGAAACTTGAATGTGCGGAACCGAGACAACCCACTCCGCGGAAGTAGTCGATCGCAAGCACGAGGAATCCTAGACATTGACAAGATTTTGAGGCACAGTACTAGTTTGGAACGCGACATTATAACAGACCTTGTGATGCGTAAAAATCACACAAGAGTTGACCGTTTATGAAGATATCGATTCCCCAGACGTCAGGGAAATACCTAAATGAAATTAACCCAGGTACACCGCGATGCTATTGTTCCACCCACAGAATTACGCGATTTTCTTGCGCAGCGTTTGCTGGACGCGTTATATAGGTGTTTACCTCAGCGATGGTGATGAATTCGCCCTTAGGTGTCCCTTCGTGTGGATAACAATTCAGACAGCAGTCTCCGGGCGGCTTTGCGAGTACGGGGTTCGACATGGTGGAAAGCAAGGGCAAGGAGGCGTGGGAATTTCTAAACTCTAAGCGATCGCTGCCACGAGGTCACAAGGTCTGCGCTCTCCCGCTTTCCGTTCGGACCGTCTATCTTCAAGTGACCTTGTGTCCGACAACTCGCGAAATGCGGGGTGAACTGTGGTGCCTAACCCGACATCGTGCCTGAAATTGCAAATTTGCGACTGGGGTACTTGACTGGAGCTTTCTCTCCACCACATCAGGATTCAGCCGTTCTTCCTCTCAGCTCCCCCAAACCGATGACTACGCCTATGGGACTCGCGAGATCCGACACGGTCACCACCGGGACCTCTACTGAGACCGACATTATCGAGAAGGAGAAGGGCGCAGCATCCCGAGCCCCCGATCATGGACTCGCCCCAATATCGGAAGGTGAAGAGGACGAGAATGTGGGGTATGCGATGTACAAGCAGGGTCTCGCGGAAAACCACGAAATCAGCGACAAGGAGAACAGCGCCATCCGGTGGCGCATAGACCTCGTCATTATGCCGATGTTTTTGGTGACTCAGACGCTTCAGTTTCTCGATGTACGTCCCCCGGATTTTCTGGTGTGCCCTATTGCCTGACTCAAGGCATCAGAAAACTGCTCTCAATTACGCCAATCTCTTTGGGTTTCAATCGGCCCTCAAGCTACATGGAAATCAATTCAAGTGCGCTGCTGATTTCCTTTTACTAAAGCGTAGGGAAATTCTCATTCTTTCTCCAGCTGGCTATCTAGCATGCGAGTACTGACCCTCAAGTCTCAGCTGTCATCATCTTAACTTAGCTGATAGGGTCTATTTTGGCTATGCCGTGGCGCAATATCCCATCCAGGTCCTCATCGGCAAATACCCCGCTCAACGGGTCCTCGCTGTCACGGTATTCCGCTCCTCAGTCTCGCATCTTAGCTCCTTTATGTCTGACTCATATAACCAGGTATTTATGTGGGGACTCACCGTCCTGACCAGTAAGCATTCCGTGCCACTCGTTCGAATGTGCGGAATTTGAAAATAATCATAGTGTCGCAATGCACGAACTTTAAAACAGCCATGATCAACCGATTTGTGTTGGGGATGTTTGAGGCGTCGACGTCGCCTGGTTTGACTCTCATGACGTTCGTTGCCTATCTTGCTCCTCACAGTCAAGGGCAACTAATACCCCATCGATAGAGGCTGGTGGTACACCCGTGTATGTTGCCTGCCCGTCTACGTGCCATTTTCTCGATCGACTAATTTGTTTGCTATTCTATAGCAAGAGATTCCGTTGAGACAATTTATCTGTATGCACATTTTCAGGTTTCTTCGTCAGTCAACTCACTCAACCAACTGTTCGACAGGGTACTCCGGGCTTGGCTGGGGCGGGCTCATTGGCAGCTAGTGAGTCGCAGCGATCGACATAGGTCTTTTTGACGAGACTGACGAGCTTGCTAGCATGTCGAGTGAGCTTAGCTTCTTCTCAATCTCAGCGCACCTCGAAATGTGACCTTCGCTCAATGATTCACTCAGCCGGTATCTCGAAAATCAGCCCCACCGCTCCGGGACCAGAGAAATGGCAGTACATGTGCGTATCGTCGACTCCACTCAAGATATCATTATAATACTGAAAGGCATTCATCGCCAGATTCTACATCCTCGGCGCCGTGACGATGGCATGGTCCTTCATCATCTTGTTCTTCCTCCCCGATTCTCCCGTACGTTCGTCGCTTTAGCTTCGATCATTTCTCATTTCTCTCTTCCTTATCACCCAATTATATTACATACATACCTACACCACACGCCTGCAGGCCTCCGCCCGCTTCCTGAAGCCCGAGATGCGCGTCCTTGCCGTTCAAAGGGTAGCTGCCAACCAGCTTGGGATCAAGAATAAGAAGTTCAAGACGGAACAGGTGTGGGTTGCCGGTGCGTGCTTATGCTATATTCTGACTTCGCGCATTTGAATCTGAACTGACTATACATTACATTCCGATTGTCACAGTCAAGGATATCAAGATCTGGATCCTTTTCTCTTCGGTGTTTGCCGCTGCTATTCCGAATGGTGTTGTTAGGTGCGTTGCATACCGTATACGCCTCAAAAAGTGTTGAGTATATAAATGTGTGTTCCACAGCAACTTTTCGTCTGTTATTATGTATGTTTGCCGCCTTCTTTTCGGATCTTTCGATTTACGAGCTCCTCTTCACAGCAAAGATATGGGATTCTCCAGTGCGCTCTCGTTTCGTTCCTCCCTCTAACTATGATTGAATATAGCTTTCAGCCACGAAAACCACCGTCCTCAAGAGCGTCGGCGACATCACGCAAATCGTCGCACTCGTCGTAGGCGGTATCATCACCCTTAATTTTAAGAACAGTGCGTCTTCTCTTCTCATCCATTTTATCTCACAAATTCATATCTCTTCCTCGCTGTGCGCTGATGAAACGTCCGCCTTCAGCCCGTCTCCTCGCATCCACGGGTGCGAACATCATCTGCGTCGTCTCCGCCGCTTGCATGGCATACCTCCCGCGTCATCTCGTTTGGCAGCGCTTGGTTTCGTTTTGGCTGGTTAATTGCCAGTCGGTTGGATTCGTACGTACTTCATTCGTTTCTCGTTTCTTCGTCGAGTCCGGGACTCATGTTCATATTGCGATATTCTCGGTTGTAGGCAGCAAGTTTGGTGATGGTGTCGTCGAATATGGGAGGGTACACGCATCGGGTGCGTTCATTTGCTTGATATAATGGTCGTGGCTTACGGACAGACAGACGATCGCGTCTGCTGTGATCTTGTGAGTACCATTCCAACCAGAATAGCGCTGCAAAGTATCGATGTGGTTCCTAGCACTGCTTATTGCTTTGGGAATGTCGCGGGACCATTTGTGTATGTTTTTAATATCTTATATTGCAAATGTCTTGCCAATGATTTTCATTCGTAGGGTGTAAGGCATCTTCTAAGAAAAATCCAATTCGGAGCTTGACTCGACTGTCGTTTCATAGCAAACAATCCCAGGCACCTTTCTATGTGAGTTGATCTTCAATTTTGCAGATCATGGATTGAGACTGACGAAAATGCAGCAAGACGCCACGGCCGGACTCCTAGCAGGATACACTGTGTGTTGATATTTCTTTCCTTCTCGCCACACTCATTTTTCCTACTTTGCAGATCAAACTCGTCTGTCAAATTACGCTCCTCATTTAGTGCGTCATTACCTCTTCCCTGATCTCCCGAGTCTCGATGTCGACACTCATGTGCCGGCGTATTTAGCATGTTCACCATAAACAAGCGCCGCGACAATAAATATGGGGAGCCAGACGTCGCTGCTGCAAAGGAGGCGGGGATGCAGGATAAGACGGAGTATGAGAATAAGGTGCGTTTGTTTCCTGCTTGTCGGCTTACACTCCTGTTTTGGGTTAAACATGTTGATTCTCGAATTCAGGATTTCCGTTACGTGCTCTGAAGTTCGTGTCGACACGAATTTGAGTAATTATGATATTGTTGAAGGTATTTGTTACTTACGACGAATAGTATTCGCAATCGCGAATGAATGAATGTATGATTTGCTGCGTTGGTGTGTGAAGGACAAGAGATATTCCAGTTGGGCTGAAACCAGATTTCGTTGAATAGTAATGCTTGCACAGTGAGTCTGTTTTCGAGAAGGAAATTCGTGGGAACAAATACCGCAACATGCCGGGATGACATCCGGCAACATCCAGCCGAATACTTAGCCGATGTCGAATCCGTCCTTTTTTTCCGCAACAAAATTTTTCGCTGTCTCGTCAATGTCTCGTACGTATCTGGTCTTTCTTCCCCTGCCCTCTAATTTCTTCCAGTTCATCTGAACATCTTTCGAGCCAAAGTATCCCTCTACAATCCTCAAACGCCGGACCAAAACGGACACGGAGATAACGTTGTGAGCACGAAATTTTCAAAATCACCGTGAAGCGCCGTGAACGTGAAAGTCTGCCCACTTTTGAGGTGCGCCAGGCTCGCAGCTCACAGCTCACTATTCCACCATCCGCAGAATCCGTCCGCCGCCATGCATCACCCACCTCCTCATCGACTTGACGACTTCATTGCGACTTCATGATGACTCGCCAGTGTCGCCACCCGCGTACGCGTTTACACGAGCTTGCGCAAGTGCGTGTTGTCCCCCTTCTCTCTTACCTCACTTCCCACTGACCTTACAGCTCTCACCGCCCTAACTACAACCCCTCGTTTACCCCACCTCATCCGCCTTCTTCGACGTCGACTAGGCGCTCGGCTCAACGCCTCCCCCGCCTCCCCGCTCAACGCTACCCTCGTTGTTCTCTCACCACCGAACGCAACGCCGACTCTCCCGACTGTACCCATTCACTCCGCCGTACCCACCTGAAACTCAAGAGGCTTCCCCGCTCTTGCATCACAAGCCTCGACAACCTTCAACTCAATCCCCCCTTGACATGCCGCCCTCGCCGCCGCCGTCGCTACCACGACCCTCGGCACCGTCGTCTGCCGCCACCGCCGTCCGCGAAGCCAGCGCCAACGCTCACATCTACGTACTTCAGAGAAATACAAAGGTGCGTCCCACCTTCCTTCGCTTTCCCGCTCCCCGCTGACAACACCCACACCCTGCTTTCCCCTTCACACTCCAACGCGCCGCCGCCGCTCAAGATGTTAGCCGCCCCAGCGCCAACCTCATCAACGCGCGAACGCACCCCCCGCCCGTCCCCTTCACCTCTCGACACACTCGCTCCCAACGCCACCGCTCCCCACCTTCAATTCCTACCTTCGCGCTACCCGCACCCGCCGCACCCGCTCTCCCCGACGCTTTCCTCTCCCTCAATCGAGATGGTCCCGTCAGCGCTGCGCGCCGACCGCTGTCCCGCGCTTCCTTCGCCTTCCGGCACCTCGCTGACAACACTCGTGCCTGATGCCCGTTTGACCCGATCCCCGCCATGTCGCCGGCATGGTCAACGCGCCTTCTCGCTCCTCGCCTTCGATTCTCACTCCACCCTATCTGTACCCGACGCCGTTTTCTCGCTACCTCGTCCCGTCGGCGCTGCGCGCCTTCCGCCTCGAAAATGCGCTACGAATCTAATTCAATCAAAGTAAGTTCCTTTTATCTTTGATCGCGAACGAGCGAAACGAAATAACTGACCTGATTAACCAGACACACATCCCGTGAACGAATTCACCGTTTGGATAGGCGGGAACGGCGCGCGGGGATGCACGAGAGATTGATGCGCACTTCGAAATAAGGGTCAGTTCTTTCGTTTTTGACGACAAAAGGAAGGGGATCACTTAGCTATGTGACAGATTAACTCTGCGGGAGTTGCGTTGATTCGCGCGCGGGACAGAATCAACGACGGAGGGAGAGCAGCGCGGGAGGAGGAGGCTGGAATGGAGGTGAATTGTGGGGAGGTGGGTCGAAAGAAGTCGATAATAGCGTACCGTGTAATTATAGTCGACGTTGATAAATTGAGTCGTGCTCAAATTAAATCAAATGTACCTGCGGGGCATGTAGGTTGAATCACAAACGGTAATTTGAAGCGAAAAGAGAGGGAACTTACCTACAGTATATACCCAAGAACTGAGACTTTGAATGGTGGGATTGTGAGATCTGAAAGAGTTAAACTAAGATGTCGAGTTGAGTCTGTCTTGAAGAGAAGTGAATGAGTTGGGAAGAAACTGAGTGAGTGGATTGGATATAACAAATTGATTGACTTACCTCGGGCGTAGACACACCACCTTCGGCGGACGCGGAAACGCCAGAATTGGAAATTGAGTCAAAGAGTCTGCAAAGACAGAAAGGTGAGTATAAGTACAGAAATGGGCGAAACTAAGGAAACGAAATGCGACTCTGAGAGAAAAGGTTCGAGTCGATGAATACTTGATTCTCAGAATCAAGAACGGGACTCGAAGAACGGAACGTAAAGTAAAGTAGGGTAAGTAAGCGCGTACCTCTCAATTTCGATTCACTCAGAACTTGAAGTTCGAAGTCAAGCGGAACTCGGTCTAATCTACCACTTGCAAACGAGTAGGTCAGTTGAATTGGGGGAATGCAAAACACATCTTACTTGAATTCAACTCGAATACTGAATCACAGCTCGAGAACGAGCCAAGGTCAAGAAGTCAATCAGTAAATGAACGAACGCGTTACTTGAGAAGGTACGGATGCTTACCTCGAACTGTCAACACTTCGAAGCTGAAAGACTAAAAGCCAATGAGCGTCAGCTCAAATCCATTTATCCAGTCATAAACAAACCTAATTCAGATCACGGATATACTGTTCAAGTTGAAGGTGAAGTTGATATATACATACCTCGCAAGCACACGCGTGCGCGACTCTTGAGCTAACCCAGCATCTGGAGTCAAACGGGCATAGTCTCGGTGTTTTAGGATGACAAAGTTGAAGTCAGTGTTCATTGGTGGTGAATAGAAAGCGATGAAATGACAGACGTACCGGCATAGCTTCGGTATCCGAGGCTGCTTAGTTGCCAGTCGAATCGAGGCTGAGATAGATTATGGTGAGCGAGTGAATGGATGGGTCATAACCAAAGGACTTAAGAGATCGAAGAGTATTGTGCGTCGGGATCAGGACCCCTTCAAGTTTCAAAATTTCACAGAACTGCAATTGAAGTCAATATCCAGTTCAATCAGTCAAAACTGGACGAAACGCACCGAAAACCAAGCAGACTCGGTGCCCGCGATGCCCGAACCTTCGGTTATATCTGTGAATTGAAGTCAGATAGATAAAGGTACACGAGCGGACAAGAGGGTAAGGCAAGTTTGAGCGTACCGACTCAAAACTGACTGGAAAAGAATGAATTGGGTCTGAATGTAAAAGTCAGCAGGAGGAAGTCGGTCGAACGGGTGAGTGAGCTTACCGAATAGCAGCAGGGACAAGAGGCGAATAGAAATCGAAGTAAAAGTAATTGAAGTCAATACATTACTTGGTTGATTCTGAAAGTCAAACCCTGCACTCAACGAACGAAGTGAAAGTATACAAGTCAAGAACTCGGAGAAGGTCAGTCAGATTGAACGGGGTGGATTAGACTCACAAACAGTATCACCTCGACCCGACGAGATTGAACAAGGTCGAACCGAATGACACTAGACCTAGAGCCTATCAGTATTGAATCGAGACAACTAATCAGCGGTGACAACTAACCTATAGACGGATTGGACTCGAAGTCGGCTTACTCAAAGTTGAACGAGAAACTGGGGAATGAATCGAAAGGAGCCAGATATAAGCTATATAAAGAGCGAGTATTAGAAGCGTTGAGTCAATTGAAGCATAAGAATGACTCACAAGGGACGAGTAACCGAAAAGCGACGAGCAAGATCCCAAGTCGATATGGTGACACCTGAATGTAAAGTCAGCTCGGATTGAAACATACAAACAGAGGAAAAAGGCAAGCTGATGAAAGCGAAGCGCAATGAATTATTAAGTACAACTACAAAGATCAAAGACTTCGTTAGCACTCACAAGGGATTTGAAGGGCAAGAAGCTAAGAGCCAATAGAAAATTTGAATGAGGCAATGATGAAGGACAACAACACAAGTGAATAAGGAACTCACAATGGTTGAGTGGCTGAACGGCGTCGAGCAGTTTTGATCCAAGGCAATAGTCACACCTGAATGTAGAGTCAGTTCGGTTTGACACACATAACAGCAAGAGAAGCAAAGGTCATACTAATGAAGCAAATCGGAATTTATTGAG
Organism: Favolaschia claudopus; assembly: GCA_037176885.1. Taxonomy (NCBI): domain Eukaryota; kingdom Fungi; phylum Basidiomycota; class Agaricomycetes; order Agaricales; family Mycenaceae; genus Favolaschia; species Favolaschia claudopus. The sequence continues at coordinate 264,761 of JAWWNJ010000034.1, read as the reverse complement.
GAGTGGAGTACGACTGTAAGAACAGAAAGTCGTCGTCAGCTATGATAGGAGTGAGTGAAAGCACTCACAATGGATTTGAAGCAAACGTGCAAATTGGGAATAGAAAAGTTGAATGAGAGAATAGAGTAGAAGGGAGAAGGTAAGAAGTGGGGGAGCAAGAAAGAAAGGTGAGGTGAAGGTGAAGTCACGACTGCATAGTCAACGGAGTGAATGTCGCACAGAAGCCGAATAAGTCCGAAGCGGTGGTTGAAGCGCAAAAAGCGTCGAAGTGAAGGAGTTGAACGGGAAAGGGACGGGATTATAGTCGAATTGAAGTGGAGTTGAGAGTCATTAGCGAAGATGAACGAATTAAGAGTATGAATATGAGGGAGAGAGGCAAGTGGGTGGTGCGGTGAACGCTGCAAATCAGCAAAACTCACCGAGTCTTTATAGACGAGAGGCGGCCCGCCGTGGCACAATCCTGCTTGCGTGGTCTTCGGGATCGACAGTCCTGCATGGGAAGCGTTCATGGCCGTGCAATTGAGTCGCATGGGCGGCGGAGACACGGAATATGCTAGAAGTTGGAAGTATTCGTAAGTCAGCAACGAGCTCCATAGAAAATACACGCACGTCAAGCAAGATCCGCGTGAGTGATGATGTGACGTTCAGGGTCGTCACGCGGGGAGACTTGGGGAAAGGCCTTGAGGATAGCGGAGAGGTGGGAATAGGGGTGAATCGTCGAGTTGGACGCAGAGACGGCGCTGCAAGTTAGCAAACCGCAGAGGCTGTCGAGTTGCTCTCCAAAACCAACATTTAGACTGCCAAGAGAGGGATATATCAGCTTCACACGGCCATACAAGCGAGGATTATTGCGACACACCGGAAATACATCCAGTCTCAACTCCGCTCCAATGACTCCTGTCGCTCCAGAGCGCTCTGCGACGTCACGGGTATCCGTTTGCTACCGGCTCCGCAAGTTTTGAGTCATGCTGCCCGGGTAGAGCCTGTCCGGACGGCGATTTTTTGAAAATGCACGCAAGTCCTCGTTTGCCGTGTTGAGTCGCCCCTGGGGGAATAAAAGGCCAGAGATAGAGAGTTGAGGAGTAGTAGAGTGTAGTAAAGTAGAATTGAGTCGCAATCGCAGCGGAGCCCAGCGTTCGCAGCCGTCGATGGTGGTGGTAAAAGCCAATGTTCGGAATTTCCTGTTTGAGCGAAGATATGATTGATCTGATCGGATTGGGCATCAGCCGACAGTGCCACGTCTTTCCTCTTTCCTTCATCTAATCTTTTTGAAGGGTCTTTGCCCACGAACAGCCCGCCAGCGCGAAGAGGTCAACATATCAGCATGGCGCGCTCACGTGCGCGACGCGTTTTGACGGCGAATCGACGGGAAACCGCCGCATCTAAATTCTAATTCCATGGGCATATTTCGACATTTTTCTTTGGACTGTGAGCTGGCTCGGGCATGGCGGGGCTTCTCCGGGCAACCATTCACTTCGGCTGTCTGGCTTACGAAAACTCAATGCTTCGAGAATCGAGTGATAACAAGTGATCTGAGCTTTGTCAGTTTTTCTTCTTGCTCTGGCTGAAGCTTTGTTCTAACTTCTGTGTGCTCAAAATCTCGCATGCAGAGAGATAATTCATCTTTGAAGAGCTTCAAAAAAGTCGAGATTTGCTTTTGGGATTGTCTGAATTGACCACCGCGAATCACTCTTGTTACGCACTCGTCATCAAACATTTTGAAACTTTGTTACGGCGAGGTATGTACCTGTGAAATTATGTACCGACATCGCCCTTATGCCCTACTCAACGAATTGTTCTTTTATTCTAGTTTCCGTCGGTCTGCTCATTAGTTCAGCGCCGGGCGGGGACTGTGCGTCATTGTAGCGCCAGCGCTGAAGATGAGAGAAGAATATGGCTGGTCAGACTGTGATTCTAGACAGCGCGGCACCAGACACACATAATTCCCATCAACTTCGGATGCTGATTCATTCAAAACCAATTCCAATGGTATGCGTAAGCACGGAGAAGCGCAGCCGACGAGACACCAACAGAACCAAAGCAAACCCTTGGTTTCTTTCCACCACCACCAATTCCCTGCGATTTCGCCCCCCAAAATCTTCTTCCTCTCTCTCTTCGCCCTCTACCTTTCTAAAGGATCTTCAACAACTTGAAGGTCTCCCCCTCGACGAACCTGTGTTTCATGCGTTGACTATACGTATCAACGTCTCGCGAGCGGGACTTGAGGTAGGTTCACTCTTACCTCATTTTTCTCCCTTCTGACTCCCTTTTTTCAGGAGTTTTGGCTGCCGGCAGGCAAAAGCCCGCCCACAACGCGTAAAGCGACGAGTTGAGCCGCCCCTGAACGCTCTCCTTATCGTGGTTGTTGCCGCCGCGCCGCGTAGCGGCGCGCATAGCTTTGACTATACAGATCGACGTCCCGCGAGCGGGACTTTCAAGTAAGTTCTTTCTTGCTTCAACTTTTTTGCTCAACCTGACGCCTTTCTTTCAGAAATTTTGAGCCGCCGGCAGGCTAACCCCGCCCCCGACGCGTAGAGCAGCGAGTTCCCCCGCCTCTCAACGCTTGTCTCGCCGTCGTTGTTGCCGCCGCGCCGCGTAGCGGCGCGCATAGCTTTGACTATACAGATCGACGTCCCGCGAGCGGGACTTTCAAGTAAGTTCTTTCTTGCTCCACCTTTTTTCGTATTCTGAGGCCTTGTTTTTCAGAACTTTGAGCCGCCGGCAGGCAAACACCGTCCCTAACGCGTAGAGCAGCGGACTCGACAACAGTCTGTTGTTGTTGTTGTTGTTGCCGTCTCCACCGCGCCGCGCAGCGGCGCTCTTGCTTTGACACGATGTATCGCCGTTCGGTGAGCGGCTCTTCAGGTAAGCTTCTTTTTTCTTCCTCTTACGTTTCATTGGTCTTACGATTTGGATCCCTGGCAGGACTCTGTAATTTACGGCAACCTTTTCCCGACGTCGGTTAGCTTGGTGAGGTAAGCTTTCGACTGTTTTGTTTCAAGTCCTTTCAGCTAACCGTTCCACTACCCTTCCGCCTCCCACGCTCGTCGATTACTAGACGTATCGACGCCCCGCGGCCGAGGAATTCTCTGTATCAGGTAGGTGTTTCTTACTTCAGTCCTTCATTCCGCTGACCACCATCATGAGTTCGACCTCGAGCTCAAAATCTCTAACTCCATATTTCTTCCTCCGCCGAGCAACATCTCCAACTCTCCACACGTAATTCAAGTCTCGACCCCTCCCCACCCCCATTTCCTTCATTCTCCGCCTCATTTTCACTCTCCAGATTCAAATTTTTTCCGCTGCGCGGCCCTCATCACCACCACCCGATTTCTGAGCGTCCGCCGAGCGACGTTCCAGGTGCGTTCTCTCCTCACCCTAGTTAATTTCCCGCTGACTCGAGCCTTCCAGAATTTTTTCTTCCCGCTGCGCGGGGCACTTCATCAAGTAGTACCATCAACACCAAGCCCTAAAGTCAAAAATTGAAATTTCGCGGTATCGCGAGCGACGTTTTCGAGCTCAGCATTGCTCAGGTACGTACTTACATGTGTTGATGCAATTTTCAGCTCATTTGAAGTCTCAGATTTTTTTCTCTCCGCTGCGCGGGCTACTTCATCGACGACAACGCCGGCTCGCCGAATCGGAAGTTTGAGATCTCGTGTTCCCGCGAGCGGGGCTTTGAGTCTCAGGGTATTCAGGTGCGTGTAACACCACACTTCTGATGCATTTTCTGGCTGACTTTGACTGCTATTTCTGTTTTCTTCCGCTGCGCGGCCTCAACTTCCAGTGACGAATACCAAGTACACTCGGATTCTCAAGTTGACGAAGTTGAAGAGTTTTTGCTCGCTGTGCGGCTGAGTCGTGACGTGGTGAGTATACTGCTTTCAGGCTGATTTCCCGACTATAGTGTACTTTTTCTTCCGCTGCGCGGCGCCGTCTACAAGTCCCTCAACAGTCAATTCTTTCTATTATTTTGCTACATACTCATTGGTGAGTCGATCTTCTCTTCTACGCATCTCACCTGACTCCAATGCACTCAAGAAATCAATCGCTCAGCGGGGACTTCAAACTACGAGGTGATAGAGGTGAGTACGGACTTCAAATTTTCACTGTGTACAACAGAATTCTGGGGACAACAGAATTCTGGTCTTTGCCCCGGTAGTTAGTAGATCTAGAGCTGTAAACTTAGATCTCCGCCGTAGATTGGTGTACGTACCAGGACCCCGAAAAGCACCGGGAAACGGGCTTCTTGTGGGTCTAAATTTCAAATTTTTCTCCAAGGCTCGCCAGTCAAAATGCGCGGCCAAACAATTAAGAGGTCCGTGCGCGCCCAAAAACATATAAATTGCCAGGTCCAACCGCCGCGACCTTGTGTCGTGGCCGCGAGCTTCTGTCGGGGCAAGAGCGCGGGGTCGTAATGTCAAAATTCAACCAGAAATTCAACTTACGAGACGGAATTTTCAACTTACGCAAGTTCAACTTCGGCAATCACCTCTTACTTACTTCTACTTCTCTATACTCGTACCATTCCTCGTCCCCAGTAGCTTTTCCTCGATCATTCACTCAGCCGGTATCTCGAAAATCAGCCCCACCGCTCCGGGACCAGAGAAATGGCAGTACATGTGCGTAGCGTATCTTCGACTCCACTCAAGATATCATGCTGAAAATTATTTATCGCCAGATTCTACATCCTCGGCGCCGTGACGATGGCCTGGTCCTTCATCATACTGTTCTTCCTCCCAGATTCTCCCGTACGTTCGTCGCTTTACCTTCGATCATTTCTCATTTCTCTCTTCCTTATCACCCAATTACATATATACCTGGTCCTACACCACACGCCTGCAGGCCTCCGCCCGCTTCCTGAAGCCCGAGATGCGCGTCCTCGCCGTCCAACGCGTCGCTGCCAACCAGCTTGGGATCAAGAATAAGAAGTTCAAGAAGGAACAGGTGTGGGTTGCTGGTGCGTCCGGTTTCAGTTCTACGTTATGGACGACTGGGTGCATTTGAATCCGAACTGATTACACGTATTTCCTGCGACAGTCAAGGATATCAAGATTTGGATCCTTTTCTCTTCGGTGTTCGCAGCTGCTATCCCGAATGGTGTTGTCAGGTGCGTTGCATATCGGACACGCCTCATAAGTCTTGAGTATATAAATGTGTGTTCCACAGCAACTTTTCGTCTGTTATCATGTACGCTTTCCTCCTTCTTTTCGGATCTGTCAATTTACGGGCTCCTCTTCACAGCAAAGATATGGGATTCTCCAGTACGCTTTCTCGCTCTCCCTACTCAATGAACCCGTCCGTCATTGATGTAATCATCTTTTTCCAGCAACGAAAACCACCGTCCTCAAAAGCGTCGGCGACATTACGCAAATCGTCGCACTCGTCGTAGGTGGTATCATCACCCTTAATTTCAAGAACAGTGCGTCTCTCAGGCCTCTTCTCATCCATTTTATCTCACAAAATCATATCTCTTCCTCGCTGTGCGCTGCTGAAACGTCCGCCTCTAGCCCGTCTCCTCGCATCCACGGGTGCGAACATCATCTGCGTCGTCTCCGCCGCTTGCATGGCATACCTCCCCCGTCATCTCGTTTGGCAGCGCTTGGTTTCGTTTTGGCTGGTTAATTGTCAGTCGGTTGGATTCGTGCGTATCCGATTCGTTTCTTCATGAATCCCGGAATTCAAGTTCATATTGTGATATGCTCGTTTGTAGGCGGCGAGTTTGGTGATGGTGTCGTCGAATATGGGAGGGTACACGCATCGGGTGCGTTCATTTGCTTGATATAATGTTTGTGGCTTACGGACAGACAGACGATCGCGTCTGCTGTGATTTTGTGAGTACCAATCCGAAACCAGAATAGCGCTGCAAAGTATCGATGTGGTTCCTAGCACTGCTTACTGCTTTGGGAATGTCGCGGGACCATTCGTGTACGTCTTTCAACATCTTATATTGCAAATGTCTTGCCAATAACTTTCATTCGTAGGGTGTAAGGCATCTTCTAACAAATCCAATTCGGAGCTTGACTTGACAGTCGTTTCGTAGCAAACAATCCCAGGCACCTTTCTATGTGAGTTGAACTTCAATTTTGCAGATCATGGATTGAGACTGACGAAAATGCAGCAAGACGCCACGGCCGGACTCCTAGCAGGATACACTGTGTGTTGATATTTCTTTCCTTCTTGCCGACTCGCTAGACTCATCTTCCTACTCTACAGATTAAACTCGTCTGTCAAATTACGCTCCTCATCTAGTGCGTCAATTTCTCTTCCCCAATCTTCCAAGTCTCCATCTAAGCGATACTCATGCGCCGACGTCTCTAGCATGTTCACCATCAACAAGCGGCGCGACAATAAATATGGGGAGCCAGACGTCGCTGCTGCAAAGGAGGCGGGGATGCAGGATAAGACGGAGTATGAGAATAAGGTGCGTTTGTTTTTGCTTGTCGGCTTATCCTGGTCTCTTTGGAGCGAGCGTGTTGATCTTCGATCCTAGGATTTCCGTTACGTGCTCTGAAGTTCATGTCGACACGAATTTGAGTAATTATGATATTGTTGAAGGTATTTGTTACTTACGACGAATAGTATTCGCAATCGCGAATGAATGTATGTATGATTTGCTGCGTTGGTGTGCGCAGGACAAGAGATATGTTGGGGTGAAACCAGACTTCATTGAATAGTAATGCGTGCACAGAGGACCCCTGATAATCCCTTTGGAGGCTAGGTCCCAATGTCGACCAACTCGCCAATTTTTGTCCGGACGCTTTTGGGCTCAAAATTTTGATTTTTGTCCGGACAGGACCTAGCTGTGAATGACGTAATGCGCCAAATAGGGCAAATTTCGGTTCTCACGAGGCTCAAAACGGGTTTTTTTTCTCCGTAACCACCGTTTTTGGCGCTTCCTGTTCAAATTCACCACATTCAGCGCAATCGGCAAGGACCTGGAGGTAAATTGGCCAGTTGTTTTTGATTTTGACCGACCCCTCCTCCGCCAATTTATAAAATTTTGTCCGGACACGAACCTAGCCATCCGCGCCTCCAGGTCCAATTTTTGTCCGGTTGGGACCTAGGTTTTGGGCCAAAATTGGCGATTTTTGTCCGGAAAGTGGGCTAGGCTCCAAGGGTATTATCCGGGGTCCTGTGCACAGTGAGTCTGTTTTCGAGAAGGAAATTCGTGGGAACAAATACCGCAACATGCCGGATGACACCCGGCCGACTAGCCGAATCCGTCCTTTTTTTCCGCAACAAAATTTTCGCTGTCTCGTCAATGTCTCGTATTTGGTCTTTCTTCCCCTGCCCTCTAATTTCTTCCAGTTCATCTGAACATCTTTCGAGCCAAAGTATCCCTCTACAATCCTCAAACGCCGGACCAAAACGGACACGGAGATAACGTTGTGAGCACGAAATTTTCAAAATCACCGTGAAGCGCCGTGAACGTGAAAGTCTGCCCACTTTTGAGGTGCGCCAGGCTCGCAGCTCACAGCTCACTATTCCACCATCCGCAGAATCCGTCCGCCGCCATGCATCACCCACCTCCTCATCGACTTGACGACTTCATTGCGACTTCATGATGACTCGCCAGTGTCGCCACCCGCGTACGCGTTTACACGAGCTTGCGCAAGTGCGTGTTGTCCCCCTTCTCTCTTACCTCACTTCCCACTGACCTTACAGCTCTCACCGCCCTAACTACAACCCCTCGTTTACCCCACCTCATCCGCCTTCTTCGACGTCGACTAGGCGCTCGGCTCAACGCCTCCCCGCTCAACGCTACCCTCGTTGTTCTCTCACCACCGAACGCAACGCCGACTCTCCCGACCGTACCCATTCACTCCGCCGTACCCACCTGAAACTCAAGAGGCTTCCCCGCTCTTGCATCACAAGCCTCGACAACCTTCAACTCAATCCCCCCTTGACATGCCGCCCTCGCCGCCGCCGTCGCTACCACGACCCTCGTCTGCCGCCACCGCCGTCCGCGAAGCCAGCGCCAACGCTCACATCTACGTACTTCAGAGAAATACAAAGGTGCGTCCCACCTTCCTTCGCTTTCCCGCTCCCCGCTGACAACACCCACGCCCCGCTTTTCCCCTTCACACTCCAACGCGCCGCCGCCGCTCAAGCTGTTAGCCGCCCCTGCGCCGACGTCGTCAACGCGTCAACGCACCCCCCGCCCGTCCCCTTCGCCTCTCGACACCCTCGCTCCCAACGCCACCCCTCCCGACCTTCAATTTCTCACCCCACCCTACCCACCCCCGCTCCCGCCCCTCTCCCCGACACCGTCATCTCGATCCACCTCGTCCAGTCGGCGACTTGGAAATGCGCTACAAAATCAAAGTAAGCCCTTTTGTCTTTGACCGCGAACGAGCGAAACGAAACGACATATCTGACCTGAGTAACAGACACCCGGCCGTGAACGAATTCGCCGTTCGGATAGGCGGGAACGACGCGCGGGGAGGCACGCGAGATTGATGCGCACTTCAAGACAAGGGTCAGTTCTTTTGTTTTGACGGCAAAAGAAACAGGATCACTTACCTATGTAACAGATCAACTCTGCGGGTTGATTCGCGCGCGGGACGGAATCAACAACGCAGGGAAAGAGAAGCGCGGCAGGAGGCTGAGATGCAGGTGAGTTGTGGGGAGGCGGGTCGAAAGAAGTCGATAATAGCGTACCGTGTAATTATAGTCGACGTTGATAAATTGAGTCGTGCTCAAATTAAATCAAATGTACCTGCGGGGCATGTAGGTTGAATCACAAACGGTAATTTGAAGCGAAAAGAGAGGGAACTTACCTACAGTATATACCCAAGAACTGAGACTTTGAATGGTGGGATTGTGAGATCTGAAAGAGTTAAACTAAGATGTCGAGTTGAGTCTGTCTTGAAGAGAAGTGAATGAGTTGGGAAGAAACTGAGTGAGTGGATTGGATATAACAAATTGATTGACTTACCTCGGGCGTAGACACACCACCTTCGGCGGACGCGGAAACGCCAGAATTGGAAATTGAGTCAAAGAGTCTGCAAAGACAGAAAGGTGAGTATAAGTACAGAAATGGGCGAAACTAAGGAAACGAAATGCGACTCTGAGAGAAAAGGTTCGAGTCGATGAATACTTGATTCTCAGAATCAAGAACGGGACTCGAAGAACGGAACGTAAAGTAAAGTAGGGTAAGCGCGTACCTCTCAATTTCGATTCACTCAGAACTTGAAGTTCGAAGTCAAGCGGAACTCGGTCTAATCTACCATATAAGAAGACGCTTGCAAACGAGTAGGTCAGTTGAATTGGGAGGAATGCAAAACACATCTTACTTGAATTCAACTCGAATACTGAATCACAGCTCGAGAACGAGCCAAGGTCAAGAAGTCAATCAGTAAATGAACGAACGCGTTACTTGAGAAGGTACGGATGCTTACCTCGAACTGTCAACACTTCGAAGCTGAAAGACTAAAAGCCAATGAGCGTCAGCTCAAATCCATTTATCCAGTCATAAACAAACCTAATTCAGATCACGGATATACTGTTCAAGTTGAAGGTGAAGTTGATATATACATACCTCGCAAGCACACGCGTGCGCGACTCTTGAGCTAACCCAGCATCTGGAGTCAAACGGGCATAGTCTCGGTGTTTTAGGATGACAAAGTTGAAGTCAGTGTTCATTGGTGGTGAATAGAAAGCGATGAAATGACAGACGTACCGGCATAGCTTCGGTATCCGAGGCTGCTTAGTTGCCAGTCGAATCGAGGCTGAGATAGATTATGGTGAGCGAGTGAATGGATGGGTCATAACCAAAGGACTTAAGAGATCGAAGAGTATTGTGCGTCGGGATCAGGACCCCTTCAAGTTTCAAAATTTCACAGAACTGCAATTGAAGTCAATATCCAGTTCAATCAGTCAAAACTGGACGAAACGCACCGAAAACCAAGCAGACTCGGTGCCCGCGATGCCCGAACCTTCGGTTATATCTGTGAATTGAAGTCAGATAGATAAAGGTACACGAGCGGACAAGAGGGTAAGGCAAGTTTGAGCGTACCGACTCAAAACTGACTGGAAAAGAATGAATTGGGTCTGAATGTAAAAGTCAGCAGGAGGAAGTCGGTCGAACGGGTGAGTGAGCTTACCGAATAGCAGCAGGGACAAGAGGCGAATAGAAATCGAAGTAAAAGTAATTGAAGTCAATACATTACTTGGTTGATTCTGAAAGTCAAACCCTGCACTCAACGAACGAAGTGAAAGTATACAAGTCAAGAACTCGGAGAAGGTCAGTCAGATTGAACGGGGTGGATTAGACTCACAAACAGTATCACCTCGACCCGACGAGATTGAACAAGGTCGAACCGAATGACACTAGACCTAGAGCCTATCAGTATTGAATCGAGACAACTAATCAGCGGTGACAACTAACCTATAGACGGATTGGACTCGAAGTCGGCTTACTCAAAGTTGAACGAGAAACTGGGGAATGAATCGAAAGGAGCCAGATATAAGCTATATAAAGAGCGAGTATTAGAAGCGTTGAGTCAATTGAAGCATAAGAATGACTCACAAGGGACGAGTAACCGAAAAGCGACGAGCAAGATCCCAAGTCGATATGGTGACACCTGAATGTAAAGTCAGCTCGGATTGAAACATACAAACAGAGGAAAAAGGCAAGCTGATGAAAGCGAAGCGCAATGAATTATTAAGTACAACTACAAAGATCAAAGACTTCGTTAGCACTCACAAGGGATTTGAAGGGCAAGAAGCTAAGAGCCAATAGAAAATTTGAATGAGGCAATGATGAAGGACAACAACACAAGTGAATAAGGAACTCACAATGGTTGAGTGGCTGAACGGCGTCGAGCAGTTTTGATCCAAGGCAATAGTCACACCTGAATGTAGAGTCAGTTCGGTTTGACACACATAACAGCAAGAGAAGCAAAGGTCATACTAATGAAGCAAATCGGAATTTATTGAGGAGTGGAGTACGACTGTAAGAACAGAAAGTCGTCGTCAGCTATGATAGGAGTGAGTGAAAGCACTCACAATGGATTTGAAGCAAACGTGCAAATTGGGAATAGAAAAGTTGAATGAGAGAATAGAGTAGAAGGGAGAAGGTAAGAAGTGGGGGAGCAAGAAAGAAAGGTGAGGTGAAGGTGAAGTCACGACTGCATAGTCAACGGAGTGAATGTCGCACAGAAGCCGAATAAGTCCGAAGCGGTGGTTGAAGCGCAAAAAGCGTCGAAGTGAAGGAGTTGAACGGGAAAGGGACGGGATTATAGTCGAATTGAAGTGGAGTTGAGAGTCATTAGCGAAGATGAACGAATTAAGAGTATGAATATGAGGGAGAGAGGCAAGTGGGTGGTGCGGTGAACGCTGCAAATCAGCAAAACTCACCGAGTCTTTATAGACGAGAGGCGGCCCGCCGTGGCACAATCCTGCTTGCGTGGTCTTCGGGATCGACAGTCCTGCATGGGAAGCGTTCATGGCCGTGCAATTGAGTCGCATGGGCGGCGGAGACACGGAATATGCTAGAAGTTGGAAGTATTCGTAAGTCAGCAACGAGCTCCATAGAAAATACACGCACGTCAAGCAAGATCCGCGTGAGTGATGATGTGACGTTCAGGGTCGTCACGCGGGGAGACTTGGGGAAAGGCCTTGAGGATAGCGGAGAGGTGGGAATAGGGGTGAATCGTCGAGTTGGACGCAGAGACGGCGCTGCAAGTTAGCAAACCGCAGAGGCTGTCGAGTTGCTCTCCAAAACCAACATTTAGACTGCCAAGAGAGGGATATATCAGCTTCACACGGCCATACAAGCGAGGATTATTGCGACACACCGGAAATACATCCAGTCTCAACTCCGCTCCAATGACTCCTGTCGCTCCAGAGCGCTCTGCGACGTCACGGGTATCCGTTTGCTACCGGCTCCGCAAGTTTTGAGTCATGCTGCCCGGGTAGAGCCTGTCCGGACGGCGATTTTTTGAAAATGCACGCAAGTCCTCGTTTGCCGTGTTGAGTCGCCCCTGGGGGAATAAAAGGCCAGAGATAGAGAGTTGAGGAGTAGTAGAGTGTAGTAAAGTAGAATTGAGTCGCAATCGCAGCGGAGCCCAGCGTTCGCAGCCGTCGATGGTGGTGGTAAAAGCCAATGTTCGGAATTTCCTGTTTGAGCGAAGATATGATTGATCTGATCGGATTGGGCATCAGCCGACAGTGCCACGTCTTTCCTCTTTCCTTCATCTAATCTTTTTGAAGGGTCTTTGCCCACGAACAGCCCGCCAGCGCGAAGAGGTCAACATATCAGCATGGCGCGCTCACGTGCGCGACGCGTTTTGACGGCGAATCGACGGGAAACCGCCGCATCTAAATTCTAATTCCATGGGCATATTTCGACATTTTTCTTTGGACTGTGAGCTGGCTCGGGCATGGCGGGGCTTCTCCGGGCAACCATTCACTTCGGCTGTCTGGCTTACGAAAACTCAATGCTTCGAGAATCGAGTGATAACAAGTGATCTGAGCTTTGTCAGTTTTTCTTCTTGCTCTGGCTGAAGCTTTGTTCTAACTTCTGTGTGCTCAAAATCTCGCATGCAGAGAGATAATTCATCTTTGAAGAGCTTCAAAAAAGTCGAGATTTGCTTTTGGGATTGTCTGAATTGACCACCGCGAATCACTCTTGTTACGCACTCGTCATCAAACATTTTGAAACTTTGTTACGGCGAGGTATGTACCTGTGAAATTATGTACCGACATCGCCCTTATGCCCTACTCAACGAATTGTTCTTTTATTCTAGTTTCCGTCGGTCTGCTCATTAGTTCAGCGCCGGGCGGGGACTGTGCGTCATTGTAGCGCCAGCGCTGAAGATGAGAGAAGAATATGGCTGGTCAGACTGTGATTCTAGACAGCGCGGCACCAGACACACATAATTCCCATCAACTTCGGATGCTGATTCATTCAAAACCAATTCCAATGGTATGCGTAAGCACGGAGAAGCGCAGCCGACGAGACACCAACAGAACCAAAGCAAACCCTTGGTTTCTTTCCACCACCACCAATTCCCTGCGATTTCGCCCCCCAAAATCTTCTTCCTCTCTCTCTTCGCCCTCTACCTTTCTAAAGGATCTTCAACAACTTGAAGGTCTCCCCCTCGACGAACCTGTGTTTCATGCGTTGACTATACGTATCAACGTCTCGCGAGCGGGACTTGAGGTAGGTTCACTCTTACCTCATTTTTCTCCCTTCTGACTCCCTTTTTTCAGGAGTTTTGGCTGCCGGCAGGCAAAAGCCCGCCCACAACGCGTAAAGCGACGAGTTGAGCCGCCCCTGAACGCTCTCCTTATCGTGGTTGTTGCCGCCGCGCCGCGTAGCGGCGCGCATAGCTTTGACTATACAGATCGACGTCCCGCGAGCGGGACTTTCAAGTAAGTTCTTTCTTGCTTCAACTTTTTTGCTCAACCTGACGCCTTTCTTTCAGAAATTTTGAGCCGCCGGCAGGCTAACCCCGCCCCCGACGCGTAGAGCAGCGAGTTCCCCCGCCTCTCAACGCTTGTCTCGCCGTCGTTGTTGCCGCCGCGCCGCGTAGCGGCGCGCATAGCTTTGACTATACAGATCGACGTCCCGCGAGCGGGACTTTCAAGTAAGTTCTTTCTTGCTCCACCTTTTTTCGTATTCTGAGGCCTTGTTTTTCAGAACTTTGAGCCGCCGGCAGGCAAACACCGTCCCTAACGCGTAGAGCAGCGGACTCGACAACAGTCTGTTGTTGTTGTTGTTGTTGCCGTCTCCACCGCGCCGCGCAGCGGCGCTCTTGCTTTGACACGATGTATCGCCGTTCGGTGAGCGGCTCTTCAGGTAAGCTTCTTTTTTCTTCCTCTTACGTTTCATTGGTCTTACGATTTGGATCCCTGGCAGGACTCTGTAATTTACGGCAACCTTTTCCCGACGTCGGTTAGCTTGGTGAGGTAAGCTTTCGACTGTTTTGTTTCAAGTCCTTTCAGCTAACCGTTCCACTACCCTTCCGCCTCCCACGCTCGTCGATTACTAGACGTATCGACGCCCCGCGGCCGAGGAATTCTCTGTATCAGGTAGGTGTTTCTTACTTCAGTCCTTCATTCCGCTGACCACCATCATGAGTTCGACCTCGAGCTCAAAATCTCTAACTCCATATTTCTTCCTCCGCCGAGCAACATCTCCAACTCTCCACACGTAATTCAAGTCTCGACCCCTCCCCACCCCCATTTCCTTCATTCTCCGCCTCATTTTCACTCTCCAGATTCAAATTTTTTCCGCTGCGCGGCCCTCATCACCACCACCCGATTTCTGAGCGTCCGCCGAGCGACGTTCCAGGTGCGTTCTCTCCTCACCCTAGTTAATTTCCCGCTGACTCGAGCCTTCCAGAATTTTTTCTTCCCGCTGCGCGGGGCACTTCATCAAGTAGTACCATCAACACCAAGCCCTAAAGTCAAAAATTGAAATTTCGCGGTATCGCGAGCGACGTTTTCGAGCTCAGCATTGCTCAGGTACGTACTTACATGTGTTGATGCAATTTTCAGCTCATTTGAAGTCTCAGATTTTTTTCTCTCCGCTGCGCGGGCTACTTCATCGACGACAACGCCGGCTCGCCGAATCGGAAGTTTGAGATCTCGTGTTCCCGCGAGCGGGGCTTTGAGTCTCAGGGTATTCAGGTGCGTGTAACACCACACTTCTGATGCATTTTCTGGCTGACTTTGACTGCTATTTCTGTTTTCTTCCGCTGCGCGGCCTCAACTTCCAGTGACGAATACCAAGTACACTCGGATTCTCAAGTTGACGAAGTTGAAGAGTTTTTGCTCGCTGTGCGGCTGAGTCGTGACGTGGTGAGTATACTGCTTTCAGGCTGATTTCCCGACTATAGTGTACTTTTTCTTCCGCTGCGCGGCGCCGTCTACAAGTCCCTCAACAGTCAATTCTTTCTATTATTTTGCTACATACTCATTGGTGAGTCGATCTTCTCTTCTACGCATCTCACCTGACTCCAATGCACTCAAGAAATCAATCGCTCAGCGGGGACTTCAAACTACGAGGTGATAGAGGTGAGTACGGACTTCAAATTTTCACTGTGTACAACAGAATTCTGGGGACAACAGAATTCTGGTCTTTGCCCCGGTAGTTAGTAGATCTAGAGCTGTAAACTTAGATCTCCGCCGTAGATTGGTGTACGTACCAGGACCCCGAAAAGCACCGGGAAACGGGCTTCTTGTGGGTCTAAATTTCAAATTTTTCTCCAAGGCTCGCCAGTCAAAATGCGCGGCCAAACAATTAAGAGGTCCGTGCGCGCCCAAAAACATATAAATTGCCAGGTCCAACCGCCGCGACCTTGTGTCGTGGCCGCGAGCTTCTGTCGGGGCAAGAGCGCGGGGTCGTAATGTCAAAATTCAACCAGAAATTCAACTTACGAGACGGAATTTTCAACTTACGCAAGTTCAACTTCGGCAATCACCTCTTACTTACTTCTACTTCTCTATACTCGTACCATTCCTCGTCCCCAGTAGCTTTTCCTCGATCATTCACTCAGCCGGTATCTCGAAAATCAGCCCCACCGCTCCGGGACCAGAGAAATGGCAGTACATGTGCGTAGCGTATCTTCGACTCCACTCAAGATATCATGCTGAAAATTATTTATCGCCAGATTCTACATCCTCGGCGCCGTGACGATGGCCTGGTCCTTCATCATACTGTTCTTCCTCCCAGATTCTCCCGTACGTTCGTCGCTTTACCTTCGATCATTTCTCATTTCTCTCTTCCTTATCACCCAATTACATATATACCTGGTCCTACACCACACGCCTGCAGGCCTCCGCCCGCTTCCTGAAGCCCGAGATGCGCGTCCTCGCCGTCCAACGCGTCGCTGCCAACCAGCTTGGGATCAAGAATAAGAAGTTCAAGAAGGAACAGGTGTGGGTTGCCGGTGCGTGCTGTATTATTTCTATGCTATATTCTGACTTCGCGCATTTGAATCTGAACTGACTATACATCCCGATTGTCGCAGTCAAGGATATCAAGATTTGGATCCTTTTCTCGTCGGTGTTCGCTGCTGCTATCCCGAATGGTGTTGTTAGGTGCGTTTTTTATCATAATACGCTTCGAATAAGTGTTGAGTATATAAATGTGTGTTCCACAGCAACTTTTCGTCTGTTATCATGTACGTTCCCCTCTTTCCGTTCAACCCCCCAACCAACGTATTCATTCATTCCTCCAGAAAAGACATGGGCTTCTCCAGTACGCTTTCTCGATGAACCCGTCCGTCACCGTCATTGATGCAATGTTCACAACCATCTTTTTCTAGCAACGAAAACCACCGTCCTCAAGAGCGTCGGCGACATCACGCAAATCGTCGCACTCGTTGTGGGCGGTGTCATCACCCTTAATTTCAAGAACAGTGCGTCTCTTCTCTTCTCATCCATTTATCTCACAAAATCATATCTCTTCCTTGCTGTGCGCTGATGATACGTCCGCCTCTAGCCCGTCTCCTCGCATCCACGGGTGCGAACATCATCTGCGTCGTCTCCGCTGCTTGCATGGCATACCTCCCCCGTCATCTCGTTTGGCAGCGCTTGGTTTCGTTTTGGCTGGTTAATTGTCAGTCGGTTGGATTCGTACGTGCTTGATTAATTTCTTCGTCGAGTCCGGGATTCGTATTCATGTTGCTTTGTTTTGTGCTGTAGGCAGCGAGTTTGGTGATGGTCTCGTCGAATATGGGAGGGTATACGCATCGGGTACGTTCATTTGCCGGCTGACACTCTTGTAATGCCCGCGGCTCACACACAAACAGACGATTGCGTCTGCCGTGATTTTGTAAGTTCAGAATCGAGATCACCTACTCAGAAGTAGCGCTGAAAAGTATCGGTCTGGTTCATAGTACTGCTTACTGCTTTGGGAATGTCGCGGGACCATTTGTGTACGTCTTTCAATACCTTATATCGCAACTGTCTTGCCAATGATTCTCATTCGTAGGGTGTAAGGCATCTTCTAACGAATCCAATTCGGAGCTTGACTTGACAGTCGTTTCGTAGCAAACAATCTCAGGCACCTTTTTATGTGAGTTGATCTTCAATTTTGCAGATCATGGATTGAGACTGACGACAATGCAGCAAGACGCCACGGCCGGACTCCTAGCAGGATACACTGTGTGTTCACTTGTCATTCTTGCCGACTCGCTAGACTCATCTTCCTACTCTACAGATTAAACTCGTCTGTCAAATTACGCTCCTCATCTAGTGCGTCAATTTCTCTTCTCCAATCTTCCAAGTCTCCATCTAAGCGATACTCATGCGCCGACGTCTCTAGCATGTTCACCATAAACAAGCGCCGCGACAATAAGTATGGGGAGCCAGATGTCGCTGCTGCAAAGGAGGCGGGGATGCAGGATAAGACAGAGTATGAGAATAAGGTGTGGTTTTTTCCCCCCGTCGTCTATACTGGCTTCCTTGGGCCAAGCGTGTTGATCTTCGATCCTAGGATTTCCGTTACGTGCTCTGAAGTTCATGTCGACACGAATTTGAGTAATTATGATATTGTTGACGGTATTTGTTATGTACTTACGACGAATAGTATTCGCAATCGCGAATGAATGTATGTATGATTTGCTGCGTTGGTGTGCGAAGGACAAGAGATATGTTGGGGTGAACCAGACTTCGTTGAATAGTAATGCTTGAGTGAGTCTGTTCCTCGAAGGAAATTCGTGGGAACAAATACCGCAACATGCCGGGATGACATCCGGCAGCATCCGGCCGAATACTTAGCCGATGTCGAATGCGTTCTTTTTTTCCGCAACAAATTCTCCCTGTCTCGATGTCTCGTATGTATCTTGTCTTTCTTCCCCTGCCCTCTATTTGCTTCCAGCTCATCCGAGCATCTCTGGAGCCAAATCCCTGAGTATCCCTCTACAATCCTCAAACGCCGGACCAAAACGGACACGGAGATAACGTTGTCAGCACGAAATTTTCAAAAGCGCCGTGAACGTGAAAGTGTGCCCACTTTCGTGAGCCGATCTCCGTTCGTTGTTTCAGCCCGTTTCTTCCCTGCTCCCCCTCATCTTTCTCCTCAGCAGAGCTTGTACCATCCGGCATGAGTCAAGGTCTGCGCTCTCCCGCTTTCCGTTCACGGTTCAGACCGTCTATTTTGCAGTGTTGTGCCCGACAACGGTGACCGCCCCTCTCAAAGGTGTGTGCGCTACCCCTCGCTCGCCGCTCACAGCTGACCATCTCACAAAGAATCTGTCCGCCGCCATACATCACCCACCTCCTCGTCCGATTCATGCTGACTCGCCCCCGCGTACACGTATACACCTGAGAGCCAGTGAGAGGTCGAGCTCGCGAAAGTGCGTGTTGTCGCCTTTTTCTCTTGCCTTACTTCTCACTCACCTTGCAGCTCCCGCCCTCACTACGACTACTCATTCATGATACTCCCACACCCACCTCGTCCGCCTTCTTCGCGGTCGACTAGGTGCTTGGCTCAACGCCTCCCTCGCCTCCCCGCTCTCCGCTACCTTTGTCATCCCTACCGCACCTCCCTCCATGCTTCCACCACCGGGCACGACGCCGACTCTCTTCATCGCACCCATTTACTCCGCTGTACGCACATGAATCTCAATCAAGACCCTTCCCCGCTTTTGAAAACACAGAACTCACTAACCTTCGACTCAATCCCCCCGTGACACACCGCCCTCGCCGTCGCCGGCGCTGCCAAGAACCTCATCAACCCCACCCTCGGCATCATTGTCTGCCGCCGCCGCCGTCAGCGCCAACGCTGCCATCTACTATACACAGGTGCGTCCCACCCTTCTCTCGCTTTCCCGCTCCCCGCTGACAACACCCACGCCCTACTTCTCACCTGCACACTCCAATACGCTGCCCCTCGAGCTGTTAGCCGCCTTGCGCCGACGACATAGAGTCGCCCACGCACCCCACGCCCGTCCCCTTCGCTTCTTGACACACTAGCTCCCAACCCCACCGTTCCCCGACTTCAAATTTTCGCCCCGCGCTACCTAGGACCCGCACCCGCTCTCCCCGACGCCGTCCTCTCCATCGATTGAGACCGTCCCGTCGGCGCTGCGCGCCGACCGACTCGAAGATGCGCTATAAAATCAAAGTAAGCCCTTTTGACTTTGATCGCGAACGAGTGAAACGAAATATCTGACCTCAGTAAGCAGACACACAGTCCGTGAATAAATTCGGATAGGCGGGTACGGCGCGTGCGGGGAGGCACCGGAGATGATGCGTACTTCGAAATAAGGGTCAGTTCTTTTGTTTTTGACGACAAAAGAAACGGGTTCACTAACCTATGTGACAGATCAACTTGCGTTGATTTGTGCGGGAAACGGAATCAACAAACGGAGGAGGAGGCTGGAACGCGGGTGAGTTGCGGGGAGGCGGGTGGAAAGACGTCGATAGGCTACCGTGTAAGTATAGTCGAAGCCGATGAAATGAAGTTGAATCAAATTGAATCAAATGAACTTGCGGGGTGAATCGTCAGTGAGTAACTCAAATCGCAAACGTTGAATTGAGCGGATTGAAGCGAGGCAAAGGAAGGTAATGGGAAAGGAAAGAAATCTTGAAGCGGAGAACCAGGAAGAAGATGAGTCCACATCACAAACCGGCGTACCGTGAGCCTAGGAATACCGCGTTCAGCGGACGCGGAAACACCAGAATTGAAGATTTGAATCGAAAAGTCTGCAAAGAGAGAAAGGTGAGTACAAGTACAGGAAGGGCAAGAAACTAACGAAACGATGCGAAACTCAGAGAGAAAGTTTCGAGTCAATCAATGGTTGGATCTGAAAGTCTCAAGTGCGAATAGAAATCGAACTCAGACTATCGAATGAAGTCTAAGTCAATATATACTTGATTCTCAGAATCAAGGACTGGACTCGAAGAACGGAATGAAATGAAATGTAAAGTAAAGTAAGCACGTACCTTTCAACTTTGATTTGCTCTTGATCAAAACTTGAACGTCCAAGTCAACCGGAACTCGGTCTAATCTAACATATAGACGGTTACAAACGGGTGGGTCGGTTGAATTGAAAGAAATTCAAAACTTAGCTTACTTGAATTTGACTTGAACCCCGAATCGTAGCAACACTCCGTCGAGCTAATGTGAACAGGTTAGTGAGGTAACGCGTTGTATAGAGGTATACCAATGCTTACCTCGAATCATCGACACATCCAAGCCCAAAGACCAATCTAATTCAGATCCAAAGGTATAAGTTGAGTCGAAGTTGATATCGAAGTTGATATACTTATATCATACCTCGCAAGCACACGCGCGCGCGACTCTTGAGAGCTGACCCAACCAAGTTTTGCATCCAGAGTCAAACGGGCATAGTCTCGACGTTCTAGGATAACGGAATCGAAGTCAGCATTCATTTGTGGTGAATAGAAAGCGATGGAAGGATGGACGTACCGGCATAGCTTCGGTATCCAAGGCTGCACAGTTTGCCTGTGGAGTCGGGCTGGACAAGGCAGATTACAGTGAGTGAATGAATAAATGGTTGAACCCAAAGACTCACATAGAGGTCGAAGAGCATCGTGCGTCGCGGTTACATACCTTCGATTGCAACCCTATTGAAGTCTGAATTCGAGGTTAATATCGAGTTGAATCAGTCATTCGAAGAAATACAGGCTATTCAAAGAGTAAGTGTTAAGTTGAATTGAAGGTTTGGATTGGACTCACGAAGGACGAGTGAGTGAACAGTTTCGAGACAGATTCAAGTCGACGAATTGAAACCTGATTGTAAACCGAAAGTGAGCTCCAATTGAAGCGTATAAGAGAAAGTAAACCAATGATGATCAAGTCAAAGCACTCACAAGGGATTTGAATCGCAACAACCCAAGAGTCAATAGAAGAATTGAATGAGGCCATGAGGAGGAGAGGAAGGATGACAAAATTCACCTTGAGACGGCGCCCGAGTCAATCCAGGTTAGAGTTTTGAATGGTTACTTGAAATGAACGCGTCCCATTCAAGGGATAGGTCAAACGAGACTGCTGAGAACAGTCAGTAATCGTTGATGATAGCGGTATTAGAACTTACCTAATAGACAGTCAAAATGTGCATCTCAGGGAACTATCAAACGGTCAGTCGTTCAAAGTTGAATTCAATAAGCAACACACTTACCTTAAGCAGACAGTCGAAGTGAACATCTCATACAAGGTAAGAATGAATCGAAACTGAATGAAAGATCAATAACGGCTTGAGGTATTCAAACGAATGAATTCACTTACCTATACAAACTCGTTGAAATATAACTTGAAGACGGGTTCAGCGTTGAGGCAGTCACGATGTCCATCGCAGATAGCATGAACTGAATAAAATAGAAGAAATAAAGCTAATTGGAAGGTCAGTAAGAAATTTGAACGGTTGAAAGCGACAACTCACTGTATCACAAGTCGACGCAATACTGTACAGGAAAAATTGAAGTCAGTTCAATACTGACGAAGTAGCGACGCACCAGAGTAAGTAATAGAGCCTAGGATTAGAAAAGAATGAGACTCAGTCCATGAGAAGAATGAGAGCTAAGGTTGAGGTCACAAACGACAAGTCGTCGACATGAGAGTTAACGCAGAAGTGAGAGCCGAGAGAAAGCCGATTAAGGCCGAAAGCTGGGTTGAAGCGCAAAAGCGTCGAAATGAAGGAGTTGAAAGGGAAAGGAAGGCGAGTACAGTCGAATTGAAGTGAAATTGAGAGGTAATAGCAAGGATGAACAAAGTAAGGGTGAATACGAGGGAGAGAGGCAAGTGGGTGGTGCGGTGAACGCTGCAGATCAACAAAACTCACCGGGTCTTTATAGACGAGAGGCGGCCCGCCGTCACCCAATCCTGCTTGCGTGGTCTACGGGATCAACAGGCCTGTCTGAGAAGCGCTCATGGCCGTGCTATTCAGTCGCATGGGCGGCGGAGACACGGAATATGCTAGAAGTTGAAAATATTCGTAAGTCAGCAACGAGCTCCATGGAAAATACACGCACGTCAAGCAAGATCCGCGTGACTGATGATGTGACGTTCAGCATCGTCACACGAGGAGAGTTGGGGGAAGGCCTTCAGGAAAGCCGAGAGTTGGGAATAGGGGTGAATCGTCGAGTTGGACGTAGGGACGGCGCTGTAAGTTAGCAGACCGCAAGAGCTGTCGAGTTGCTCGCAAAAAACAACATTTAGACTGCCAAGAGAGGTATGTATCAGCTTCACACGGCCGTACAAGCGAAAATTGTTGCGACACACCTGAATTCCTCCGGTCGCAAACCCGCGCTAATCTTGTCCGATCGCTCCAGAGCACTCTCCGACGTCGCGGGTATCCCTTTGCTACCGGCTCCGCAAGTTTTGAGTCATGCTGCCGGGGTAGGGCCTGTCCAGACGGCGATTTTTTGAAAATGCGCGCAAGTCCTCGTTTGCCGTGTTGAGGCGCCCCTGAGGGAATAGAAGGCCAGAGATAGAAAGTTTAGGTGTAGTAGAGTGTAGTGGAGTAGAATTGAGTCGCAATCGCAGCGGAGCCCAGCGTCCGCAGCCGTCGATGGTGGTGGTAAAAGCCAATGTTCGGAATTTCCTGTTTGAGGAAAGATATCATTGATCTGATCGGATTACCGTTCGGCCGACAGTGCCACGTCTTTCTCTTCCCTCCATCTAATCTTTTTGAAGGGTCTTTGCCCACGACCAGCGCGCCAGCGCGAAGGGGTCAACATACCGGCATGGCGCGCTCACGCGCGCGACGCGTTCTGACGGCGAATCGACGGGAAACCGCCGCATCTAATTCCATGGGCCTATTTCGACATTTTTCTTCGGACTGTGAGCTGGCTCGGGCATGGCGGGGCTTCTCTGGGCGACCACTCAATTTCGGCTGTCTGGTTTACGAGAACTCAATGCTTCGAGTGATAACAACCTGGGCGAGGCTTGAGCTCTGGCGGGGTTTTTTTTTTTTTTGCTCTGGCTGAAGCTTTGTTCTGTGTGCTCAGAATCTCGCATGCAGAGAAATAATCCGTCCCTGAAGAGTCTCACATACTTAGTTTGCTTTCTGAGTTTTCTGACTTGACCACCGCGAATCACTTATGTTACGCACTAGTCATCAAACATTTTGAAACTTCATTACGGAGAGGTCTGTCTCGTGAAATTTCTTTTGCCCGACTCAAGGAATCTTTCTTCTGCTTGATCTGTGGTCTGGCCCAGCGCAAGGATGTGAGAATCCCAGCTGTGAGTTATCGCAGCGCCAGCGTTGAAGATGGTTCAAAATTTTACAGGGCGGCGCGGCGCCCGACACGCATAATTCACATCGGAAATATCAACTTCGGAGCTGTTTTGATACATTCAAAACCAATTCGCCGGCATTTGCTGGCAAGGAGAAGCACAGCCGACGCCGATCTAGCGAGTCAGACATCAACAGAACCAAAGCAAAGACTTGGTTTCTTTCCAGCACCACCAGTTCCCCGCCATTTCCACCCCCACAATTCCTCTCCCTCTTTCTTCGCCCTCTACTTCCCCCAATCTTCTTCAATGTCCACCTCAAGAGCCTGCTTTTCATGCGTCGACTATGCCTATCGACGTCCCGCGAGCGGGACCTGAGGTAGGTGCACTTTGACTCCATTTTTCTCCCTTCTGACGCCTTTTTTTCAAGGGTTTTTGCTGCCGGCAGGCAAAAGCACGCCCCCGGCGCATCAAGCAGCGAGTTCAGCTGCCGTCCCTCAAAGCTTTTATTTTTGTTGCTGTGTTGCCGCTGCGCCGCGCAGCGGCGCTATTGCGTTCACACCATGTATCGTCGTCCTGCGAGTGATACTAGAGGTAGGCTCACCCTTACCCAATCTTTCTCCCCTCTGACGCCCTTTTTTCAGAGGTTTTGGCTGCCGGCAGGCTAACCCCCGCCCCCGACGCGTAACGCAGCGAATACTCCCGCTGTTAATCAAGAGCTTCGATGCTGTCATCGTCAGCGACGCGCCGCGAAGCGGCGCCAACACCTTTGACTATACGTATCGCGTTCCCGCGAGCGACGTAAGTCAGTTTTTTTGCTCATCATGTGTTCATTTTTGACGCATTTCAGTGCATTTGCGGGAAGACTTTTGCTGCCGGCAGGCAAATACACGCGCCCGACGTCTCAAGCAGCGAGCAGTATCGGCATTCGGTCATCGTCGTCGGTGCTGGCGCCGCGTAGCGGCGCTATTGGTTTGAGTGGACGCATCTCCGTCCCGCCAGCGCCATTTTGGTCAGCTCAGCATGTTACGGAAGTCGGCTATGTTGGACGTAAGGTAAGTTTTTGTTTCGCATTTGCAGGTCTTCGGCTTGTCATCCTCTTTTCTCACTGCTTCTTCCCGTCATCAGCGCCGCAACTTCAACCTCGGTTTTCAAATTCAAATCTTCGCCATCCCGCAAGCCACCATCTCAGCGCCTAACGAAGTGAGTTCTCACTCTCATTCTCTATGTTGTTTACGCTCATTCTACGTTCTCAGCCAAAAAAATCTCCGCTGCGCGGCAATCAACCTCCGTCGTCGTCTAGTCCCACGAACACAATCCTGATTCACGAGCGTCCGCCGAGCGAACACCTTTCGGTACGTTATCACCCTCATTCTGCTCATCTCTACACTAACTCCAACTATCCAGAACTTTTTTCTCCCGCTGCGCGGGCCTCTTCATCGTCGTCGACACCCAACACACCGAATTGGAAATTCGAGATTTCGCGGTCCCGCGAGCGCGGCTTTCAGTCTCTGGGTATTCAGGTGCGTGTAATACCACACTTCTGATGCATTCTCTGTCTGATTTCGACTGCCAATTTCTTTTTTCTTCCGCTGCGCGGCCACGAGTTGAAGTCATCAACCAACACACTCAATCATACAGTTTGCGAAAACGAAGAAAATTTTCTTCGCTGCGCGGCTACGGTGGTGGGTACGCTGTGTTCTATTCATTAGTATTCCCGACTGATTTTGTGCGTATAAGTCGTTTTTTTCTTCCGCTGCGCGGCGCCATTGATGACTTGAAGCCAGCCCTCAACTCAATTTGGCGAGTTTCTCTTCCTGCCGTACATTTTGACTCTAACAGTGACACCTCAAAGGACTTTGTATTTCAAATTGCAAGCCTTCAACTTACACGAGGTGAGTATGTACTTCATATTTTGGCTACGTACACAATGCAGGGTCGGTAGCCAGTACCTAGATCTGTATTTCTCGATCTCCACCGTAGATTAGTTCTCCCGATCCACCCTCCAAACGGAGCGGGAAACGGGCTTCTTGTGGGTCTGAACTCCAATTTTTCGCCCAGGCTTCGGCAGTCAAAACAAATAAGACCAACCTTTTGAGAGGTCCGTGCGCACGCAGAAACACTTAAATTGCCAGGTCCAACCGCCGCGACCTTGTGTCGTGGCCGCGAGCTTCTGTCGGGGCAAGAGCGCGGGGTCCTAATGCCAAAATTCAACCACAAATTCAACTTACGAGACGGAATTTTCAACTTACGCAAGTTCAACTTCGGCAATCACGGGCAAAGTCTCATTCATGAAGGCACTTCCATTGGTCAACTGACCGGCTGACTGTGTAACAGGGTACTCCGGGCTTGGCTGGGGCGGGCTCATTGGCAGCTAGTGAGTCGCAGCGATCGACATAGGTCATTTTAACCAGACTGACGAGCTTGCTAGCATGTCGAGTGAGCTTCTTCTCAATCCCAATCTCAGCGCACCTCGAAATGTGACCTTCGCTCAATAATTCACCCAGCCGGTATCTCGAAAATCAGCCCCACCGCTCCGGGACCAGAGAAATGGCAGTACATGTGCGTAGCGTATCTTCGACTCTACTCACGATATCATGCTGAAAATTATTCATCGCCAGATTCTACATCCTCGGCGCCGTGACGATGGCCTGGTCCTTCATCATACTGTTCTTCCTCCCCGATTCTCCCGTACGTTCGACATTTCGCCCTCATTCGTTTCTCCTTTCTTCCTCCTCACGTCTCACTCAACTACATACTTACATTAATCTTCCGCCCTCCTTTAGGCCTCCGCCCGCTTCCTCAAACCGGAAATGCGTGTCCTTGCCGTCCAACGCGTCGCTGCCAACCAGCTTGGGATCAAGAATAAGAAATTCAAGACGGAACAGGTGTGGGTTGCCGGTGCGTGCTGTATTATTTCTATGCTATATTCTGACTTCGCGCATTTGAATCTGAACTGACTATACATTACATTCCAATTGTCACAGTCAAGGATATCAAGATTTGGATCCTTTTCTCTTCGGTGTTCGCAGCTGCTATTCCGAATGGTGTTGTTAGGTGTGTTGCATATCGCATACGCCTCAAAAAGCGTTGAGTATATAAATGTGTTCTACAGCAACTTTTCGTCTGTTATCATGTACGCTTTCCTCCTTCTTTTCGGATCTGTCAATTTACGGGCGCCTCTTCACAGCAAAGATATGGGATTCTCCAGTACGCTTTCTCGCTCTCCCTACTCAATGAATCCGTCCGTCATTGACGTAATCATCGTTTTCCAGCAACGAAAACCACCGTCCTCAAGAGCGTCGGCGACATTACGCAAATCGTCGCACTCGTCGTAGGCGGTGTCATCACCCTTAATTTCAATAACAGTGCGTCTTCTCTTCTCATCCATCCTATCTCACAAAATCATATCTCTTCCTCGCTGTGCGCTGCTGATACCTCCGCCTCTAGCCCGTCTCCTCGCATCCACGGGCGCGAACATCATCTGCGTCGTCTCCGCCGCTTGCATGGCGTACCTCCCGCGTCATCTCGTTTGGCAGCGCTTGGTTTCGTTTTGGCTGGTTAATTGTCAGTCCGTTGGATTTGTACGTGCTTGATTCGTTTCTTCATGTGGCCCGAAATTCAAGTTCTTATTGCGATATTCTCTTTTGTAGGCGGCAAGTTTGGTGATGGTGTCGTCGAATATGGGAGGGTATACGCATCGGGTACGTTCATTTGCTTGATGTAATATTCGTGGCTTACGGACAGACAGACGATCGCGTCTGCTGTGATCTTGTGAGTACCAATACAACCAGAATAGCGCTGCAAAGTATCGATGTGGTTTCTAGCACTGCTTACTGCTTTGGGAATGTCGCGGGACCATTCGTGTACGTCTTTCATTATCTTATATCGCAAATGTCTTGCCAATGCTTTTCATTCGTAGGGTGTAAGGCAGCTTCTAACAAATCCAATTCGGAGCTTGACTTGACAGTCGTTTCGTAGCAAACAATCCCAGGCACCTTTCTATGTGAGTTGATTCATTTTCTCAGATCATGGATTGAGACTGACGAAAATGCAGCAAGACGCCACGGCCGGACTCCTAGCAGGATACACTGTGTGTTCACTTGTCATTCTTGCCGACTCGCTAGACTCATTTTTTCTACTCTACAGATTAAACTCGTCTGTCAAATTACGCTCCTCATCTAGTGCGTCAATTTCTCTTCTCCAATCTTCCAAGTCTCCATCTAAGCGATACTCATGCGCCGACGTCTCTAGCATGTTCACCATCAACAAGCGGCGCGATAATAAGTATGGGGAGCCAGACGTCGCTGCTGCAAAGGAGGCCGGGATGCAGGATAAGACGGAGTATGAGAATAAGGTGCGTTTGTTTATTGCTTGTCGGCTTACACTCCCGTTGTGGGTCAAGGATGTTGATCTTCGATCCTAGGATTTCCGTTACGTGCTCTGAAGTTCATGTCGACACGAATTTGAGTAATTATGATATTGCTGAAGGTATTTGTTACTTACTTACGACGAATAGTATTCGCAATCGCGAATTAATGTATGTATGATTTGCTGCGTTGGTGTGCGAAGGACAAGAGATATGTTGGGGTGAAACCAGACTTCGTTGAATAGTAATGCTTGCACAGTGAGTCTGTTCCGAGAAGGAAATTCGTGGGAACAAATACCGCAACATGCCGGGATGACATCCGGCAACATCCAGCCGAAGACTTAGCCGATGTCGAATGCGTTCTTTTTTTCCGCAACAAATTTTCGCTGTCTCGTCAATGTCTCGTATCTGGTCTTTCTTCCCCTGCCCTCTAATTGCTTTCAGCTCATCCGAGCATCTCTGGAGCCAAATCCCTCAGTATCCCTCTACAATCCTCAAACGCCGGACCAAAACGGACACGGAGATAACGTTGTCAGCACGAAATTTTCAAAATCACCGTGAAGCGCCGTGAACGTGAAAGTCTGCCCACTTTTGAGGTGCGCCAGGCTCGCAGCTCACAGCTCACTATTCCACCATCCGCAGAATCCGTCCGCCGCCATGCATCACCCACCTCCTCATCGACTTGACGACTTCATTGCGACTTCATGATGACTCGCCAGTGTCGCCACCCGCGTACGCGTTTACACGAGATTGCGCAAGTGCGTGTTGTCGCCCTTCTCTCTTACCTCACTTCTCACTGACCTTACAGCTCTCACCGCCCTAACTACAACCCCTCGTTTACCCCACCTCATCCGCCTTCTTCGACGTCGACTATGCGCTCGGCTCAACGCCTCCCCCGCCTCCCCGCTCAACGCTACCCTCGTTGTTCTCTCACCACCGAACGCAACGCCGACTCTCCCGACCGTACCCATTCACTCCGCCGTACCCACCTGAAACTCAAGAGGCTTCCCCGCTCTTGAAAACACAAACTCACCAACCTCTCACCCAATCCCCCCGTGACACGCCGCCCTCACCGTCGCCGCCGCTGCCAAGACCCTCGTCAACCCCACCCTCGGCATCCTCGTCTGCCGCCGCCGTCGTCAGCGCCAACACTGACATCTACGTACCTGCAGAGAAATACACAGAGTTGTGTTCCACCCTTCCTTCGCTTTCCCGCTCCCCACTGACAACACCCACGCCCCGCTTTTTCCTTTCACACTCCAACGCGCCGGCCGCCGCCGCTCAAGCTGTTAACCGCCTTGCGCCGGCGACATAGAGGCGCCGACGCACCCCACACCCGTCCCCTTCGCTTCTCGACACACTCGCTCCCAACCCCACCGTTCCCCGACTTCAAATTTTCGCCCCGCGCTACCTAGGACCAGCACCCGCTCTCCCCGACGCCGTCCTCTCCATCGATTGAGACCGTCCCGTCGGCACTGCGCGCCGACCGACTCGAAGATGCGCTATAAAATCAAAGTAAGCCCTTTTGACTTCGATCGCGAACGAGTGAAACGAAATATCTGACCTCAGTAAGCAGACACACAGTCCGTGAATAAATTCGGATAGGCGGGTACGGCGCGTGCGGGGAGGCACCGGAGATGATGCGTACTTCGAAATAAGGGTCAGTTCTTTTGTTTTTGACGACAAAAGAAACGGGTTCACTTACCTATGTGACAGATCAACTTGCGTTGATTCGCGCGCGGGACAGAATCAACGACGGAGGGAGAGCAGCGCGGGAGGAGGAGGCTGGAATGGAGGTGAGTTGTGGGGAGACGGGTCGAAAGAAGTCGATAATAGCGTACCGTGTAATTATAGTCGACGTTGATAAATTGAGTCGTGCTCAAATTAAATCAAATGTACCTGCGGGGCATGTAGGTTGAATCACAAACGGTAATTTGAAGCGAAAAGAGAGGGAACTTACCTACAGTATATACCCAAGAACTGGGACTTTGAATGGTGGGATTATGAGATCTGAAAGAGTTAAACTAAGATGTCGAGTTGAGTCTGTCTTGAAGAGAAGTGAATGAGTTGGGAAGAAACTGAGTGAGTGGATCGGATATAACAAATTGATTGACTTACCTCGGGCGTAGACACACCACCTTCGGCGGACGCGGAAACGCCAGAATTGCAAATTGAGTCGAAGAGTCTGCAAAGACAGAAAGGTGATGATAAGTACAGAAATAGGCGAAACAAAGGAAACGAAATGCGACTCTGAAAGAAAAGGTTCGAGTCGATGAATACTTGATTCTCAGAATCAAGAACGGGACTCGAAGAACGGAACGTAAAGTAAAGTAGGGTAAGCGCGTACCTCTCAATTTCGATTCACTCAGAACTTGAAGTTCGAAGTCAAGCGGAACTCGGTCTAATCTACCATATAAGAAGACGCTTGCAAACGAGTAGGTCAGTTGAATTGGGAGGAATGCAAAACGTATCTTACTTGAATTTAACCCGAAGTTTGAATCATTCCAGCACTGGGTCGAGCTAATGTGAACGGGTTAGTCAGGTAACGCGTTGTATTGAGGCATACCAATGCTTACCATGAATCATCGACACATCAAAGACTGATCTAATTCAGATCCAAAGGCATATTGTTGAAGTTGAAGTCGAAGTTGAAGTATACATACCTCGCAAGGACACGCGCGCGCGACTCTTGAGCTAACCCAACCATATCTTGCATCTAGATTCAGACGGGCATAGTCTCGGCGCTCTAGGATAACAAAGTTGAAGTCAGCATTCATTCGTGGTGAATAGAAAACGATGGAAGGACGAACGCACCGGCATAGTTTCGGCTTCCGAGTGTGCTTGATTTGCCAATTGAATCGGGTCAGACGAAGCTGAAATAGATTATGGTGAATGAACGAATGGTTAGAGGTCAAATACTATTGTGCGTCGCGACTACACACCTTCGATTGTAGTCTTATCAAAGTTTGAAACTCGAAGCCAATATCAGGCTGAACCAGGCAAACCTGAATGCATTCATTCATGGTGAATAGAAACGATGAAAGGACGGACGTACCGGCATAGTTCCGGCCTCCGAGTGTGCTTAGCTGCGTGTTGAACCGGGTTAGACGAAGCTGAAATAGATTATGGTGAGGGAGCGAATGAATGGTTGAAAACCAAAGACTTACATAGAGTAGCGTGCCTCGTTCAATTGCATTTCGGGAAGTTTGAAACTTGAAGTCAATATCGAGGTGAGTCGGTCAGACCTGGATGAAACGCACCGAACACCAGGCAGACTCGGTGCCCGCGATGCCCTAACCTCCGGTGATATCTGTGGATCGAAGTCAGATAGGTAAAGGTCCACAAGTGAACAAGAGGATAACACCGTACCGACTCAAAACTGACTTGAAAAGAATGAATTGCGCCTGGATAGAAGAAGTCAGCGTAATGAAGTCGGTAGAACGGTGAGTGAGCTTACCGAATAGCAGCAAGGACAAAATGCGAATAGAAATCGAAGTAAAAGCAATTGAAGTCAATACATGATCTAGTTGATTCGGAGAATCAAACCCTGCACTCAATGAAAATCAAGTAAACTAAGCTCAATCGTCAGCTCTTCAAAACTGCTCTTCAAAAATGCAGTTGAATCAAGCGGGGTGAATTAGACTCACAAACAATAGTACCCCAATGCGATGAGATTCGAGAACGTTGAATCCAATAACGCTAGATTCAAGAACGTGTCAGCATTGAATCGAACTAATGAAAGGTAACAACTCACTGATAGACCGATTGAGCCGATGCACTCGAAGTTGATTCCAAGTTGAACGGGAAAGTGAAGGACGCAGATATAAGCTATCTAGAGAGTGAACATTAGAAGCGTTGAGTTGGAAGCATAGTTAACAAGTGAAAGCACTCACAAGGGATTTGGAGCGCACTAGGCTAACAGTCAATAGATATGATTAGCAAGAGGTCAAGAAGTGGGTTTGAGGTGTGGAGGGAAGCGGGTGGGGCGATGAACGCTGCAGATCAGCAAAACTCACCGAGTCTTTATAGACGAGAGGCGGCCCGCTGTCGCCAAATCTTGCTTGCGTAGTCTACGGGATCGACAGTCCTGCATGGGAAGCATTCATGGCCGTGCAATTGAGTCGCATGGGCGGCGGAGAGACGGAAAATGCAAGAAGTCGAAAATATTCGTAAGTCAGCAACGAGCTCCACGGAAAATACACGCACGTCAAGCAGGATCCGTGTGACTGATGCTGTGACATTCAGGGTCGTCACGCTAGGAGAGTGCGGAAAGGCCTCGAGGAAAGCGGAGAGTTGGGAATAGGGGTGAATCGTCGGGTTGGACGCAGAGACGGCGCCGCAAGTTGGTAGACCGCAAGAGCTGTCGAGTTGCTCGCAGGAAACAACATTTAGACTGCCAAGATAGGGATATATCAGCTTCACACGGCCGTACAAGCGAGGATTTTTGCGACACACCGGAAATACATCCAGTCTCAACTCCGCTCCAGTGACTCCGATCGCTCCAGAACACTCTCCGACGTCGCGGGTATCCAATCGCTACCGGTTCCGCAAATGTTGAGTCATGCTGCCCGAGTAGAGTTCGTCGAGACGGCGATTTTTTGAAAATGTGTGCAAGTGCTCGTTTGCGGCGTTCGGGCGTGCCTGGGAGAAGGAAAGACCGGTGATAGAGAGTTTGAGGGTAGTAGAGTGTAGTAAGACAGAGTTGAGTCGCAATTGCAGCGGAGCCCAGCGCCCGCAGCCGTCGATGGTGGTGGTAAAAGCCAATGTTCGGAATTTCCTGTTTGAGCGAAGATATGATTGATCTGATCGGATTGCCATCGGCCGACGCTGCCACGTCTCTCTTTTCCCTTCATCTAATCTTTTTGAAGGGTCTTTGCCCACGACCAACCCGCCAGCGCGAAGAGGTCAACATATCAGCATGGCGCGCTCACGTGCGACGCGTTCTGACGGCGAATCAACGGGAAACCGGCGCATCTAATTCCATGGACCTATTTCGACATTATTCCTTGGACTGTGAGCTGGCTCGGACATCGCGGGGGTTCTCTGAGCCACACTTTCGGCTGTCTGATTCAAGACTTACGAAAACTCGATGCTCCTGAATGATAACGAACTCTGTGCTTCGAGCCCTGGGCTATGGCAATTTTTTGCTATGCTTTCCTGCTCAGACCAAAAGGTCCGAGTCGATCGCGCGTTCAGAATCAGGGCACATCTAATCGTTCTAGGCTCTGGTGAATCGTTGACTTGCTTTCTGAGTCGTATAATCTGCCCAACGCCAATCACTTAGGTTATGTACCACTCATCAATACGAAATTACGGCGCGGTGCGGGTCCAAATTCACTCAGGGTCGTCTACAACTGAAAGGCTGGACTCTCGCTTTGCCTTGGCCCTGGGCTGGACATGAATTCTGGCTGGTAGGTTTCTGCCCTTCAGGTTCTGTGTCAGGATCGAAGAACTGAATTTTCGCAGTGTCGGCGCGGGCGGCGGAAAGTGGATGAATCTTTCCGTCTGCTCCTCCGCGCGGATCAGCGACGCACACTCTTTGAAATCTTAACGCTATTCACTCCGCGCTACCGACAATCCGGTTCCCTGTGCACTTTCTTTTCATCTCATTTAAACCACTTCTGGGGCTGAGACGGGTGTGGGTGTTCAGATGTGAGTTACTGTTTGACTATGTGCCCCTGGCTGAGGATGCTGAAAGAATCGACAGATTTGAGTGCGGCGCCCGATACGTATAGCCTCGGTCGGACTTATCAAGTTCGCGTTGATTTATTCAAAACAAATTTCGGGTGATTTCGTCGCAACGCAACAACTCAGCCGACGCCGTTCCAGCGGTTTGGAACTAACACGACCAAACCAACCCTTCCTTCTTTCCACCACCACCTTCCCCCCACTTCGACTTCAGAAAATTCCCTTCGTGAGTTCTCTCTCCCTTCCTTCGACCTCTCCTTCTTTCTGTATACTGTCCGCAGGCCTACAAAGCCATTCTTTTCGCTGAGACCACGCCGACGATGCGTTTACTATACGCGTTCTCGTCCCGCGAGCAAGCCTTTGAGTAAGTTCGCACCTCCTTCACTTTTTCACTCATTTTGACCCCTTTTTTCTCCAGGATTTAGCCGCCGGCAGGCTAACCCCGCCCCCGACGTGTACAGCAGCGGATTCCGCAGCCACCCGTCAAATTCTTGGTTGTTGTCGTCGTCATCGCCGCGCCGCGCCGCGCAGCGGCGCTGTTGCGTTGACACGACGTATCGACGCTTTCTGTATGTGGTTCTTATTTGCTTTTTTTGCTCATTCTGACAGCGTTTTTTCAGGACTTTTGGCCGCCGGCAGGCAAATACACGCCACCAACGCGTAAGGCAGCGTGTGGCACCGCTATTCTCTGACGCTTGCGTTCTTGCTGCCATCGCCGTAGCGCCGCGCAGCGGCGCGATCACTTTGACACCACATATCAAAGTCCCGCGAGCGGGACTTCTGGTGAGCTATCTTTTCGTTCCAGGTTCCCCTGTTTTGACACCTTTATTCAGAGGTTTGGCTGCCGGCAGGCTAAAACCGCCCTGAAATCTCAAAGCGGCGAGCTAGTAGACCTTCGTCGTCATCCCCGCCGCCGTGCCGCGAAGCGGCGCTCTACCTTTGACTAGACAAATCGCGGTCCGGCGAGCGGGTATTCTGGTAAGCTTTGTTTTTTTCCCTCTCCCATTAACTTTGTCTCTTACGATTCCTTTCAAGATTTCGGAATTTACGTCAGGTTTTTCCTGACGTCGGTTAGCTTGACTGAGGTAAGTGTTTCACTCTTTTTCTCCAGAGTCATTTCCACCTGCTTCCCGTGTCGCGCACGTTGATGACTATGCATATCGACGTCCCGCGGCCGGGTAGTTCTTGATATAAACCAGTTCAACCTCCAACTTGAAACTCGAGATTTCGTCGTCCGCCGAGCGACACCTCCACCCCGAATAGTACGATCTCCCACTGTTTCATCGTGCTTCCCGTTCTGATTTCCCGCTGTCAGATTCAAAATTCTCCGCTGCGCGGCCAAGTTCACCATCGACCCCAAGCTCTCAAATCAAAATTCGATTTTTGGGCTTCCGCCGAGCGATGCTTCCGGCTTCCACTCGAGTGCGTTCCTCCCCTCGTCCTCAATGCTTCCCTGCTGAATCTAAACCCCAGAAAATTTTCTTCCCGCTGCGCGGGGCTCGTCATCACTGTCACCACCCCCGAAATGGAAATTCGAGATTTCGCGTTCCCGCGAGCGACGTGTTGAGGTCATTGATACTCAAGTGTGTCTCTGAACCCCTTGTCGTGCGATTTTGAGCTGATTTCAAGGGCTAGTTTTTTTCTCTTTCCGCTGCGTGGCGCATGCCTTTCCAGCGCCAACACAACACCAAGCAGCGTCAAATTGGGCAAGTACACGAAGGCACAGAAAAATTTCTTCGCTGCGCGGCCAGATGTACGCACTTATTACCTATCTCTTGGAATCCAGACTGACTTCTTCATTTTTTCTTCCGCTGCGCGGCGCCCTTCAGAACTCCAACTTGAATCAATGCACACCTTATTCCGCTGTTCAATTTGTTCTCTGGGGTCGATTCGGTGAATCTCTCTAACTTTCCCAGCGATTTTCAGACTCTGACGATTTGAAGAGCTTGATCATTGAAGACGGAGTTGGAATTTCGGCGAGGTGAGTACTGACTTCAAGATTACACTACGTACACAATTCAGGGTCCTTACCCCGGTAGTCAGTAACTAGATCTGTAGATTTACCAGATCCCCGTCTCCCGATTAGCGTAGTCTTGAGGACCCTGAAACAGGCCGGGAAACGGGCATCTCAACGTACCAAAAATCAAAAAATCTTCTCCGTAGTCAGTAAATAGAAACCAGATAAAATCAATCCCTTTGAGGACGAGCGCCGAAAACCTATAAGTCTGAGGTGGGTGAGTCGCTTGCGACCTTGGTCGCGCGGCGAGCTTAGTCGTGCGGTGAGCGTGTCGGTGGCTGGAAATTTCCTTTTTGGGAAGAGAGAAATTCAAGAAATTTTATCTCGAAAATCAGCCCCACCGCTCCGGGACCAGAGAAATGGCAGTACATGTGCGTAGCGTATCTTCGACTCAACTCACGATATCATGTTGAAAATTATTCATCGCCAGATTCTACATCCTCGGCGCCGTGACGATGGCATGGTCCTTCATCATCTTGTTCTTCCTCCCAGATTCTCCCGTATGTTCGACATTTCACCCTTCATCTTCTCACTTAAGTAATCACATATTCACATCGATTCTCCGCCCTCCGTTAGGCCTCGGCCCGCTTCCTCAAACCGGAAATGCGCGTCCTCGCCGTCCAACGGGTAGCTGCCAACCAGCTTGGGATCAAGAATAAGAAGTTCAAGACGGAACAGGTGTGGGTTGCCGGTGCGTGCTTATGCCTCAAAAGTCTTGAGTATATAAATGTGTGTTCCACAGCAACTTTTCGTCTGTTATCATGTACGCTTTCCTCCTTCTTTTCGGATCTGTCAATTTACGAGCTCTTGATTCTTCCAGCAAAGACATGGGCTTCTCCAGTACGCTTTCTCGCTCTCCTTACTCAATGAACCCGTCCGTCATTGATGTAATCATCTTTTTCCAGCAACGAAAACCACCGTCCTCAAAAGCGTCGGCGACATTACGCAAATCGTCGCACTCGTCGTAGGCGGTATCATCACCCTTAATTTCAAGAACAGTGCGTCTTCTCTTCTCATCCATTCTATCTCACAAATTCATATCTCTTCCTCGCTGTGCGCTGCTGATACGTCCGCCTCTAGCCCGTCTCCTCGCATCCACGGGCGCAAACATCATCTGCGTCGTCTCCGCCGCATGCATGGCGTACCTCCCCCGTCATCTCGTTTGGCAGCGCTTGGTTTCGTTTTGGCTGGTTAATTGTCAGTCGGTTGGATTCGTACGTACTTCATTCGTTTCTTCCTCGAGTCTGGGATTCGTGTTCATATTGCGATATCCTCGTTTGTAGGCAGCGAGTTTGGTGATGGTCTCATCGAATATGGGAGGGTATACACATCGGGTACGTTCATTTGCCAGCTGACGCGCTTGTAATGCCCGCGGCTCACACACAAACAGACGATTGCGTCTGCCGTGATTTTGTAA
Source organism: Favolaschia claudopus (assembly GCA_037176885.1). Lineage (NCBI taxonomy): Eukaryota > Fungi > Basidiomycota > Agaricomycetes > Agaricales > Mycenaceae > Favolaschia > Favolaschia claudopus. The sequence goes on along the minus strand of JAWWNJ010000034.1, from coordinate 228,109 downwards.
GTTCAGAATCGAGATTACCTACTAGGCAGTAGCGCTGAAAAGTATCGATCTGGTTCATAGTACTGCTTACTGCTTTGGGAATGTCGCGGGACCATTCGTGTACGTCTTTCATTATCTTATATCGCAAATGTCTTGCCAATAACTTTCATTCGTAGGGTGTAAGGCATCTTCTAACAAATCTAATTCGGAGCTTGAGTTGACAGCCGTTTCGTAGCAAACAATCCCAGGCACCTTTCTATGTGAGTTGATTCGTTTTCTCAGATCATCCATTGAGACTGACAGAAATGCAGCAAGACGCCACGGCCGGACTCCTAGCAGGATACACAGTGTGTCGATATTTCTTTCCTTCTCGCCACACTTATCTTCCTACTCTACAGATCAAACTCGTTTGCCAAATTACCCTCCTCATCTAGTGCGTCATTACCTCTTCCCTGATCTCCCGAATCTTGATCGCAATACTCATGTGCCGGCGTATTTAGCATGTTCACTATCAACAAGCGCCGCGACACTAAATATGGGGAGCCAGACGTCGCTGCTGCAAAGGAGGCGGGGATGCAGGATAAGACGGAGTATGAGAACAAGGTGCGTTTGTTTCTTGCTTGTCGGCTTACATTCCCGTTTTGGGTCGGTCAAGCATGTCATTGATTCTCGATCTCAGGACTTCCGTTACGTGCTCTGAAGTTCATGTCGACACGAATTCGGGTAATTATGATATTGTTGAAGGTATTTGTTACTTACGACGAATAGTATTCGCAATCGCGAATGAATGTATGTATGTATGATTTGTTGTGTTGGTGTGCGCAGGACAAGAGATATGTTGGGGTGAAACCAGACTTCGTTGAATAGTCATGCTTGCACAGTGAGTCTGTCTCGGTAACCCAGACGTTCTGAGAGCATCTTTGCGCGCTGCGCGCGCATGAGCGGACCGGCGGTCCGCAATTGATCCTTGCCACGCGAGGTCGGGTAAATTTGATGTGCGCAAGATGCTCTCAGAACGTCTGGGGTAGTTACCCCGTCACAACACCCATGCTGTCACACCCAGTTTCCTCCCCCTTCCCGCTGTTCTGTGTGTTCTAAAATTGCGCAAAGTACAGAGGAGACTCCATTGATTCATACCTCCAATTTTCCCGACTCATTTTGGTACATTTTAAGTGTGTTTTTCACCGATCAAAGTAGCCACTTTCCAAAGCCATTTGGCTGACTTGTTGGTGATGAGCTTCTCGCGTCCATCATTTTTACCCGAACTCGCGTGGCGCGGATCACCGGAACGTCTGGGTTACCGAGACAGACAGTGAGTCTGTTTTTGAGAAGGAAATTCGTGGGAACAAATACCGCAACATGCCGGGATGACATCCGGCAACATCCAGCCGAAGACTTAGCCGATGTCGAATGCGTTCTTTTTTTCCGCAACAAATTTTCCCTGTCTCGATGTCTCGTATCTGGTCTTTCTTCCCCTGCCCTCTAATTTCTTCCAGTTCATCTGAACATCTTTTGAGCCAAAGCATCCCTTTGCAATTCCCAAACGCCGGACCAAAACGGACACGGAGATAACGTTGTCAGCACGAAATTTTCAAAATCGCCGTGAACGTGAAAGTGTGCCCACTTTTGTGAGCCGATCTCCGCTCGTTGTTTCAGCCCGTTTCTTCCCTGCTCCCCCTCTTGTTTCTCCTCAGTAGAGCCTGTACTATTCGGCATGACTGAACTATGGACCCCCTATCCATTCGACGGACGTCTCTGGATACCCTACCTCTCCTTCTTCCTGGCCGCCCTCACCGTCAAGCCCTCGCCCTACCGCTTTCTCCTCTTTATCCCCATCCCACCCCTCGCGTTCTACACCCTCCTCTCCACGACCGGGCAATTCATGGCGGACTACACCCTCGGCCTCGCGTGGCTCGTCTACTTCTGGTTCGCCTCCGACTACATCCTCCTCACCGACGTCCAGCGCTCTCTTCACCACCTTCCCCCTAGCGTCAAACGCGCGCCGGGAGACGCCAAGCCTCAGCCGATTGAAAGCGCCTCTTTATGGCGGCGCTTTAAATGGGGGCTCACGCTCTTCATCTCTGTGCGCGGCGTCTCCTGGGCGCACGCCCCCGCGCCAGGCATCATCCCTCCTCCCCCTCCACCCGGAACCTCGCGCACCCGTTTCCTCGTCCGCCGTCTCGGCATGTTCTTCATCGTCTTCCTTATCCACGACGCATGCAACATGCACGTCCGCGCCAACTCTATGTTTCATTCCTACTACGAGCCGGGATGGCGCGGCGACGGCTGGGCGTGGCGCGCGGCGGTGGTGGTGACGTGGGGCCTGTCGAGCGCGACGATGATGGAGATGCTCTGCACGCTGAGTAGCATTGTGAGTGTGGTGCTAAGGTTCTCGGAGCCAGAGGAGTGGCCGGCGCTGTTCGGGAGTCCGAGTGATGCGTATACGGTGCGGCGGCTGTGGGGGTGCGTTCGCTTAATATGCATTCTCCGTTGAAGATTCATGTTCATTCTTTCATCGCAGTCGCGTCTGGCATCAAATAATGCGTCGCTTCGTCTCCACCCACGGGAAGTTTCTCGCATATAACATACTTCACCTCAAACCCGGAACCAACGCATCGTCCTACGTCCAGCTATTCACAGCGTTCTTTTTATCCACGACGATACACTACGGAGCGGAGATTATGGCGTTCAGGTGGGTCTCTGCCAATTTAAATCCTATATCTTTTCATCAAAATATCCCACATCACTCAACTAATCTAAATAGAAACTTCACCGGCGGCGCCCCCGCCTTCTTCATGCTCCAACCCTGCATCATCATGCTCGAAGACTTCGTCCTCTTCCTCGGTCGGTCCGCTGGTATACGTCAGTCCAAGCTCTTATACAGACTGGGCTACCTGTGGGTACTCGCGTGGTTCACATTGACATTACCCATCTGGGAGGAGCCGTTGGTGAAGGCGGGGCAGATGCGCGATGGGATGGGGGTTAGCTTTTGGGCGGGGGTGTGGAGGGGGGAGTGGGTTCTGGGTGAGGTCGGGTGGTAATCATTGCACGTCTTGCGGCTGTTGAAAGTTCTATTGTTTTAAAGTGTCAGGTAGATACATAATAGATAATGTAATGTACAGGCGAAGTCATTATTACTTAATAGGGTTGTGTGATGTCGAGTATGGTATCCCGGAGATTGATTTGGAGGCCAATGATGTTACTGTGAGATGGGTGAACGAGAAAGAGGACGCCCGGACGGGAGCAGGGCAAGAGGAGGGGACATGTTCTTCACATATTCGAGGCTTCGAGCGACCAATGACAGAGTTTGAAAGCGACATAAACGCGTCGGATGGATCAATCATTCAGCGGAATCTGGAGATGGACGGTGGAAGCGGGAGACAAGAGAGATTTGTTTATGTGTTGTACTTGATGCGACGTCACTGCCGGCTGCCACGACTCAGATCCGCGAACCATGTTTTGATGGTTGATTCGGCACATGTGCGGCATTGACGAAACAAGTTCAACCAGCAAAAAGCAAGTCATAGCGAAGTTTACTCAAGATACAGAGATATGTAATATGCAGTACACAGGATACCGTTTCGCTAATCCCAAGACCTAGTGCTTCCTCAAGCATTCCCTTCAGACTCCGTTATCTTCCATTCACCCTCCACCTCCTCCCGCTGCTGCGGCCGCCGCTTCCAACTGAATCACTCGTCAGCAATCATCCTTTTTTCCCGGTAGAAAAGTATCAGCGGAGGAAGGGCATGAGACTCACATCCGCCTTCTTCACCTCCGAATGCACCATCGCCATCAACACGAACATTTTCTCGACCTCGTCGTATGCGTTCAAGCCGAGTGGGAACTGCACGGATGCGGGTTCCGTGGCGTGTCGGTGGAATGCTTTGGGTCGATAACCGGTGAGGACTATTGCTGGGTTTCGGGTTGTTGGGGCTGCCTGAATGAGTGATGAGCAGGGATAATTATATATTGAGGAGGCGAAAGGAATATATGATCAGAAAAGCTGAAGAGGAAGAATCGGGGAGGGACGTACGACGAGCTCTTTGTTGTGATTCTGATATTCGAGTTTGTAGGTTGGTGTGTCGCCCCATGTCCAGCTGCATTTGCTGAGGAGTTCCAATCAGGTTGGTGGAATGTATGGAACGCAAATGGAATGCGCACAAGAACTTAAGCCGACTATCTTTCACCCGAATTTCATCCCAAGTCCGCCTGACACCGTTAATCACAAACGCCAGCTTTTCATCCGCGAGAGAGGTCCACGAGTACGGTCAAATACTTCACTTTCTGAATTTTCCCGCTGACAAATCACTGGCTCTGCAGAACGAAAAGCGTCTCCTCAGACCTGCAGCCATCTACTCTCTTTTCTGCAAGATTTCCGAAAGCGACGTCCATTTATTCGGATTGTCTGCGAAGCACTCACGCCCTGACTGGATGATCGTAACGGTTTTACCTATCCCACCCCCATCGATTCGTCCCAGTGTTCTTGATGACGATGGTACTCGTGTAGAGGACGCTTTGACTATCAAATTGTGCGAAGTCATCAAGACATCTGACAACATCAGACGAGCCGAAAACGACTCCAAAGTTGGTAAGCTGGGTTGTATCGAGGAGATGGAGCGATTTCTTCAGGTGAATGAGCTAGCTCCGTCTTGGATTCCTGAGATTGACATAGGGCCCTAGTTTCAAGTTGCTACGTACATCGGCACCGAGTTTCCCAATGCGAAGAATGGGGCATCTATCAGCGCTCGTTTGAATGGGAAGGACGGCCGGATCCGACGCAATCTCGTCACTAAACCTGTCGATTTCTGTGCCCGTACCGTGGTCACAGGCGACCCCAATATCGAACTGGATGAGGTGGGGGTGCCTCGGAGTATTGCGATGAATTTGACGTACCCGGAACGAGGTTCATTTCCCTTCTATCTTTGCTTGTTTGCTGCTGAATAAATTAATTATCCTAGTTACGCTGCATAATCTGAGCTATCTTCAAGCCCTCGTTCGCAATGGACCGGATAGATATCCAGGCGCTCGGTTTGTTATTCGGGATACCGGTGAACGATTGGATTTGCGGCATGATGGTTGCGCTTTGCAATACGGATGGACTGTCGAGAGGCATTTGAGGGACGGAGAGTGAGTTCCATTTTTCTACGCCGTTCTGCGGAGCGTCTGAATGAGCAAAGCTACGCTTTGTTAAACCGTCAACCTGCACTGTATAAAGCTCATACGATGATCCACGGAGTCAAAGTGATGCCATATTCCAGTGCGTTTCTCGTTGATATTGGTCGTTGCTTCCATTTTGAATTTGTTCCAGCTTTCCGTGTGAACTCTGCTGTGTGAGGTCATGTTTAACTCGAACATCTATCTGTGCGTTCTGATGGGGTTTTCAGCGTACCAGCTTACAATATAAAATTCGATGGGGATGAAATGAATCTACAGTGAGCCTCATTTTGACGAAGGACGCCGGGGGATATTAGTTTCCTGATTATCTCAACAGCGTGCCACAGAGTGAACTGGCTCGGGCTGAACTGAGTCAGCTTGCATCGATTTCGCGACAGGCAAGTGACTTATTTCCTTCATTCAAGCGTTCGCAATTTGATCCAAATAGGTCATATCTCCTCGCCACGCGAAACCGATCATGGGTCTGACCGAGGATACGCTTGTTGGTGTCCGGAGATTTACGCTCCGAGACATGTTTTTAGATTGGGCTCACGTTCAAAATATCCTACTCTGTATTTCGGATTGGGATGGACGGGTTCCGATGCCCGCCATTGTCAAACCCAAACCATTATGGACTGGGAAGCAAATTCTTAGCCTTATGATTCCTTGCGGAATACACGTCTTTCGTCAACCAGACTATTACTTTCGCCAAGTGGACTTCAACCTCCTCGACGACGGAATGCTGATCAAGAACGGCGACATTATTTACGGAACTGTAGACAAAAGATCGGTCGGCGCTCCGGGTGGCAGCCTCATCGATATCATCTTCCGCGAACGAGGACCCGAGGCAGCAGGCCAATTCCTCACGGATCTGCAGTTGGTGGTCAATTACTGGCTTTTTCACCATGGATTCAGTGTCGGCATCGGGGATGCAATCGTTCCTTCAGACACTGCATCTTTTTGCGTGCAACGACTCACCTCCGACAAACAGGACGTGGAGAAGCTAATCGACGATGCAGCTCACGACCGCCTCAGAGCCGCTCCATCCTTAACTCTCCGCGAAACATTTGAAGTACAGATGAACTTCATCTTAGCTCGTGCTCGCGATTATCAGGGCTCCTACGCATGGAAGGCCATGCAGATGCAGAACAACAACATCTCTACTATGATCAATGCCGGGTCCAGCGGGTCGTTCCTCAATTTCACGCAAATGACTGTCTGTGTCGGACAGCAGCTCATCGAAAGACGTCGTATCCCGTTCGGATTCCAGCACCGAACGCTGCCGCACTTCGCCCGGGATGATTTCGGTGCGAAGGCTCGGGGGTTCGTCGAAAACTCGTACTTCCGCGGTCTTGCGCCGCACGAATTCTTTTTTCATGCGATGGCTGCGCGCGGGGACTTGGTCAACACAAGCGACGAGGCTGCTGAAATAGGGTATATCCACCGAGGGTTGGCGCGGGCACTACGAGATCTGACTGTGTGCTACGATGGCACAGTGAGAAATTCTCGTGGAGACGTGATACAGCTCCTCTACGGTGAAGATGGGATGGACGAATCTTGTGTTGGAATGGCTGTCGTCGAAACATTCGCTTCGTCTGATACGGCATTTCAGAGGACCTACACATTTGACGTCTCACGACTTGCCACTCCTGATCCCTTCGAAGATGCGAGGGAAATCCTTACTGAAGAGTATGCTCAACTTACCCAAGATCGACAACTGACGCGGTCATTCATCTATCCTCACTTCGATTGGATTCAGAGACACAGGCATCGATACCTCCCCGTCGATATCCGCCATCTTATAGACACTGCTTGCGACATGGGTGAAATCGACCATCAAACCAAAAGCGACTTGACCCCAGGACATATAATTCATTCTGTGAAAAACTTATGTCAACGCCTAGTTGTCTTACGAGGCGAAGATCCTATCGGCGAGGAGGCTCGGAGGAACGCTGTGCTATGGTTCCAGATCCAACTTCGCTCTGCGCTTTCAGCTCAACAAGTAATCAACGACTATCATTTCTCTCGGGAAGCGTTGGACTGGGTGCTGCGGCAAGTGGAGAGTGGTTTCAAGCGGGCACTCGTACATGCAGGGGAGATGTGCGGAATGGTAGCTGCGCAGTCCATTGGGGGTGCTATTGCAGAGTTGTCGCGAGACTTTACTCCAGACTGGCGGCCCGGAGCATCATCTTCGAACATCAAAGCGGGGAAACCAGGTATCACACGTCTCAAAGAGATCCTCAGCGCTACAAGGCGTATCAAATACCCTTCCCTCACGATATATCTTGACCGCGAAACTGGCGGTGATTCTCGTAGGGCGGGGTTGGTGGCTAACAAGATCGAGTACATCTCATTTCGAGACATCGTCTCGGCGATTGAGATCTGGTATGATCCCGATCCTGCAACGACTTTAATCGAACAAGATGAAGAATTCGTGGAAGACTTCTTTGCCATTCCAGACGAAGAGGTGGAGATGTCCCTTCATCTTCACTCTCCTTGGCTGTTACGGTTCGAACTCAATCGTAGGAAAATGGTCGGGTCACTGTCCATGGCAGAGGTTGCCGCGCGCATCGCGGACAGCGACAGACCGAAGCTGTTTTGTATCTGGAATGAAGATAACGCGGATAAACTTACTATTCGCTGCCGAATGGTGAGACAAGATGGCTTGCCTCACGAAGGCCCCGATTTTCTCGGGCTTTTCGCAGATCAACTTCTGGACTCCGTGGTTCTGCGAGGTGTCAGGGATATTAACAAGGTTCTCATGCTCCAGCAGAACAAGATTGTCGTTGGAGAAGACGGGAACATTGGGTGGAATTCGAGGCAGGAATGGGTGCTTGAGACTCACGGTTCGAACTTGAAGACGGTGATGTCCATCGACGGTGTTGACTGGAGACGAACATATTCGAACAGCTGTGTGGAGATATTTCAGGTGCTTGGAATCGAAGCTGCGAGGGCCGCTCTTCTTAAGGAAATCCGTCATGTTCTCGAGTGGGACGGATCCTATGTTGGATATAGGCATCTCACTGTGGGAAGAGATCCTACTTGGGCCAAGTAGGGACCTACTTGGTCCGAGAATTCCCTACTCAAGTTGAGTAGGTCCGCGTCTGAGTAGGTTTTACCCAACTCAACCTGAGTATGCCGAACCTACTCGGCACAAATCCACTCACCGTGAGTGGGTTTCCGAAAATTGACCGGTATGGCCTCCCAGCTGATGCCGGTGTATTCGGCACCATCCGAGCGATCAGATTTGATGTGCGGCAATGCTGCGCCGTCTCGGGCACACACATGACAGGTTATTTGCGGAAGTTGATGAGCTTCCGCACCTTCTCCGCTCCCGTCATCGTACCCTTGGCGAACGTCGACCGCTCCAGCGTGAACTCAGGCCTTGTGTTTTACACTGCTTGATTGGATCTGTGCTCTTACTCAGTCCCCTCCGTGCTTTCTCCACACTCTCTGCGATTTCCCGTTGTTCACTCGTCTGAGTCGACTCTATGGGCCGCAAACGTGCAGACGACTCTGCTCCCGATGATACTGAAACCGAGGAGAACTATAAATACTGCTTTTGCAAACCTACTTGTGGTAAACTCATCAGCGCGCGAACACGGCGACTTCACTATACACTTGTTCCACGCTCGTCCATTTGTCCATCTGTTTCTCCTGAATCCAACGCAATACCTCTTCCTGTCGACTCGGAATTCGACGACAACAACAGCCAGGCCATCGATAATGATTACGCTGGATCATACCCGGCGCCACCAGGCTTTCATTTGCCGTCACCAGACGTCGAGATGGACACACTCTCGAATGTAGATATCGCTTCAGAAGAAGAATTCATGGAGGTCGATTCCTCCGTATCGGGCGCATCCTCTGAGTTCTCCAGCGAGGCACCCGCTGCAGGCGACTCGCATCCATGGACGGGATTCGATGAATTTCAGGACATTAATACTCCGCTTTCCCATGAAGAAATGTTAGAACAGCTGAATGAAATGCTGGGTCCTGATGAAGAACTTTTGTCGCTGCCCGAAGGTCTGTTTTGTTCGTCCTATTATCTCTTCCAATTCTGATTCCCCTCCAGTGAGAACCATGGGATTCCACCGTGATCCTGCAGTTGAGACAAGGCTATGGGAAGCGCGTAAGTTTACAAATCTTGGGGTAGTATATTGTGCTGACTATTTTCCAGGTAACGCAACATTAAGCGAAAAAGATCGTGACAATATCCGGGCATTTAAACTGAAGTTGATATCGAAGATGCCCCGCACCGCATATAATCAAATGGTTTATACATTTTCGCACAAGATGGACTTGAGCTCCGAATGGGTGATGCTCCATCGCATGGCCATTCTCTCCGGAGTCGAGCCGATGTGGTTTGACTGCTGTGTCAACTCGTGCATGGCCTATACTGGGCCGTACGAGGAACTCACAGAATGCATTTATTGTGACACCGATCGTTTCGCCTCATCCGGTAAATCACGCCGAATGTTTTGTTACATTCCCATCATTCCTCGCCTTCAAGGCTTCTTCCAAAACCCCAAATCGATTGAGCGGCTTCTCTATCGCGATAACTACGTCCATATTCCTGGCCAAATTTCCGACGTTTTTGATGGACAACATTACCAGAATCTTCTCGAACAGTACGTTGTCGTTGATGGCGAAACTCTCCCCCATAAATACTTCGCCAACAAATACGACATTTGCCTTGGGATCAGCATGGATTCTTACCTTCTGTTCAAGCGCAACCGCGGCGGACCCTCGGCAACTCCCATTCTCGTCAAGAACTACTGTATTAAACCCGAAGTCCGAACTCATTCCAACCCGCTCGACGGTGGACTTATGTCTGCCGGTGTGATCCCCGGTCCTCATCCCCCGAAAGACGCCTATAGCTTCCTCGTGCCGTACGACAACGAATGTGCTGCTTTGGCACGTGGAGTCAAAACCTATAACGCTATCACCCACAATTTCTTCATGCTCCACGGCTACAATCTCTTCGAGATGGGCGACATCATTGCCATTGAGAAGTCACTCAACATCAAAGGACATAACAGCCTCTGTCCATGCCGTTCATGCGAAATACGAGGCGTTCGGAATGTTAGCGGCGGTGAGAAGCTGTATTATGTGCCTTTGAAATGGCCAAACGGGAATTTCTGGGACCCCGACGATTTGCCGCTACGCTCCCAGAAGAAGCTTGACGCCGTGATGGAAAGATTTGACCAAATATCTAACGAATTTGGCGGTTCGACGGCTGCAGCGAGCGCACGGGATAGATTTGCTAAATCTCAGGGCATCAAAGGCCGTCCCGCGTTACGCCGTGTCGGTTCCATGCACTACCCGCGATCGCGACCATGGGATGCTATGCATATATTTTTTGAGAACGACGTTCAGAATTTGGTAAAGTTGTGGAGAGGGACTTTCAAGGGGCTAGATGTAGGAAACGAAGACTATGAAATTTCGGAGGATGTCTGGGAAGAAATCTGGAACGAAACAGCCGCTGCGGTGGAGCACCTACCCGCTGACTTCGTACGTGTCCTCGGAAGTAACCCATCCTACTATACAGCTGAGGCGTGGGCCTTCTGGTTTGTCTACCTCGCCCCCATCCTTTTGAAAGGTCGATTTCCAGATCCGAAATATCATACACACCTCTGCGAATTCTCCAACATCATCAAGGCTTGTCTTCGCTTTACCTCCACCACCGCACAGATTGAAGAGTTACGACAAGATATCATAAATTGGGTTCACAAATATGAAGAGTACTTATATTTTTCTACGCGACTGATTTTATTCGTTTACTGATTATTCTCAGATACTATTATCAATATTCGGAGTCGCGCCTCTCCGCCTGCACCCTCACCATCCATGGTCTACTCCATATCGCAGACGACATCTTATTTTGCGGCCCATCGTGGACAACCTGGACCTTCTTCATGGAGCGTTATTGCGGTCTTCTACAGTCCGGCTTACGTTCAAAGCGCTTTCCCTGGGCGAATCTCAACAATATTGTCCTCCACACCGCTTATCTCGAGCAGCTCAACGCCAGATATGATGTTGAGGACGAGCTTTCCGGCCCACCACACGGAGACGGAGCAGGATTCACTTACGATGACTGTGCACTTTTCTTTTTTTCCCGCGGTTTCATGTGAATGTTTAATTTTCAACATCATCAGACCCTCAAGCCGTACTTGTACCTCCTTACAAGCGTGAATACCTCCCAAATGAAGACATCCGGAAGAAAATTGCCACCTACTTTGCCAATATCCTCGGCGAACGACCCAAGGATATACTTCCCTTCATTCCTCAAATTATCCCTAGTTTTGGAAAACTTCGCATTGTTGATGGCGACTCGATTCGCAGTGCCTCAGCTTGTGGGGATGGGTCTATTGCGGAGCGAAATATGTCTTTTATTCGCGTGAGTCATTCTCTTGACCATGTTTTTTCTTACATTACGCTCACACTTCTAAGTACGAAATCCAAGTTCGTCGGAGCTCGGCTCACAAATGGAAGGAGCAAATTTCCTACGGACGACTTGAACGGATTCTGGTGTGCAAGCTACCAAAAGGACGCATTCTTGGTTCACTATCCAACAAGACACGACTGCTTGCCGTGATCAGACCTTGCACCAACACTGGAGGAAAGGATGCCGCCCTTGAAATTGTCAAGTACCGAGAGATCGGTGAGCCGATTGTCGATGATCTGCAGTGTGTGGTGGCTGTCGTTGGGCGGATAGAGAGTCGGGCACGGTGGTATATTGTCGATAGAACCGGTGGTCTCATTCGTCCACTGTTTGTCGAGGAGGAGGGAGCCGACAAAGATTAAACATTTTTCTTGTCGTTGATGTGTTGTAATTATATGTTTGGCTCTTAAATTGGGAGATAATCTGCGAGCTTGCACGGAAATTTGAATATGCTAATCTCAAAAATTCCCAACGCCCAACATGCAAGAACTTGGCCAGAATTTCTCAACGTTCACAACACGATCACCTATGACATAAACGTGACACCGCGACCATGTGACCGTGACTCTCCTCTTCCTCTTCCTCTACCTCCACCGACCATGAATGTGAAGAAGAAGATCACCGCGGCAGAGACCCTCAAGCAGCTTCAGGAGGACAATAGACGGAAGGATAGGGAAATCGGTAAGATCTTCCCGCAGGGTGGCTACGCTTCTCTGAATCCGGATTGGGCCCCAACAGCGCGTCTGAATCGCGAGAACGCGCAGTTTGCGAAGAAGGCAGCACCTGAGCGTCGAAAGCTTATACCAAAGCCGAAAGGAGAAGCGGGTACGGGCTCCGGCTACAACGTTCAAGAAGCCATGGGACTCGAGCATGATGACGAGCGATATAATCGCTTATATGTGCGTTTTCTCATCTAGTTTCACGAGAGTTTAATTTGGTCATTGTTTCGGAAAGCAAATTGTCGAAGACGAAGTTGCAGCCCACCTCAATTTACAGAACACTATATCCAAACAACAGCCCGGAGCGGTTGATAGAGCAATGGAGATCGTGCGTCCTTCCTCTTGACTGCCGATTACTACTCATAAGTTTCTCCTCAGATCGCTGGCAAATATGCATTTTTTCGAAGATTTGCAGGGTATTGGCCGATTAAAGACATCATGACAAAGTATCTTACAAACGCACGATCGCGCCGTCGAGTCCGGGATAAGCTGGAAAAGGAGGCAGAGAAAGAGGATGTTAGAAAAGCAGGGGGAAGTTTGGAGAGCGATTCTGATGGGGACGACGCGGAGGCTGGCGAGGAGGAGGAGGAAAAGCAGGCGAAGCCTGAGGTCAAGGTGCGCCGCAGAGCGAAGCGCGCGCGGGTTGAATCGGACTCGGACTCGGAGGAGCTGGAGGAAAAACCATCGAAAGGCAAGCAGGTCCGTCGCATTATCTCTTTTATCAATCTTGCATGCTTAGAATATTGACATAGGCTATGTCCGAGACGCAAATTAAGGTATGTACCCATCTTCATAACCCTTTCTGACTCCAAATCATCGTCTTGACAGAAACAGGCTAAAGGTGCAGTGAGGAAGCGGGCGAGACAAGTAGTAGATGATTCGGAGGAGGAGGAGGAGCCGAAATCGGCGCGTAAGTTGGGCAAGCCTGTGAGTTTCACCGCTGTTTTCGTGGCGAAGGTTTTCTCTGAGTGGTTATTCATCCGCTAGAAAGATGCTGGAAAGAAGAAAGTCGAAGGAAATAAAGATGACGAAACGAAGCCAACTAAAAAACCCAAGCAGGTACGCTTTCTAGACTCACACTGAGCATTCAAAGCCCGTGCTAACGAAGAGTAAATACGGCAGACTTCTTCGGAGCGAGCAAGACAGGAAGCCGAGGGCGATGACAAGGAGAACGAGAGAAAGCGTGTATGTCGTGCGATTGTTTTGGCTGTGAGCCGCTTGCACTAATGACGCTTTCGGTCCCGCACCGAAAATTAAGGAACCCAAAACTACGGTGTGTATTCTAAGTATATCTCTTTGGGGAACTGAAAGACACGTCATCCGCAGAAAAGACAAGAGCATGGTATCAAACGTAAAGCGAAGAAAGAGCCCGATAGCCCACCGCTGATCAAGAAAGTGAGTCTGACCATTTCTACGAACGTCTCTGATTCTCGCAGGTCAAAACCGTCTCGCCGCCCCACCTCGAAGACTCTGAGGAAGAAGAACCCACACCACTTCAATGGTCTGATCTGCCACCTTCTTGTCCCTCTCTTCCCTGCGATGATCTGCTGCCGAACGAACCCAACACTCAAATCCTCGGGCTTTTCGAACGCCGACAAGCTTTGATCAACGAAGTCGGCGAGACTGGAACTGGCGTTAAATGGCTTGAGCTTGAGATCTGCAGCACTATCAAAAAGGAATTGAATCACGAATACCTCGTTTCTCTCGCAGAAAAACATCACTGGCCAGTAACGATTGACTGGAATCTCATTCATTCCCGAATACTGAAACACGCGCCCGAGATCTTGGCAATGATCACCGATAAGAAAACGCTCGAGGAGTCAGCGATCTGGACGACATTCCTGGAGTGTATCGATAGCAACATATACGCTTTTTCAAAAGCTTCGTCCAAAAAAAACTATACTAATGCGCTCCTGCAAGCGCGCTGTGGATTGTAAGCACTTTGCGTCCATCATTTTGGTTTACAATCCCTCACATCGCATAGCTATGGCCCAAAAGGGTCCCTGCTCCTTCAATCCACCTTGAAACGCATCATGGCTTCAGAAGCCGACAGCCTCGCCGCGAACCTTTATCATACTCTGGATTCGATCATCGAAGACAATCCCGAAGCTTTCGACGAATGTGATCCGGACTGCGAGCTCATAGAACTGGACGATTTCATTTCCTTCATTCTTGCACCGCATACTGCTACATTACTTATGGCGCTTGATATGGACTGTGATTTCGAAGATGCTAACTTTCACCGCGATCAAAGTCAGGAGTACGGTGATCTTACGCAAGCGGACGACGACGACGACCCTGTTCTTGACGTTCTACACCACCGAAATATCAAGGCATCCAAACTTCTGAACCCGGACGAGACATACCTTTCCCTGCCGCAAGAACGTAGACCGAGACCGGTAACGTGTTCAATCAAACTTCTGCAGGATTGTTGCTGACCACCACTCGGGTTTTTCCAGCAGCCAAAGCCTGTTGTGCCCAAATCCAAATCAGAAAAGGCGACAACTTCACCGCCCAATGGATTCAAGCTTTCTCCGGCCGATTTCGAAGAGGTAATTTTCCGTATCCCTTTACCGATACTGAGCTATATCCAGGTCAAACCAAAGAAGCTGAGAAAGAAGGAATCCAAACCTACCGCGAAGCTAACAAGAGCAGTGAGTAGTCTTTATCTTGATAATACGCCTCCTGAGCTTGAGTCCAGGCCTCCAAACCAAACCCTGTGACTTCCGACTATGGCACGCGTTCCAAAACAAAGAAGGAGGCTTGATAATTCCGTCCGTTTGTACTTTTGCATCAAGTGTACTATCTTGTGGCTCTTCAAGCATGTCGTTGATATTGAACTTGTAACTGAACTCGGGAATTTTGCGCAACATATTGCTTCTATGTGCCGTACGAACGTTGGCAAGTTGAACTTCCGGAAAAGGGAAGAGGTGGTACGAACCGGATTCTCGGAGACGGGTAAGCGGTCATACTCACTCAGATACCTCTACATCATGTTCTCGAGATAGTTTTACTCTTGAAAGAAAAAAACCAGGATGTGATAGGCTTTATCTGGCCGGCAAGAACCTCGGCAAATTGAACTTACCAAATCGGCAACGGATGGTACGAACCGGATTCCTCGAGAGTGGGAAACGGTCATTGTCACTCAAATACATCTAGATCATGTTCTTAAAAGAGATTTCTTCCCGGTTTAAAAAATCTAGGATGAGATATGCTTCCTGTGTTGCGCAAGACCTCAAGCAAGTTGAACTCTGCAAATAGTAAGTGGTGACTCTTGCGAGCTGAACAAAATTGTAGCATTGTGTGCATTCCCGGCATAGTGTTGCTTTCATATAATATAGTGTTTCAACCATCCACAGATTCTTTGGATGTGCCGGCGAACTATTTCGAGGGAACAGAAGAACATTCGAGCGTGTGAATTGCGTGATGTCACGCCGTGACGCGACGCGTCTCTCCTTCTCCCCTCATCTTCTCTTCTTCTCCCGCCTTTCCCTCGCGTTTCGACGGCTCTTTTGCATTGCACCAGCATCAATGACTCTTATTAAATACTCTCCCCCACTTTTGGGCGGCCACCACGTCCTCTCGCCGAGTTCTAGGGTCAACTACAAAATTTCGACTCTCTCACCAACAAGGACGCGTGGCGACATAGGAGGACTGGATATGGAGGCTTAAGCATGTTGAAACAATGGTAGTGTGCCTTATGCTTCTATTCCACCGCGTTTTGGCTCTAATCAAGCCGTTCTTCGCGATGTCCAGGCCACACCGGCAGACGGCACGTCTTTTTGTGCGCATCTCACTTGACCTCCCAATTGAATGTTCCTCAACGCCTCTAGTTCGCAATTTTGTTCATTATGATCGTTGTTGGAGGAGTACATATCGTTAGAAGTCTGTTGGGAAAGCCAGGTGAGCCGTAACTCGACTTTTTTTGTCGTTTTCTTTGTTTTCCCCTCCTTCCCCAATTTCGTTCTTCCCCCACCTAACCCACTATGTCGGGAGTCGACGGCGGAGCGCGCTGGGCCTGACCGTAGGCCCTATGCGCTTGCCGTCGTCGCCTCTCGGCGAATGTCGGTGTTACTTTCACGCTTATGCTTTATTATTTCTGTTTATGTTTGAACTGACGTCCATAAGCAGGTGCCCTGCGTCTTTGCCTCATTCATCTCCCTTTTCTCTCCCTCTCATCGCCCATCCGCCTCCATCTTCAGCCCTTCCAAGACGGCCTTCGCGCCGACACCACCGCCTACCCACCCACCCGTGCGCCATTCCCGCCTCGTCTCTTCCGGCGATCTACGTAGTCGATACTCTTCGATCTCCCTCTCCTCCCCGCCTCTCCGCACCCACGCCGCCACCCGAATTCCGCAACCCCGTACCCTGAACGCGTTCGGCATCCTCGAAACTCGTAGGTTTCCGTTTTCGAATGGAGACAATCAATCTCATGCTTACCTTATCTTCGCGTTTTAGGTCCCGCGTCGACAACTTTGAACGGCTGACTGTTGGATAGATTCTTGAGATGCACATTGCGGCTATCGAGGTAACCTTTAGTTCCGCTGTTACAAACGATTACTAACCGTTTCGTAGTCTCATGCACCCAACCAGCAAGGGCCCAGCTACCACTTCAAAACTTGAACGCGGATTGAGTTCGGCGCGATCTTGGTCTCTTCGTGAGTCGACTCATTCATTCCATATTAATTTCATTTCGTTCTTTTCGTGACTTTGACTCAGCCGACCTTAGGTTGAATAACGAACATTGGATCGGGTTGAATTCATTGAGGTTGGATGAATTTTGTTCAGATGAGTGCATCCCTTGAATCAGCTCAAGACTGACTGAAATTGAAGGCCGTGTTCGTTTGTCAACTTTGATTTGTTGTTTTGGTTAAGTTGTAGTTGGTTTAGACTTAGAGGACGGTGCGCTGTTGATTCCTCTTACTCTTCGATTCAATCTGACTAATCTAATTCTTCTATCCTTTCTTCCTTTGACCGGGTATTGAGACTATGCCGGTACGTATTGAATGTTTATCGAGACAACCTGGATGCTAATCTAACTCTTGTACACTATAGATACCGAAACTATCCCTATATGCACCCAGGGAGCTCCCTGTGTGCTTCAGGTTCGACGCCGAGACTATGCCGGTTTGAATTCAGGTACGTTTGATTTCAACTCCTTACTCTGATTATGAACGTGCATTTTGAAGGCCGAACCAATGCCGACTTCAAAGCTGAACCGACCTTCAATTATATCACGCCGACTTGACACGGGTGAGTTGTGCAACTCTTTTGTTCGTTTCAACGTTTTACTCACTGACTCTTATCTATTACTTTCAAACCGCGTCGCATAACTCACCGCGCCGTCATCGCGGTCGCTACTCCCTCATTCTCAAAGTAAGCTTTTTTCTTAACCTTCTCGTTTCCTTCCTTTGATTTAATTCACGCTCACGGGTTTCCATTTCAGAATCCAATAAAAGTGTGCTATTCATCCAAGCTATCTAGAGATACAAAGGTGCGTTGTATCACTCGGATACCTCGTGCTAAGAAGTTAAAAACCCAGTGCCTCTCAAAGCTCCGCCCTGCTCGAATCCAGCCGTAGGAAATTGGCGCGGGCGGCGGCGGCGTTGACGCGGCATCTGGAGGGAAAATAAGGTAAGCTGGACTTCATTTTCGCCGACATTAAGGAGGAAACTTACAACTTCAAGGCAGCGCGGACGCGTTTCGGCGAAATCGGCGCACTCGGGGTGCGGAGTGGCCCTCAATCAACGCGGTCAGACAACAGAGTTTTTCGCCGACGCGGTGGGCATTTCTGTCGACTTGCCGCGTCACAATGCTTACGCTCCGCTGGCTCTGTTTTTAGCAAACCCGTTTTTTGTCCGAGACGCCGGTTCGTGATTCATTTCTCTCTTGGTCCATTCACTGACCATTCTCCCTCAGATCCTGCATGCCTCAGGTTGAGGTGCGGTGCAGAGAAGAGCGCAAGGTCTATACAGGTGCGTCAAGTATTTAGGATTCTTCGTTCAATAAGTGTTTCAGCGCGGTTGACTAGTTTTCTCTTTCCTATAGCGTGATGTTTCCATTTAAATCGACTTGAGATGCCCAATGTCTCCACCAACTACTGAGTCGAAGGTTGGTAACTAGGTGAGCATTTCAGTGGACTTCGTCGCGTCGAATTGCTTATCGATTGGCTGTTTGCCATATGCTGTCGTTGTGTTTTTGCAGATTACCGCCACCTTCGTGGCATTGATGTCAGTATTCTAGTCTTTAATTTTTCGCTACAAATCTAGTAAGTTTTTCTCCTAGTTGTTGACGTCTCCTGACCATGCCGCTAGATCACATCGTTCAATTCATCGAATTCCATCAAGTTTACCGTTCATTGTAAGCAGTTTCTTCGTTCATCCTGGGAAAGGGAAATGCTGATGCGACAAATGTTGTCTCATACTCAAAACCGCCGGCGCAGTGAGTAACTTGTCTCAGTTCAAGGCGGAGCTGCAACCTAGCGCAATTGATTTCATCCACATATCCTCTTGGTACGACTTAAATTTCTTCCTTTGAATTCCTCGCTGACTCGCCTGTTTCTAGACTCGCTGTCTTCACTGCAGTCTGATCTCCTGCCCGCTCGGAATCAGCGGTATGCTTCATCTTTATCTGATTTTATTTATTAACTATTTCCCAATCGATTCGGCACACCTCAGGTAGAATTCCGGTGACGGAGAGAACAAGGTGGAGTGGTGGGTAGATACCTGGCAGCTGATATGCGTGTATATAGAAAGCTGGAATATATTTATTTGATCCACTTGAACCGAGTGAATACCCTCTCAGATTCAGCAGGTTGGCAGACTCCCATTGAGTAGGTGAACCCACTCAGCCCGAGTGGGTGACCTACTCAATCTGAAGCGAGGAATTGCCAAAATCTACTCATCATGAGTAGGTATCCCGACTTGGTGCAAGTGGGTCACCTACTCCAGCTGAGGGGGTACCCACTCCAACCAAGTGGTTTACCCACTCAAGTCGAGTAGGTATACCTACTCATGACGAGTAGATTCCCTCCCCATAGTGATCTGTCCCTGCTATGCGATTGGATGACGCATAGAGGGCAGATCACGCCCTTGAATCGGAACGGTGAGGATTATGCATGTGCGGGAGCATTGAGACGATGCTTTGTAGAGGATACAATTGGGCCCATATTGGAGGGTGCGACGATAGGTGAGAAGGAAGACATCTGCGGTCATGGGATTGTCGAGAGTGCAGTATTGGGACGGATGCCACGCATGGGTACAGGGGTGTTTGAAGTAATATCACATACCTAGATAGAGGCTCGGAGATACTATTGTGATTGGGTGCCACCATTTGCTTTGAATGTCGTTGGTTGGAGCAATATCTTCAGGCTAAAAAGAGTGGCGCCATTGCAAGCAAGCCTCCAGCTCTCGTTTTCTCTGTCAATAAAATTTGAGATAATTCTGGGTAGGGATTAAGCTATATTGGTAAACCCGGTTGTTCGAGAAACCCTCCCATATAAGCGTGGATTAATACGTCGGTAGCGGCACTCACAATAACAGTTCGGCTTTTCAGTCATTGGGGTAGAGCAGAGAAAGAGCAGGAAAGAGCCGAGGCAAAAACATGGATGTCACCGCGGTAACGGAACGTCACCATCACAGTCACACGGTGACTCACGCTTTCTCCCACTTGACGTCCACTTCCATCTCGCCCGATGCCTTACTTGAGATGAGAACTGGGCTCCGAATCTCACTGACAGCTGCAGTCGGACTCGTTTCCTCCTATGATTCAATATTGTCTCGCGGTCGCGGATACTTACTTACCCCTTCACGAAACGCAGGGCCTGTTGCACAAGCGGAACGAACCTCCGCCAACAAACCAACGACCCCATACTTACGTTTCAGACGCGATCGATCTCGAATGTACTTATAGTTATAGCTCAACTCGGTTTCAGCAGCGCGCCTTACACCGAACGATTCAAGAACAAAATTGGCGCGCGGCCTTTTCCCCTAGATTCTCCGTTACAGTGTACGTTTGTTCGTAAGTATGCAAGCTTTTCCAACAGCTAATCGAAGAACTTGAAGAAGACCGGCCACCGGGAAGTGACGGAAACCGCCGCGAAGCTTTCAGCGTGTCAATCGGATTCGGCGGCGTTAACATTTGACATTGACACGCGGGGACCCAACCTTCGAATAACGGTATATTTCCAGGTGAAAACCGTCCGGTAATCACCTTCTCGCCTACCAAGTATATCACAGAGGTTATCTAGCGACAGGGATTCCACTGCAGAATTTCTACTCAAAAACAGCATTTCAATTTGACCATTGGGATATTTTAGGTGCCAATTTAATGCGAGGGGCTGTAACGTCGTGAACATCGACAAGGACTTTGCTCCCACTCATCGGGTCCGTCGGTCGCCATGTTTCGCCGCCAATCAACAGAAGCTACTTGAAATTACCTAATCAACATGTTCTTGCCGACGGCGATAACGACTTCCCCAGTGACTTATTGGAAGGTGACGGAACCCTTGTGTTCATGCCTAACGACGACAACAAATTGCATTCACTCGCGAGTGGGGAACAAAAGGTGGGTGCGGTAGAAGCGCTTGTATTTTTTCCTTTCCCCTCCGGCGTCGTGGGTCTGGTACCAGCGTCTACTTTCGTTTTCTGCGATGGAGCACCCTAAAAACCTTCCAGTCACGACTCACTTTCTCAAACACGAGCAGCGCGTCCGTCTCATCCGCTCGACCCGCAAAGTCGGTCATCTACTCGGCGAAACCCCACTCTTCATCGACTCCAGCTCACCCATCGCTGGCACGTTCACGGGCCCTAAGGCTCGTACCCGCAATGCACAAATCTACATCGCCGCTCCTTCGCGGTCTTCCTCTCTGCGTGCCCAGACTGGTGACTCATCGTCCGAGCCATCGCACGCTTCCACCTCCGTACGTCCCCTCCTCGGCGTACATGTCCCCCCACCAAACCGCGACTCCGATCCCCCGGTCTGCGCCCCATCCCCCGCGTCGATGGTCTTCCCTACCACCCCAGCAGAGGAGCAGCACCGCCAGCGCACCCGCAAAATGGCGCGAATCGTGCGCACGCTGGGCGAGAACGTCCCTACCGAGCTCGTCTTCCCCGCCAACGCGCAGCAGAGGCACATCCGCCGCACGAGCACACTGAATTCGCGCCGCCGTCGCTCCTCGAAGCTCGTTCGCTCGTCGTCCGCGGCTTCCCGTGCGCGACGAGATTCCTTGACGAGAGGCGCTTCCAGTCTAGCGGGTTCACCTTCTGACCAAGCGGGGCTGGAGGCACTGGCGGAAGCGGAATCGGACGCCGAGTCGGCTAGTGTGTATTCAACGTTATCCGGAGTCGAGTATCCCAAGACTCCTCCGGGTCTCGACTTCATGCTGGCTGCATCCACATCCGCATCCTCTCCCCCGAGTCGTCCCGCTCCCTCAAATGCCACGGGCAACAAAGCTCCGCGTCGGCCGGAAGCTCACATAGTTCGCTCTGCCTCTGCGTCGTCTCGCGCACCCTCGCACGGTGCTGCAACTAGACCTGAGGCTCCTCATATGGTTCGCTCCGCGTCAGCGACCTCCCCCTCCCGGCGGCCGCCCCAAGCCCATCCTCAGAGTGAGAGAGCTCCTTCCCGCTCCGAGGCATCCCTGCCTTCATCCCCCGCCTCGCGCCGTGCAGCCCCATCCCGATCGGCAACACCCTCCTCTCCTCCCGGCCCGCCGAGTTCCTTCGAATACCGCGGTACGCATCGCGCGGAGCAAGGCTGGAGCGGGGAGTGGGTCACTGCCCGCGCCGGTGTTCAAAATGTCCAGAATTACGACGATGTGGCGAATGCGTTGAGAGGGTTGCGGATCAAGTAGAGGCTCTTGATTTGTGTACTGCGCGGCACGCGGAATTCATGCAATGGGATTCGGTCCTATATCACGACTTTCAATCGATAGACACGATACTTATTTTACCACAGCTAATTTTCTTGCTTTCATATGGGGGATTGTACTTAACTCGCACACTCGTTCAAAGTTTTTGTTTCTGTATGTAGCATTTTTAGTACTGTACATAGCGTTGTTCCAGCGAACCAGTAGAAGCATAGAAAGTGAAAGGGAAGTTGAATCATCAAACTAATTTCAAGTTGGAGTATTTTCAGCGATAGGGTTGCCCCGAAACTTGTCTGTAGCACAATTAGGCAGTGAATTCGCCACAATGATGCGCCATCAGATGCGCCGTGCCGTAACTGCTTGCATCGATCAAATCTAGAATCAATCCATCAGTATGTCGCCTTTCTCTTTCGTCCACTGCCTCCGTAAATTCCTGTGTTACAGTGTGAGCGCAGACACGAAAGTAGAATCTTTCCCCGTACTTTTCAAGAATGATGCAACTCCCGCTGCTCTGCCCTCTTTGTCGTCAAGTCGAGGCGGATTGGATTCCATCTCGAAATTCCAGATTCGTGGCGCCGGTGAGTCTGTGAACCGCTTTTCATGAAATTCACCCTCGTCCAATCTTTACTTGAATTATTCGGTTACAGTCTCAATCACCGTTCAGTTCGCCTGCAAATCGTATCCCTAGCCTGGTCAGATGAAGCTTGTCGGTGAAGCTTTGCAAAGTCTTCTTTCATGGCAAAAACCGTTTACCGGCAGACATCAATTCCTAGTATCCCTCACATAGGTTTTTCGATGCCAAGACAATACAAACGCTTCATTTCCTTCGTTTTGCGACGCGTATTGAGGCCCGTGGCGGCGTATAACGCTCACGGATTTTCACGTCGCTGTGTTCCGGCAGGCACCGCAATCGCACATCCCATCGCTCGGCTACGACCAGCGCGCTTCATTCTGAAACTCTGGCGGCCGCTTGGCGTCGGCTAGATTATGTCTTGGTACAGTAATATAAAGTCACCGGCCAGACGGCCAATTCCTTACTTTTTTATTCTTTTCCTTTCTTTCTTTCCTGCTTCTTTTCTTACGATGATTTTCTCGCCTCCTGCTCGTCGCACAGCTCTCCTTTCTCTATTTTTCGCACTCGTGGAAGCGAATGGGCGCGATCAACAGCCTACTATGCCTGGGGATAACAAGTTCGCTGAGGATATCGTGAACTTCAGCAATAATCGGGTGAGTTGCTTCCGTTTCCTTCTGCGTTGTTTCCTCTCTGATGCTGTTTTCTTATCTTTTCCATAGTACACCACGGCGCTGAAGATGGGAGATAAATGTGAGTGTCCTTCGACCGGGTACTTATCAGGGGAGTTGACGTTAGAATATTTCTGCAGCTATCAACGTCCTTCTCGATACCGGTTCAACCGACCTATGGATGAACCCTCGAGGTGGAGTCGGGCCGTTTGAGGATACAGGTGTCGTAAAGACTCTCAGATATGGGGAGGGAGCTACTTTCATTAATGGAACGATCGGGCTCGGGGAGATGACAATTGCTCGGCATAAGATTCCCAAGCAAGGTGTGTGCTCGAGTTCTCATCCATCAGCCAACATTTTTTTCTTATTCGCATCGCATCACGCATTCAGCGTTCATCAATGTTACCCAGGTAAGAATCCCATTTTTATTTGATTGCCAGTGCATGATGAATAACGACGATACTTTCAGAATGTCGGTTTGGATGAATGCGGGTGGCGGCATCTGCGGTCTCGTAGGGCTCGGGTTCGACAGCCCCAACGCAGGGATCGTCAAATCGCTCTCCGACGCCGGCCTCGACGGCGCCAAACTGGGCCAATCCGTCCTCTCCAACATCTTCGACATGAACCCGTCCAAAGGCCGCTTCTTCGCCATCTCCCTCTCCCGCCTCGGCGACGCAAAAGACACCGCGGCTGCCTCCCTGAGCATCCAAGAATACGACGAGCGCTACGCGAACGTGCAGTGGATGGCCAAGCGCCATATTTTCCCGCCCAATGGGAAGAGCTGGCATGTTCTGTTTGATGGTGTGACTGTTAATGGGGTGAAGATTCCGTGGACGAAGAACGACGAGGCGACGCCGGCGAATCAGCTTGTCGTGGGGTTGGATACGGGGACGACGAATTTCTTGGTGCCGCCGGCGATTAGGGCGAAGATTTATTCGGAGATTCCTGGGGCTGTGTTGGCGAAGAATTCGAGCTTGCATAATTCACATTGGAGTGCGGATCGGGATGTTTGGGTCGTGCCTTGTAATACGCCGATCAGCATGAGCGCCTACTTCAAGTGAGTCTCGATAAATTTGTTTCACGCAACTGGATCCAATCTTTTCGTTGCAGCGGCCAGCCGTATCCCGTCCATCCCCTCGACATGACCGCAGTCCGTACGCAAAAGGGACCTGATGGCACGACGTACACCTACTGCGTGGGCTCTGTCACCAACGGCGGCACTATCGTTGCAAAGAAAGACGCCTTGTTCGGAGATTCCTTCCTTCGCAACGTTTACACGGTGTCAGTTTTCACTGAAGTTCCGAGTTTGGATCCCTACTCACCAAATCACTAAAAACAGATTCAACTTCGGTGATAACCAAACCTCCCCATTCATCCAATTCCTCGCTCAAACGAACGAATGGGAGTCAACGCAGGACTTTGCCCACGTCCGCAAAAACCAGCTCGGAAGCAATCCTCACGAGGTCGACCCCGCCGAGCTTGTCAAGATTTTCGACGGCGTCACCGTTACCCCGCCCGCCTCCGTCAAAGCTGCTGCCAACACCGCCAACTGCGCTGCCGCAGGCAACAACAAAGTCCAGGCCGTCGCTGGCAACCTCGCCTCTTCCGACTCTGACTCAGGCTCCTCGTATGCAAGATACCTCCCCGCGATCCTTGGACTGCTCGTAGCGAACCTCGTCGCAGTGCTCGGGCTCGGATTTATCGCGGTATGGACTTGGGTGAGGAAGGGCGGGAAGCCGAGGGGACACAGTTATATGCCTACTAAGACGAAGGACGATTCCTCGTCGACGACGTTGTTCCGGACGTCTTTCTCTCAGGATAAGCCGTATTCTGATCGGTGAATGGTACATAGGTAGTTGGGTCGGGTTTTTTATTTTATATTTCCTGGGACGGACTCTTTTACACGGCGTTCTTTTATCTATACATATAACATCTACCTTGTTGTTGATAATTCAATCATTAGACGAGCATTGGAACTCTGGAGACGGAATATTGAATTGATGATCCTGATGTCCATCGAAGGCTGCAAGCGATTTACCATCTTCAGGCGGCCCTCAAACCGAATCTCAACGTGAAGCAGTGAGTCAACCGATTTCACGCTGGTCCGCGAAGTATCGACTCTTAGCTTGCCCTATAATTACCAAGTGAGTTGGAACAATCAAGATGACACGGACCTACACGGACTATTTAATGACACACTCAGTCGTCCGATGAGGACCCCAGTCACTGCAATATGGACAAAGGCTTATAAGCACCTTAGGCTAATATTTTCCTCGCACTCACCATTCTTTCTCTGAGCCTTACCAAGTTCGACTGAAACATAGGAAGAAAAAAATGGCCGTTCGCAGTATCCTCATCTCAGGTGCCAACCAAGGTCCGTTTTCAACGTCTCTCGAAGTGAGAATTTACTCTGAATTCGTGTTTCGATCGAAGGCCTCGGGATGCACACCGTTCACCAGCTTGCCGCTACTAAGGACGTGCTCATATTCATGGGTGCGTAGCATTGGCATTTTATTCTATCCTGTGATTCCTGTCATTCAACGCGATCCCCTTGGGAAGGCTCGCGCATCCTCTCAAACGCCGAAACTGCCATCGCCGGATTTGCCTCAGACATCCACCCCTCGTCCACCGTCATCCCAGTCCAGCTCGACATCACCGATCCCACCTCGATATCGAACGCGGTCGAATTCATCAAGAAATATCTGCACGAGAAGGGTCGTACTGGGCTCGACGTTCTCATGAACAAGTACGCTCTTAGACTATCTCTGTTTCATTCCTTTTCCTTCAAACGAATCCCACATTGACTCAATACCACTCACTGAAATTTCAACCAGCGCCGTCTCCGGATCCCCCTCCCTTCCAACCTCCTTCGCCGTCAACGTCTTCGGCGCACATGACCTCAAACAAGCCGTCCGCCCCATCCTCAACAAAGGTGGCGCCATCCTGAACATCTCCTCCCAAGGCGGCTCCCTCACACTCCTCACCCACCGCCCGCCCATCCCCGTCTTCCCCGCGTACAACACGAGCAAGAGCGGGTTGAATTCGATGACACTGCAGTGGGCTATTGAGGAGGAGGGGAAGGTGAGTGGGGTTAGAGTCGTTTCGATTGATCCTGGTGCGTTCTTCGAGGTCGGGCTGACGTTTGTCATTCTTCAAAATGGTAATAATTCTTGATAGGCTTCAACGCGACAGCGTTAACCAAGGACACTACTCAGTCCGGGGCTGGTGATCCGAGGGACGGGTGTAAGATAATGGTGGAAGCGGCGCTGGCGACGGAGGGTAAGAGCGGGGTGTTCATCACCAAGGATGGAGAGGTGCCGTGGTGAATTGCTGATTTGTATTGGAGGAGGAACGGAACTCGCGGTGGAGAGGACTATCAGGTGAATGCGACGTCTGCTGCTTGTTACTCTCAGGTAGAAAGGTAGATTTGTCCGCAATATGGCAAACTTGATATCCGTCGTTTTTCGTTGACCAGAAGCTTTAGCCTTTTACAGTAAGTTCTGAAGATCGAATTCGGTTCGCGGCCGGGTTCAGTTGAGACGAACGGGGATAAAAGCAAAGATTGACCTAGGCAGCGGGAGCGCCGTCGCGTCTACTTTGTTGGGTCAGCATCCCACTTTCCAGTGAGTCTGCTGCGAGCCTCTGCGAGGGTGGTGGTCGTTCGAGTCAGCCGCGCGTTGATCCCATCATCAACAATCGTGCCGGCTGTTCCGTCGTCTAAACAGGACCAAACACACTTGCGGCATTCCTTCCTTTCCCTTTTCCATCGACTCTGGCGCGCTGGCCAGTCTGTATCGACCAGCCGCCTAATACTGGTCTCTTGGCGCGTTTTCGTACTAGTTCCTGGCAGCCAGCAAAGGCTTAGCGCTTAGCGGCTGCGTTCGCCGCTCGCGGCGTGCCGCGTGCCAGTAACTTAGCGCAGAGAATCATGATTTGCTTTACAATCCGCAAAATTTGCGCACACCCAAGCCCAACGACTCGGACGTTGCCTGGGCAGCATCATTCTCCCAGTGAATCGGTTTCCCAGCACTTGACAAGTTTGAACTTGAGGTTCGATTTCTTCCGTCCAAGTTTCTTTTGGTCTTGCCTTTTTCTTGAGTTTCGTGAACTTTGCGCACTTGAGCAGTTCGACATTTGCAAGCCGAATCACGTCCCCTTTACTTCCAGACCAAGCCAAAAGAAAAGAGTACTTAGCTTGGCCGTCCCAGTGCATTCAGTCAGAAGGTGCGTTTGTCTATTTGAGACATACCTCGCTGACTACACTTTTCCGCAACTCAGGCTCACTTCTAATTATAATGAAATCAGACATTTCGAGGTTAAATTTCGCACGTCGGGATTCGAATGAAGCTCTTTTATTCTGTTCGTCCTTCAATTGTTTTCCTGCTATTCCGTATTGTGATTATACCTTTCCAGCACATACCTAAGCATGAAATATCTTGACCGAATCCGTCCTTCAATCTTGGGGACTTCTCCAATTCAATGTCATCAGATGAGTTGTTGGCATCGAGGTGCGAAAATGGAATTCGACGGTGGCCCCTGCGTATGTTCACTTGTATGCACCCACGTCTGCGCTGAATGGTTTTACATAGGAATGGGCGCGCGAGGTTCAATTCCTCGCGTTCGGAATTCATGGATACGCTTCAATATTTTCAAACCGTTTATTCCATATTACTAAGTAACATCTGCTCTTACAGGAAGGAAGGTACTCACGCCGCCCGCCTCAATCTCGTTTCACGATTAATCTCTGAAACGACTTCCTCCTCGCAATTCAAGTAAATCAGCTGTCTCATTCCCAAGCGAAGCAGACTCTATCCATACATACTCTACGGACGCCTTGAACATCTTGCACGGTGCTCACCGCCCTTGAACTCGGAGAGGTTCAAATCCTCAGGCCTCAGGTTCAAATCCTTGTCCCAAATTTTTTTTTGCCCTCAATCCCTCACCGGCCTCACCATTTCGGAGGCAAATTATATTGGAGATACATTTCGGACGGCGTGGTGGAAATGCCGAATATTCGTTGGCGTATTATGATTCAGCCTTCAACCCTGCGAGGGGAGCTCTCGAGGTTCGATTCCTCGTGTTCCCATATCCTGCTGATAATCCCTCTTTTTCTTTTCTCTGGACATCTGAATATTCTCTCCTGCTTCTTCGAACTTTCTGTGTCGGCGAATCTTTCGATAACAAAAAGTACTACTGTTCACTCTGATTGTAAGCAATTCTCCCCCTCCACTGCACATTGACTTGTCACTCATCCTGTGATTATAGAGTACACCAATCACCAACTCGGAAATAATGCGACACGCGCTCGCATCCCACCAGGCGCGTGCACTATGTCCCATTTGAGGTTCGACTCCTCGCCTCCGAATATCACAGCGCTGGCAGATTTTTTTTTTGCTTGTTTTGCTTCTCTACTCTAGATATTGTGCATTCCGTTTTGCTTCTCGCATCGAATCGAATCTTCAATGCCCTCTCCCGCCCCGATTCTCGAGGATTGTATAATACTTACGTCCTCTCGACGACGAAAATGCAAAATTCAAACCGCATATACATACTTACTCTAATCATCATTACGATACGCCAAGTGTATCGAAAGCAAATTTCTCTCGTGCAAACGAGGGAACGCATTCTGCACCCATGGAGCCACTGTCCCGTACGGCCATGAGAACTGAACGAGTTTGTCTATGCGGTCCGATGGGTCCGCTTCGACTTCGACTTTTTGTAATGCGGGAAGGTGCGTAAGAGCGATCTCTTCAAACTCCTCCAAATGTTTTTGAAACAGTGGTTTGTAGTATGATCCGAAATACGTGGCGTTGGTGGAGAACACGATGCGGGAGATCCGATTGTCTTTGGGAAGACGCCTTAGCATGGTGTTGAACATGGCTGGACGGTCGGGAATGGTTTCCACACCCCATTCGCCTGTCGAGGGATCATACTTTTCCTGTTCGCGAGGCGCACGAGGAAGGGAGGTTGAAGTGATGACAGTCAGGGCGGGGAAGGTTTTGATTAGGTCTAAATCCTCTATCTCGTCCTCTAAATGAAACAGTTAGCTTTAGCGTTGTAAGGATTTGTTTGACTTTAACCAACCTGCTGCCGAGAGGATGATGTGTTCGACGCTGCTTCCGAATTTCTGCAAAAATGGGAGAACGTCAAAACTCCACGATCTCTCGCATCGGATCACCCGCAGTGCAGTGAGGTCGAAGGCGTGCGCGAGTAGAGCCGTCACTTCTTTGGAGTATACCAGGCTCAGATCGCGCAACCGGGGGCGATCCTTCACGTTGTCACTTGCTTCGAAGTCAACGAGTCCTTGCGCAGACTCAGCCGATGGGTCTGAATCAGTGTCGAGTCTTCCGCAACCCGACAATACTAGCGATTGCAAATCTGAGCAGCATGCCGTCACAATCCACCGCACGCGCTCCATCTTTTCTTCGTGTGTTACCCCCCAACCACCTGTGTCCATGATTTTCAGGTCTCGGAGGGACCGGGTGCGCATCAAGGCTTCGATGCTGGCCCTAGCTGTACTCGGGATGAAAGACACATTTTTGATTATAACCCTCCGCAAATGAGACCACGGAATGCTAGAAAGAATGGTATAACACTTCGTGTGTCCGCTCTCGATTTTGAGCTCATGGATGTACTTGAGAAGATGGGGAGAAGTCGTTAGCAGGTCGGAGAGATGACCAGCGACAACGGCCCCTGTGATCGCACTGCGATCGATGCAATCGACGGCTCGTCGTTCATAGTATGTTATCCTGCCATCTTCAATGGCAATCTTGCGGAACAAGTTTCTCTGAGCACCAGGAACGAATGCGCGGCAGACTAGCGCAACATTCTTCCAGGATGTTGGGAAACCGACAAAGTCGATGATATGCTCCCAAAGCTCGGGAAGAGGAAGACCGGGTGCTGGCATGAGAGTAGGAGTCAAGAGGTGTGTCCGACACGTGTTGTGGGCGTCTCAGTTTGTGAATGTGGGTGCCACCGTGCCGAAAAAGCCGAGGGTGAGATCACAGAAGCGGAATGTCTGGAGACCAGTGGAGATTGGCTTGGCGGAATATTTGGAGCCCTCACTAGAATGTTGAACCAAGCTAAGATTATCTGCCACGCTCACCTCAGAGCAAACGAATCGCTGAGTGTTCATTCAAGTTGGATCTTTTTGCCCAAGGACCGGGAAAGGCGACTCTGAAAGCTACATTTATTCCCAGCTGTCGATACTAGGATACTATGCCGCATGTCGTGTGAGCCGTTTCAGGGAAGACACGAGTAGAACAGTCCGGTATTGCCTATACCTCAGGCTCGCCGAATTGCCAACTTGAAGGAGTGCCACCAAAATTCGCCTGGAACTTGGATAGACGACCATAGTACTAGTAGTAGGATCTTCGATGCAGTGCAACGTTGGGAGAGCAGACAGGGAGTACAGAATACTAAGGAGAGCGCTTGCTGTGGACGGTGGTCGGACGAGATGGAGGTTGAAGGCAAGACGTAATTTTGTTTGGCTGTGCTTGACACCTGCCGGCCTCTTTCCATGATGCCATCATCAACGCGCTTGGACTGAACAGTTCAATTTGAACTGTAGACGATGTCGACTCAGATTCGCTGCTCGGAAGGCGGGCAGGAAACTCATTCGTCGATGCTAGCTGGGTGACTGCTGTGGAGAGCATATGGCACCCTCTCGCGCTTTCGCTTCTGCTTCGCCGGTGGACTAAAATTTCGCAAAGTTGAAACTACAGGCCGAGAAACTATTGATGGCACATTGTGATCTTCTCTGGAGAGGTTAGATTAAGTAGTTCAGCGGGACTCTACAGAGGAGGGGTGAAAAAAAAAAAACAATGATCAATGACCCTCAAGCCATCTCGAACGCGGGGAGTTGAACCCCGTTTCCTCCACAGCATTACTAATTTTCGAGTACAACTGGTAAACATTGCCGAGGGTGCACCGTACACACCGTTCTATGGCGGTCCAAATGCACATTTAATAATGCGCTGGTTTTTTCGAGTTTCGCGCACCTTTTGCAGCCGAAAGTCCGAGGAGAAAAACCAGCGCGGAATCGCGTGTTTTTGCGCTGGTTTTGTTTGCAATCTCGCGCAACTTTTTCAGCGCACATTCTCAGCGCACCTTTTTTTTGACTTGAATTTCTTTCTTCTTGAAAGAGACCTATCTATGTGTGAGATATGCCGGGTCCCTCGTTTGCCGTATACAAGCAGGAGAAGCGCAAGAAAGTGTTCGAAAATGGCGAGCCGAGTGCCGGCATCGGCATCCAGAGGCAGACCTGATGGCACATTTCAACTTGCCAAAATCCACCGGAACTGGGTCCACAGATTCTGATGAAGCTGTTAAAGAATATAGAATTGGTCTCACTGGAAGCTGCCTCACATCTCAAACTGACAGTGAGGACTGTCCCCATTGCTTTAACATTTGCATCTGATATACCCCAGACCTGGTTCGTTGCAAGGCTTCCCAGTCCCACCTATGTTCAACAAGAATTCAGCTGGCTCCCACGAAATTTGCGGTCATCAATGAAGTCTATGTAGCTCTGAGTTTGGTTTCGTGGTTGAAATAAACTGTCAACTCATCGCTGGACATCGCAAGCCGGAGCTAGCCGGACTAAGTGATGATGGAATCTGCTGGCACATCAAGCCGTCACTCGGCTGGATGTTTTCAGACAATTTCTTGCGCTTCTCCTGCTTGTATACGGCAAATGAGGGACCCGGCATATCTGACACATAGATAGGTCTCATTTGAGAAGATAAAAAAATTAAGTCAAAAAAAAAGGTGCGCTGAAAAAGGTGCGCGATCTTGCCAACAAAACCAGCGCGAAAACACCCAATTCCGCGCTGGTTTTTTGCCTCGGACTTTCGGACTCAAAAGGTGCGCAAATCCGACTTTTGAGCAGAAAAGGTGCGCGAAATCGGATTTTCGGCGAAAAAACCAGCGCAATATTAAAAGTGCATTTGGACCGCCATACCGTTCGAGTTGGATTTGAGCGTTGTCCTCGTTAGTTAACGTTGTAACTAACTTACCGATCGATTTGATGGAAGCATTAGCAACGTTAGTTACTTCCGCCTCTCCCTGTTCAAACGAAGAATTTACAATCATGAAGGGCGGGCAGAGATCAGTTCTAGTGAAATCATTCTTTGAACCGAATGATCGGTCGATGATAATCTCAGAACAAAATACAGGAGTCGAACCTGGAATTTCTGTTGTCAAGCTATATAAGACTTTTCTATTAGACTGGAAGGGTGCACCGTGCGAATCAGTTTGTTGACTTTATCTTCCAGTCGGCAAAGAATTCGATGGGATCGAAAGCCCCGAGAGTCAGGACGGGATACGATAGCGATAGGCGAAGACTCGGAAAAACAGCATAAATAATATTGCATCACAGCAAATTGGGTGTGTAACTTGGAGCGGTCGGCGTAGAATTCAAGCGTCAAGCATATAACGAGAAACCATTGACAAAGGCAGAAGCATATAGGCTAGACGGGAATCAAGGCAAAAAGACACCGTCAACAACAAACGCAATTCAAACGTGAGGAGTCGAACCCCCAATTTCCGTCGCTGCCAGTGAGAACCGATAAGAGCGGGAAGGTGCACCGTGCACTGCGTCCGAGTACATTCGTGCTGAACAGTTTTTTGTTTAGTCTTTATTTTACTTGGGTTGTAGAGAGATTTGCCGGGAGAGAGACTCGACCAGAAAGACAGCACAGCAGTCGAGGTTGGTTTAAATCCAATCTTCACATCAAGCCAAGGGGCCGGGAACCTATCGAGCTAGGATCGTGCAATGTGCATGCTGGTTATGATGACTTCGAGATGGAATTCAAGGAGACAAAAAATCTAGCCAAGGTCGTAGCTGTCTTTGAATCGAGGTGGGCGATAGATCAGCTTACCAGCTGTTCGAGCAAAAGCAAAAGCAAATCTGATCAAGCACCATGCCAAATCAAACGGGAGGGTCTGCTTGAGCTTGGATGTAGGATTTCACACGACGTCCGAGTTGCTTGAATGAGACTCGAAGATTGTCGAGAATTATGTAGCTGAGGTTGAGTGCGATGAACTCGAGAAACGTAGATCAAGAGTGGAACTGGTCGGGCTACGACTTTTAATTGAACATGCAACTGGACAAACGAATGGTTTAAGAGTGGCTTACCCGCGTAAAAGCGCTGCAGAAAAGAGTTGAGTATAATACGCGCTGCATCAAACTTGCAGGGTCGTAACGGAGACGAGTTTCAAGATCGAGCTGCGAGCATCCTCAAGCTATTCCGAGGTTTGAGGTAGCCGTTGATGCGGGCATTCAACTTCATTGCGACAGGTGGGGAAGTTCCTTTTTGCACAGAACTGAGTGAAACGGTAGCCACTATAGGCTTTTTGAAAGTTCCAAGACAGAAACCAGTCAGACAACGGCGGCCATCGAATATTGGGTGGCCAAATCTTAAGCGAAATTCCAATCTGAATTTTGAGTTGCGGTGTAAATCCCGGCGCGCAGAGGTGGACGAGGGAAAAAAATTGCAGAGTAATCCGTGGAAAGTTCGAGGAGGTGGGCTGTCGACTGAAAAGCAAGGGAAGCACATGGAAGTTGAAAGCAAGGCGCGGATTTGTTTGCCTGTGCTTGACATGGAGGGCCAAAGGACACGTAAGCCGTCGGGGATCAACGCCGATAGCCGACGACTCCTTCGGCGTTCGCGTCACTCGACGCCGTCCGAGTTCTTCCGATCCGCCCGCCCCAAGCGCACCACACGATGTACCATACACCCGCCGACCACCCTCTGCCCGGTGGCGCACTACAAACAGCCGTAGCAATAGTGCAGAGTACCGACGCTCACACCGCTCTCAAGGGCTACAGCCTACCGTCTACATCATCCGCGACTTTTTCTGACGCCAAGATGCAGGGGGAGACGAGACAAGGGTTTGGATGGGAAGGTGGGCCGCGTGTGAGACTGATCATTGATGCTACGTTAGCTTCTCCCTCCATTTCTCGTCCATGTTCTCATGCCTATTGTCATCCACAACGCAGGTTTCCTGTGGCCTACTTCGTCACGTCGTGGGCCTCTTGTCTCACCAGATTCTCGGCGCTATCGTCGTCTTCTTCCTCGAAGTTCCCGAGCTCCTCGAGCATACGCAGTTGGCAACTTAACTGTGAAGCACATTCCTGATTCCGCCAACAGCGTCTTTAACTTCGTCAATCTCGCCTCCTCGCGGGCGGCTGCAAGCCTCCGTCGTCTCGCTAGCTCTCTCTCCGCCCTCGGATCCTCCATCAAGTTTTAAATCCATGCGGCCGCCTGGAACCGTGCACTATCTCCCACATCCAGACATCGACTTGCAGGTTCTAGTTGTTCATTTGTTGCGATAAGAAAAATAGCCTACGCAGAGCCGTTCGAGGAGCGCACATGCGTGATGTGTGGGTATGAATTCATGCATCGTACCGGGATTGTGGCCGACGTACTCATTGTTACCAGGATCTATTGCGCTGATACCGCGGTTCATAGTTCGCGTTTGTGAACTGGAGCTATCTCATTAGGCGCCCGTGTGGTTGCAGAGCCAAATCATCTTCGGTGCTCTCTTGCTGCGTTCGCTGTAAGCTCCGAAGCTTCGTGGTCGGCGGGCTGTATGGATTGAAACCCAGGAGATTGGCCAGTGAAGTGTCGACGTTTCCCGCCGCATAGCACTGTTCGTCGTCGGGGATTTCCACAGTCATGCTGACTTCAACTGAAGCTTTCTCGTTAGGCGCCGTTCCACTGGATCCAAAATATCCTCAACGCTCTCTTGCTACGTTCGCTGTAAGCTCCGAAGCTCTGTGGTCGGCGGCCGGTACGGGTCGACATCCAGAAGATTGGCAAGTGAAGTGTCAACCTTTCCCACATAGCACTGTTCGTCTTCGGGGAATGCTACAGCCAGGCTGACTGCCCTCTAGCCCAGCGTAGAGACATTGTCACTTGCTTCACATAGTATCAGGTAGGCGCTCTAATTCTTCCATTTGAGTATGATTATCTTAGCGCTGCCTTGCAAAATAGTGAACAAGACTTCTTACAACGGCTCTTAAACGCCAGCCAGGCAGGAGGAGGTGACTCGTCTTGCATTCATTCGTTCAAGATTAGCCAACAGCTTTGTTCAAAGTTTCGTTCCTCTGATGAGATTAACTTTCCATCAAGATGTCGCCCTCTTCCGATGGAAGTAAGATCACGGTGAAGTGTGAAGAGCGCGAGGGAAAGGTAATGTATGGCTATGAATGCTCCGTTCCAAAAATTGCACTGGATCGATAGCTGACGTTTGTTTTAGTCATCGTCAAACCTAGTGCCTCCTTCCATACAGTTGTATAGCTGGCGCGCTTTTCACTGTTGGAAATTCACAGCGACGTTCAATGTGTCTGCATTCGAGGCATATCTAGAGTAAATGGGCAGGAGCTCCATCTGCCAGTGGATTTTGAAATTCGGGAATTGGTTAGTACAGATGGCGTGACCTTGCCCATCCGGGAATGACCATAACATAGCATGCTTTCCTGGCATTCGGAGGCCTCGTCAGCAGCGTCTGGAAAGTGCGTACCTATGAATATATTGCGTTAGGTCCGACGACATTAATCCAGGGCACAATCCGATTATCCGAAACGGAGGCGGCTTACGCTCAAGTCGCATTGCTCGAGCTCTCGGACATTCTTTCGGACTCAATCATTTACTGCTAGCGGTGTGTAAAGAATGCCCTCACCCCTGATCATTTCACCAGCCTTTCAAAGCAGCACAATCCCCACGCTTGCTCAACTATTTCTGTGGTAGTTGACGTTTCAACGGCGATATAGCAGTTGTTCACAACCGTGCCCCACTCATTTAACAACGAATACGCCAGGCAGCGAATGCCCAACGATTCGGAGTCCCCAAATTCGGCAATAAGTATCCCTACTGATCTGCACATAGGCGCCTGCTATTTTCGACCACTGTTCATTTGCATACAGTGCTACATCCCAGCACCATGCCCTCAACCCTGACGGCTGCTTGTCCGCCTGCTGGAGAAACCGATAAATACTCTGACCTCTTCACACAATCGCCATCGTTCTATCGACATGTCGACACTGTCCCAAGATTCTCTGTTTCTCCAGCTCACCAAGCTCGACCTACCCAAGCCGCCTCCAGTCACTAAAACTCTCAGTGATCTGCTTGAGGTAGCCGCCTCCGATGCCTGCGAAGCCAAGCGCAACCAACACTCCCTGTACTGGACTGTGTCGACCTTGCGTGACTGCCTTGACGAGATCAACGGTTTGACTACGAAGGTCAAGGGCGAATCTGAGGATTCATGGAACATATTCCATCGTTACACCTCCATGATCCCCAACCTTGAAGAGTAGGATTTATATTTTTCTCGAAACAAAACGGCTTGTGATTTATGCTCGGTTTACCCCCCTAGGTTGCTGCTTGACTTTTGTGCCTGGTCGGCCACCGGATCGCCGGCGCCCAATGTTCTTTCCGGGACTGATGTTCACGTTGACATTATGTT
Source organism: Favolaschia claudopus (assembly GCA_037176885.1). NCBI lineage: Eukaryota > Fungi > Basidiomycota > Agaricomycetes > Agaricales > Mycenaceae > Favolaschia > Favolaschia claudopus. Next base: position 191,235 of record JAWWNJ010000034.1, on the reverse strand, counting down.
CATTGAAGCTTGGATGAAAGCGAGGAAAGAGTTGCAAGAGCAGGACCAGAAGCTACTCGATTGGTTCAGCGTCGACGTATGATTTTGTCCCCGACACGAACTGATTATTCTACTTAAGAATTCTAGACGGACAGAAATAAACGAAAGGCTGAGATGGAACTGGCTTACAAGTACGACGATATGGCCCTGTATAGGGCTCTCGTCAGCAAGTGGGCCGATTATCCAGCCGTTTCCACAAAACTCGGCAAGGAAAAGTTTCCGCCCATGAAACAAAAACTAGACACCGTTGCTAGTCAGGGAAACCTTCCTCGTGTACGTACAATTTGCTCTCTTTAGATGAGGTTGAGGCTAAATTGCAATGATTTACGCGACAGAAATTCAGAACCCACTTCATACGAACAACAATTATTATCGATGTTTCGCTGTCTGGCCGAGATCCAAGTGTCGCGAAAATGGCGGACTCGGAGGACTTCTGGACAGTTATCATACTGTAAGTCTCGTAGACATTTGAGCTGTTCTGGAAATAAATCCGTCTTAGATTGGTGGACGCTGTCGAAGTTTCATCCACGGGCAATACCAACAATTTCTCAGGCGTGGAATCAGCGTTCGAGAAGCTTGTGAAGTTTATGGTATTTGCTTCTCTTTCTACCCGCATGCCCATCTCAACATCTTCTAGATCCCAGAAAACACTCAGCCGCTGCCCGACAGGTACTTCGAGCTGCACTCGCTTTTCGGTGCAATCATTCGACCTTACTATGCGGTCGCCCGGGCGCTGGTGGTTGAATGCCACACTTTGCATCTGAAGTTCCGTGATAACATAACATATGAGCAGAGTCGGTTGCTTGACGAGTATGTTATACGATTTAATCTTGGCCTCTGAAATGAACGACGACATCTTTTCAGGGCGATCCATAGAACGAAAGATGCACTTGAAGCTGCCTCTGCAGCCCAAGTGACATATGATCCCCGCGCAAAATGGATCGAGGTTGAAGCTGTGAAGAATTCAATCCTGAAAGCCGAAGCCTTCGTGATAGACTGTCTGAGAGCGTACGGCTCGAGTGTCAGTACTATTATCATCTGTGGAGCGAAGCTGATAACTGCCGATTCAGAATGACGTTCAGGCATTTGAAACCAATATTAAAAACGCTCGCAATGAAGATCAAGCACGCCTTGTGGCAATCTGCACGAGGTTGACAGCAAAGGTAAGCAGTAGATTTTATCCTCCACAATCAGGCCTGATGGCTGACTTCACGTAGACCGTGACGAGGTCAAACAGTACCATCGTGAACGTAGAAGTCACGGTCGGGAAGGAAAGGAGAAAGTGTATGCCAATATCATTCCACTCACTTCGTACATGATTTGATGGGTCATTTTCCAGATTCTACGGATCGCAGCGGCACCTTGAGTTCTATTGCGTGGCTTTTGAGATCTGACAAGGAGCTTCAAAAGACCCATGGTAACCCTGACTCGTGGACGCGGGGTCAATTTACTGTTGACGGGAAGGAGTACGATTCCAGCACCCCGGTTGCAGAGTTGAAGAATGGAGCGCAGAAGAAGCTTGTTTTCTCGCTCCCTACGCCACCGCCCAAGTAGATTGTTGACGATGCTGCATGCAGAGAGTAGCCGAGAAGTCACGAAGGATAACAGACGAGATTCGGATTTGCGAAGAGCGATGTGCACTGTACCTACGTAAACATGAGGGATTAATACACGAAAATCTCCGAAATTGAAGTCACTGCGTTCAAACAGTCCCTAAAATGGCCGGTGGCGAGGCGCGCTGAGGTGATCGCCGAGGCCAGTGGAGGTCCACGGAGCCAAGGAGTTGCGTCTAGAACCGGCCTTTGCCGGCCGCCTCATAGTTTCTCGGCCGAGGGGCGTCTACCTCCGCGACGGCCGTGGAACGGAGACGCCGTCTAGACGCGCCTAGATGCATGGCGAGGCGTGTGTACACGTCACGGCAGAGCAGGACGTGCCGAGGCCGTCTCGCGGCCATCAGCTAGACATCAAAAATCTAGGGGGCGCTTGAACACAGTGAGTACACACCGGAAAAGAACAAAAGTCTACGCTGAGGAATGACTTGCCCAAGATCAGATTGGATATGAGGACTTTTGAACGCAGTCAGGATTGAGTTAGGATTACTTAATCTTAGCAAGTCGGGAAGAAATAAAACATGCCTTACCTCCAACTTCAAGTCCAACTTACCTCCAGGGGAGGGCAGTGCTGAACTGTGACAATGGATGGCAAAAGCATATACAGGGTATCTTCAGATCTTCAGTGTGAATACCAGCAAAAAGCACTGTCTGGGATATGTCTATTCGGATACGAGGAGATGAACCTGCGTTACCGGGATTTGTTGAGATCTTCTCATTCTGTAGACCAAGTGTCTCAGAGGTTGGCTGGCACATCGCATGACGTTCGAGTGATTTTTGCCGGGATTAACGCTGAACGAATGCAATTGAAATTATATTAGGGACCTCCCGCCGGCGATATCCGAGTAACTTTTGTGCCGGGAGCTCTGTAGTAATCGGGTTCGGATACGCAGTCAGTATTGAATTCGGGGTACTGTACACATAGCTTCGAGAGGGACGATATAAATGAATCTCCCTAGTTTGAAATCTGTAAAACAAAGAAGAGAGAATAAAAGCATATACATAATGCTTCCCATGCGAACGTGGGGAGTCGAACCCCGATCTTCCCTGCAGTTTAACAAAGGTGATCATGATTTCGCACTTGAGTGGTGCGGGTGCGTGCCGCACGACGTCCGAGTGCTATGTAGAATGCTTGTTACTTGAGATGAGTTGAGTGGGTGGTGTCACTGAGGGAGATGCCCTGAATAAAAATTCGAGGGAGAATGATTTTGACACGAATTGCAGGTTGAATAGAACGGAAAGAGGATGGGGTTGATTCGATTTGATTCTAGCCGGGTTGGTTAGCAAAAGAAGAAAAAGTGAAGAAGTGGACATGCATCCGGGCGCGAGGATTTGAACGTTGAACATCGACGCTGATCCGGAGGGTAAAGTACGTAGTGGGAGTTTCAGAACCGGAGCAAAATGAGTCTTGGATGACTGTCGAAATGGAGGAAACGGAATTGAAAAAACATGCTGAACGAAAGTTAAATGGGAGTAGAGATGGGCAAATAGATGACAGAGCGAGTAGACTTGAAGTGATGACTCGGAGGCCCTAGAGGTTCAGAAAACCTCTCAGAGATCTGCGAGACAAAAAAAAAAACGCGGCCATGCAGGAGTATCATTCGGACGCGAGGAGTCGAACCTCGATATACGCCCCGCTCAATTGTCAATGTGGAAGACATGTTCGGCTGGAATGTGGGTGTGTGCCGCACGACGTCCGAGTTCTACACAACGTCCTTGTCAAGATGACTTCAGTGGGTAGTGTCATTTGAGAAAAATGCGCTTACACGTTATCACCTTGTGGGTAGTGATATTTGTGCCAGAGTGAGTTTTACACGAATTGCAGGTTGAAGGGAACGGAAAGAGGATGAGATTAATTTCATTCGAGCCGGGTTGGTCACAATGAAAAAAAAAAAAAAAGACGTAGCCTTCGACACAGTATGACGGCGCGAGGAGTTGAACCTCGGTCCCATGTTTGATGTTTGATCTTGGATGGCCGGGGGAAAGTACTAGCGCCAGTGGCAGGTTCAGATCAAAGCCGATGTCGCATCGAATCCACAGAAAGGTTGAAATTTGAAGCAGAGGTAGAGACAGAGCAATGGTGTTGAGTTGAGTAACTTAAGTTAAGTTGAAAGAGACTATCATTGCGAAAAATTCGACACGAGGAGAAGGAGTGAAAGAGACCGAGAGATCGGGAAGGTCTTGTGCATCCGCGAGACAAATAAAGACAAGAGAAAAAAGTTCGAGGTTGACGAGAGAACCCAGTCGCGAGGAGTCGAACCTCGATTTACGCCCCGCTTAATTGTCAATGTGAGAGAGTTTTGATAGGGTGTGGGTGTGTGCCGCACAACGTCTGAGATAGTCGGAAAACGTGTAGCTGGGGCAGAGTCAATAGACACGGTATTAACTCCGCATACTGCCAGTGAGCCTGAGCTTGTATCGTGACTGAGTTCTTTGAATTTGAAAGCGGGAACGGCGGGCTTGAGCCTGAGAGACCAGAGTTTGCGGTGAAGAATGAGCGAGTTACAAAGCCGTCGGCCAAACGATGGAGCAGGGGCGACTTGTCAAATGAACGGGACATGGAAGTTGAAAGCAAACTGTGGATGTGTTTGACTGTGTATGGAATCGATGTCGAAAGACAACAAACATAAGCCGTCGGATCATCGGCGACGATCAACCATGCTTGACGCATTCCGCTCGACGCTTCGACGTTGCCCACCAGCGCCCGCCATTTGTGTCAGAGTCTATCCTGTCCACAGATGTGAATATCAAAGTCGTCCTTCGCCAAACCCTTAGACGCCTGCCCTCAGGCTCCTCTTGCCGCTAATTTCACTGAGGACGACCTGAGGACGAGGACGAGGTGGGAACCGTCCCCTTGAGCCTCAGCGGCGCAGGCAGTGCAGAGTACCAACGCTATCAACACCGACGCCCCCACCGCTACCAACGGCCATGGCTCTCTTTCGCGCTTTTGTTTACGTTTCCCCGTACACCCACCATTGTCTGTGTGCCTGGACTATAAGTATGCACTGGACGAGGATCGCTATAGGGGACATCGAATGAGGATACGGAGGGAGAAGCGGTGAGACGTGCAGAGGAGAGGCGAATTGGAGGGAGGAGCGCAGGAGAAGAAGCGCAGAGGATATATGAGGTGGAAGGTAAAGCCTTTTCTGCTCTCACAGCGTCGTTCTCTCCCATGCTCAGTCGTTGTCAAAGGCAGTGTATCCTGTCGACACGTACTATTATATATATCATAGCTCAAGGGCCCCGCTCGGCGAAACCCTCCTCGCCTCTCTGCACCGCCGGTCCAGTACCCTTGCCCTCATTCACCCCCACCCGCTCACGCATCCCCGACCTATCGTCCTCCCGCGGCTGTTCTCGCGTCCATACCCGCATCTCCATCCACACCGTACGCGAGGAACCAGGCATCTGTTTCTATCACCCTCGTCGTGCTGGCTCGACACGTCCGCCCGCTTCCAGAGGTCCTTGCGTGCCGGCTCTCACCCATTGCACGGTCTTACCAACTGTAACGGCTCCTTGCCACCGCCATTCACGCCTTCGTCTCCGTGACCGTCCGGCTCTTCCTCGACTCCCTCGACGTTGACTCGCCGCTAAATGCGTCCAGTCTCCATCTCCTGTTTGCTCTGAAGTCGCGCTGTCGATTCGTGGGCGGAGAAGCCGGGGAGGGTGAAGGGCAAGAGGAGGAAGGTGCGAGAGGAGGGGGACGGAGGGGAGGAGAGGAGAGGAAGGAGAAAGTAGGGGAGAGGTGCCGGCGAGGCAGGAGAGGAGGCGAGGGTGGAGGTGGATGTCGAGGTAGAAGAGAAGAGACAAAGCGGCGGCGGCGGTCATGGGGATGGGTATGAGGATGTATACTTACGTGGATCCAGGAGGTAGAGCTGAATACTGAGCACTCTACATGAGCTTCAAGAGGCGTTCTACGCAGCTGCGGTAATGTCCTCTCTCCCTCTCCCTCCTCCTTATTCGTTTAGTCTCCTGATATATCTCTCAGAAGGCCGCTAGTCTCTGCTGCCTGCCTTTTCTTCGATTTCCGCTCGGTACTGCTCGACGGCAATGCGGCATCGATCGTACTCGTGTCCCCCTCTTTCCCCCAAGCCAATGGTAACACGCTTCCCCTGCGCGCGCGCTTGTTCGCGGTCGCATCGCCCATAGGCACGCTACGCCGTATGTCGTTCTCCCGCTCGTCCTCCCTCGAGCTCGGAGTATCGTCGGTGGTCGACAGCACCCCACCAACACGCGATGCAGCTCCCACCGTGACGCAGGAAGATGACGAAGCTTCGGCCTTTCAGTATGCATGCCTTCCCTGTCGCTTTCAAGTGCTTTCGTCTTCCGCATTCTTACATATTCATCTATAGTATTTAGGTACCCCAGCCGTCTCGTTTGCTGCCTACCTCTCCCCGCTTGCTTACGATTCCGCACCCTATACGGATCATCCTTCCTCTGCCTGTGCTCACCCCGTTTCTCCTTTCCCCAGCACTGCCGTCCCCAATCACACCCTCACAGTCCGCTTCTGGATTCCAGCACTTCCAGCGCAGCGCCTAGTACCTCGAGTGAGAACGCACTGATAATGTCGTGCTGACGTTTGCGACAATCGACTCCCCTCCTTCACTCGCGATCGCACTGGCTACTCTTCGCTGTATGGGATATCGGGATGATGCGTGTGCGTCATGGAACGCACGGCACGCACCACGTCTTGCGTGATGTCTATTGTGGGCCGTGGCGTCCGTTTCCTTGCGCGCGAGCAGGCATCGTTTTCGCCATACTTTTTCGCTTGCTCGGAGATGCGTGGGCGGGTTCGCGTGGCGGGGGTGACGAGGCAAGGGGAAGAAACGCGGGAGAGAGGAGGAGGGCACGGCGAGCAGGGATCGGGGGAGAGGCAGGGTCGGCGGGAGATGAGGAGGGGAAGGCGAGGCGAGGCGAGGGTGGAGGTGGAGGTGGAGGGAGAGAAAGACAAAGAGGCGGCGGCAGGGGGTGGAGGATGTTGTGCATGTGGGGGTCGAGAGGTGATGGCCCCGGGAGGAGCTGAATAACAAGGAGACGAGCTGGAAGAGGAGGAATCAAAATTGCGCATTTACAGTAAGCCGTCTCCATCGTTCCCCCTCCTTCCTACTTATTCAGTCACCGCGTCAGATTGGCTGATCGAATCTCTAGTCTCTGCTGCCTGCCTCTTCTTCTTGGTACTACTACCACACGGCATCGTACCTATGTCCCCCATTACTTCCGCCCCAAGGCCAATACCCCGTGTACACTGCACAATGACCCCTTATCGCTTCAGAGTCAGACCCATGAGTCGTATCTTGGTCGTTCACTCTCGTGGAGCTCGAAGCATCCGCTGGGGGACAGCACCCCACCAACGCTGTTGATCGTTCTTCGCGCATCGGGCTTTAGGATCACTCGCGGCCCGCGAGCTGTCGTGTCGCTGACGGCTCGAGTATCCTGCTTCCCCCCAGGACTCTAGTGTCTAGAATGGGGGTGAGGAGGGAATGGGCAGGCAAAACGAAACGAAAGGAGGCGGGGGTGCGGGAGAAGGCGGGGGATGGGGATGGGGAGGAGGGAAACGAATGCGGGGAGGGGAAGACGCGGGAGCGGTGGTGGTGGTGGGGATCGAGGAGGATGAGGATGAGGATGAGGCCGAGTAAGGTGGTGGAGGAGGTGGAGGAAGATGAGGCCGAGTGCGGCCGTGGGGGTGTAAGATGGAGGGGGTGTGTGAGGCTCAGAATGACGACGAGGACGAGGTGAGGGGTCATCCTCGGAATGAATAGGGTGCGAAGGTCTGATCCAAACGAAATAAAGAGACTGTACTGCGGTACTCGACGTCGTTCTCCTGCTGATGGTCGTCTGTATGCAGGATATCGGGGTGATGATGTTGCGATCTCACCGTACTTGCTTCGTCGAATAGCGGAGTTGATGGAGTGTCGTCAGGTATACCGTATAGCAGGCGGCGACGATGCTTGTTCGGGGTACGCCCGCGTACGCCTGATTCGATTCGTCGAAGTGGTTGAAGGATTTGCCGGGTAAATGTGCAGTTGCGCGTCGAATCCTCGGATTCGCTCACTTGGTTGCGGGGCAGCGGGGATTGAGGAGTAGGGTAGTGGGGAATGCCCGTCAGCCATGAGTGGCGGGCAGTGGAGTGCGTAGACCATGAGTCTCCGCTGCGGCTGAAGTTGCTAGGCCAGTCGTGCGAGCAATGATCTTAGATGTGATTTCTAGAGAGAGAAGGCCAGCCGTGCGAGACGAAGGTGCAATGGAGGGACTGGGAGACGAGTGCTCGAATACCGGCTCTACCAACTGAGATAGATGGTAGATGAGGAAGTGGAAGGATATTCCAAGAAGAAATGCATGGCGGGACAAGGCAAAAGTATTGACATTCTTGAGTCATATTCGCTGGTTGAGAGTTTTCATTGGTTGATGCCGACTTGCTCGTTCAAATGCTCGAGCTTCTTCACCTAGAGGCTAGAGTCGGGGGTGTAAATGATTGCGGAACTCAGATTGATTTTTCTTCCCTCTTGAAACTGTGCGCAGATGGTCGGCGGTTCACTCAGGCTCGAGTGGAATTGCAAAAGCATGTCCATCTGCCAGCATTCCGGCGGCCCAGTGATACAGGAACTAGCAGTGCTCACTAGTCTATGTCCATTTACGACTGCACCGGCGTATTCTCCGCAAAGTATTCGTGGTTGTCGGCGTTAGCAACCCTGAGATTATCACGCATTGTCAGAGTAAGCTCGAAAATTGGGTTAGAGATTGAAAAGACTCACGCCCGATTGCTGTCGTTGATGGCGAGCTGCTTAGAACCAGCTTGACCGTAAGCGTAGTCCTGTGTGCTAGCGATACGAAAGAAGTGAGAGGATTCGTGAATGATGGTTCCTGCGCGCGAGTCAGTGCCGGTGGTGGTGGTCCGCCAGAAGACGGGGCAGAGGTAGACGATGCCGAATCTAATTGAAGGAAATAAGAATCTATAAGCGAATGAACTAAAAGGAATAAGAACTCACTCGTCGGGATAAACGTAAGCATAAAATCCCGGAGCGTTGCAAGAGCAGTCGAACTGAATCGCTTTATCAGCATTGAGACGCATCAGAGGTGACGAAGGCAACTCACAGTAAAAGTGGAGAAGTCAGCATTGACCATTTTCGTGAAGTCAGTCAAGACGGTGCTTTGGTGAGCACTGGTGTAGGTGCCAAACCAGGTAACGAAGCGAGTCGTGGACGAAGTGTGCGATTTGAGGTAGCTATTGGAAGAATCCGCTGAGATGAGCTACTGGAACGGATGGACGTATAGACAAAACTCCGCGCGTACGATTGAGACTCGGAAGCATAGCTCTTCGCCGCAGTAACCGCCGTGGCGATAGTGCTCTGCTGGTCTGAGTTGCAGCTCTGGTACGAAACGCGCTTGTCAAACGAGTGGCGGGCGGCGGCGAGCTCGCCAGAAATGGCGGTGGTATGCCGCGACTGGCTTGCGTGGATGGTCTGCAACTCGCCGTTGGCATCAACGTAGCTGAACTGGTTGTTGGCGACAATGTCGTAGGTGGCTTCGCCGGAGGAGGTGAAGTTGTACGCTTTGAAAACTGTGCAAACGGTGCATCGGTCCAATGTCATTTCATCACCGATTGGGCACCTACGATCGTGAGCGATCTGAGTAGAAGCACCCGGAGCGAGCACGGTGAAGGATTCGGGTAGGTTGTTCTTGACGACCGTGGCGGGGACGTACTTGACCGCAATACCGTGGAAGGACGGCGACTTGCCAGTGGGGTCGGTGATGATAAAGCTGTCCGTCTCGAATGTGTCAAGGACGGTCCGCGGGTCGTTCAGCAGCTTGACTTCTACGTCGCCCGTATTCACGAGAGTGGTGGTGATCTGGAGTTCACGGACGGTAGTCACCGCCGATGGTCCTTTGTTTGAAATCGAAATATATTCAGATGAACGACTTTGAGTTTTGATGCGGCACGTACCACTGAGAAATAGCGAGAGTTTGAGAGACTCGGAGCTGGAAGCAGTGGCGGCCAGTGCCAGAGTCACGAAAACGAGATTGGAGAAAGCGAAGAACATCTTGGTCCTTGGAAGAGTGGGGCTTGAAGTTCACCCAAGGATCGATCTATTCAAGATAACTGATAGCAGAGCAATGGTGCCATATGCTGAGAGAAGCGCTTAGTGACACAAGCTTAGCCTCTAGAGGGTCAGATGCGGAGATTCGTGGGCTGGGTGGCTTCATTCAATTTGCATGAGTAGCTGCTTCACCAGATAGAAGGGGGGTTAGCGGCGCATTGTTCGTCCATTTACGAGTACTTATGTAGTCGTTCTTTTAAGATTTCATCGCCACCAGATTTGCGTGACCTCCGTTATTACTTGTCCGGTCTATTCGTTGAACACTTTTGATGGTGGCTGTGCGCCTTTTCCTTACCTTTTGTTAAAACCAATACAAACCCTTGTAATGGCCTTTTAGTTTGTGACCGTGAGAAAACTTTGACTCGGTGTAAAATCCAAATAAACAATTCCTATCGCTGGGCCTCTTAGATTCTTGGACCTTTTGGTAGTCGACCTCGTCTGAGCGTTCACAGTAAACTTTAAATTGGGTATCGGGTACTTATCGCATTTCACAAACTAAACGAATCAGACTATAAAGGGCCAGATCATTCCGTCGGCCGGGGCCCGGGCGCATTTCCTTCCGAGCGTGTGCTTGTCAACTCGACATCCTCCATAGCTTTCGCTACCGCTCCGTCCTCGCGCTCAGCAGTAGGCTTTGGCTTGATAATTGTCGTGTCTGTCTGATTGTTGGACCTCAAATACTTGCGGGGTTTCTCGTCGTCGCTATACTGTAGCCCCCATCAGTGTCTTTGCGACGACGCTTCGAGACACATTAATTAAATTTATACTCAACTCTCAATACTCAACGTACAGGCTGACTTGGTACATAGGGTCATAAGTACGAGTACCTGCCGCGCTTCGCGACGGCCCATTCCCCCAAGTGAGCGGGGTAACGTATGAAGGTACCGATATTGCGATGGAAAATTAGGCGACGTTGGAGAGTGTTGTTCAAAGAGCGTTCAATGTTGGTTCAGTGAATAGGTCCAGGTTTGCAATGGGAACTTTCAGGAGGTAAATTGGGCGGAAAATGATAAAGAAGAACGAAGTTCATCATGGCAGAAGACAAGCCGTTCGCTTCCGACAGTCTGTTTGTTTGGATTTAGCCCCTGATAACACCAGCCGGCCGATCATTCGGCCGATTGTGCGGAGTGCAGCCGAGCTCCCGAATAGTGCCGAACACATTCGGGTTGATGGTAGTTGCTTTTTACAACTTACATCTAGCGGCGTCTTGCGGAAGTCGGAGAGCGTGAAAATGGTTCTGCCTGAAAGAAAAATTAAGGACGTATCCTATTTCACTTGTACCTGATACCGAGTCCCGGCCGCTAAACCCTGTTGGAATACTCAAGTCAGTACATCAGGCACACCGGCGGCTTCTTCCCAAGACTCACAAGTCTCAAAGTATCACTGGTTTAGCCCCGTCTTGGCCATGGCCTACAGTGACGAAACCAAGTCCAAGCATATGCGCATATGCGCATATGCGCATATGACATCCGACCTCTAAAATTCGAACGCTGGGAAAATCAGTTGAACTTACCGGTGGGAAGATTGCCATGTTGGGAAAATTATGTCAAACCGAATGTCAATGAAGCCCTTGAATGTCGGGCAAGGGTATGTTTCCCCGCCCTATTGAATTCTCTTCGTGTCGTGTATATGACCCTTTGAGGACTCTCAGAGTCTGAAAGGTTACTCAAACATAATGGTGAAATGTTCAACGCGATCCTTGCGCAATCCCGAGAAACTACCAAGTAATATGTGTTGTGGTCCTGAACAAGTTGAGTCTCCCGAGATTCTACATGGAAGATCGTATGCATCTTCTGTTATCTGATTGCCTGAAGTATAAGGGGACCTGCGGGGAGCCAGGTAAATGCGGGAGGGATATCTGCTTCGATAATTAATTTCCTCGTACTCAGTACTCTACTTGAGTAGGAAGTTACCTCCGTACTACAGCGGCCAGAAGTTCGTTCGGTTGGGTTTTAACACCGAATTTATCGAACCCCTTTATCTCTTTAGTCGTCCGTGAACTTCCTCCAGGTGTTCGACATTGATACAAATCTGGGGTGTACTGATCATCGACTTGGGAGGTTCGGACGCTTGGAATTACTGTATTACCTTCCTGAGTCTTGTGTATAACTATAACAGTGTGTTCTCGGGGTATAGCAAGATCCTTCCGAATTCTGACGTTCTGGAATCGAATCCGAAGGACACCTTGAGCACAGATGATCTTACCCTCACCTCTTTTGTTTCGTTCTGTCCTGGTGCCTTCGCTAAATTGAATCCAAATTGAAACTGACAGAGGACGAACAAGCAGCTCGTGATAATCCCTTAGTCTGCGTCCATTACCCACCGGCCCGCTCCCTTTTCTTGGAATTCCAGCTGAGTTGGAAAATGAAGAACCCGGCGATTTAACTTTGCCTTGGTCTCGGACTCTCGGTTATTTAATTTTTCGAACCTGCGGGATGATGGATCACCATGCGATTGGCATATGGCGGACGTCGATCCCATGCGCAATAGGATCCCTGTTGATCCCCGTAGAACATCGATCATCGAAGGACGGGAGAATCAACGCGGAATGATCCCCGACTCCGGGGAATTTCAGTGACGAGTGAAATTGAATTGCAATTTTGGATGCCGGATTGCGTCCTTTGAACCGACGGAGACAGTGAATGAGTTTGTTAGGTTGCCGAGAATACCATGGGGAACTCACAGTATTCGAGTTGAAATGGACGGTGTTTCAACGAAGGTGTTGAGGGAACGTCGGTAAGTCAGTAGAAGACCTTCCGAAAGCTCGTGAAATCGATCGTCAGTGGTGAATGTCATCGAGAAGTCGCAAATTCGCCGAAAAACGGAAGACCCTGGAAGACTCAGAGCATTGATTGATGCTGGCGTGTACATTGTCGGTACCAAAGGCTTTGTGGCGTGGGGGTTTGGAATAGGCGCGGGGCGACGGGGAGAAATAGATAGGTACGTAGAATGCGTATGTGTATGGCTAGAAAGCAGACCAACAGAAGACAGTTGTTTTGATGTTCGAAAACGGCCGCCGTAAATGTTGGGTTCGCCACATCCACACGTCGCCGATAAAACAAAGACTATGAAGGGCAGTTCAGCATGTCACTTGTATCAGGTCTGCAAATGTTCTCTTCAAAGTTCAGCAGAGGTTTCCGAAACCCTCCGTCGTTGACGGCCGTGTCCGAGATGAGCGTGTTACACAATTTATCACCAATTCGTGTGTCCTGTTAAACAAGAATTAGACACGTTGAGTCAAAGTGGAGTGAGATGATTTGCCACTCGAGTTCCTGGACATTCAATGTCTAATGAAGCGGTAAAGTGCTAGCGGCGATGACGGTGGAGGTGGAAAGGATGATGCCGACATTCGGCAGGGGGAGAAGCGACTGGCAAGCAAACACAAGTATGCCGGCATAGCTCTTCCTCAACCACCACAACGCGTCGTGAAAGTTCCCTCGACGCGCATTTCCACGCGTTTTGTCGCGCCAAATGTAAGAACAATCCATTTGATGGAGTAACGGCTCTCCGTCGACGCATTGCGCATCCAAAAACGGTGGAGCATGGGGGATAATCAAAGGCGACTCGCGAGGTACACTGAAGCAAAATGTCAGCGTATATAGACTCATCGGTGAGGTTCTTGGTTATTTTCGACTCAGAGGATCTGTCTCGCGCGGCCGACATGTGTGTCGATGATATATCAGCTTCAGCCACTTCATTTTTTCCTGTGACGTGTCGTCGCGTCCAGGAGATTACCGTCTCCGCCGTTGGATCATGACCGTCAACACCGTCTCCGACTCAATTGCTGAGGGGAGGAGGACACCCACGCCGCACGCCACCGCATGGATCCCAGCGCAACGATATCGAGAAGATTAAGGGTGAGCCCGAAACTGTAATGTTTCTGATATTCCATGTCCTGAAGATACTGAATTTAGATAGGCCACATACAAGGTGAGAAATACGGTGGTCTTCACATGCGTTGCAATATTCTGATTGATACTCCGCCAATTCTCTGGTTTTCTTCTCCGTTTTCCTACGATGGTTTTCGCGGGAAGAAAAGGGGAAATTGTATCCCATGTAGATCCACTCCGCTCACACAGGACAATGGGGGCGCGAAAATATTCATTCCATGATGAGATGAAGGGAAGGCTCTATGCCGCAATGGTGGTATACATTTTGCAAGCGGCGGGTGGCTAAAAGTACAACAAATATCTGGTTCCGCGGATCATCCTCATCTCCCGAAGCGTCCCGACTCTCCATCCCCGATCCATGCTGCATCCTCACACATTCCAATACGCGAGACTAGAAGCTGCGCGCTCAAAAGGGAATTCCCCGCCCCAAGCCTCGATTTCCGCGTAGCTTGCGTCCACCGTGCTTCGAAGCTCTGCCAGGGCTTTACGCGCCGAAGTGTAATCCCCCACTCGTCCAGCTTCGACTTCCTCTTTGCAGCTCTGCGATTGTGAGAATCCCATCAGAAGGTTCGTCAACACGAGGCTCGCAATGCCTAACCTGGATAGCTTGAGCGATGTCGGCATCTATCACCGCAAGAACTTCCGCTGCCTCTCCCTCTGCGTCCCATCGTGTCCCGATCGTAGACCGGACCGCGCTCGCGAGCAAGCTACACAGATACGATTCAATTTACGACACGAACACAATGACAATGACGACGATAGGAACGTTGAGCTCACCTCAAGCTAGCGAAGCCCATCCCCGACCCGTACAATGCGCGAGCTCGCTTCAGCACGTCTTGCAGCTGCGGCGTCGGTGCGACATGACCCCCGTATGTCGTGAAAAGGCAGAATGACGTTCCGGGGATACACCGCGCGTTCGTTTGTTGGAGGCGATCGCGCGCAGCCGCTGTCAGCGCGGTCGCTATGCCCGGCGTAGCAGATGCGACCATGTTTCGTACAATGGCGCGCAGACTAGCATGAAGGTGGGTCCCTGTATCAGCATACGAGAATACGCGTGCAGCTGGGATACTGACTCGTCCAGGGTCGCGTTCGCAATGAGGGTATCCGCCATCAGGTTGCTGAGAGGGGCTTGTCAATACGATGATCGACACCAGAAAGCGAGCAGCGTTCTCACACATGGCCCAGGACGGGGCGTGCATTGACGGGTCGAGACGAGATGTCCGGGGCGGGCATAGGTGGTTTGCGGGGGTGAGTTGAATGGAAACTCGTGTGCATATCGGGCCCAGATTTATAGGCCGTGAGCGAGCTGCTATCACTTTGCTTCGCGATCTTCTGACGAGACTTCTTCTCTTTTTTTTGCTCCGGCGAACCACCAGGTTACCGTGGCGGAGATATTACTGCCACCGATCAAACCGGCTGAGGCACACAAACTCTTTGCCCCGACACTTGATTGCTTGCTGGCCAGCTCCTCTGCGACCAACTTACCTTCACCGCCCACTTCCACCTTCATTTCGGGTGTGTTTACCCGCATATAAAGCAGGGGGTGGCCGTGGTTGCATCCTCCCACTATTCTCCATGTCGTCGCCCACCACTGTCCACGAAACTTTCGATCTCGGCCCTCTCAAGGGTGTGACGCGTCTCTGGTGCGGTCTATGGCAGCTATCAAGCAACGCTTGGGGCAGCGCCCCCGTTCCCAGGATTCGCAGATGCATGGGCCAGCAAGTTGAGCTCGGATTCACAGCGTTTGGTTGGTGATGTCATATTATTCTTAAGTCGGCGGTTCTAATAGGGCGCGTACATAGACATGGTAAAGTTATCTATCTCTGCCTACACTGACTATCATCTTGACAGAACCTTTAGGGTGCGTTGTGTTTTCTACGTTTAATTTGACCGCGATTGAGACTGTCTTTCCACCAGCGGATCATTATGGGAGCGCGGAGATCATTTTCGTGCGCGCTCTTTTTCCTGCACCGAGGTTCACAGCGAGGATTGAGAGATATGTCTCGATAGGGACAATTCAAGAAGTCATTACCCACTCCGAATCCGGTGATTGGAGCAACAAAATGGTGTGTATTCAAAAGCACCAATCCGACACGAGCCGTTGTAGAGGCAGCTGTACGGGAGCGACTCGTGCGCATGCAAACAGATCGTGTAGATCTGCTTCAGGTATGTCTCCCATTTTTATTAGCCGAGCTCCACCTAATGAAACGGCAGTTCCATTGGCAGGTTCGTCGTGCATTCTACCAGTTACACTTTTGGTGGTGGTGGTGGATCATGTTCTGAAAATGGGCGATAGGACTACGCCGACAAAGGGTATATTACTGCCCTGGAAAGACTGAATGAACTGCGTGACGAAGGCCTCATCTCCGCTATCGGACTGTGCAACTTTGATACCATTCGCACAGACGAGATCTGCACTCAGCTCGGACCTGGGGTCGTCGTGTCCAATCAGATCCAGGTATGCATTCATTCATTCATGTCTGCTTTCTGGAGACCTGCGACGCGTTTCTGACCTATGGATTCTGGGTTTTCAAGTTCTCCTTGATTGACACGCGTCCTCTGCATGGCATGACTGACGTCTGTGCTCGACACGGCCTGAAGCTATTGGTGGGTGTCCATTGGAGCTCTGCTGTTACCTTCTTACCTCATCTGCTTCATTAATAGACCTACGGTACCCTCGTAAGTACCTAAACTGCCGGATGGCCGTTTACAGTAAGATGTTCTGACTGACGCCATGGTACTTGTCTATACTATCACTCATTCAATCAGTGCGGCGGATTCCTTTCAGATGTCTGGCTTAACAAACCGGAGCCCGATCTCTATTCCGGGGAGCTCACGCCCTCTCAGCGCAAGGTACGTTCCACATCAGTACAAGTGTCGATATAGCTTCTCGTTTGTTCGGGCATTTGCCTACCTTGCTTACAACATGCATGTATCACTAGCTGACATGTCGCTGGATGTTTAGTACCTCGACATGATCGTCAAAGCCTGGGGTACCTGGGCGCTGTTTCAAAGCCTGCTCCGCTGCCTGCGGGTCATAGGAGACCGCCACGGAGGGGTGAGCATCGCCAACATAGCGACTCGTTGGGTGCTCGACCAGCCGTGCGTTGGCGCCGTGCTCGTCGGTGAGTCCCGTCATATGTCCACCTCTATTACACTCTCCCCGCCCCATTTGTGCACCCGATCCTGCGAGTTGATTTGATCCCGTGATTGTTGTTGGGTTTGCCGCCCGACTCTGCCAGCGAATCCGTAAACGCTCACCGGCGTCCTTCCGGGTTTCATCTTCATTTTTCCCGAAGCGAATTCTCCTTCCTTCCTTCCATATCGTGCCGTCGCTGTTCTCGAATTCCGGCCCTTTCCTATTATCTATTTATTTTTCTGTGGCTTGATATTCAGCTAACGCCATCTCCTCTGCTCTCTTCAGGAGCGCGCCTCGGGCTTTCGGACCACATCGATGACAACCTCAAAGTATTTCATCCCGATTGCCGGCTGACCGACGAAGACCGCGAAGCGATTGAAGACGTCCTCTCCTACTCCAATGGGCGGAGGATCATCACCACAATTGGAGACTGCGGCGCCGAATATCGGTAGAACGTCTCTAAGCCGCAGCGAATCATGCTATAATATGCATCGACGACCATCCGGGACCGCTATTTTCCCGACTGTATGCACCCACGTTCACGCGGGTCTGTAATCTAGTAGCTATCTTGTGCTTTCTCTGCTTTTGTGCTTGCTCACTTAGAAGACGTGTACACTGTTTCTATATATTGCATGGGTCGAATTTCTGATTCAATTCCCACCCGAACGCGTCCTTCCCATATACAGAGGAGTTTCACGGCTTAATCTAGCTCAAGCCTTAGCGGACAATCCATCCAATCGTCGTCGTTCCGGGACCTTTCCGCTCTGGTGTCGTTCTGCAATTGGGAAACGGACTGGTTTCGCTCGACGGACTCGAGCCGCTTTGTGCCTTGATTTTCTTCCCATTTTATGTAAGAAAAAGCGTGTGTCGGGTTCGTCGGCTTATAATCTTGGCAGGAGCTACTTACTGTCTTCCTTTTCGTTGGCTCGCCTTTACTCAATACCTCGTCCGTTCATTGAACCGGCATTCAAGTTAATGCCCTCCCGAGCCTACGCAGCTGGTTGGTAGCGTATGAGCCCGATAAGCTTCAAATGGCTACTTCTTAGACAATTGGGGAGACTGAGAAAGACCATGCTCGCCGAGTAAGTCCGTACTCTAAGAAGATGACCACTCACCGAGAATCATCTGAAGCACGCAATAGACCCCTCGAGTACTAGGCTTACCCTCAAATGAAAAATCGCCCCCGATTGAAAGCCCGATCCACATAAAGAAGGTGAAGCATTGAAACTGTATCATGGGAGCATTGAAACTGTATCATGGGGGAGGTTGTGCCTTTATCGAGACACCGAAACAATACCTTTACGAGGATACGCTCCGACAGTCCGAAACTGTTCGGCAAGACGATCAATGCATACGTTCTAACCCTCGAAGTGAACGAGAACATAGCTGAGTCCGATTTCCCGTGAGAAGAGCCAATAATATAGGAATCCCTGAAAGCCGGGGTAGAGCCTGAAAATTCTCGGAGTCCCCAGAAACCGCCGGAGTCAGAGTCATTGAGAACTTGGGTGGGCGGCATAGAGGTGAGTCAATGTGGCCTGAGTCAGGATTCCTTCAGACCGTCTGCCTATGGATGTGATGCAGAGTGCTGCTACATATGGAGGACACATCCTATACTTTAAAAGAGCACGGCACAGCCTTTGACAGGAAACCACGTGCGCAGCACGTGGATTTACCCACGCCCTCCCCGCGGCGACGCGCGCCGGCGAGTACAGCGAGCGGCAGTGCGGCGCCGTCGGCCTTGCAAGCAGCAAGTGAGTGCAGGTCAAAACGGTTAAAGGGTCCTGAGTGGCGAAGGCACGGGTCCCATAGCTCGTAGAAACTATACGAACGAAGCACCACGGTGTTGGTCAAGACTGAGTGGTGTAACTTCTAACCGGTACCGACCCAAATCTCGATGGTAGAATCTTCTGATTAATCGTTTCTTCTTAGATTGGAAAACGATGTCGAGGATTTCGACATCGCTCGCAAGCTTTTGACGATTGGCGTCTCTCCTGCTGCTTCTCAATGACTTCAGATGACTTCCCACACCTTCCCCACTCAACTTGAACCCGAATCGTGACGGGGAAATAAGATTGATGCTCACCTGACCGCGATTTGCCGCGGCGCGATTTGCCGAGGCAGGCACGATGATCTGATTGATCACATCATGAAGACCAACTTCGCAACAGTTGCCAACAGACTCAAACGTCGGCTGCAGCTGTAAGTTTGGTTTGTGTCTTTCTTCTTTTCGAGTTGAATTCCGACAATCCTCCGCTCTCTATCGCGTTCTCTAATGAAGAAGGTTAACTGCGGAAAAATAACTGTCTCTGTCTTCTTATCTAACGGACTCGAAGTCCGAAAGGGCTTTTATGTGGGGTTTCTGTGATGAAAATCGACCGCACACATGGTTTCCTGCGTTCTCTCCACCCCATCATAATCTTGGCGCTGTTGCCGACGATCCTCAACATGCGCCCCTCCGGCGCTCTCCGGCGGCACTCCAGAATCACTGAGTTCTTGTGGTTCTTGTTCGGCCATCTACTGCAAGGGGTAAGACAAGCTTCCGCGATTGTTCGGAGAGAACTTCACTCCAAGCTTTCCCGCTCGTCAGTTGACTCATGGAGGCTCTGGAGCTGATTGTTGAGAGGGTGGTTACAACGAACATAGCATGTGGCGACCAAGTGGCGACATCCTTATCTCTATTCGCCACCTCTCATAAAGAGGGCAACGCCGTCTCGATGGAGCCCAGCTTGAACCCCTCGTTTGTTCTGCCCACTGAAGATGTTCTCCACCACCGTCCGTTCCGCTCTCGTTGCATTGGCTCTCGCCGCAGCTGCGTCTGCCGCTCCCGGCCTCTCGCTCTCTCTGGGCGGTGCGTCTCCCTTCGTTTATTCGTTGTCCATTTCTGAGCATCGCGCCATTCTTTCAGGTCCTTCGGCGGTGTCAACCGTCAGCAAACTCCACCTCACCGCCACCCTCAAGAACACTGGCGACGTGGAGCTGAAGCTGTTGAACGACCCGCGGACCGTCCTCAACACATTCGAGACAGACAGCTTCACCATCACCGACCCCGCTGGCAAGTCGCCTTCCTTCCACGGTATCGCGGCCAAGTACGTCCCCGCCACGATCGTCAAGAACAACCTGCCCGAGTCCTTCACTGTGCTCGCTCCGGGTGCTTCTATTGAGATCGCTCATGATCGTGCGTGCCCCTCTCGAATCCTTGTAACCCAGATAAAACTAATTTACCACTGCCACAGTTTCTAAGGCGTACAACTTCACCTCCTCCGGCGAAGCCACCTACGACATTGTCGCCAACAACGAGTTCAGCTACGTTGATGCCAACGGCGAGCTGCAAACCATCCACGCCAGCCACCCTTCGCGACACACCGCCGCCATTTCTGGCGAGCTCGCTGTCGCTCGCCGCTCGCTCGACAAGCGCATTTCGTACCGGAGCTGCAGCTCAAGCCAGCAGAGCACTATCGCCACGGCAGTCACTGCGGCGAAGAGCTATGCTTCCGAGTCTCAATCGTACGCGCGGAGTTTTTTCTATCCATTGCAGTCGCTCATCTAAACGGATTGCTATCTGTTCTAGATACCTCACTTCGCACACTTCGTCCACGACCCGCTTCGCTACCTGGTTCGGCACCTACACGAGTGCTCACCACAGCACTGTCTTGACGCACTACACGAACATGGTCAATGCTGACTACTCGACGTTCACTGTGAGTTGCCTTCGTCACCTCTGATGCGTCTCAATGCTGATAAAGCGATTCAGTTCGACTGCTCTTGCAACGATGCGGGCACTTATGCTTACGTTTATCCCGACGAGTGAGTGCTTATTCCTTTTAGTTCATTCGCCTATATATTCTTATTTCCTTCAATTAGATTCGGCATCGTCTACCTCTGCCCCGTCTTCTGGCAGACCACCACCACCGGCACTGACTCGCGCGCGGGAACCATCATTCACGAGTCCTCGCACTTCACCCGTATCGGTGGCACGCAGGACTACGTTTACGGCCAGTCTGGCGCCAAGTCGCTCGCCATCAGCAACAGCGCTCGTGCGTGAGTACTTCCAGATTTCGAACCAAATTCTGAGCTTACACTGACTATGCACATTCTTTTCAGGATTGCCAACGCCGACAATCACGAATACTTCGCTGAGAACACGCCGGCGCAGTCGTAAATGGATGTATTACATATGTAACAAAAATATTTACGAGTGCTACGTCTTGTATGAGCTCTGGACAGCTGGAATGGACATGTTTTGGAATTCTTTGCTTTGAGACTGATTGACCCGCCGATGACCACGAACATTTGCAAATTGAAGAAAAGAATAATTCAAAGTACGATCTGCGACCATTGAATAGTTGATACACTCCCAGCTCCAGCTGAAGAAGGTGGAGTGCCTCCTCTTGCCAATCCTCAAGTAATGTATCCTCCTCGCCCGAAGAAAGACGAACTAAGTATTCTAAAAGAATACCTATTCGGCAGATCTCGGGTGACCATGGAGGAAGCCGGCATGAGATACATTCGCACGCTCAGACCCTGCGACATAACATTGACAGCCGAGTCACGCTTTCAGCCACCATGAACGGGATTCAAGGGTGCCCACACATCGCCGCCTTGGTCGGCCTAGGCGACCTAGCTTCTGGCCCTCTGAGGAAGTTTCAGGAGGTAGTGGCCTGGGAAGCTCGCAGAGCCCAACAAGCGAAGACTGTGGGCGCTACGCGCAAAAAGGTGAGGTGTCGTTTGCATCGCTGGAACTTTGCCCACCAAACGGAGAATTCTTGAAGGTATCTATACCTTTTTGCAGCACATGTAAAGTCCCGCTCCCTCGGCCCTTTGTCTGTCTGCATTGCTCGTATGCGGGATGCTGGAGGAGTGGTCACGTCTCGGAGCATTTGCAAGAGTCGCAACACATCTTTTGTGAGTGGCATCTTCTTTGAACGGGAGGTATCCTTGATGAAATACAGGCGCCGATGTTACTACTGGCTCCATTTTTTGTTCCGAGTGCAAAGACTTCATATATCATGCCAGAGTTGACGAGCTTTATCGCGCCGCCGTTGTAACTGAGGAAGAGAAACAAACGCGATTTCAAGGTAAGGATGCATCCCTTCGTTTTCAACGACACCTTTGAAACTCGTCACAAGTTGCCAAGAAACCTCGTGAACGGTTTCAATCTTGGGTTCCGACTGCACATGATGTAGTGGCACTAGAGAATGCCGCGACTATTCCATGTCAACGTAAGACGACCGACGATTATCATGCCTTCATTTACTCTTTTCAGGTCGCCGGGGTCTTCTCAACCTTGGCCAGACGTGTTTCATGAACGTCGTTCTTCAATGTTTCATTCATAATCCGTTACTACGAAACTACTTTCTCGGCGACAAGCACAACAACCGACAATGCAAGATTGAAGAAGATTGTACTTGCTGCGAAATGGATAAGCTTTTCGCCGAGGTTGAAACGTCCCTCGTCTTCTCTTGAAGTCATTCGCTGACCCCGCGCAAAGATTTTTTCAGACGAACCAACAGCTTTCGGCCCCGTCACATTCCTTGTCACGACATGGCGAAAGTCGACGGAGCTGGCAGGCTATCAGCAGCAAGACGCACATGAATTCTTCATCTCGACCCTCAACAACATTCACAGCAGCTCCCGCGGGTCAACCAATATCTCGTGCAACTGCATCGTGCATTCGACTTTTGCGGGACAGTTGCAGAGCGACGTTGTCTGCGAGCGTTGCGGAAACGAAACCAGCACCGTGGATCCTATGCTCGATATAAGTCTTGAGTTGCGGGGCAAGCCTGGCGAAGTGTTAGCTGGTGAAAATACTCTAACTACTTGTCTGAAGCGGTGAGCCTCAAATCAAGGCATGCATGTCCAACACATTAACGCGTCTCAGATATACTCAACGCGAGAAGCTGGGGTCGAAGCAATATAGCTGCTCGAAGTGCGGCAAGTCAGGCCAGGTAAAGTTCCTCTTCATCTCATATAGTCCGTACGTGAATCGATGTCCCGATGCAGCAGGAAGCTTCGAAGCGCATGAGTATCCGCAAGCTCCCACCCGTACTGAGCTTCCAATTCAAGGTCAGGTAGAACGTCTCATCTTCCTCATTCACAACTGATCTCCGTCCAGCGTTTTGAGCACAAAGGAGACAAGAGTGTCTCCCGCAAGATCGATACCCGGGTCCGCTTCCCAGCCATACTCGATATGGCGCCGTTCACCACACATGTCATGAAGAATGCTGAGAAGGAGAATAGTAATGGGTCGATGTCTGCGTTCGTCACGTTCTTTTCTTTCTTTCAGCTGGTCTGTGTGAATGAAAATAAACGATAGGTACCCCGGCCCTATCACGATGTACGAATACGACTTGTTTGCAGTAATCAATCATGAAGGGCAGATCAATAACGGACATTATACGAACTACGCCAGGTATGAGGACGAGGTACGAGATTTTTCTTCCTCTTCTGAGCTGTCAATATCACTCTCCGTGCAGTGGTATCGCTTCGATGACGACAAGTTTGTTTCTTGATTTCTGCGCCCTGTCTATTCCCAACTGATTGGTTTCGACAGAGTGACGGCCGCGAGTCTCGGCTCCGTCCTCGCATCACCTGCGTATATGTGCTTCTATGTGAAGCGTCATCTGGACTACAAGCCGTATACAACACCCAGCTATGTGCTCAAGCGTGAGAATGAGGTCGCGAGAGAGAAGGAGATTGAACGCGAAAAGGAGCTGTCGAGTATCAAAGAGCTTGAGGATGCGTTGTTGGCAACAGTGTAGGCTAAGTATGTGTTGGACAGTCAGTACTGAAACAATATAGGAACATTGACTTGGTCCGTGAGGGCCGACACAAGATGAACAACGCGCATATAACAGTTTCAATTCATTTATACATTGACCGATCGATTCGATTCTAACAACTTATATCTCGCCGTGTAGGCTTCGGCCTCAAGCTTCAAGCTTTCACGTACTGGAAGCTTTCGAGGTTGAACCTGCAAGCATTGAATTCAGCAAAGGGTACAGTGAATAAAAAAACTCCACAGCTTACCCAGCAGGTGCCGAGGCGCAGCCAGAGCCGCTACCAGTGACGACGGAGGGACTACCGGTGCATACATCGTTGGGCCCGCCGGACTTGTAGAACTCTCTCTTGTCGCCGCTGGGGATTCCAGAGAAGCTGATGGACTTGGCCGAGCCGGCGTTGGTGAAAAAGACACATTCGTTGGGACCGGCGCCATTGCTGGTGGCGAGAACGGTGCCGGTGCAGTCTGCGCCCGCGAAGGCCTGGAAGGTAACCGCGGTCGCTGGAGCGGCGGCAGCGACGATGGCGGCGGTGATGATGGCGAGGTTGAATTGCATTGTTGAGTGGATTTGCTTGGGTTTCTGAGAGAATCGAGGTCAGTGTACGCGAGGAGAGGTGGGGATTGCTGCTAACCTCAAGAAGAGTGGGAACTGGGTTCTGGTTCAACACTGCTGGGTATGCCTCGTCTTTATACACTTTGTATGCCTCTAATCCTGGCTCTCGCTCACGCAGGACATTTGCATTCATTGCGGGGTCAGCGGAGACAGATTCAAAATACCCCGCGGCGTACAAACTACACTCTCAATTCGTACCCTCTTGCAGGATGAAGGAAATACACACCGCTTCGAGAAGTGGGGTTTATTTTTTCCGTTCAACGTGTGTTGAGGACTGCTCTGAAGTAAATGTAGGGAACGATCTGCATCAGTCGCTGAATTTAAGTCTGTAGCACCGAGGCTCCAAGTACTCGCGAATTCAAATCATTGCAGCCTAGAGATTAACTGAAGGACTTCAAGGTTTGAGCACCGAACACATTGAAGTCTCGACTCTCGTTTCATATGCCACTCGGAGGGGATTTCGCTGTCGATCGCGTATTAATATGGAGGTGGACAGAATAAAGCGCGTATACGTCAACACGTCTGAGGGTAAGTGGTGGGGGTGACGGCCCGAGTGGAGAGGCAAGGGCATCCGAGACCGCACATTGAAAGTTGAACTATTTCAAGAAGTCTTGTTCTATCCTCGTAATAAAACTGGGGGCGACGTTCGGGACTCCAGGATTATCGGGTAGCTTCTGACCTATCAACCTATGCAGCATCGTGCTTTCTGCAGTGGCCAGCTACACGAACCAAAATCATTTTGGCACAGTGTAGTACTTACCCTCAGTCCGATAATGAGACATGAATTTGGCGCCGATCCTGATCATTTCTAAATCTGACAGTATAATATTCCAATCGCCTTGCGAGTCGCAATGATTTGCGATGTTCCTTCTCTTCTCTTCTCGCCGCCGACTATACTACGAATGCGCCTCAGCGCTTCCTTTGGCTACGCTTGTGACATGACCACTTTAATTCGATCCTCACAGTCGACGAGGAACACGGATGTTATAGGGAACTCCTTGAGGTGGAACAATTCCTGAATCCATAGGACGTTTTTATTCCTATCCAAATTGGTTACAGTGTTGCCGACTCGGAGGCTCGGTGAGGCTCGGTTTCTGCCTGAAATCGAAGCTTGAACTCCACCTGGGGTTCGCTTAGGTTTGGTTGGCTAGAGGTTTGAACGAGGTTTGATGCGGCGGAGACAAACTTGAATGGTTGAATTGAAAGCCACAGCGCGCCGCTGAATTCGAACTATTCGAGATTCATTTCATCGAGCGACCTCGAAGCGATCCGTTAAGCAAATAAAAGTAAGTCCGTCGGTGGCACATAGTGGCAGTCAATTTTAGCACACAAAAGTCCCAGGGTTTGAATTCCGCAAATGCAATATGTGATCAATATAATACAACTGCTTATTCCGATGTGGGGGTGGGGATGTCCGTCCGTCGTCGTGAGTGTAAGTAAGCAAAGTCGGAGCGAGTGCAGGTGAGGTGAGGGATCCGAGACGAGTCAGTGATGTATGCGTCGTGACAGATAGCGATGGCTGTGGTGGGTGAGGAATCCAGAATGGTACCAGTTCGAGTCCACGATAGATGTAAGAAAGCAAGTAGAAGTAGAAGGGAGAAAGGGAAGATGAAGGAAGGAAGTCGAAAGAAATAATCATATGCACAAGGAGCGGTGAGTCGGTGGAGGAGGTGTAAGTAAGTAAGTAAGTATAGGGAAGGAGCGTGGAGGCGCGTGCTTTTTGTTGGCGCCCAAAATTTTGGGTGGGGTCGTAGGTTCTTTCAGCTAATGTCCGTGTGATAGATAAATAAGTGTATGTAGTCCGTGGGTGATTCGTCGTCGAGGAGTAAGTGTAACGGGCGGAGTGAGGAATCAGGATTCAGGAATCCCAATCAAACGCAATGCCTTTAACGTCTTGAATTTGGAGAATAGGCGCTGGCGGCGCGGTGGGAGTTTTGCTGGTCGGGGAGTGGGGTGTGGGGGATACGGACTTCGATTCAGCAGGTTAAATTCGAATTATCTTTCAGAGCATTGGGAATGGGGATACTACGCACCTCATCGTCCACTGACACCTCCACCTCCGACTCGCTCTCGGCGAACCATTCGCTTCTGTCGGGCGATTTGAAACGTCTCGCGGCGGCGCCTGATCTCCTCCCTGAGCTTGACGACGGGGGAACAGAGCTGCCAGACTGCGCTCGTTGTCGTGAAGGCGAGCGGGAGCCCGAGCGGGATTCAGAGGAATGCTGACTCTGGCTGTCGGAGCGAAGATAGCTGAAGCTCCCGTGCGAGCGAGCGGGTGTCATCGTCAACACGGGTGGACGGCGACTGATCGTGACATCCTGGACGCCGTCGTCTTCGTTGGCAGTCGACGTGGTGGGCAGCTGTGCTTGCTCTGCATCGTGCAGTGTGAATGGCGTCCGTGAGCTTACGCTGACCATTTTGCTGGGTAAGATAGGGGGCCACAACGCCAAGTGATGAGCAAAAAAAGCCACACAATGATATAGTATGGCGATAGGACGCACCCCTCTTTTGCCCGCACGATTGTGCCTAATCTATCACTGAGCGATTGATGGTCAACGGAAACGTCGGGCCTGATTTTTTTTTTTGGCGTTGTAACCGAGTATCTCGTCGCAGACACGAGTCGGGACGACGTACGCTTGCTCTCTGGGGTCGTCAAGAAGGGGCGTGCGTTCGTTCGGGATCACCTAAGAAGAAGGACAAAAAAAACTCGGTTACTTCTTGGTCAAAAAGGGTGTTTCGGCGACGTACCGTGGATGGTGCATCAGGGGGGATAGCGCGCGAGCGTTTCCCGCAGCAGATGAGCTGCGCAAAGAGCGAAAACATTAAACCATGAAGAGGGAGAGACCTCGAAGATGGACGTGGAGAAAGAGAGAGAATTCTGGTCACACGATCTGTGACGTTCGTGATCGCTTCAAGTTTGATTGAAAATCACGGGCCGCCGCACCAAGCTTACTGTACATGCCCCTCTGATCTAAGCTGAGCCAAACAAACTGCCAACTTGCTTTCGACGTCCACGTCCTTCCTCGCCGTTCATTCGACGCCTCCTCAAAGGCTTCCACGATCCGCAATGTAAATACTATACTCCGCGTTTACTCTTGCTGGACCTTGCCGGATCAGTTCCAACTTCCCCCCACAGAAAAGCTCGTCTTTTCTTGCCTTCAACTTGCCTTTCTTTTCTTCAAAACAGTCACAGTTTTCAATTTTCGGGACTGAAGTCCACCAAAACTTCTTCCGGAGATTCCTCGACTATCCTTCTTGTAACAAGGTGGAGGCATTTGTTCGTCCTTCTTGTTCACCGGCATCAATTCTCAACTCTACTGCGTCTCTCGTGGATGAAGACTCGTCTCATGAACCACTTGCCATAAGTAATCGCACTGGGGCTCTTCTCTGCTCTTCTTGAGCTTGGCATTTCAGCATATTCTCTCAGCTCATAATCACTCTGTGTACTCAGTATCGATGATTCGCTTCTACTGTCGTCGCCTTTCGAAATTCATCTGCTGTGATTCGCGGAACTCACCGCCCATTCTAGTATTCTACCCATGTCGGATTTTCATCGGGATACTCCGCCGTCTCGTATTCACGTGGAACGAAACTTCCGTCGTAACCAACTGCTAGAATGGCTCTAGCAACTGTACCACACCTCGATACCACCGTTTACGGGCCGCGTATATATCCGCCGGCACATATCAACAACTCGCAAGACAACACAAAGTCGGAAAAAATCGCATCTTGGCTCTTCTCCCCCGGTCCGGCGACATCATGCGACACCGTGACGGTCCGTCTGCTCGTTGTATTAAAGCAGGTATTAAGCTCTACAACAACAGTGTTACACGACAACCTCCTTGCTCGCTACACCTATCAAAATGTTGACCACACTCGTAATCCTGGCAACCACCTTCCTCAGCTGCTCCGCGGTCGTCATTCCGGAAGAGCCTGGGTTGAATGGGCCACGGAGGATCGGGAAGCGGTGTACGGGAACGATCAAGTCTTTGGCGGACGTCGCGGCGGCGCAGCAGTGCACTACGATTAATGTAAGTTTTTTCTGTTCAATCGCATCCCAGATACGATTAGGCGTCCTGGATTGCATTGCATGATTTACGTTTTATTAGATCGGTGGATTCACGGTACCAGCGGGACAAACCTTCACTCTCGCCGCTCCGGATGGTGCTGTTGTGTCGCTCACGGGAGCGCTCACTTTTGGCTTCCAGGTAGCTTTCCCTCTCTCTTAACCATAATCTCGACATGATGACTGATTGAATATCGAAGACTTGGGCAGGACCGTTGATGGTGAATATCCTCTCACCACTTTCATTTCTCTGTTCATTTGAGGCCAGGTGGTCACCGGCAACAATGTTACGTGTAAGTGCCTCAGCTAATTCTACTGTCCGAGTTATCTCTTCGGCTCAACTCATCGATAATTCAAGTCAATGGAAACGGACACGAGTTGGTTGGTCAGGGCGAGCTGTACTGGGTGAGCACTAACTATTTTCACTGTGCCAACACGATTGTTTATCATCGATTTCAGGATGGGGTAAGTAACTTCACCTCGTCCGCCATGTCAAGACTCATCCGACCGGCGGCACTCTACTCCAGCAAGGCGGAAACGGAGGCGTAACCAAACCCGCACCGATGCTCCGAATCAACAACGGCGGC
Source organism: Favolaschia claudopus (assembly GCA_037176885.1). Lineage (NCBI taxonomy): Eukaryota > Fungi > Basidiomycota > Agaricomycetes > Agaricales > Mycenaceae > Favolaschia > Favolaschia claudopus. The sequence goes on along the minus strand of JAWWNJ010000034.1, from coordinate 162,420 downwards.
AGTTTCTCGAATATCAAGATTAAGAACTCGCCGGCGCGTGCGATTTCTGTTGGTGAGTGCATCCATGTTCTTTTTATCTTTCCAGGCAGCTCACAAGTGTAGGCGGAAACTCGTTGACTGTTAGCGGGATTAACATCGATAACTGTCGGTGGTTCATCTTGATTTTTTGGCTCTTTGTAGCTGATCTTTTTCAGCGGACGGCGATGCGCCGAATAGCAAGTCCGGGAGCTCAGCTGCAGGTCAGTTCCATGTCGGACGCTTCAGAATGAATGAATCAATGACCGGATTCAATGTGATTTCAAGGCCACAACACGGACGGATTCGACGTCTCGGCACACGATGTCACACTCTCTGGAAATACTATTAAAAATCAGGGTGCGTTAACTTCCTACTCGTTCTTTCTTCTATTCTATAATAACAGTCGGATGATGTTCAACACAATTAGACGACTGTCTCGCGATCAACAGAGGGACGAACATCGTTTTTACCGGTAACACTTGCAGCGGCGGGCACGGGATTTCGATTGTCAGTATTTCTTTCTTTCTCCGGTGTCGAGGTCGGAGTTGACCATGAACAAATTCTGATTCAGGGCTCCGTCAATTCCAACACCACTGTCTCTGGCGTTCAAATCACCGGAAATACTGTCACGAACAGGTCAGTTTAGCTCTCTCCTCCTGTGGTCTTCCGTGAAAGCTGAGGTTCCTCGGGATATCATAAAATAGTGCTAACGGTCTCCGCATCAAGACAATCGCCACTGCAACGGGCTCGCAAGTTAGCAACGTCGTGTACTCAAATAATAAATTATCGAGCATCACGCAATTCGGTGTTATCATTGATCAGAGCTATCCTTCGACTTTGGGTATGTGTGTTTCTCTGTTGAAACCATATTGAAATGTTCACTGTTGCTGTCGCGTACAGGGACGCCAGGGACCGGGGTCGTGATTAGTGTGAGTGATATCTGACTTCGACTAGAGCCGTCGCTCACTCGGATATCAGGGTGTAACATTCAGCGGGTCAAACACCGTCGCCGTCGGATCTTCCGCCAAACGCGTGTCGGTTAACTGTGGTTCCACGTCGAGCTGCACCGGGTAAGTGATTCATTCAATCAGGCTCGTTTCTTCGAAGTCATGAATTGGTGCTGTAGAAAATGGGACTTCTCGGGCTTGACGGTGACTGGCGGGTCTGCTGGTACGGTTAAAAATGCACCAGTCAGCGGGGGATCGTTCTAAATTGCGTGGAATACTCTGCGCTTGCTTGATTAGCGTTCATGTGGCTTGTTTTGCGGTGTATGTTTGAACAATCCGAAACCAGATCCAATACCTATCATTTTGGGTACTTACCTATTCCCTACTGCTCTCCCCACAATTATATTACTTAGTCGAGTGCGTTAGCGTAGGTAGGTAGGTAGGCAGTGAATGTTCAAAATGATACTTCTTGCCTTTGACGTCTCATCCTCCGCCGCTTACCCCAACCCCGAGTGCGGCAATCTGCCGCTTACACGCTGAGCCGGAACAAATCGGCTTGATCGAAATCTGATTTGTGATCGTCCAGCTTGATGCTAGTTTTTCGCTCTTGTCATCCCATCCCACCTTGCATCCACCACGATGTCCTCTGAAGCTGTACTCACAACCTCTCGTTTGCCGTCTGAGTTGATAGAGCTAGCAATCTATCATCTCCGCCTTCTATCTCTGTCTCACAAGGATCTTCTCCCCTGCACCCTCGTCTCTCATGAATGGCTTGTGCTAGCACGAAACCACATGGCATTCGTGTTGGGTGCTAACCACGCGCCTGTTTTTCTTGAGTGTCTTCACTCGCCACATCTCACTCTGCTAACTACCGCACGGCGTCTCCGGATTGTGTCCTGGTGCGACGGCCCCTCAGATCCATATCATAAAGTCTTACCCCTCCTCCAACAATTCACCCGCCTTCGCGCACTCTCTCTGTGGTGCGATCCGCCAGACGACCTCCCAGTGCTCCCAGAACTCACCGAATTCGAATTGTTTGGAACATTCCCCACTTTCAATGGCTTCACCACCTTCATGTCTAGCCTCCAGCCGACCTTACGACGCCTCGTGTTGTACCGCGTGCCGTCAAAAGACATCCCTGAACCTTTGCAGCTCGCGCAGTTTCCGCTTTTCGATCTGACGGCGTTGGGCCTGGAATTCAACGACAAGTATCCGCCCCTCGAGAGCCTTCTGCTCAGGTTTCGCACATCGAGCTTGACGCTGGATTTGCCTGCGGATATGCATCGCGTTGGCCTGCTGCAGACCATCTCGCGTTATCTAGCCTTTCTCGCGGGAGACCTCAAAGCCCTGCATCTCAAATGCGAATCCGAAGCAGATATCCGTAAATTTCTACCTTAAAACAATTTATGAGCTCATGGACGCTATACGTTAGGCTTCGTATCCTCCCTGGACTTCTACTCAAACACCAACGTGACGTGCATCCAAATTGGATGCGCAGTGCGATTCAACGTTTTACCCCCGTCTTTTGACATATCCCTCAGCCCTTCATTCGAAACTCTATTCTCAAAAATCATGGCGCATTCAAACTCAACCTCAACTCCATCCAAAATCGAGACACTCATCCTTGGAGTAGAGACAGAGAGCTGGAGGAACGCTCCTCCCTATCCCTCCTTCCACCACCTCTCATCCCTTCTGACTTCATCTCAATTTTCCGGAATACGGGACCTCCAATTCGTCGTGGAGGGATCACCATTTTGCTTCAAAGGTCTTGCGCGGCTCGCGCGGGAGAAATTTGAATCGCTGATTCCTTCTGTGTTGCCTGAACGAGTTTGTCAGATGGTGTCCTGTGTTGATGGGGAGGATCCGGATGAGGTTTGATGTTAACTTCTCTACTGTACGTCCTTGTCGTCGCCCAAATGATACTCGATTCGCAGCCGAAGTTTGGGTCGACAATTGGGTCGTCAAATATGTTGTGATGAACGATGGTGAGCAAGATTCAAGAAACAACGGTCTCGCACCTATTGATATATGTACTTACATACATACAACGACATTTTGATTTCATCATATACACAGAAGTACAGAAACAGCAGACCAAACCAACGGGCATCTAGAAGTGATACACTAAGACTAGAACGACCCCCCGCTGACCGGTGCATTTTTTACCGTACCCGCGGACCCGCCAGTCACCGTCAAGCCCGAGAAGTCCCATTTTCTACGGTGCATGAGTATTGGTGCGATTGTTTGAAAGGGCAAATATTAATCTGAGTGAATCACTTACCCGGTGCAGCTTGACGTGGAACCACAATTGACCGAGACGCGTTTCGCGGAGGAGCCAACAGCGACACTGTTTCCGCTGCTGAATGTCACGCCCTACAGAAACGGAAGCATGATTGAGACCGTGTTCAAGTCAGTTAACGCTCACGTTGATCACGACTCCGGTTCCTGGCGTTCCTATACACCATACGAATATTTAGTGAGTGGTGTCAAGCTATATGATTTACTTCAATGAACGTACCCAACGTCGCAGGATAACTCTGGTCAATTATCACGCCGAACGAAGTGATGCTCGACAGCTTGTTGTTCGAGTATACAACGTTGTTGACGAGGGAACCAGTTGCAGTGGCGATTGTTTTGATGCGGAGGCCGTTAACGCTAGTTTAATCCCAGGGAATTTAAAAACGAGCTTCCGCGTACCGGCGCGCAGAGGAATTACCTATTCGTAACAGTGTTCCCCGTAATCTGAACGCCAGAAACGGTAGTGTTGTCTTTGATTGAGCCCTGAATCGATCCTACGTCAACTTCTGGGCCGATGCTGAAAAGGATATGAAGACAGACAATGGAGATTCCGTGTCCGCCGCTGCAAGTGTTGCCGGTAAAAACAATGTTGGTGCCTTTGTTGATTGCGAGACAGTCATCTAAGCCGCGGTTCAGTTGCCGTTTGGAAAGTAATATGGGGCCAGATGTTGCACTCACCTTGGTTTTTGACAGTATTTCCGGAGATGGTGATAGAGTCGCCACCAGAAACGCCGAACCCGTCGGTGTTGTGTCCTGTAGTATATCAATGATCGGGTTTAGTTCATAAGTCGATAAAGTAACATTCCAACGAACCCGCAGCAGAACTACCTGACTTGCTATTCGGAGCGTCACCGGCAGCTGAACAGAATTTCAGATACACGAAACGAGACGAAGCGATCGGAAAATAGATAAATACAATTGTCGATGTTGATACCGCTGACGGTCAAAGAGTTTCCATCTACAGCCAGCATGCGTTTTCGTGGGTGAGCGCTTTGATTTGCAGACTAATTCCTCACTGATTGCAATTGCGCGCTCCGGAGAGTTTTTGATCTTGATATTCGAGAAACTCCCTCCCATGTTGATTCGGAGCATCGGTGCATGCTTGACGACACCACCGCCTCCGCCTTGCTGCGACGAAACAGTGAACAATCATTCGATCCCGAGCGAAGAGAAATTGAATTGAATTTACCCCATCCTTTATATTTCGATGAATGATCGTGGTTAGAGAGGTTGGTGACATATTGCTCACCCAGTACAGCTCTCCCTGACCCACCAACTCATGTCCGTTTCCGTTGACTTGTATAGACGAGATTAGCCAAAGTTTTAACAGCGGAAATATCTGAGGCACTACTCACAAGTGAGATTGTTACCCGTGATTACCTAGAATACACACACACATGAGACTGTGAATGAGCGGGGAAACAATCGAGAATATTTACCATCAACGGTCCTGCCCACGTCTTAGTTTACTCAGCACAGTGGAAACGGAACATTCAACATAGGAGAACCTACCTGGAAGCCAAAAGTGAGCGCTCCTGTGAGCGACACAACTGCACCATCCGGAGGGCTCAGATTGAATGTCTGTCCAGCTGGTACCGTGAATCCGCCGATCTGAAAACACCGTCAGTAAATTCAAACTTCAAGCTTTGCAAGGGAAGTCTAGTTACGTACATTGATCGTAGTGCACCGTTGCGCCGCCGCGACATCCGCCAAAGAATCAATCTGTCCTGTGCACCGACGCCCCATTCTCCTCGGTCCATTCAGTCCCGGCGCAGCAGTCTCTTCCGGAATCACAACGGCTGAGCAGGCGAGGAAGGAGATCGCCAAAAATACGAGCCCGGTTAGCATTTTGGCTTGGTCTCTTGGGCAGGCACAATGAAAGAGAGCTCGAGGAGGCACTTACTCGCTTTATATTAATGGTCCTCATATGCGGACGGACCGTCGCGGTGTCGCATGATGTCGTCGGACCGGGCAAGAAAAGCCAAGATGTGAGTTCTTCCGACCTCGCCTTGCTTTGAAGTGGTGGGCCGTCAGGAAGTCGAGTTGCCAGCGGATATGTAGGCGGGCCGCAACTGGTGGTAATGTACAATTGCCGAAGCAAATCCAGCTGTGGTGTACAGCGCTCGACTCTAGAACTTTCGTCCCACAGAATGATTTAAGGTGTATCCCGATGAAAATCCGACATAAACTAAGAATCAATTTCCGGGTCACAAGAAATGACTGTGTAGCGCTGAGCGCGGTAAGAAGTGGGAAAGCCAAGTTTGAGAAATATGTTGTCAGTAACGCGATTGTTTCCAATACATTGGAAACGCACTGCTAGAATCGAGGGAGGAAGGACTTGAGAATACCACTCTTTTGATCCCAATATATTGGAAATGCACTGCCAGAACCGAGGAAGGAATTGCTTGAATATTGAATAAGTACCATTCTCCGCGCCCATTTGATGACATCCACTGGAGGAAAACAAAGAGAAAAGACTTCCGGTCTTCAGGACATGTAACATGAGACATCGAAATGTCGGATGGAATCAGAGCACTGAGTACTGAGCACTAGAGCATGACGAAGGAAGGAAACACTGAGAAGGTGATGGTATGAAGCAAAGAACGGAGGCGGACTTTGAAAATTGAAGCCACGATCACGGCAATCACTGGCTTGCTCGGCATGCACCTGTCCGCTGATGAGCGAGCACTGCCACTTGCTCGTTTTCCACAACGTCCATGACAAGAATTCTACTGTGTTCAGACTACTGTACTCTAGAAACTTTGCGCGCCGCAGGCTCACTTTTTTTTTGACCTCCGAGTCTACCGTCTACCACACTCCGAGTCAAACATCGCTCTTTGAAATCCCCGCCTCAACACACTGAATAAACGTCCCCTCCCCGCCCAGCCCAGTCTGCCGATGCACAGCGCGTAGCTCCCACCCCGTGCGCGCGAGGAGGCCACTGAATTGCGGTTTGCTGCGTTCTTGCGCGTTGAAGAGGAGGAACATCTGGGTTCGGTTTTAAGTTAGTCGGAGGAGAGTTGGACGAGGAGGGAATCTGGGAGCAGAAGACGAAAGTGGGAGGCTGGGAGAGAAGGGGATGGGGATGAATGAGGAGCGAGGATACATACCGCAAAATCACCCGCATAATCCAACTCGTTTCCGCCGTAGTTCGGTAACAATATCTTCGCCCCATATCCATTCCCCTTTCCCTTTTTCACTTCTTCCGCTCCTTCCGCTCCCTCCGCCTGAACCCCCAAAGGCAACACCGCCTCGAAAAGCAATACCTTCGCCGTCTCCACTTTCCCCCCTGCGGCTGCAGCCGCCGATAGTTGCTCGAGTATCTTGACGCAATACTCATCCGACCAATCGTGCAGGATTTGCTTGAGGAGGAAGATGGTTTGCGGGGCGGTGGCGATCATTGAGATTATGTTGGCGGGTTGTGGGGAGAAGAAGTCGTGTGCTAGGAGGAGGAGGACGTGGATAGGTTAGTTGTGGGACGGATGCAAAGGAATGCAACGAGATGGAGAGAAGGATGAACAAACCTTGAAACGTTACCTGCCCCGCGGAAACCGCCTCGGGAAGCTTTTCCTTCCAGAGCTAAGGATCACGTTAGAATGGTTAGCATTTATTGTGAAATCTGAATCCGAAACACACCTCCTTCCCCTGCTGCACAACCCCCTCAAAATCCTGCACCACAAACTTGAACTTGCGATCGGGGAACTTGGTTGCAAGGGTGAGACTCGAGGTGCCGACGCCGCCGCCGACGTCGATGATGAGAGTCCCGGCGGGGAGGGAGGGCCAGGGGTATGCTGTACGAAAGGTCATTCAGTATCGCCTCTCGAATAAAATCAAAAGAGAAAGAGAAAGGGAAAGGGGGGAAAAAGATTAAAACGAGTATAATAGCAAATGAATGAATGCATTGAAACGGCACGCACCACCAACCAACCCCTCCTCCCCACCCTGCAACGCCTTCACCCCCGTCATCGCAATCGCAAACCTTTCCCTCCGCGCCCTTTCTTCCGGCCGCGCGTAATACTGCCAGAGCGTCTCGTTCCGGCCCAGGGAGAGCGCAAGGGGCGCGTTGGCGGGGTCGCCCGAGGTGCGCGTGGCGGGGTCGGCGAGGGCGTCCCAGGCGTGGGCGGCGGCTTTGAAGGTTTCGTCGAGGCTGTACGAATTCAAAGTGAATTTTTGAGAAGATATCAGAAATGGGAATGGAGATGGAGGGAGATGCGTATACGTACTGATGAGCTGCGAGCGCCGTGAGTCCAATGGTGCCTTCGTGTTTACGGTCGGGGCTTCAAGTATAGTTAGAATCGATTAGAATGATACTTGAAGCGGATGAAAAATGGACGTACTTGGCGAGTACCTCCTCGCTCGTCTTCCCCGTATCCAACATGCTAGAAATCCGCGTGTGCGCGAAGACGTCGGGCGAGACTTCGCGGTAGAAGTGATGCGTTGTGAGGAAGCGCATGAAGCGGGCTGCCATCCAATAATAATTATTTGTTAATTTCTTTCAGGAAGTTCAAAAACAAGATCAGACTCACCTAGCTTTTGAGGGTCTTGTCCGTTTTTGGCTGCGATGTCGCGGACTTGGAGGCCCTGTTACTTCTCGTTATCCAAGGAAGAGGTAGTAGTGAGGGTGGTTCACACACCTGAGGTCCCGCTTCACGCAGAATTTCGTTCACGCCTGATTCGAAGCAGATGCGGAGTGCGGCCGCGCGATAAGGCTGGATTGAAATTCATCATCAGCAAAATAAATTCACAGCTCCTCATCATCATGAGAGCGAGAAAGCAAATCAAACGCACCCCAGCCACCAACCGATGCAAACTCAAATGCGGCGGGCTCACCACCGCCTCCAACTGCAGCGCCGCAGCCGCGATCGTACGCGCCGCCTCAGCCGCCTCGGGATTCGCGCGGAAGGCTTCGGAGGATGGAGAGAATGGGTCTGAGAGCGCGGGGAGGGGCGTGTTGGATGTTTGGCATGCGGTTTCGAGGGTGGAGATGGATTGGGTGAGGAGGGCGAGGAGGTGGCGGATTGGAGTTTGGGACTCGGAAGGAGTGGGAGAGGGAGACATGGGGGGACGAGAGAAGCAAGTGTGTTGACAGTAGAAATTTTTGAAGGTGGGCTTTAAGACTCGGCTCTTCGCGTGGGTTGACTTCGACGAACTTGAAGTTGGACAGGGTCGATGTTTAATTTCTTTTTCGGAAAGTTTTAGACAGGTTTGAGGGAAGATGGACACGGTGCGGGGTCTAATCGCGGCTCCGTGCCCGAGGTCTTAAGATCTTGCAGGGACGGGTCAACAATTAATTTGAATTGCAGACTCGCCCAATTCGCACCCAGGATGCGGGTGTGGCAGCAATATTGCAATGTGGCAGGTTACAGGCTGGCACAGTCAAGAAGCAATTCAATAAGAATTGGCGTAGAATCATCGAGGGAGGCAAGGCCAGTGTAGCAAGATTCAAGTTGAATTGACGCTTGGTTCAGATGCTTGATACTGTGTTGCTCGAGTCTCAAGGGCATGCCATTGGCACGGTAGCCTGAGACGGGGCGGCATTCTAAGCGGGTACCGCGCAGGATGTCACTGAGATGAAAGCAAGAAGAGAAGCTTAGCCTGAGATTACGGCACGCGCAAACAGGCATCGATTGAAATTTCAATCGATATTTTCCCTTCTTGAAGAAATTTCAAGAACAGTCCTTCATTTCTCTCGTACTCCTCCCCTTGGTTTACACCGATGATGAGGAAGTGCTACCTTCGAATAATAACGCTATGAAAGCTGTACAATACGACATACAATATACCCTACTACAATCCATACACAATGCGCCGGCACAGGTTGATCTTATCAATTGTGTGTCCGGGATCGCTCCACAAAAAAAAAAAAAAAAAAAAGAGAACACGAGGAGCCCGAGCTAGGGGGGGCGGGGGGGGGGGGGGGGCGGCAGCGAGAGTAAGGAAGTACACAGATTACAATATCTGAGTAAGTGTACGCAGTGGACGATGAAAACGAAAACAGATCTCGAAAACCGAAAACGATTCCCAGAGCCCACCACGACCGCGAAAGGGCAGGGGGGAAGGACGCAAGTCGAAGGAAGGAAGGAATGGAAGACGGGGGTAGACCCCTCGTGTGTATATCTATATCCACCGCCCCCGCCCCCGCCTTTTCCCTCCTCTCCTCTCCTCTCCTCCGTTTCCTCCCACCCCAGCCCACGAGATCCCCGTCTTCCGTCTCCAAACGCACGCCTTTGCCCCACCCCACACCTCTCCAACCCTCGGACATAGACCATTCCACCCTTCGGTTTCGGACGGGGTGGGGATGCGAAGAGGAACACCTCCTCTCCTGTCCAAACTCCTCCCTCTCTTATCCGAAACGTCCGACACAAACCCTCTCCTCACCCGGCCCCCCCACATACACGCGCCCATCCGACTCGGCCGGTGCTCCCTCTCCTCCCCCATAGACTGGGCTCGGCAGGACGCGAAGACGCTACATGATAACATTCGGCGCGCCGGAAAACAGCGAGGCGGGTAGTTCTTCAGGAATCGGCACACTATAGGTAGGTATTTGGCGAGAAGGAAGTCGTGGAGGAGGAAGGTACGCGCTAGAGGAGGAGGGCACGCGTTCGGCACGAAAGGAGGGTGAGCATTCGGCGGGCAAAGGAAGGAGGACGGTGCGGGTTGGGATACGAGGAGGAGGGGAGTATAGGTACGTCCTCAGGAAGAACGGGAGGAGGGTAGGTACGTGCTCGGCGCGCCAGGGAGGAATGGGAGTAGGGTGGGTGCGGGGTCCGGGGAGGATGGGGCGGGGTAGGTAGGTATTCGGCGCGCAAAAGGACGAGGAAAGTGCGTGTGCGGAGTATAGGTACGTCCTCAGCGAGAAAAAGGAAGATGAATCGAAGTAACGTGCGGGATTCGAGCAGGGCACCCATTCGTCGAGAGGAAGCCGGTATACGCCGATACATTCCACCCAAGGCTTGAATCCAGATATCTCAAATATGTCACGTCCGCATCCGCCGCTCACCAAACCCTCCCAACCCCCCGACAAACCGCACACCCAACCCTCTCCCCGTCCAACACCTCCACCATCCTGTCGAGGAACCCCCGCCCACTCACGGTTCCACGTCCCCCACAGCGCCAGCAGGGCGCACCGCCTAATCGAGGATCGCCAGGGCGCAGAACAGTACCAACGGGGGGAGGAGGGGGGTAGAGATTCGGGGGTGGGTAGGTGTTTATGTTTTGTGGTGGGAAAGAGCCGGGGAACGTATTCGATGACGACGAGGAAGAGTGCGTAGCCCGGTATCCATTCAGGTGCGGTAATGGTCTCTGGAACGTCGTCCCATTCATACTCCCCCCTCCTCCCCCAGTATTGAAAGCGGCGTTGGAGTTGGAGGCAGAGGAAGAAGGCGCATACACCATCGCGCCCGCATACGGCCTCGCGTAGCGATCCCAGCAGCGGTGGCATGGGCGGAGGGGGTCGGCGTTTTTGTACCCTGTGTTGTTGCCTGTTATGCGTCGGCGTCAGCTTGAGCGTCGTTGGAGAGGAGGAAAAAGAGACGAAAAGGCGAAGGAAAAAGAGGCAAGAAAAAGGAAGAAGAGGGGTGGAGAAGAGGGAGGAGTGGAGATGAGGAGGAAAGATGGACGCACACTTATAACACTCATGACCCTTGGGGTATACCAGCATATTGCCGTTGAGGAGGAGCGGGTGGCCTGCGGTGGGGGTGGTTGTGGGGCGGCCGTCGTCTGGAATCGCTTCTCCCGCTCCTGCTCCTCCATTTCCTCCTCCACCTGTATGCTGCGACTGCGACGGATGCCTCGGCGGCGGCGGCGGGTATCCCGTCCCTCCACCCCCACCACCCGTCCCCCGCATCCCCGACACGTCAGAGAACGCACCGGGGGGCACGCTCGTCGTGCCGTAGAAGTCGCGGGCGAATTCGGATATGTGCGATGATGACGTAGATGTCGACGTCGAGGGAGGAGGGGCTTGGGGTGGGGGAGGGTATTGCTGCTGTTGTTGGGGAGGAGAGAAGGAGCTATTGGAAGGAGGAGGATGTGGAGGGGGATGCTGTTGTTGTTGTCGACCGGGATACCCTGAAGACCAATGACTCGGCGGGAACCCCGACCCCGACGATGAAGACGTCGACGCCCCGGTGAATTGCGCCGCGATCTGCGACCACATACTCGGCTGCTGCTGCTGCGGTACCCACCCCGCCTGCTGCTGCTGTTGCTGTAAAGGCGGATGCTGGTGCTGATGAGGAAGCGGCGGAACCGTCTGAGGCTGAAACGGCCGCGTCGGCCCATACTCAAGCGTACTCTCCCCTTGATACACGTCCGCCCTCGTCGTATACGCCGGCGGGGCGTCTTCGGTCAGGCCTATGGGATCCGCAACGTCGTTTTGGGGCGGCGGCAATGGAGGCGGCGCATAGTGCTGTTGTGGATTGTTTGCGGGAGCCGGGGGCGGGCTCGTCGGAGGTGCGTATTGCTGGTTCTGCTGAGGCGCGATGCCGGTTGGGTTGGGCGTCGCTGTCGGCGTGCGGAATGGATTGTGATTGTGGGAGACGGAGACGGAGGCCATAACACAGCCACGTGTGGAGAGGCGGGTTTCTCACGAGCAGCGGGGAAATTCGAATTCGCGATGAGCTTGGGGAAGACGAATGGGACGAGGGTTAGAGCTTGGTTAGAGCTAACGGGAAGGATGTGGAGAAGGAGGCGTCCGCAGTCTCAGTCAGACCGTTTTATGCCGAGCCATCTTCAACTTTGGTCCGACGGCGATGCCAATTCGAAGCAGTGTCGGGACTCGGCAAACGGCTGCGGCGACGCATGGTTGTACTGCGGGATGCAGAGAAAATAATCGCGAGGTGAAAGCGAGTCGAAATCACTGGGTTTGAAGCGGCGAGGGCGTTGCTGAGGCTCAGAGGAAGAGGAAGATATATTTCTTGCTGAGCGGAGTTTCAAAGCCGTGATTCAAGTTCCCACGTCAAATCAAGATCAATTGTTGCGTGATCTCTCTTGTTTTCGTCCCTCACCATCTCGAAGTGGCACTCAAATGCACCCTTGACTACAACTCCAAACTCTCAGGAAACTCGCTGAGGATCTTCTGGTTTGCTACAAATTTGTTATGGCACTTGACCATCATTTTTCACCCAGAAAATAGCGAGCGCCGTGACGTCGCTTTTCCCAACGCTCGCCGTCCACGATACAGAGGTTTTCGACTTCTCCTAGCTCGCGTAAATCGACCTTGAACTGGAATATCTTCCGAACTAGTACCGCATCTTGGATTCACGCCGTCTCCCGACGGCAGAAGAATTTATTTGAGCTTGTCTTGGACTCGTTTTCAACTCGTTTTCACAAGTTTGTGTGTACCGTACCAAGTACCGTACACGAGATCACAGTAGACTCGCGCTGGAATCTGGGGCTTCTGCGAGAGCTATTTGACGGGAACGACCCAAAGCTACCGCGGTTTTCGCACAGTCACTTTACAATCACTCGAGCAATCTACGAAGAGCCTCGCATTTCGCCGCTTGCATCGCAACGTGAGTGGATTATATATGTATATTGAGTCTCTCCGCCCGCAATCCCGAGGATCCGCAGCATTCAAGTCGTGGCACACCCCTGTAGCGCCAGGTAGCGCCCGACCTTTGCTCAAGCTCACGGGGACAATATTCACACGTTCTTCGACATTTTCTTTTCTTCTTTGACTTTTTGACTTCTTCACAGCTTCACCCGGCCGGCTTATCTGGAATCTCCGACCCAGATTGATAAGCACCGCCTCGCTCCCCCTTCTTCCTGGCGACGACGAGCGACACAAACTCAAGCCTTATGAAGGCACTCAAGCAACTGATTAGACGACGGAACCTCCGATCTTCAAGTTCCGCACATGGGATTCCCTCGACGCTGCCGGCGTCCGTCTCGTCAATTCCCCCTGGAAGAAATGCCCCAGCATCGAATGCCGATTGTAAGGATACCCTCTGTGCACCTCGTCATGTTTTGATAGCAGATGCAGCAGCTAATCCAGTACTTTCGCAATCTATGGCCTCAGAACCTGAATCTTCAAGTCCACACTATCTTGGGCTACTGAAGAGTGGACTCATCCTACTTCTCAACAGGGTGGAATCTATACTCGACGGCACCGCATTCAAAATCCCCATTAGCGTAGTAAATACTGTTGTCGATCTGGCCTCGGTATGCCCCTTATGCTGCTGCTGAATGGCTTCTACATTCTAAGCTCAAATCCGTCTATTCTGTATAGAGAGTTTCGAACAACAATGATCGATTCCGGATGTTGTTTCAAGAGATGACACACCAGTTGGATATCGTCAATGCCGTTCTTCCCAAAACTTCAACTGCAGAGGGCCGGGATCGTATCTTCCAATTTTCGCAGTGAGTTCGGGATCAGACTCTCAATTTGCCTTCGGCAACTGATTCTTCTAGATCTCTCAAGATCGAATTAGATATCTTGGAAACGATTGCAGATCGGAGCACAATAAACCAAATCCTAGAGAGCGACGAAGACATCAGCACAATCGAAGCTACTATGAGGAGGATTGATGGGGGTTTGAGAGCTTTTCATGTATGTCCATGAGATTCGTCGAAGAAGTCGCGTCTGATATTCGGGAATCTCAGCTCGACATTACTATGTCCATCGAGAGAAAGATTGACACGGCCAACGTATGTCTTGATCTTTAAAGATGCTGAACATCAATTACTGAAAATTTCGTGGCGATCAGATCGACGCAGGTGTGTTGTTTTCAGAGATGTGGCGGATGTGCTGACTTGGAGTTGAATCCAGCGCTGCGCATTCTCTACAGTGCCTCAGCTCCCGACGCTACTCACGACGCGGCTGACGGCGACACGCATCCTCCTTGCCATCCCAATACTCGGATGGAAATCCTCGAGCGTCTGACAAAGTGGTCGCAGGACGACAACGGTTCGCAGATCCTGTGGATGCACGGTCCCGCGGGGACGGGCAAGTCTGCGATAGCGCAGAGCTTCTGCGAAGAATTGAAAACCCGGAATTGCCTCGCCGGTAGCTTCTTCTTTCGGCGAGGTCACCCGTCTCGCGGAAATGCCGCCAAGCTTTGGCCCACTGTTGCATATCAACTTGCTCTGCTTTTACCGGGGTTCAAAACCGCTCTTGGGCTACGCTTGACAACTGATCCCTCACTTGTCGATAAATCAATCCTCGTTCAGCTGCAGAGTCTGGTGATTGATTCCTTCACAGAGGCCTCCTCCAGCCGCCTCTTGGTTATGGTGGTCGACGGTCTCGATGAATCCGAAGGCGAAACACGACAGCAGGATATACTGCGCTCGATTGCCGTATCCCTCAGCTCCCAGCCTTTACTTCGTGTCCTCATCGTCAGCCGGCCTGAGGCTCATATCAAAGAACTGTTCTGCGAGCCCCCGCTGCAGCTTTTCGAACAGCTCAATGTCTTGGGGTCTATGGAGGATGTTCGCGTCTACCTCGTCGACGAGTTCAAACGGATTTGCAAAACTCATTCGATCATGGCGACTACATCTTCTGCATGGCCCGAAGATGAGCTTATCCAGCATATAGTCACAAAATCATCGGGACACTTCATCTATGCTGCCACAATCATCAGATTCGTGGAGGACAAAGACTTCGACCCAGTCGAACGTCTCGCAAGTGTGACTCAGTTGCAGTCTCACGATGACGATGCCTCGCCCTTTGCAGAACTGGACCAGCTTTATCTCCAAATTTTAAACATGGTTCCACATCGATCCAAGCTTTCAAGAATCCTGTCGGTCATTGCAGCTGAGTTCACGAGCGGGCTGAATTTGGATGACATTGGCGAGCTCCTGGGCTTGAAATCTCCAGAAATTCTGTTGACCCTACGTCGGCTTCATTCCTTGATCAAGGTAGAAGATTGTTGGCCGGAATGCAACGATTTGCCACTGCCGCCATACACGACAGAGAAAATCATCTCTGTATATCACGCCTCGTTCTTGGACTTTCTTCACAATTCCGGTCGTTCTCAGAGCTTTCATTTCACGGACTCAAACCGACAAAATCTCGCTGTCGATATGCTCAAATCCTTGGCCGAGGCTTCCGATCACGACGATGATGCACCTCCGCGCTTCTTTCCACTGTGAGTGCATTCAGATGTATCTATCTACATGTACACTGATCATTGCAGCAAACTCATTCAATATCTGCCCTTCTTGAGCACGACTGAACTCACACCGCAGCTGGCTCACCTTCTGCATCATATTAGGTATGAGTGGGTCTCTTCCCGCTACTTTCCCGGGTATAAAGCAGAAGATTCAGAGGTTAAGCTTTGGCTCGAGGTTTGCCAGATAAATTTGTGTTTTAAAGATATGACCTCATACGGAAACCATCACAGCGGCAGCAGGCACCAGCTCATTTAATCAGTGGATGGCACAACTACTGTTTATTGGCAGAGTTCGAGCGTCACTGCTACAGTGCTAGCGGCCCCTATTACGGTCCGCCCCCTAGACATTCGCTTACTATCGACTACATTCGCTCTGTTACCTCAGCACAACAGCTCAGAATCACTCATCTGTATTTCCTAGGGTGTCTCCCTTTCTCACCACGAGGCAAGCGCAGATTCTCTTTGGCAGGAACACGTGTTGTCCTTGGCCTCAGTTGGAAGGAGATTCAGAGTAATGTCGGCGACCTGCCAAGTACTCCTGCGGCCGACTGGGAGAGCCAGAACGGGGACTCATGGGAGCAGGATTTCTTTTTATCCGTTTCACATCCAACACAAATGAAGAATCTACACCCCGATCCTACACTGGAGAGCATCGCCAAATGGTGTCTGAATAATATTGGTCGCCGCCCGCGTATATGGCACTGGTTAGATTTGTTTTCGTTAGTTTCATTCATTTGTATTCACAAGTTTACTAGGTTCCCTCCTGCCTGGTCTTGTATCGTGAGATCATGTCCACCGTCTCCCGTTCTCTCCTCAATGCGTTGCGGGATGTCCAAGACGAAATTTCTTCATTTATCCTCGAAGAAGAATTGGAGTATACAGTGAGCGTCGACAGTTGTTAGGATTTGCCGAGTGCCACTGGTATAATATTCGAGAGTGGCCTTCAGGTGAACAATCTGGTTTTTGGAAAGTTTTTTGATTGAACTTGTGAGATGTTTCACAGACCATTTTCGGAACCACCGTTGGACATGATAGAACATGTCAGAAATCATCTTCCCGTGGACATGCCAGACTACCTTACGAAGGATAAAGTGGGTGCTGTTGGAAGGAGTACACGGGATGGTGATCCAGCGGCTTGTCAATGGGCTCTAACCCGTCCATTCCCGAACTCGACTCGGATCGAACTCATGACCTACATATGTACGAAAATGCATTGAAAAAGGAAAAGCCGGAATTGAAGCATCAGTTGTGGAATTATAAATCTGTTCGTTACAGTGGAGGGGCCGGCTGCAGCAGACTTGGATGGGGGGCATTGGGAGAGTCCATCTCCGTTCTTCTTTTCCCAGCCATTGATTCATACATTCAGAAGCTCGTGAAAATCTTGCCCTTAGATTGTTCAGACAAAATCACGAAGAAAACATGGGCTTGAAATTGAAGGGAGAAAAATCAAGTTGAATTGCTTGAACTACTATCCAAGAACGATCCAAGTGTCACCATCCCGTGAACTCCTTCCACAACAACCACATATTATCATCGATATCTCCAACGTAGTCCACTGGGAGATGGCTTTCGACATATTCTATCATGTCCAACGGTGGTTCCGAAAATGTCTGTGAAGCATGATCATAATTTGAACCAGATAACAAACTTCCCAATAGTTGAATCACTCACCTGAAGCCACTGTAGAATATCATGCCAACGGTTTGGAGCTGGAGAAAACTCCCGCGGCTTCAGGTAACGGATGTTAGTGCAAAGCCTGTTCGAACAACTGTCCACGCACGGGGTATACCTCCTGTTCTGCGCGGATGAATGAAGGAATTTCACCTTGTACAGCGCGCAACACATGGAGGAGATCAGAAGATGGTGGACACGATCTCAAGATGCAGGACCAAGCAGGAGGAAACCTTGTCAGATTGTGAACACAAATGAATCACTCTAATGACAATTCTTACCAGCGGCATATACGCGGTTGGCGATCAATATTATTCAGACACCATAGAGCAGTGCTCTCTAGCGTAGGGTCGGGGTGTAAACTCCTCATTAGTGTTGGATTTGAAACAGTTGCAATAAAAGCAGACTTCCATGATGATGTATCCCCCTCCCATTCGGCCGGCGCGTTGGGCAGGCCGGTGACAATGCTCTCAATTTCCTTCCAACTAAGTCCAAGGATGACGCGCGTTCCTGGTAAGCAGAAAGTGCGGAAGGAAGTTGGTGTTTTCGGGAGACACGCTAGAAAATACAGCTGGATGATCCTGATCTGTTGCGACGACGTTACAGAGCGAATGTAGTTGAGAGTGACCGTTGTGTTCGGAAGTTCACTCGATGCCACGGGGGGCATAAAGGTGGCGTCAAAGCAGTGCCTCTGAAACTCTGCCACCAGGCAGTAGTTGTCCCATCTACCGAGTAAATTAGCTGGTGCCTGCTGTCGCTATGATGTTTTCTGCGTGAGGAAGTGTTTCAAATCAGGAATTTGGCCGACAAACCTCCAGCCAAAGCCTAAGATGTTGTGTTTTGTGCCTCGGAAAGTGGAAGGAATTGGTCCACTCATAGCTCATGCGATGCAAAAGGTTGGCAACCTGCGGTGTAAGCTCAGTCGTGCTCAAGAATGGCAGATATTGAATGAATTTAAGTTGACTGAAATAATCAATGTACATTAATGTAGATAGATATATATCTGAATAGGCTCACAATGGAAAGAAGCTCGCAGGTTCAGTATCGTCGTTTTCGGAAGCGTTGGCCAAACATGTGAGCATATCGACAGCGAGATTTTGTCGATCCGAGTCGGTGAAACAAAAGCTCTTAGAACGACCGGAATCGTGAAGAAAGTCCAGGAACGACGCATGATATATAGAGATAACTTTCTCTGTTGAGGAAGATGGATCATCTGGTTTCAACAGACGATCTCCTATGTTGATCAAGGAATGAAGCCGACGTAGCGTCAGCAGAATCTCTGGCGGTTTCAAGCCCAAGAGCTCGCCAATGTTATCCACATTCAGCCTGTCCGTGAATCCAGCTGCAACGACCGACAGAATTCTTGAAAGCCTGGATCGATGTGGAGCCATATTGAGGATCTGGAGATAAAGCTGATCTAGGTCTGCAAAGGGCGATAAATCGTCATCGTGAGATTGCAACTGAGTAACGATAGCAAGACGTTCGACCGGGTCGAAGTCTTTGTCTTCTACGAATCTGATGACTGTCGCAGCATAGATAAAGTGTCCCGAGGATTTTGCGACGATATGCTGGATTAGTTGATCTTCGGGCCATGCAGAAGATGTAGTCGCCATGATCGAATGAGTTTTGCAAATCCGTTTGAACTCGTCGACGAGGTAGACGCGAACATCCTCCATAGACCCCAAGACATTGAGCTGTTCGAAAAGCTGCAGCGGGGGCTCGCAGAACAGTTCTTTGATATGAGCCTCAGGCCGGCTGACGATGAGGACACGAAGTAAAGGCTGGGAGCTGAGAGATTTAGCAATCGATTGCAGTATATCCTGCTGTCGTGTTTCGCCTTCGCATTCATCGAGACCGTCAAGCACCATAACCAAGCTGCGGCGGGAGGAAGCCTCCGCATACGAGTCAATCAACAGCCTCTGCAGCTGAACCAGAATCGCTTTATCGAGAAGTGCGGGATCAGTTGTCAACCGTAGCCCAACAGCGGTTTTGAACTGCGGTGAAAGCAAAGCAAGTTGATACGCAATAGTTGGCCATAGCTTGGTGCCATTTCCGCGAGACGGGTGACCTCGCCGGAAGAAAAAGCTACCTGCTAGACGATTCCGAGCTTGCAATTCCTCGCAGAAGCTCTGTGCTATCGCGGACTTGCCTGTCCCTGCGGGACCATGCATCCAGAGAATTTGCGAGCTGTTGTCCTCTTGAGACCATTTTCTTAGGCGCTCGAGGATTTCCATCCGAGTATTTGGATGACAAGGTGGATGTGTGTCGCCGTCAGCGGCGTCATGAATAGCGTCAGGCGCTGAGGCACTGTAAAGAATGCGCAGCGCTGTATTCAACTCAGAGTCAGCACGTCCGCCACATCTCCAATGAGGACAACACACCTCCGTCGATCTAATTGCCACGAAATTTTTAGTCATTGAGGTTCAGCTCCAAAGATCAAAACATACGTTGGCCGTGTCAATCTTTCTCTCGATGGACATGGTAATGTCGAGCTGAGATTGCCGAGTATCAGACACAACTTCCTCGACGAATGTCATGGACATACGTGAAAAGCTCTCAAACCCCCATCGATTCTCCTCATAGTAGCTTCGATTGTACTGATGTCTTCGTCGCACTCGAGGATTTGGTTTATTGTGCTTCGATCTGCAATTGACTCCAAGATATCTAATTCGATCTTGAGAGATCTAGAAGAACCACTTGAAATGAATCGAGGGCAAACTGAGAGTCTCATTCCGAACTCACTGCGAAAACTGGAAGATTCGATCCCGGCCCTCTGCAGTTGAAGTTTTGGGGAGAACGGCATTGACGATATCCAACTGGTGTGTAATCTCTTGAAACAATACCCGGAATCGATCATTGTTGTTCGAAACTCTCTATACAGAATAGACGGATTTGATATTAGTATGTAGACTCAGAGTCATTCAGCAAGAGGCTTACCAAGGCCAGATCGACAACAGTATTCACGACGCTAATGGGGATTTTGAATGCGGTGCCGTCGAGTATAGATTCCACCCTGTTGAGAAGTAAGATGAGTCCACTCTTCAGTAGCCCAAGATAGTGAGGACTAGATGATTCAGGTTCCGAGGCCATAGATCGCGAAAGTACTGGAGTAGACACTGTATCTGCTATCAAAACACGACGAGGTGGACAGAGGGTATTCTTACAATCGGCATTCGATGCTGGGGTATTTTTGCCCGGGGAAATAGACGAGACGGACGGCGGCATTGTCGAGGGAATCCCATGTGCGGCCCGGGAACTTGAAGATCGGACGTTCCGTCGTCTAATCAGTTGCTTGAGTCTCTTCATAGGGCTTGACTTTGGGTCGCTCGTCGTCGTCGAGAAGAAGGAGGGGTGAGGCCAAACTGAGGCGGTGCTTATCGATCTGGGTGGGAGATTCCAGATAAGCCGGCCGGGTGAAGAAGTCAAGAAGTAAAAAAACATGTCAAAGAACGTGTGAATATCGTCCCCGTGAGCTTGAGCACCAAAGGTCGTGCGCTACAAGTACAGGGGTGTGGCACGACTTGAATGCTGCGAATCCTAGGGATTGCGGGCGGAGGAGACTCAATATAATCCACTCACGCTGCGATGCAAGCGTCTGGAAATGCGAGGCTCTTCGTAGATTGCTCGAAAGTGCGAAAATCGCGGGGGCTTTGTGCCGTTGCCGTTATATCTCTCGCCAAAAGCCCAGATCAAAGCGGCGCCAGTCCACTGTGAGTTCGTGTACACTCCACACCAACTGTGGAAACGAGCCCAAGACGAGTCTAAACAAATTCTTCTGCGCTCGAGTTCCGGCGTGAATCCAAGATGCGATCCTAATCTGGGAGATACTCCAGTTTGAAGTCGATTTTCGTGAGCTGTAAGAAGTCGAAAACTTTGTAATGTATGGGTATCGGGAATCTGAAAAGCGACCGTCGCCGCTCGCGGCTCGCGGCGCTCGCTATTTTCTGGGCGAGTCACCGAATTGAGCAGAAACATAACGAACTTTTGGCAAACCAGAGGACCCTCAGGATTTCTCAAAATGTCGGAGTCGTAGTCGTAGCGAAGGATGCTTTCGAGCGCCACTTCGAGATGGTGAGGGCCGAAAGCAAGAGAAATCATAGAATTGATCATGAGCTTGACGGGGGGCTCCTTGATCCGGAACCGCCACCATCTCGCTTTCCAAGTCTCTTGGGAAACGATTTGGAGGCGGGTTTCGTACAGGAGGGTGTTGTTACCTGGGCATACGCCCCGAGATACCCCCCCTCGCATGGCTCTCCGCCCGGCAGTCAGCCGACACGCACGTACAGCGCGTTACACACCTATATAGTGGCCCCCTACAATAAAACCCACGACGCATTTCACTTTAGGGAATACAACAGTGTTATGATGACTACTAGTACTTTCACTCTGCCCCACCCACGACTATAGCCTCTGCGGCATGAAATGGTGCCCACCACCCTTCGCGATGCACGACGTCCACTCACCGCTGCTACTCAGACGTGATTCTCCACGATCTTGTGGTGCCCACAGGCCCTGGATACAACGCTTCCCGCCCTCCCACTCAAATGACTCGTGCGCTCGGCCCCACGAATATTCAATTGAGCAAAATCCACCTAGAATATTCGCTCTGATTCAATTGTTGACGTAGGACCGGCATCGTATGCCCGTAACAACACCATTGGCCACCGACAGTCTCGAATATTCGATCCCTACTTCGTGGACTTAAAGCAAGGGGGTTTTAGTGGGTATATGGCCCACCACTCGAAGAAGTGGAGTAGGTTAAATTTAGAGGCCAGAGTCCCACACAAAGGTTTGTTACCCAAGGGGATACCGATCTGCGAAATCCATACCGGGGGTCGAAGTTTTTTTTTCGGCCACTTCGGCCTACCCCCCCTCCCGTCTGATGCCGTAATATGCCCATATGCGGTAATTCCACGTGATACTTCTGACGGCTTTCCGCTCCCTTTATCTTGCCTTCATCTGCTTTCCCTCTGCGGCACTCTTCACCCATTCGGAACTCAGCTATTTTGAATCAATCTACTTCCCGTGTATTCCTATCAACAAAATCTTTCGCCGATGCGACTCGATTGCCTGGCTGAACGCTCCAAAGTCTAAAGACACTATCGTCTTTTTTTCGTGGGCTTGCAGGACTCGCACACCCAACCTTTTTTGCCCCCCGAATCTGCACAGTCTTCGTGAAACTGAATAACATAAGCTTGCGCCTGTCTCGAGTTCAAATGACAACGTACCCAAACCGTCTCGCATCCCGATCTACCGCATTTTACAGCTGAAGACACGCGTTGGTCTTCGGTGACTGGGGTACCACAGATACATTCCAGATTATCTGTAAGATTTCGTTTGGCTCGTACGCGCAGTTTGGGGAGCTCCTCCGCAGCCGGCACATGCGGACCTGTTGCTGGATTCACGGTTACAGCGGCCTGCGACGAGGGAAGGACTTGTGGTGTGAACGTTGCTGATGGCTGGAGAGATTCCGAGGTTATGGTGGGTACGATGCTGGTCAAATCGGCGCCGGAATTTTCGAGGGTAGGGGCTGATAGGTGAGTGATTTCCATATCAACATCGTCGTCTTCGAGCGGTAACAGCGGTTGGTCAGTATAGCCTGAACCCTCGTCGACATACTCGAGATCATAATGGTCGTCTTCCCAGATTCCAGCGAGGTCAGTCGTTCCGTCACCGATTTCTTCCTTGATTTTGCTGACATCAACAGATTCTGTGGAGCTGTGGCGACTATCAGAGTCGGAATCGGAGACGATGCGGCGCGCCGTTCGACGTCTCGTAGAGAGAGCGCTGTCCGCTTCTAAACCAGAGTCGATCTCTGCGTCTTCGGGATCAGAAGGATCCTCATCCGCCACGTTTCTGGATCGGGAGTATGAACTCGTTCCAAGTTAATAGAATATTTTCTCGACACACCTGAAGGCCATTACAGATCTGTGCGCGTCAGAGATCACTAACGGTGTCTTGACCTTTTTGTTCTTCATTTTCCGAACCGTTGGTTGGTTCTGACGATTCTCCCAGATTTTCCTCATCCATTCCCGCTCCGAAGATCCCGTTTGGTAAACCGTTCCGATGTTGACCGTAGTTTGAAGCAGATGATGAGCGCGATAGTGCGTCGCCAGATTGTAAGTCCAAATAACCATCTCGCATTGTAAAGGGCACTGAATCAAATGATTAGTACATGGGCTTTTCTCGGAAGACTTCATAGCTGCCGCCATTTGGAATTTGAGGGGATTGAGGCAGGTCGAACGTGTCCAATCGATCTGCCGTGCTGAAGTTGTGCCAGTGGTCTTCTGAAAGACGAACTTGCACATGGGAAACGGTCGAAGACATAACCCGCACGGCTCTACAGTCGCGGGGAGCGATTCGTCGAATAGAATATGCGCCCCATTGTGTTCGAGAACACGCTGATAATTCTTTTTGGAAATTTTGACGGAGGGATAGCACTTCGTGCACTCGAACGCGGAATCCGCCCAGTCGTGACCGAATTCCCCGCGACCATTTCCGAAGGGACTGTCTGGCTGAACATGAAAACAAGCTTTGCCTGTTACAAGGTACGCATTAAATCTTTCACAAATCAAAGTAAGATAAAATGCGCAGCGCACCTGCGTGACGATAAGGAAATGTCTCGGAGCGATTCACCTTTGGCAGCGGGGTCGAGACATACAGCTGCTTGTGAATGTTGGCCGCCATCGTCACCAGAATATGCGAAGAAAACATATAGGTTGGCTTTCCCGGGATTCTGTTCGACACAGTTGGATTGAGAGGATAGACGAGGCGTCCGGTGACATCGTGGATCGATTTCGATTCGAAACGAAGAGACCATTTCCAGTCGTGTTGACCACTGGGGTCATCGACGGAATCTGTCGATATTAATTGGAAAATTTGGTATGAAATCTTCGTTCCACGGTCCGGTAGAAGATCAAGCACAATGGAATCCATAGGTTGTGTTCCCAGGATAATTGTGTTGACCTGACCAATTGCCAGAAAGAGTTCCTCTTCGCAAAGAACCAGAGTTGCGATGGGATTACCGATTCGGAGTGATGGTGCGCCGGTAGCGTTGGCGAATGTGATTTGATTATGAAGTCCAGAATTGTTTGAGAATGCGGCAATACCCGCGACCCGTTTCGTTCGGTCAGTGGAGAGGCGGGGAGAACGATTCTGCATGAGATCCTTCAATAAACTTGCCTTGGATATTTGTTTCCCATCGACAAGGACATGCGGACTGTGCTTGGGATTTTCGGCGTCGTGAATCGCAAGAACGTCTTCAAAGTCCTCTATGTCGTCGTTCAGAACCTCCCCTGCCTGCGGCTGCAAAGTGGAATGGGCGGGATTCGCAGTGGAGTCGTCATCGACGGAATCTGTCGTTCCCTGGACCAACAGCTCGGGGTCTATCTCGAACGCGGAATCAGCGTCTGGTTTCCCAACCAAGAGCTCACCAAACGGTGAGAGGATATCGAATCCGGCGATCTGGGAGCATCTCTCGAAATGATCGTTGGCGCCCGGAATTATCTGCTCAGCCTTTAATCGTCCATTGATCCAGCATGAATGCAGGACCACCCCGGCGACATGTACATCACCAATCCAAGACGCAGGCGAAATATGGTCGGCTTTGCTTGAAACATCACCCTGCTCGTTGATCACGGCTGGTAACTTGAGTCGACGAGGGCCGCGATCCCATTCTGGTCTGAGGGCCAGAATAACGGACACCTCCGTCAGATTTGAAGCTCGACCAGCCAGTTGAAGAATGTCAAAGTTGGAGTCAGTGCCGACAGCGGTCCGAATGAGGCCGTACAACTTTTCCAGACGATCAGTGCCCAATAATATGAGGAAGAATTCCTCGTCCGAAATATCGATCTTGACTTTCGCTACGCAGAAGAATGCGTTCTTGATCATCAACATGATGTTCACAAATGTCTGGTTCGCCATAAAATCGGTGCCAGCTCCGTCCATCGTGAACAGCGCGAGAAGAAGATGCGCAGCGGTACTGAGGTGAGTGAGCTGTTCTCGGAGGGAAAGCTTGAGATAGATGTACGGCATGACGAGATGATATGCGAGGCGGCCAAAGAGCTGCAGAGCGGCGCGAGCGCGAGCGTAGGTTGGGCTAGCATTGGGTGGTGCGTCGGGAAGAATCCAGATTTCCTTCAACAATCCGTAGGTGAGGTCAACGTCTTGACGATCGTTGGGATTGAGTAGAGAGTGAAGCCGCTCCGGCGATAATCCAATGTCGTGTAGATGCTGTTTCACGATTGCTGGCACGATTTCGAATCCAAGGACATTGATGCCGAGACGACGCATCAGAAGAGATCGCAGAGCTTTGAAAACATGTCGATAGTCCTTGTCGGGAGTTATATCATCCGCTCCAACCAAGGTGTTCATGAATTCGAGGGGCTGGAGCAAGGGATAAATGGGAGACGTCGAAGAAAGCCGGTATTTCATGAACTCCAGGGCCAGTGCAAGACCACGTTTAGCTTCGCCATCGGAAGCAACACAGGTAGTGCGATAGGTGATCTTTCCGTCGGTCTTTCGATTGTCGGTTGCTTCCAGTAGCCTGCGAAGAAAGTGGGCGTGCTGTTCACCTGTCTCGGCCTTGCAAGTTCCCGAAATGCACACAGGTCTCGGGTTATACATCTGTGGATTCCGCGCCAACGATCCAAGCGCAGCAACTGTTGCCTATGAAAATGTTCAAAGCACACTATTAGGAAGTAGAAATTCTACTCACCTCGCTAGCCAAGTGAACTTTCTTTGCGTCAAGAGACGCAAAAAAGGCTACCGCATCATCCAGGTCGCAAAAGTCCAGCGAAACCCTATGGCTATGTTCGCGACACGCACCCAGAATTTTATTTGTTTTGTTGTCCCAACGCGGTCGCTTTTCCAGTGCGATCTCGTCCAACATCAACACACGATGAACAATCCGAGAGATCCCACTCGGTGCCTGTTCACCGGCAGTATACGCATCGATGTTAGCTTCGATTTCGCTGATGGTGGGCATTGCCGGTGACGCTCGCAGCGGGCGGATCACCGAATGCTTGCGCAAAGTGGTCAAGCCGGGTAGTCCAAGCGCCCGATGCATAATTTCAGCCAGCCGAGCTCCACCCAGCCTCAAAACACACAACCCGACCATATAGTCATCCGGCGTGAATCCTTTGGGATTATATTTTGGCCCTTCTCGATGAACATCAACACAAGCACGGTAAAACCGCTCAAGCATCGCTTGAATGCTTTCACCGTTGTTGATCCCAGCGCGAACAAGCGCCGAGATGCGGGGCGCGTCGTTCGTGGCAATTGCCATCATAAATTGTTTGTGAAGGTCGAGCTCCGCAATTTTGCCCGCCAGCACTCGGTCGTCGTTCAACTTCGTCAGTCGCAACGCCTCAAGCTGATCGTTTTTCTTTCTGACGCGTCGGATGAGATGTCCAATTGGGAAATATATCATGGGAGTGTTCTCGTGAATACCATCCTTGATCCGCTGGCGAGTGTCGTGCAAAAGATCGTTCCGGCGATTGAGCTCGTCGCACGGTTTGCATAAATGGGATTCAGAACCGTGAACCCGCTTGCGACAGCTGGTCGAGCGAATAAAGAAGCCGTCTGCCTCCGAGAAATAGTCCCAGGGAACGGTGATTTGTGAATGCATCCCGAATGGGTAGCTGGTATGGTGATTTTGGCCTGGTGGAAATACGAGCTGAATGCCTGGACAAACGGAATGGCTGCGCTCAGGCTCTGCATGCTGAATTGACTGCGAGAGCGACAGTACACTAGGAGGCCTAGTCTCGCTGTACATATGGTTAGTATATCGTCCGTCAAAGTGAGAAGAAAATTGCAAACCTTGGAGACGAAGCACGGGGAGAATCCGGCGGAGATGTGATCCGTGAGGCGGGCTCGTACATGGTATTGGGGCTAGATGCCCTGGGGAATTGGTTGAATCAGCGTCTCAGTCAGCTGAGTCAAGCAAGGAAATTCACCTGGAAGACACAGCATGGACCGAGGGCGAGGGGCTAGAAGTACGGGAGACGGGCGGGCTACGCGGAAGCGGCCGGACAAGGGGCGGCGTAGGAACGGTTGGGGAAGTTTTTGCAGCAGGTTTCTTGAAGAAACTGCGAAACAAAGTGGCGCCTTTCTGCTCCGAGCGTTTCTTTTTGAGGGCAGCCTCTCCCTTTTTGCATTTTTCCGATTTTTGGTGCTCGTCGTAGTTATATTGTCCAGCGAAGCCGACTTTGACAGGTTTTTCGCATTTGGTGCATGTCCAAGTGGTGTCAGGAGCAAGGGGAGCTGAATCCGAGTTTTCTGGGCCCGCCGCCTCTTGATTTGACGCGTTTGTTGGTGTCGGCGAAGCGGATCGGCGCGAGGTCAATGAGAACTGCCAGATTAAAAGTTATCAGTGGTGGGAGTAGAAGTTTGATTTCATTAGTATACCGTTGACAGACGTTTCGTGAAGGCGGGGGGAGCCTTCTTCATCCGTATCAGGACACGGAGAAGGACGTGGTGTGAAAATTTTAAATTGTCTGGCTGCGTGCTGCAGAATAAATACAATTAAATAACAACATCTTCCTCTCGGCATGCCTCCGAGGGCTTGAAATCCATTTCTTCTTGATTTCTTCGTCCTCTGAGCCACTTCAGAGCGACGGAAACGCGCCGAAAACCAAGTTCCAAAAAAACATATGAAACTTTTTTCTCAAGCCCCAGGATACCCCCCTCCCCCCCTTCTATATAGGGAAATTTCTTATCTTGGAAGGCCCTTGTTGTTACCAGTGCATAACGGCATTTCCTCCAGGACTATTTCCCGGCTTTACTGGAATCACCCAGTTTTCTTGCGGATGCACCGAGAATGCTTTGCAGACTTAGGTGTATTATTCAAACGCTCCTAAAAAAAAAAAAAAAAAAATCATGAGCTTGACATGGGAACATCACGGCAAACTGCGCTGATTGATGATCAACGACGGGCCGAAAATAAGCCGATCTCATCAGATTGAGAATCAGTTGGCATCGCTCTTTCCCTCCTCCCATGTCCATGGTTTCAACTCCCCAGACATTCAACGCGTCTAGACGTCTGACCACCCTCCCCAACGAGATCATTGGCCTTATTATGCGGTATCTACCTCCTCCGGATCTGGCGACCCTCTGTCGAACCTCGCAGCTGATGAAAAATATCGGGATGCCGGTGCTTTATCGCGCCGTATCGCTGACCACTGGTTCTCAATTCGAGTTATTTCTGAAGAGCATTCAATGTCTCTCGGACGACTCTCTTTTGTACGCTGCCCACCAGTTTGATCTCAAAAAAAGCAGGGAACCTGACGTTGAGTGAGTAATTACTTATTATCTTTGCTTTGCTTTTTATTTTTATTTACACCGTCAAAATTTTCATTCTACAGACCCTCGTGGGACTTTTATCATGCAGGCACATTCAATGCCCTGTTGTGTCGCCTGACACTCCTCAAAGTACTCAAACTCGTCACAGTTGTCATTGACTTCACCGAGCTTTTCCGGGAAGGCCAATTCGAGCAACTCACTCGGCTTGAATGCAATGTGACACCCCGCTCTGCTGCTTCATTAGCCTCATTTCTCAGACGACACAAAACACTCACTTTCCTCTCCCTCGACGCACCTCGCGGTCTCGAACTCTCCGGACCGATAATCCTTCCAAATCTGACGCACTTTTACGGCTCAAGTGCACTCCTCCCTGCTTTCGATTTCCGGGACGTCAGTCTCACCATGCTCGGGGTCATGATGAAATTCGAGAGTTTCGATGAACACGAGCCATTTGAACTCACCGGAATACCGAATGCGATAAATCTGCAAGTTTTCGACGCGATACACCCCAATGAGGGGGAGATGCTGAGTAGAATTGCGACACATCTCCCGCATGTTGAGCGTCTTGCGTTTTCGCAGTCGAGCCGTTTTGCGCCGAGGATCTCGTTGGTTCGTATCTGGCGCTTTCATCTCTGTGGGTTACTGATCATAGTCGGATGTCCTCACGCACTATAGGCCGACACGCTCGACATTGAAACCAATCTGCTCAAATTCGACGCGCTGAGGATCCTAAACCTGGGCGGCGTGGGAGGGAATCACTCTGATGATCGCGATACGGTGGTGAGATGGGGCGCAGCATGCGAAACACTTCAGTGGATCACGCTCAGTACGTTGTTCTTACATATTTTGTCGTCGTTTCTCTGAAAAAGTTTCTGTTGAAATTTCAGATCAGCAGAAGTGGTATCGTCGGAAAAAAGGCTGGGCTATTTCTGTAAGATGAAAGGTTCTCTCTGTATCGTCGCATGCAATCAAACGATATTCTATACGTGCTAGGAACGAAAATTGAGTCGAGGATTACATACAGTTTTTACATAGTCGACAACTCTGCCGTTCCGCTGTGGTGCATGTTGTCTGTGTAACACTTGCCATCGAAAGTTCCCGCCTCTCCCGCATTAGCAAAAATTATCGCTCGGCTCTCCCGCGTCTTGGTCTCCGCAACGGTATATGTTCCCCCCTCCGTGTGTGTAGTACTAGTCATACAGTAGGAAGAAGGTATTGTGATCATTGCGTGATCGTTTGCATGAAGTTGGTTTCGGACATGATCGCGGGAGTTCAGACTGTTACAACGCCGGGTTTTTTTTTGTTAGTTCCAACCAAGTTAAACAGAGGAAGAGGAGGAAGCGTACATTGTCATAAAACTTAAACAGTGTGCTGAAAATGCAATTGAGCATCAGTATTCTTGGTTCGGAGACTTAGGGGAAAGAACTTAGAAATACGAACATCGGATGAGGACGAAGGCGAATCTAAATACAGAATCACGTCAGTTTGCTTTTCGGGGTTTCAGTCAGTCGGAGAGAATGGAGCATACGGTGCTTCGAAGGGGAGACCGCTTCCTGAAATTTACAATTGATAATCATAAGAGATGCAGGATATGAGAGCAATCGAGCGTAGTACGTACCGTTACAAGCTCGCCAATTGCGAACACCGTGGTGAGGGCCCCGCTGCTCACAGAATAAGTTATCAGTGTATTCAGAGCTTTGTTGGTGCTGTATAAATGACGCCAAAAGCGTGTTAACGTGATGTAACGGCTGCAACTGAATAAGGGTTGGTTACAGACCTCTGGAATTCGGATCTATTTCTGGATAAATGATACAACATAGCACAGGCAACGAGCATATCGGAGGCCATGATGAACCCGAGTCCGGTTGCTGATAACACCTAGGAAATTTCAATGCATCTGCGGCAGAACGTTCGGATAGCGAATACATTGACTAATGTACATACCGTCTTGTTATATGTGACCTCGCCTGTTGTTGACGAGGTAGGGAATGATTGTGTCAGACTGATTCTCATTTATCGGCCAGTAGTTATGGAGGACCTTGAACGAGAGAAAAAAAAAGACGAACGTTTTGTATGTGTACACCACGCCGAAGGCTAAAAGTTCTCGCGTGTGAATAGCGGGTTCTGTGATTCGAGAGGGCAGGGATAAATTGACATTGTGACATTGCAAGTGACATGACGCTGACATTACCGGTTATTGACATTGACGCAAACAGCGTCAACATCGGCATGTTACTGACATGTACTTTTGTGGGATCGGCATCGATAAGTTCAGGTTAAAATAGTGTAACATTGTTATTGAAACTAAGTACAATTGTCAACCATCCTACATAGTAAGCTTACTTCTCACTTACTATTTGCGGAGCTTGTGCCGAGCTCAGCTTGCGTGGGTTCCCGCGCCGCGCAGAAAGGAGATTACATTGTAGATTTTTTATCTCGAAGGTAGAGTTACCCTGAGAACATAATCTGGGTGTACTAGAGCAAAGATGACCACTTACCGCTATCCAAGAATCCGATTTGTACTGTCACGTCCCGTTTTGGGAAGTTCAACTTGCGGGAGCTCTTGCGCGGCGTAGAAATGATATCCCATCCGGAATTTTTTCTTTCACATCAAGGGCTATCCTTCGAACATAATTAGAATGTATTTGAGAAAGTATTACCACTTAGTGCTCTCCGAGAATCTGGTCTGTGCCGTCAATTCCCTAGTGAGAAATGCAACTTGCGCAGGTTCCTATGAGTCGCACTAAGAATCAATTTTCCTGCTACTGCGATTGCCTGTATTTATGAGTAGATCTCTGTAGTATCTGTTTCTAGCTTAAGAAAACCCTCAGAGACTTGTCCCTCGTTACAACGGCAAGCAAAACGACCTTCACGGCGCCCTAAGCAGTAACATTCTCATGATCTAATTCTCCTTGGTAGCAAATGGACAGCAAGGGACTAGACAGGTATTGCCAAGAGCTTTTTCTAGAGCTTCGTCTCACTCAAATTGCCAAGGCTGCATGCCCCAATGTTTCTCGCGACGCGTGTGATGGGATCACGTGATCGTGATCAACCTTGTTCTTCGCACTGAACGCTGCGCTGAAAGGTACTAACAAAGACTCTCACACCCGTAATAATTTTAAGTGATACTTAACAGTCTCTGCTACCTATAGCTATATTGTTTGGGGCTTCGTTAGTGGAGCAATCCAACAGCATAACTGTTGGACACTTCGTTTTCAGAGGCTACTGCAGGCTGAGACGATGAGCTGCGTGATTGCTCACGTTCAGGATTGACTACAAATAATTTAGCCGACGACGAAAAGTCAGAAAAGAAATAGATGGGAATAGTACCGGTCGCCTGTTCTTCTTCGGAGTCACTAGCGCTGCTGGATTCGACTTGTGTCGCCGTGTTACGTTGCTACATTGGCAAAGGGTAAGATAGTGAGATAGGAACATCGGGAATACAGTAGAATCAATTTTGCTTACCACTTGATCGTAATTGGGGATGAATTTCTCGAATTCCAACGGTTGATTTTTGCGATAGTTAAGCGCGTGGGTGTATTTGGGGTGCGAGTGCGTCCCGAAATTGATGAAGTAAGCACCACCGCGGAATAAATAAGTCGATGATTCAACGCCGCACGCTTGAAGACGAAGTTTTTGACCACAAAAGCATTTCTTCGTCAATTGACGATGAAGATCCTCTCCACGAATCGCGGGTGCGCAGTGGATATTGAACGAGCAGGAGTGTGATGCACACACCAATATGCCGATGCACCTCTGCCTATTTTCCTTCCCTTTCTGCCAAGAAACCGCGTTCGGAGACCCACGTTTACCAGCCACTTTTTCGCAACTCCAGTTCAATGCCAAATTTTGCGTGGCGGCAATTTCCTGCGAGAACAAAGTTGTATAATATTCAGAGTCGGGCCAGCCATCCCAAGTGCTCGGGGGGAGCCTCTTGCTCGGGACTTTGAGGTGCTTCGACTTGGTCGAGCGCATCGGGACAGTTGATGCTAGTAAGATAAGTAAATGCCGTTTTTAATCAACTTTCTGAGGTACTCACAATTTGAAGTTTCCGTTCGATTCATTGACAATTCTGGTCCATTTTGAGTGTCACTGTAACGCGTAGCGAGAGATGATGCTATAAAATTCAATGACTTAGTTGATGCCGCCTTAAAGGCACCTACATTTGGTTTGATTCGGTTCGTTGACGTTATCGTGTCCTGCAAATTTGCGAGTTAATAAAGAACGGAATTAGAGCAATAGAAGCTTACCATTGAGAGGGAAATCTGTTTCTGTGATTCGCACGAATCCAATTTGCACGCCTGTTTGCAATCATGAGTAAAGACATATGTCAAACGGAAGATCCTGACCTTCAAGATCGTACAACGGAACCAGACGTTCATTGGGCTCACTAGAAAGACTGGATAGATATTCAGAGACCCATTTGAAGGCAGCGATGATTCGGGTGAAGTTTGTGGCAACGAGACAAGTAATAAGGGCAAGGTAAATCGTGTCCGGCATGCCGTGGATGAGTGTAGGAGACAAGAGTTGCCAAATAGAACCCCACAGAGATCCCAAAATGGAAACTTCCAGAGTTTTGGGTAGGCAAGAAAGTCAACCAACGGAGCCAGAGACAAAGATTTTCTACAGAAACACCGTCGAGAACAGAGTCGCCGAGAAAGAGTGACATAGACTTGATTAAAATCGAGACAAGCATAAATCACTAGAAATTGAAAAATACAGCCGTAAAACAGCCGTTCATACTGTGGGCGCCGACTCGAAGTCAAGCGGGTACTCGACGCGAAGTCAGAGTCGATGGTGGTGGTAGAAGAAGAGAAAGTAGAGAAGCATGATCAAGGCATGCCGTCCAGCATGCCGCTGCCAGAATTCATCGCCGCCAAATCACCGCGGCGCCTAAAGTTGGCTTTTGTTCTCACCGTCGACGGCGGAATCTCACCCAACTCTCACCTTCGGTAATTCCATCTCAACCTTGATAGAGCGGCAAGTATCGAGCTCTAGTCCCACAACTTTCGAACATCTAGAAGCATTGAATCAGCGCAATTGTACACGTTAAGCGGCCGCTTCAACTCTTTTTGGAATGGGAATTTCAAGGGAATCTCGACGTCTATCCACTATAAGCGCTATCCGAGCTTTGAGGCACGGATACTGGAATATTCCTCAGTGAAAACTCGTCAATTTCTCGCTCTGCCGCGCTGGTTTGAGCTAGATTATCAAATCCCGGGTTTGTTGGGGCTTTGACTATTCTGTTGACAGTGTTCGGAAGATACCTCTGCCCCGATTTCGAAGCATATCATCGGGGAGAGCGACTTATTCCTCTCCTATAGGTATGTGACTCTCATTTTTGCATTTTTGCAATGTCAATGTGCACATTGACGCAGGCAGGGACGCAGGTGGCTGTGTATTAAGCGCCGATGTTGAACTTGATGAAGAGATACGCAGAATTCAACTGCAATTGAACGTCCGGAATCATTGACGCGGAGGCATTTTTGACTGACATAAACTGACATTGCAGGTATTTGAACTGACATTACGAGGCGCCAGTACTGACATTGCCTGCGTCACGAGTGACATTGCGAAGTGACATTTGACGCAGCAAACTAACATTTTGACATTGAACTTTGACGCAGCGAAAAAATTGACGCGTTACCATTGACGCAAACTGACATTGACTGACATTTCAGGTAAGTTTAGTCAGTGGATTTCTCACCAGCAATGATCACTAACGGTTCATGTACCGTTGCCGAACGATGTATTTAAGTGTCTACTATACCTCTACCGACTACCCAACACAATGCTCAGCACCTTGGGTGAGTTCAACCACTGGTTCAAAATTTCATTGACATTCACTGACGCAAACTGACATTGCGTGCGTCAAAATGTCACACATGTCAATGCATTGTCAAAATATCTTTGCCCGATTCGAGAGTGATTTGTACCGAACCCAACAAGAGCACAAATCGCCTGTAGTGCCAGCGGCAATTGATCATGAGTGATAGAGCACCCTAGGGCTAGAGAAGACTGAAGTAGCGCACAGCAATCACAGGGATGATGATTCCCTTTGAAAACCTGTAAATTCTCCAAGCGTAAAAGTGTTGCACCATTGTCATTACGGCGACTGTACATTCGATGTTGAACGGAATTTCGGGATTCGATGAATAGTTCCTCATAATACTTACTTCCGAGAACGACTGAAGCCTGTAATCAATTGATTGATTCGCTGATTAGTTCTAATCGTCAACAAGGTCAGCGACAATTTACCGGTAAACTCCTGAAGCGGGATGAATCCACATAATTCAATCCTTTTTCCAATTGCCCAGGTGATAGGACGGCGCACGCACCAGGGCGGTCGTCCCAGCGCCGTATAGTTACCAAAGTTGGGAATCACCATTTGGTACAATGTGTGGGATATAAACCCGAAGTGTACCGAGTCCATTAACATCAGCAGTACGGCCTGAGATGCGGTTCCGAGAAGCCGGAGAGATGTAAGGAAAGGGTTTGTTAAACTTTGTTTTTCTTTGGACGCGGCGAAAGAGCGCCAGCTTACGAATGATTTCAAGGCCAGGTGATCGCGTGAGCAATGCATCGTAAAATAGAGGTAAGTTTGGAGGCAGGTCACTCCGAACAGTCTGTATCGGCAACACGATTTCTGCGGGTCAGTCGATTGGAGGTATAGCTGACTCACTGACTTACATCGAAGAGAGAATGACTCCGATGAGGAATGCCCCGAGTGTATTGTCGAGCGGAATGAGAGCTGCTCGAGAGGCAAGGGAATGAGACATGAGGAGGTGTTGGAGGGAGAGATGGCGCCACGGCGGTAGCATGTTATGTATCAAGGAGACTGAGACTTGCAAAATTTGGCCACGAATCGGCTTCGAGCTATGATTGTACTCTATATCCCAAGCTTCTTCTTCCATCTTGACATCATGTTCTTCAAGTTGGTGGAAACTTGCGAGAGTAGTATGGTCCAGGATGTTCTTGAGTAACTATTATGTAGGGCACTTCAATCGAGCACTGTAGATGGCAAGTAGATGGAACAAATACGCACGGGCGGGAATATTAATACGCGATACGCAATTTGAAGCCAATTGTGTGAAATTTGTCGCCCATTAAATTAAACCATTAGATTTCAAACCTAGCCTGTGGAATATCAGGATCATTGCAGGGCTGTTTGAGGAATCAAGTCCATGATCATTGATGGTCTAGGACAATTGGCTGAGATAGAGAGCGAGGTGACTCGTATTTATAGCGAGATAACGGAATTCCGAATCTGCCACAAAGAGGCAGCCAAAATATGGGGTGAAGACCGGATGCCATAGACAGCGAAACTCGACATGGTGGGAGGAGACAAAACTTTGCCTTGTGACTCCTCAGTGTCAC
Source organism: Favolaschia claudopus (assembly GCA_037176885.1). NCBI lineage: Eukaryota > Fungi > Basidiomycota > Agaricomycetes > Agaricales > Mycenaceae > Favolaschia > Favolaschia claudopus. The sequence continues at coordinate 126,701 of JAWWNJ010000034.1, read as the reverse complement.
ATGTGACCCCTCTCCGTCTCCCACAATCCTTTCCCCACACCGACAGCGACGCCCAACAGTGGCAACACAACCAGCATCGCGCCCCAGCAGAGCCAGCAATACGCATCCCTGACCCCCGACGAGCCCGCCTCTATCTTCGTCTACCTCGACTCGCTCAAGCAATGCACAACAACACCTCCCAGCCGCCGCCCCAAAACGACATTGCGGATCCCATAGGCTAGACCGAAGACGCCCCGCCTGCGTATAGGACGAGGGCGGACGTGTATCAAGAGGAGAGAACGCTTGAGTATGGGCCTACAAGGCCGTTTCAGCCTCAGACGGTTCCACCGCTTCCGATGCAGCAACAGGCGGGCTGGGTGCCTCAAACGCAGACGCAGCAGCCGAGTCTGTGGTCACAGCTCGCGGCGCAATTCACCGGGGCGTCTACATCATCTTCTGCTTCTCCTCGTCGTCGTCGGGGTTCCCGCCGAATCATTGGGCTTCAGCCTATCCCGGCCGACAACAACAGCATCCTCCACACCCTTCTCCTCCCTACCAACAACAACAACAAGCACAACAGCAATACCCTCCTCCACCCCAAGCCCCTCCTTCCTCGACGTCGACAATCATCGCACATATCCGAATTCGCCCGCGACTTCTACGCCACGACGAACGTGCCTTCCGGTGCGTTCTCCGACGTCTCGAGAATGCGGGGGACGGGGACGGTGCCCGGTGATGCGGGTGCGAGTGCGAGGTACCCGTCGCCGCCGCCGCCGAGGCATCCGACCCAATCGCAGCAGGGTGGACCGGGTGAAGGAGGCGGCGGTGGAGGAAATGGCGGAGCGGAAGGAGGAATTATAACCCCAGACGACCGCCGCCCAACAACCAACCCCACCGCAGGCCACCCGCTCCTCCTCAACGGCAATATGCTAGTCCACCCGAAGCATCATGAGTGTCATAAGTGTGCGTCCACCTTTCCTCCTCCTCCTTTATTTCCTCCACCCATCCTCCGTTTCCTTCTTTCGTTTCTTTCCCTCGATGTCGCGACGACGACGCTGACCTCGACGCTTCGCAGGCAACAACACAGGCTCCAAAAACGCCGACTCCCTCAGACCGTGCTACCGCTGCTCGGATCGGTACGCAAGGCCGTATGCGGGGGCTGTGACCTACGCGCCTTCGTCCAGGGGATCGAGTATGACGACAACCACGGCAAGCGCGAATCATTCTTTTGCGACGACGTTCCACAAGCCGTTATCGCATCTGAACGGCTAGCATTCTTCTCATCCACAATCACACTCGCATTCACAACCCTCCTCTTTCCCACCACAAAACCCAAGTCCCCAACTCTACCCCCTCCCCCTCCCCCCATCGGCTCCATCGCATCCCCTGCCCCCCCCCCGGCGGCATGCCCTGCTGGCGGTGCGGGGCGGGAGAGCGTCTCGAGCTTGTCTTTCGGGTTTAGTAGAGGGAGATGCAGATTCCTGGATCGGATGGTGGAGGTGCTGGATGGGCCGCAGGAGAGGGCGGGGTATACGTGTGGGGTTTGTAAGGGGGAGGGGGGTTGGAAGGGGGGTGGGGAGGTGAGCGTTGGGGCGGGGAGGAGGAGGGCGCATCCGCATCCTCGACGTCAACGGTGGTACCCATGGCTTTTACAAGCTCCTTTTGCGCGCTGGATTGGCATTGGCATTGACATAAGTACCTTCATCTCGTCCTCGCATGCCGCACGCTCCCTCTTCTTTCGCGCGCCGAATCCCTACTCTACCTACCCTTCCCCAGCCGCACCCTCTTTCTTGAATACCTATCGGCTCATCTCCTCCGCTTTTGCGCGTAGCCACCTCACCTCTTCCTTCCTCTCGTCCCTCCTTTCGTTCCGCTTCCTTCTTCTTACCGAGCACGTATCCTTCTTCTTCTCGCGGAATACTCACTCCCCTCCTCTTCTTGCGCACCGAATACCTACCTTACCCTCCTCTCAGTGTCTTCTCTCCTCCGATACCTCCTCCTCTTGCGCACTGGAATGCCTACCCACCCTCCTCGCCTCCCTGCCGCACCCCCGGCTCCACCCTCCCGCCTCACCTTTTGGGAGCTTCAAGAGGGAACATGGATGAGTGGAGGCGCGGGAGTGCGTTTGGGGAGGAGAGGAGCCCAACCCGTCCTCTGAGAGGGATCTTTTACCGAATCGGGGGCGGGGGGAAGGGGGGATTCTACGTCATGATGGTCGGAAAGGAGGCGGGACGGGTGGGAGGGGGTGGAGGCGAAGGAGAAGGAGAAGGGGGAGGGGATAGGGATAATGGCTGTGGGGGAGTGAGGAGAGGGTGTGCGTGTGCGGGGGGTGCGGTTGGAGTGGAGAAGAGGAGAGGAGAGGAAGGAGAAGGCGGGGTGCGGCGGCGGGTATACGCATACCCAGGAGCGGTCTCCTCCCGAGCGACCTTGGTGACACGTCGTATCGCAGCCTTCATTGCATCCTTCCCCTTCTGCCGTCGTGGTGGCATTCGTTTTTCGCCCCGCCCACGCGACCGGTCGTGTCCTGTTTGTGCAGGGGCTGACTTTCGGTGAACCGCGCCCCTCCTCGTCTCACATCTTGTATTGTATCGTCAGTGTATTGTAAGTATCGTGTATTGTACTAATATTGTGTATTGTATCGTCCCGCGTACTTACTCTACTCTCCCGCTCGTCTGACGACTTTTTCTAGCATATGTATGTGCGCTTCCTCCGAGCCCCCTTCGCCCCGATATGTGGCTGTCTTGACGAAGTCGGGGGAGAGCTTGGTCGACGTTTTCGCGGAGTTGTTTTTGGAGTGCGATCGCCGATGAATCATGTTTTTTCTTGTAGTTTCGTTGTCGGGGAGGACGTTGGGCGAAGAGGTACTTGGTGGAAGAAAAGAATCAAAAGATAGTAGGAAGTCTGGGATGAGACTCGATCGGAGTCTGAATTTGAATGCGATTCGATCTCCGCATCTGTCTTTCTTTCGTACCACCACCATGTTGCGCCTACCACGGGCATGCCCTCGAAACTGACCAGTCAATCTTGATACGCTGGCTTTCGCTTGTCTGCCTGGCTATACTCTATCCACGCCGGAGTCAATTTGAGTCAGAGTCGCTTCTTGACTCTCAACCCCTCAAAATTCACGGCGAAACTTTCTTTTCTTTAAAATCGCTTTTCGAATTCACCGACGCCGTTTGCCCTCCATTTCTGAGTTACTACAAAGGAATCTGGACTTTATCTGACAATAATGGCTTCAGCTTTATACATTTGAAGCAAAACCGCCCCTCGGACGCTGTCATTTTGACTCATAATTGACAACCTCGTCGGTGCTCGAATCTGCAGTAAACCTATGCCGACTCAACGCGCGCGGCAATGTCTGCCCGTCGCAGGCGGCCCTGTTCAGTCACTTCCTCGACGGGTCCGCATGCCACAACAACAGTATGCATACATCCATCCATCAACCTTAACATTGACTGACGGATGGACTGACAGACACAGACTCTCGATGGGCGCTTTGGTGTATGGTGTATGTATCAACCTGTCACCTCCGAGTCTTTGTATCGCATCCATCTGAGGAGGACGACAGGGTCCCACGCTGGCTTTCCTTCCCTTCCTTTCGTTTTCACTTCTTCTTCTTCTCATCGTCTTCGTCTTTTTCGTCTCTCAGTGCGATGAGACCAGCCTCATTCCTCTTCCTCTTTCCTTTCTTCCCCGCCTCTTCGGTTTCTTTCCCCATCACCGTTCCAGCTTTACAAAACGACCTAAAGTTAACCTCTACCGACTCCTCCGTAACGTATTCTGGCAACTGGACTACGAGCTCGGACGGAAGCAGCAGCCGTAGTGGTGGTAATAGCTCAACCCAATTCACACCCAATCCGACGGCTTCCGCTTCGTTTGCGGCTTCAGGTGAGTGAGATTCACCGCTAGTTTTTCTTTTTTGAATAACATCAACTGAAACGATTTTCCATTAGACACAAAGGGAGCACGGCTCGCTTTTTCGGATGGGTTGATGTACGTCGCTGTTTCGTTTGGGCTGAGAGAAATAATTGATTCATTGATTGTTGGTTTGTTTTTATTCTCTCTGTTAGATCCACCACTACGGAGCTGGATAATGCAAATTTTGCGGGGCTCGCGTCAGTAACGAATTTGAACACAGGGGAGAGCGGTAGCTTGTCCCTCCCTTCCACACCAAGTACAAACGACGAATTCGAACGACCTTCATTTTCATCAAGTTCAACTGCGCCTTCGCCTTCGTCCTCGTCATCTTTATTCGCCTCGCCCACAATCCCTCCAACCTCGCCAGCATTATCATTATCATCATCTACCCGCACCCCAAGTCCCTCCATCACCCCCATCCCCGCGCCCCTTTCCGTTGAATCCGTTCTACCACTATACACCAACCCACCGATCAACGCAGCGAATCAACCACCCTCTCTTTCATCCGACGGTCCCAATACCTCCCCATCGGAGTCTGCGGCAACCGGCCACTCAGCCGAAACCAAACGCTCCATCATAATCGCCAGCGTATTCGTCGCAGCAGTCGTCGCTGTCGTCGTCCTCGTGTTGCTGATGTGCATTCGCTATCGACGGGGTCGGCGACGCAGGGAGGAAGAAGAGCTTCAGCAGAAGCAGCATATTGATATCTCGTCACGATCATCGAGAGATAGACTCACGCCTTTTCCCCAGCAAAGAACTCACTCTCATCCCGCAACCATGAACACCATCCCTCGCTCGCAGACTGGCTCCCCGAGTCCATCAATGCCAATGCAACAGCAATATTCACCAATCTCTCCCTCCTCCTCCTCTGCGCCTTCAAGGTCTCCGATGGCGCCCGCCGCCTCACCGCGCCGCATCCCGCGCTCCCCACTCGCAACCACCCCTCCATTCGTCCCAACCCCCTCACCGCAGATCCTCGAATTCCCTATGCCCCCCGGAGCAACGCACCACCTTCCCCCTTTTTCTTCCTCGAAGTCTTCTTACGCCGCCAGCACTATGGCCTACCCAACATCTCCCGCCCCAACCACCCCGCTCCCGCTCACCCCTTCTCCGCCTCCGCCTGTGACGCCCGGGACGCCGTGGACGATCACAAAGTCGCAGCGGACGTCGTCGGATGGGTCAGTGTATTCTTACGATGAGGAGACAGTCCATGGGAATGAAAATGGAGGAGGAGTCTTAGGATACGGCTGGACTACACCTTCGCTCGTGGGTATTCATCCCTTCTCCGCGGTTTTTGCGCAGGCGGAACGTGGGGCTCCATCTCTGGAGGCCGACTCTGTACCGGCATCGAGTAGCGCACGTCGGTCTCCTTTATCGCCAAGTACATTGAGTACATTGACACCCTCGGGGCTCACCACGCCTCTTGCACCCAAACTGGACGAAAAATCCGCAGAGGCGCTGTTTCGGCGCGGAGCGGAGGAAAGACGCGTATCGGCGGCGCCGGCGTATAGAGAGAAAGATGTTGCGCGTGTGGTCCAAACTAATCGACTCGAGGAAGAAGAGCCAGCGTCGGGGAGTCGAGCTTCGCAGGCCGCACCGCCACTGTACGAGCCTTGATTATTTAGTTACAGAAGTTCCTGGCACGGTTCGAGAAATGCGAAATCGATGATGATGAACTCTCCAAGGTTCCAACTCTCGGTGTTCGAAATTTGAACTGTTCAACTTGGAATTTTCGAAAAATTTCAAGCCAGTTTGATCCCGAACTTGAATTTTTTTAGACCACAGGCACATCTGCTCCGAGTGTCGAAGCGGAATCGATTATTAATAGCTACCGACGCTTCAGCCATTATTTTGCATTTATTTGACGAATCGGCCCGCAACGCGGTCACGTGCTCACACGCTTTGACGCGTCACATCTGAACTGTGCTTTAACTTTGGAAAAGAAAATTATACATAGCTCTTCGAAGAAATTATTATCAAAGCTGCGTGAAAGGCTTCTCGCAATTACGAGCACAGAGACTCAGAGAAATGCAAGTAGATAAAGCTTCCAATTCTAGACTAGCCAGAACGAAACGAAATAATATCTTCTATGACGTAGATCCCCTTTGCGCACCAGCTTTCGGAGCCATACATTGTGCAACGAGCTCGGTGTCGGTCCAGCTGCTTCCGCTTCCGGAAGGTAGCTCGGATAGGACGTAGCTGGCGTCGAAGTTCCCTGCAGACTACAGCGAGTTAAGCTTATGAGTTACACTAGGCCTCAGAGATATTCGGATGTTGTACGCACCCAGCCAACATACCCGAGTATAACTGTGAACGAAATCCAATCAATGTGAATAGATAGATACACGAGATAGAGTGGAATGCGACGTACCATCGCTATTCTGTGCCTGATATGCAATTTGTTGGCACATATATTGAACACAGGAAGCCGTGTTTCCGCCTCCCGTCTCGGTGTTGAATGCCTGGCGTTTATTCGCACGCAGCCACTGAACTAACGGCGCCCATGCACCGTCGATGTTGTTTGTCACGCATTCGCTATATATGTCGCAAGAGACCATTAACTGCTTCAGAAGATTTGATTCGGATGAGAGGAAGAAATAAACTCACGCGTGCGTCCCAGAATTATCCGAGTCGAGGTATTGGTGGACGTCAAAGATGAGATTTGTGACGCTGCCGTCGGGATTGACTACTTTCTTGAGAGCTGGAAGGGATTCGTGGGTCTGTTGCATGCGCTTAACTTGACAGCTCTCAGACACTCACCGTCGCCGGATCCATTAGACACGAAGGCACCGGCTGAAGTGTAGTCATTGCCGGGTAAGAGAATCATCTGTGTCGTAGCGCTTTAAAAGCAATCAGCATATGGAATGAATTTTCATTGCATGACATACCCTGCATTTCGGATAGCAGTAACGGCTGCTTGAACCGATTCAACCCAGAGGTTAATGTCCGGAATATCGTGAGGCCTGCAAATATCTAACTAGTTTGTGGGCATTAAAGGATGATCAAACACACTCGTTCATTCTAGCCGCTTAGTCGGTCTCAAGATATTTGGAAGATAACAAGTCACTCACACTCCAAAGATAACCTTCTGATTATCCTTGTAAGAGGTCGCAATTTCGCTCCAAGTCTGAGCAAATTGCGCATTGGTGGGCCCGCCTTGACCAATGATCTATCCCTCATGAATCAGCTTCGTATCCGCGCAAACCAAGACAGTACACTTACCCCCTTGTTCCATCTCGCATAGTTGTGGATATCGATGATACAGTACGCGCCGGTTGCGAGGCAATTCTGAACGAGAGCGTCGTATTCTGCGAGGTTCGTCTGGTCGACGGGGCCGATAACGTTGTTTGTGAGGAATTGCCAACCGACTTTCGTGACCGTGCAGTCAGTCGAATCTAAGCGGTGGTGAAGCGAGAGAACATACCTGGAAGCCGGAAGACATTGTATCCATCATCGTTCACGAAATGAGTCATTTGGCCCTTGCCGTCCTTTCCTGAGCACATGTTGAGCTGTTCTCCATTGAAAAATGGAGCCACGAATACGGACCGGAGTATTGTGTGAGAGGAGGGTTGGCCGCGCTGGTGGTGCAGCTTCCATCCGTGGTGCACCCGAAATCAAAGCCAGCGATATTTACCCCGCTGAAATCGAAGTAAGAATGAAGAAGAAAAAATGAGAGTCTTAGCATCTTACACGAATTTCAGCGTTCCTGCTCCTGGTGCCGCAGTCTTAGAAGGACTAGTAGTCGTCGTTTTGGAAGCAGATGTTACTATGGTCGATGCGGTCTTCGTCGCGGTTCCAGGAACACATTGCGAGTAATCTAAAAACTGGTCATTTGCGTGAAAAATAATAGAGTCTCAATAGGATTCACGGTCATTTTGAGCCGTGCAAACTGCGCCGTCAACGCAAGTCGTGGCTCCCCTCCAACCCTAGAACGATGTGAGCAGGTGCAGTCAGTGGCAATACCAAAGCAAAGACGCACGACGCCTCCACCTGAGTGATATGAGCTTCACCGGATGCCATACGACTGACCAACCAACTCACATTGGGACCATACAGCTCCTTGGTCTCTTACCGAGGCCACAGCGACTGCCGCCGCCAGTGCGAGATAGCATTTTTGAGGCATGCTATGTGCGAGTACTGGCCGTTCAGTAGACGAAGCGGGACATGCTTGCGAGGAGTGGAGACGCTGGAGACCACGTTCACATCGGGGTCTCGGCCATCAACCAATCGGCAGTCACGATCACGTGGAGAAGTCGCTCGTTTAGCGCGGCGAATATTTAGCGTGTCGTTTGTTATTAATTATACTTCGGCACGATTCACGAATCAAGCACGAATGGCGCGGAAACCTGGTCTCACAACCAGAAAACAAATCGAGTGCAAAGGCGTGTCGCATTCGAGCAAGCATGGCGGTCATTATTTGGAAACAAAATACCAGGACCAGTAAATCAAGGCACCGACTGTGCATGTCGTCTTTCCAACTGCGTCAATTCATCCTCCAAATTCTGTAGACCAGTCAGCCGTTAGCCGTATTCCCGAGTGACGGACCGACGTAGTTGTATGGCTGCGGCGCGCATGGAGTTGGCGCAACCTTCCTATCAGCATCTCCCAATGGCGTCGTAACATGATGCGAAGTGCCGCTCTCCGTATGAGACCCATACACGGGGTCGAAGACCACACCCGTGATACGCGATGTGCGGCGCTCTTGTTGACTTCCAGAGGTCATGATCAACGCCGTGTCGTTCTCCCAACGGAAGTGAATCCCGACGAGGAAATTCGCGAGCAAGGTTAGCGAATAAACCCGACCTTGCCAGAAGAAGAAGAACGAAAAGGCTGCATCGAATGTTTATGTTTGGTGCCGCCGTCAAGGTTTCTGAAACTGGTTGCCACTCACCGGGGCCGCCATGGAGGAGCAGTATCATCATTACTAGAGTATTGGAAGCTACGATTGCCCCAGAGCTGACACAGAGGAGGAAGAATTTCCGGGCGAAACTAATACAAGAGCTGAGCGCCAATATTCATTGATAGCTCTCGATGTACTTACCTATTACGAGCAGGAATAATATCGGTAGGACTGAGAGATTTCCACACTCCATGTCCCAATGCGATGGCGATGGAGATGTCGGTGGCAGCGCACACGATGGCTGAGGCCCTAGAGCATGATAGTTAGGTGACATTTCCTATCATCCAGAACCGGGGCCCGCCGATGCTCACTCAGTCATTGTTACTGCGAGGTTAAATACTGAATCGAGGACTAGAATTATGACGGCTGTGGCAATGGAGAGCCCAATCTAAGCACACAATATGTTGGACCCGAAGAAATATCATAGACCATCGACTTACGTGGCCCACGACAAGCACAGCCAGAATCGAGGTTATGAATATGTTTCTGGACCTATGATAACTTTGTTTAGATAACCGAATCCGACAGCGATAAACGCACAAGGAGTAGAACATATGAGTCAAAATCGCCTGCTCAATGGCGGCGGAGCAATAGGTCAAGACGATCGATATCGACGTCGGAGCCAGAGGCGCCGAGCCCCCATTACTGAATAAGTTGAGGACGAGGATACTTATGTTGACGCATATCGTCAAAGTGCAGAGCGTGTCAAAGAACACCAGCCCAGTGACGGCGATCCTGTACCAGAACGGTCTGTTGGGACGCTTGAAGTACCGATGGCACAAGACAAGTTCCCAAGTATAGAGAAAGATGTTAAGCCACGATGCCGCCAGATACACACTAAGAATGTAGGTATTGAACGATAATGAGAGCCGCAGCAGGGTGAATGGAACGTACACATTGGATGTAGGGTCGTCTGCCTCCATGTGCCTTGTACAGTAGAGATACTGGTACTGTGGGAGGTACCAGAAACATCGCCAGGACTCGCTCGCTCGATCTGCTTCTTAAACTGCCGCACAAAGTCCCCACGGGTCTCGTCAACATTTAGACTCCTGTCACATCAACTCCGGCGGGTGAATACAGGATGGCTCCGCTCTCCCATGCCGTGCAAGCTATAAATTTTTTTTTCCGTCGAGTCAGAATCGCCGTAAAATAAGGATTTGAGAGCGTACTTCAGGCGAGCTCAGGGGCGCCGCTCGTTTGATAAAACGCGGTTTTCAGGGATGGCGGAGGCATTCCGCGAGGCCGCATCATATGCGGATTCACAACGAAGGGAAAAAGCTATTTTCATAAAGTTGTCTTGTTGGTACGGCAGGATACTTCCCGCTCCCAGAATAGCGGATAAATCTTGACAGTGGAAAGAGGGCTGATATGTTGTGGGAAGCGTGAGTGGCAAGCCAGCCGGGAAGATTTGACTTGGTATCGTGAGCAGTAAGGTGGTAGTGGGTCATTCAAGTCGTCCAGCGAGTTCTTGGTCAACGCCGGGTTCGGGTTAACCACAAGGTTAAGCGGAAAGTATTGGACCAAACCAACACCCTTCCGCTCAAAGATGAGAGGCCATGTGTCTAGGAAGATCGGTCCCGAAGTGGGGTCCATGGATTCGCTGACATCCGAACCGGAGGATATAGTGCACAGTGTCCAGGATTGACCGAAAAAAGGCTGCATTTGTCCCTCCCTACGGCCAATCTGGCAGAGAACCAACATCAATGTGGAAACGGCCGGCTCTACCCGCAGCGGAAGTGAAGAAACCCGAGCTCGTGAGAGTCGCAAGTCGTCAAACACAATGTAAGCTTTGGCCGCGGCCACATGGTACTGCGCAAGTCGATTGCCCGAGAACGAGGTGCGAGAGGCGCAGAGGCAGAGTACAGATACCGATGATGCAGCTGACCATGGCCGAAGGGTGAGTCTGGGTACACCTCGGAGTGCCGGAATTCGGGATTGAGGGAGCCGGAGGGCGAAGACTCGGAAAGCTTTCGAGTAAGGTGGGGGACGGGGTGGTCGACCCCCACCGAAGAGGAAACTAGTACATTGGAGATGATGGCGAGAGATAAGAGGTAAGTACAGCATGTAGGTAGGATGTGCGTGGAATAACCACGAAAAAAAAGAAATCGGATCCATAAGTCTGATATGACAGAATCACAGATGTGAGGAGATTTGTCGATACAGGAAGGGTGAGAGAGATTGTGAGTATACAGAATTCAGTGTAGATTCAGTCCAGTGAGTAGATACCGAGGCAGTAGATTAATATTCTGGTGGCAGATCGGCGGTGATCGATATACACCCGTTGAAGGGGGACGACGACGACGAAGCGTTCACCAGGGGATTCGGGTACTGGCGGCTGGTCGACATACGAGGGCCCTCGTCGCGTCGACAGGAAAGCTTCTGCTCTCCCCCGCGAGCTTTCCACCTGCCGGAGGTAAGAAGGAACCTCCGCCGTGCTGAGGAGCACATCGACATGATGCATCCTCATCACATCTCCATCGCCGCAGTCAACTCCGCCCACGCGATATTCCCGTCCGCGTCTGCGTCCTCGTCCTGCGCCGCGCGGTCTACCTGACCCTCCGCCTCCCTATTCCCGTCCCCGTCCCCCTCGCGCTCCATATCCGCCACTTGCTCCACAACAGCCTTCCACCCCCGCGCACCCCCGCCCCGCCCCGCCTCTCCCGCCTCTCCCGCCTCTCCACGCACCCACGTCCGCCCCTCCCCCACCCTCCCCAGCTGCACCCGCCTCAACAGCGGGTTATACCTCGTCCACGCATGCACGCACTCCCCCAACACCGCCGTCCTTTCCTTCTCTCGCTCCCTCTCCATCTGCTTCTCCCGCTCCTTCTCACTCTCCGTTTGCTCCTCGCCGTCCTCGCCCGCCGAGGGTGGTTCCGACGGTGCGAAAATATCAGGGAGCAGGATCGGGCCGATCTCGTCGAAGATGGCCTGATCCTCCGCGTCCCAGTGGAAGCGCGGCGCGGCGGGGGCGGCGAGCGCCGGGCGGGAGAAGATGCGGAGGGTGTGGAGGCTGCGCATGAGGGGGAGGTGTTGGATGCCGAGGTCGAAGAGGAAGGACTGAGGGAAGAAAGACGTCAGCTATGCAGAATAGGAATACACGTCGTGAAAAGAACATACATCCGAAGGCCCAGCGTCATGGTAGACGACCTCGAGCACCTCGCAGCTGGGGAGACAGCGCGCAGCGGCGAGGAGCACCTCGTCGTCCCATGCGCTCAAACGCAGCAGCGCGACGCGGAGCAGCGGCACCCCGCTGCGGAGATGCTCCAGCAGCCACACCGCGTCAGCGGACTTCGGTATCGGGCTCGTCACGCGGAAGTGCGTGAGCTCGGGCGCGCCGGGGGCGATATGGCCTGCGGCGGGCCACGGCGCGCAGAGGGTGCGCAGCGCGGGGAGCGCAGGCGGAGGCTGCGGGGAGAGAAGGGCGGTACCGTGAGGGGCTAGCTGATTGAGGTATGTCGCGATGGATACGTCGAGGTGCACCAATGCGGGCATGCGGTGGAGCATGGCGTCGAGGCGGGACTGCACGTCGCCCACGAGACCCATGAGGTTGATGGTGAGGGAGGTGAGGCGGGCGGAGGCGTCGACGGGGATTTGGATGCCCAGGGAGTCGGTGGTGAAGGATTGGAGATTGGGGAGGTGGTAGGCGATGGGTGCTGTGACTGCGTCGGCGTTGAAGGTGGTGGAGAGTGTGGGGCGGAGTTTGAGGACGGTGAGGTGGGTGACTTGAATTTCGGCTGGCGGGTTGGGGGATGGGAAAGACAGGGGGAAGAATGGCGGTGGAGGTGGGATGGAACAGGATGTGAGGGTGAGGTGAGTGACGCTGGGGAGGGCCTGAAGCGTAGGATACAGCACATCGGGGACGGCACCAAAGGCTAGCTTTAGGTGCTGAAGCTTCGGGAAGGATTGTATACGTCCAAAGATTTCTGGGTGATCCTCTGCGAGAAGCGAGTCAGCTGGAAGTTACGATGGAGCACAGAATGACGTACGTTCTGCGTCTGTCCCATTATCGTCCAACGAGAGGTATATTGACCGAACAAGATGTGTCTTTGTCGGATTCCGATCCCAAAACTCCAGATGATTCCGTGCTTTGATTATGGTCCTCCAGGCAATATTCCGCACTAGCGCTTCCGTCCCGAGACTGTAGAATTTGCGGCAAGCCGAGACGACACTGTGGAGGGACTGCGCATCGTCGACTAGATGGAAAATGCGAAGCCAGATCTCCTGAGGCAGAGAATCCATCGACGGGAAGAAATGAGCCATCGAAATTGCGTAAAAAGCCAGAGAAAGTAGCGGTGGGGCGGGAGATCCGTAGGGTAGCGGTATTCAAGAATTTGCGCAGATTTTATAGCACTCCCGACATGAAAGTTGCTGGAAGTTGCTGGGATTCAGAGACTTTCATACGAGTCAGCAACGGTTGATATGGCGACAAACGTGTGGCTCACAGTCAATTTAGAGTTCGAGGTCGTCCAGATAAGCATATGTAACACGAAAACAGTCATTTTCAGCTGCATTACAATCCGCAAAACGACAAACCGCTCGACAACGATGGAAGCCCCGAATTCGCGGGATTTTTCCTCCGAAACGATCCAGGGATAGTAGGAAAGCCCAAGATCAAGTAGCGCACGCTGCTGGGGGGTAAAGAGCTGAGCCACTCTGCGATCTGAGGAAGAGCTAGCAAAGAGCGAGTGACGGAGCCAAGACAAAGTCGTGGTGAGAACAAGGCAGTGATCGCCGAAAAAGGGAAATCGGAGATAACAGCGAAGGCCGAATAAAGCCGATTTAGGTTCAAATTCTTTTTATTTCGAGATGCATTACGACGAATTTCCCCGAGTTCGAATGGGATACTGGTTAGACTGAGAGAAATTGAATTATTACGCAATTTAAATTTATGCAAGCAAGAAAACATGATCCCGGAAGATTATAGAAAATTGAATTTGACACGTCCAGGTGCCAGATGGATGGCATTGCAGTTGGAGTGGTTATGTAGGTAGCGACGAGGTAGAACTATGCAGAAGATAATCACGGCGAGCAACGTTCTAATGTCTCGACAACAATCGGAAGGGCAGAACAACCATCCACTTTCGGTTCTGCAGGCGAACCCATTTTCCATTCGATTCGATCGATATCGTCAACGACGGAGAACTTGTAGCGTCTCAGGAGAACTGAGATGACGACCTCTGAAGGGAAAAAAAACGAATATGTATGAGTCCTGGGGAAGGGAGCAATCGAGAAACTCGAATGAATGTCTTACTTAACTGAAGCGGGACGAATTTGAATCCTCTAAACGAAGTCAACGAAGTCGAATAAATGTGAACGAGAAATCACGAAGGAGGAAGGAAGGAAAAGGGAAGCAGCGGAGAAAAGCATCACTCACATACACCCCCTCCCCCCACCCGCAAAAGTCATCATATTCCCATAAACACCCGCAGTCCGCACATCATTAGCGCCCTCCGCCTGTCCATTGCTCCTCCATCTCTCCGGTCGAAACTCCCGCGCGTCGGGACCCCATACCGCCTCATTACGATTAACCCCCACGATGGAGATATATATTTCCGTGCCTCGAGGAATGAGTATGGCGTCCATAGGTCGACCGTCGACTCCGATGGTGGGTTGGGAGAGGGGGAGGGTGTGAGGGTGTGTTGAGCTGGAAGGTGGATTCAAGATTATTCATGGGGAGAGGAAATTTGAAGATGATAGTATACGGACGTGCGTGTCATACCGGTGACCGGAGGATATCTGGAAACCGGAAGTTTGAATTAGAAGATAGTGGGGATATCGATCGCGATATCAATACTCGGAGGAGAAAGACGTACAGTCGAAGCGTTTCACGCACTACGGCGTCGAGATAGGGCAGTCCAACCAACTCGTCGTACCCCATGAGCTCCTTCATCTGTATTATCTCTTCTCGCAGTTTATCTTGTACCTCGGGATTCAACGCGAGAACGTGGATCATTCTGTTGAGTGCCGAGGAAGTCGTATCGGTTCCAGCGTGGATAATCATCCTGCAGCAAAACCCAGCCCGTCGCATTAGTTACTGACACTCAAGATGAATGGGAGTTCAAGACGCACGAAGCATGAGCAACCAACTCATCTTCCGTAAACCTCATACTCTCCTCCTCCGCTTTCATATTTTTCACTGTGTCCGTGATGTGAGATTCAACTCGAACACGAGAGACGACTGGTCGACGCACCCCATGAGCTCATAACATCATGCGAATCATCGTCACGGTCAGACCGAATCTTCTGCATCTTGTCTCGAACCAAGGCACGGGACTTGCTCTCCATGATATCGATGATATCGCAGAAAACCGCTATAGTTTTGGAAGGCAGAAATCTGAGCGCACGCCGGCAGAACGCCGGGGAAACCACTTTGCATGCGATCGGCAGGAGTGGAAGAAAGGCTGCTAGTTTGTGGATGATGGGGCTAATATGAAATAAGTATGTGCGTGGTTAACAGGCGGAAGATGGCAAGTAGGAATGGGGGGGACAAACGTGAAACTCTTGAGAGCTTGGACATAGGGATCAATTTGAATAGTAGCTGACTCGGTGGAAGACAAGGAGTCGAAGGAATGCCCGAGCGCGGCACGGCCGATGGATTCGAGAGAGGCTCGGCTTAGAATTGGGTATAGATCTATCTGTAGTACGCAAAATTGTTAGCTAGGTAAACTAGATGACAGCCACAGACATACCTCTTGCTTGCCCTTACGATGCTTAAGTTGCGGCTGTATGAGACCATCCCGAAGCTGCTGTGGTTGTCGTTTTCCGCAAACACAGAGTAAACGTGGATTGAACATACCCGATAGGCGACGTCGTAAAGTATAGCCACCATCTCCCTCAAATTGCTGGCCGAGAAAGCGGGCATCATAATCTTCCGATACCGACGGTGTTCGTGTCCGGTGGTGGATAATAAACCTTTGCCGAATAGGAGTTCGCTTAAGCTAGCGAGTATACTCAGTGAGAGCGCCGCATGAACACTGGGATGTGGATACCTGAGAAAAATGCTGGATGCTTCGTAGCATTCCCGGTCTTTGATCAGGATGCTGTGGAGCGCGGCAGGATCGCATACATAGAGCTGCGAGTTCTAGGTCGAAGGAATTGACCGATTGTACAAATTTTGAGCCAGAGGCCACTCACACCAAGCAGCGCATGAATCCGAACGACGCCGTTGAAGTCCTTTTCAAGATGTTCGTGAAACGACGAGCCATCGGGGCCGTGTAGTCGAGCAAGATTACCTGCGATGCCATTTTGAATGTCAACAATAGCATTCAGCAACGAACTTCTCACCTGCAGTGAATGAGTCCGAAGGTGGACCAGGGACGTTGTGCAATGCGAAGGAGAGGTAAAGTCGCCGGAAGACGTGCCACACGAGACAGAGTAAGAGAGGACATAGAGCGAAGATGAGGGGAGGAGACATCTTTGAGGGGGCGCCGTATCCCCGCGTTTATGTACAGCTACGAAGCGAGTGTCAATTATCTGATAAGTGTGACGAGGACTCCGTCGAAACACCTTGGAGCAAGGTTGAGCTCGTTGTCGCACGGCACGGAAAAGAGATACCCAGGACAATTAAACCAAGTATAGGCAGTCATGGTGGGAGCGTGCTAAATTTGTGATTCACATGAAACTCACTCTGGAATAGTGAAGCGAAGGAGGCGAATACGATACCAGTACTCACTGCTAGACCAAGCCAAACTATTGAGACTCAAGGGTCAGGTTCGGAGGTATCTGTGCTCGAAAACCGTCTTCACAAAAGGTTCAAATAATCTTTGAACAATCTTCATTGAAGTTTTCAAGAGGCTGTGGGAGGAAAGAATCCTTTTCGTCAGGCAGCGAGTATCCGCACACCCGCGTATCCTAGTGTTGAGGCCGAGGTATGGAGGGAGGAACTATGAGGCCGAAGAGTCGCACATTGGCGGGAAACAAGACGGAAAGGAAGAAACCACGAGCTGTCACGATCACGAGAAAGCTGTCACTGATTGTGACTCAGGCGGGCCTGAGGCGCGCGCCAACGCGTGATTTGATGGTCGAGTAAGAGTTCGATGTTACTTAATTTGTTAAATCGGTCGTGAAGAGAGAACCAAGTATCTTTTGCGCTCACAATTAATTCTAAGCTTCCCTGGAACTTCAACCCATTTTCAAAATAAATGAAGTGGAGAATATATCCCTCGACTTGCTGATGTTGCCGCGCCTTGGATCCCGAGATGATCTCGATAGCTAGGTACAGGGGACTCAAGAAGAGGACCTCAGTTGTGCGGCCACCGCAAACACACCGTATACAATCATTTTATGCTGAGAAATCCCAATTGCACAACCGGCACGCTCAACCCCAAAACGCTTACTTGTAAAAGAGTCGTGGCCACCGGCTTGATAATATCGTCATTGCAATGTCGAAATAGAGACCAGGGCTGCGGACGGCTTCTGCAGATAGAAAAAACGGAGATCATGGCCACAGCGGCGTGTACGGTGTTGAATTATTAAATGATTTCGCCGTCCCGCGCTCAATAGATCGCCGAAGCTGTACTTCAAGGTTCAATATTCAAGAAAGTAGCTCGTAAGAATTCTCGGAGGCCGCTGGGCCTCGCGGATATCATGTTACCCGTAGCTCGCCACGATATTAGTTTGAGCTCCTACCCCCACTGGCCAACTCCTCCCAGTCCATGCCCGATTTTCGATTCGCCGCAAGTCCGCAGCGCTACGCCGAAACGATGATTTAAAACGTCCCGGTCGTGAAATGTTGTGACTCACAATGAATTTCACCCTTCTTCAACCAGCTTCAATTCTCGTTGCCCTAATATTCTATGCGATATTCAGAGTTGCCATACGGATATTCCGGCTCCGATACTCGCCTTTGCGAAATCTCCCTGGGCCGCCTCGAAAGTCGTGGTTCACAGGAAATCTAAGCCAATTATTCAATGCCAAGGGCCTCGCGTTTCATCAGCATTTGGTCGCCGTTTATGGTGGCATGGTGAAGGTCCATGGGTTCTTCGGTGTGAGTATTTCACTCACTGCATTGGTGCAGAGATATAGACCTAATAACGCTTCCAGGACCAACAGCTGGTAAGTGATTCGCGGTGTAAGTGACCATGCTTGAAAAGGCAGCAGTATATCTCGGACCCACAAGCATTACAAAACATCCTAATCAAGGAACAAGACGCATTCGAGGAAACTGCTGTTTTTGTCGAGTAAGCATTCAAAATGCCTTGAAAGTCAAGGAACAATCTAACAAGGCTCACGGCGCATCACCCGCATTTAATTATTTCTTCAGAACGAACAAAGTTATATTTGGCCCGGGCTTAGTGTCCACAACTGGTCAGTGGTGACAGCGGCGGGCGTTCTTGTCCGCATTTTTCGCGAAGCAGATAAGTCATGCCGTTGATACAGGGGAAATCCACAAACGGCAAAGGAAGATGGTCAACCCCATCTTTTCACCTAGTAATCTCCGGAATCTCGTTTCGACTTTTTATGAAGTGGCAGAAAGGGTGGGTGTCGGCGAACGGAAACCTTTCAAATTTGGTTGACTTCTGTGGAAGTTAAACGACGTTCTATCCAGAGAATGTAGGGAAAACGAAGAACGTACCGTGATTGACATGTCTCAATGGATGGTGCGTACCATTATTTCGATCACCGACGGTCAAAGAGCACGGAATAATACTGACCGGCGTTTCATTCCACATCCCCGCCAGTCTCGCGCAGCACTCGAAGCGGCGGGACAAGCCATTCTCGGATACTCCTTCGATCCGCTCAATTCGCCCGTAAACAACCCGTACACGCGCGCTATTCGGGAATTAATGTCAGTCTGTTCTCGAATTATGAAGTTCCCGATACCAATATCACTTTATGCTGACCACGTCCTGTCGTATATCATGCAGTCCCACGATGTTTTCGCTCTCCCTCGTCCGCCAATTTGCGCCGTTTCTTGTCCGCCTCGGCCCAGCGGGGTGGAGGCGCAGGTTGGTGGAATGGACGCCGAGTAAGGCGGTGCGGAAGGTGAAGATGATGAGTGATGTTATGCATCATACGGCGATGGATATTCTCGAACATGCAAGGGCGGGTTTGCAGCAGCGTGACGGACGGTATGCGAAGGATATAATCAGTCTGCTGTGTGAGTGTGTTTTCAGAAACCTACAACCTCAATTTGTCAAACGGGGATCCAAAAACTCACGATTTTCTTTCATAGTGAAAGCAAATGAACGGGTTAGCGAGACGGAGCAGCTCAGCGAAACGGAGTTGACGGGGCAGATGACGTACCATTTTTCCGACCCTGCAGGAGCATAACCACGGTGCTGATTCAGGTTGTAGCGTAATGATATTCGGTGCCCAAGATACAGCATCTTCAACGCTATCCCGCATCCTATATATGCTGTCAATAAACCCGGATGCGCAGGAGCGGGTCAGGGGAGAGCTACATGCCGCCGGTGCGTTGGAAAGAAGGTTGAGTCTGGAGGAAGTATCCGCTTTGCCTTGGCTTGATGCTGTTTTAAAGGAGACACTGCGATTGTAAGCTTCAAGCCTCGATTGAGACAAATTGAAATTGACCGTGCCACGCGTAGATATCCACCTGTGCCCTTCGTCCGCCGAGTGTGCGTGCTTTCCGCTCCATTGCTTCGCCGACAGATGATGTGAATGAAAATACAGAGCACTCGAAGATCGTAGCATACCCTTTATGACTAAACAAGGAACCCAGTCTTCGATCATCATACCGCGCAACACGACACTCTTTGTGGGTATATTCGGCGCCAACCGCCTGGAAGCTGTTTGGGGCCCGGACGCAAAGGAGTGGAAGCCAGAAAGATGGCTACATGGCGACGTACACCAGAAATCCGAACCAGGTTCGCGTTTGCCAGGAATATATTCCGGGATGTGAGGCTTTTCGCTGTGTCAATGAATCTCATCATAGAGATGTATTCCAGGATGTCGTTCTTGGCAGGTGCAAGGTCCTGCGTGTGAGTTCATGAATTCACTTTGGATATTAAAAAGTACTCATCACAGCAGAGGATACAAATTCGCGGAGATTGAGATCAGTTGCGTCTTTCGAGTTTTCGTTGTCTGGAACCGGTCTAACAGGAGGCAGAGATCATATTGATAGTCTTCTTTTCTCGATTCCGAATTTTCCCTACGCAAGACGAGATTGTGTGGAATTTGTCACAGATAATCTCGCCCTCCGTTCGAGTTGTAGCTAGGGATGGGTCCGTCACTGAAGAGAAAGGTTTGCCGGTATATTTGAAGGAAATCGAAGCTCGGAAGGGGGAGCAGGAGAGTTAGTGTAGAACAAAGTTATCTGTGGTGGCAGAAGCGAGGTGGTCAACGGAGCAACAAGTTCAGAGCGCATGAGGGGATGAGAAGAAAAGATATGCCATCAAATTTTGGTGCAAAACAGTGTGAAGGATCGAGTAAGGTTAGGGTCCGACATTGGCGAAAAAATCAGAAAAAGCACGATAATGGCCTTGCCAAGATGCATATGCCACCTTGGCAAGGTGGCCACAAACAAAAGACACAATGCATGAATTCGTCAACGAATCAAGTACAAAGTCGTAGAGACATTTGGAGGCGTGATGAGGCGTAAATGGTACAAAAACTGCAATGCCTTGCAACCGGCACACATATGTAGTGGATCGTAGTGTATGTACGGAAAGCAGCAGCGACAGAGCAAGATAAATAGCAAAGCATTTCAGATCACAGCGTAGCAAAATCGTAATAACAGAGAGAACAGAAAGAAAACAGATTCTTGAAGATACATTGCGATCGTAAGATCGTGGAAGATTCGTATTCGTGAGAGGAGTGAGGTCGTGAAGACACGTGAATTTTTGTCAAGAGGTGAGTGAGGTTCGTGAAGGCATGGATCATGAACGGCATAGATAGGAAGAGCCAGCCCGCGTCTATGCTGCAGCCAGAGGTAGACGAGGCGTAGCAACCCCAGCGCGAGCGGGAGTGGGGCGACCACGGGGTCTGGGGCGATTGATTCTAAGGGATTCACCGGGACTATCAAGAAGAGACGGGTCAGTCATAGTAGAGAACAAGAGGAGGAGCGACGCACGTCATCATGAAAGAAATGCTTGTCATACTAGTATTATTCTCTTTTTGGTCCGTCGACGTCTTGTTGCCACGCTTCGCCCAGCCCAGCGCAGATCGACGAGCCGCTGAACCGACTCGAGGACGAGCCTTACCAGCCAAGCCCCAGGCGTTCTCACGTTTGGGAGACAAGACGGCAGGGGACATGTGCACCTCGACAGCGGGACTGGAATTGACGTCGACGGCCTGCAGCGCATTGTCGGTCACGAATGCACGGTGGAGCTCGCTGGGCGATGGGCGTGAAAGCAGCTCCGGCGATGCAGAAGGTGGAGCTTGGCGCTGAGGATAAGGAGAGGGGCGCGACTGAGTACGTGAGCGAACGCGACGAGGGCCATACTCCATGGGCAGCGGTCCGTAATTCTGGACCGAGTGCTGCAGCAGAGCTTGCATCCCGTCAGGATGCTTGGGGGGCGAGAACGCTGCAAAGAACTATCAGAAAGAGGATGCAGGAGAGTAGCGTAGACACATACCTTGCAGCGCATACAACGAGAAAGGGGTGTCCATCCAAACCCGCCGACTCTCGGTCACGGCATCCTCCGCCTCATTTCTGAGGGTATAGTACTTGCGGAGGACATCCTGCCACTCAGCGCCACCCGCGCTCAGGTCCATCGACCCCGCATTCGAGCCATCGACGACAAAGATCCCGTGGCGAGCAGTGGGACTACTCTTGTATCCACCGATCGAGGACGCAGGACTCGGACGCTCTTCCTGGATGGTCTCGTAAACGGACGACCGAGAGGCACGAGTTGCAGCAGCGGAGTAGCGCCGCCGATGTCCATGGCCGCGACCCCGAGCGCGCATCCGATCCGCAGTCGATATCGGGTGGGTAGTGTTGCAGAGTATGGGGCTGATGTGCGACACGTCAATACTGGACATAGATCCCTCCGTCTCCGACATTGATGAGCCCTCAGCGGATGAGAGAGGCGGCGTGTCCCGCCCCGAGCTTGAGGTCGTGATTGTCGATGAGCGAGAACGATTGGGACTTGGAGCAGGGCGGGTGAATACCGCTGTAGGACGGACTAGGGTACGATCAGCAGCAGCTGACAAGGACTTGCCATGGACTCACAAGATGCAAAATCCTCGCCTTCTGCCACGAGAGCGCTCGCCTCAAGAGACTGCCGCTCGAGAAGCCCTTGACGAGCGCGAATCATCCGCTCCTCGCCAAACTTGGACGACGAGGTGGATGCGATAGAGGGCTGGCTGATGATACGGGCTTTGTTGGGAGCCTTCTCGTCATCCTGGAAAGCAGCATGCTTCCGCTTCTCGACGCGTACGCAGGGCGAGGGATTATAGCCTATGGAGCGGCGGCGCACATGGCCTCCACCAAGCATCTGAAGAAACGATCAGAAATAGATCTCAAGATATCGAAAGCAGGCGACGCACCGTGACCATCGTCTCGTCTTCCCTTGGCGGGCTGTCAGTACTGTTATTGAAGCTGAGCACCGACAGAGGTCGGAACTGGTGAGGGGGCAGGAGGTGACCAGTCGGCACATGGTGGTCGTCGTCTGGATGTGACACGGTTAGTAACGGGCGAGCTCCAGAGGTATGAGAATACTGACATCCGAAAACACTATCCTCCGACATCGATGAGCGATGACCCGTCCTCTCGAAGAGCGAATCTTCCGCAGATGGGCGCTCGCCGTCGATAATAGAGTCCCAGGAGGAGCGATCGCGGAAATCGCTGTGGCTCTCCGGGGGCGAAGCCGAAATGGCGGTAAGCGGCTGCGCATAATCTACATCCATGAACATCTTCTCCCCGACGCCGGGCCGTCCTAGACGAGCTACGGAAACGTCGCTCATCCTCGAATCTACCGACGATTCCTGCCGGTGCTTCGCCCACGCCGCACGTCCGCCGTTCGCTCCGTAACTCGCATACTGATGGGCCAGACTGCTTCCGCTTGTACTCGTGTCGTTTTCGCTGAGGCGGTGGCTGCCATAGCTGCGATTGTAATTGTAAAACGACACAGGCGGGCCTTGCGAAGAAACACTGAAATTGGATTCACGGTGGCGATGTCCCCGCACTGCAGCTTGCCCAGGAACAGGGGCATTGAAGTAGAAGCTCGACGCATCACTACCGACGCGCTTTCGGGGCTGCGCATCTCGCATGAACTGGAAGGTGTCTTCAAAATTGGACATGGAGACCGAGAGGTCCTCCGACGATGGACGTTCTCGGAGACTGGGCATCGCCAATCCATAATCGAAAGGATCAGAGATCCCGGGATTGGTGACATGTCCGTACGAAGAGATCGATGCAATCGAAAAGACAGACTCCTGCTTCAGGTGCGGCGCCGCAACCCGTCGATTGTTGGCAACAGGCGGCGGATAGAACGCAGGGCGATTTTGGTGGAACTCAAAGCCACGACGAACTTCCTCGAACGAGTCCAAACCCGTGAAGCTGATCCCAGACTGCGGTCTCGAGCGTGTACGAGAGTGCATGCTAGCCAGGGACATGCGAGAGTTCTCCATCGCTGCGCGGCGTATGCTGGTATCAGAATTGACCCGAGGACGGGGGAGGTTCTCAGCATGAGCGAGAATCGACTTCATGACCGAATCATCTTCTTCCATAAGGAATGAGAGCGACTGACCCCGTGCATGCGCAGGCGGAGGGATAATGTCGGAGAGCGTCAATGGCTTCTTCGCTGCTGCGGGTCTGGGCTTCGGTTTCTGCACCTCGACCTCCTCTTCAGGCAGCTCTCCTCCAAACTTGAATCTGAGATTGAGCTGACCATCGGAGGGTCCAGAAGCGATGTGACGAGGACGAGGTGCGAGTAGTGGGCTACCGTCGCTGGCAAGGCTGTCAGAGCCGGGAAGAAGCGTAGGCTCTTTGTGATCGATGAGGCGGGAGGCAGATTCCCCATCGAGGTCCATCGAATGGTCCTCATCTTCGCTAGATCCGACTCCCATGGTCAGCTCCTTCATATCGATGAGGCGGGAAACTGAGTGAGGAATTTCAAAGCCTGAAGACGAGGTGAAGCCCGACGATGAAGAGAGCTGCTCGGAAGAAGACGTAGACGACCCAGACACATCCGCCCTGAAAGTAGGAGGCAGCGCAGGAACAGGCGGTGGTACATCCATACAAAGCAGTCCGCGAAGATCAATCTTGGCCGGTGTCTGGATAAGAACATCAACTATCTACTAAGGAACGAGAAAAAACAGAGACGACATACCGCGAATGCATTCTCAAGCTGCTCCACAAAACTCCGCCTATCAGACACCCCCGACTCATTAAGCTTCTTCAGCTCGCCAGTAAAGTCAAAGCTCTTCTTGGTGTCCTCCTCAGAACCCGACAACGCCCCCTCGTCCATGTACCCGTGATGATCCGAATCAATGAGCTCGAAATTGAGAACTGGAAGCTGCATCGGCGGGGGTGTACCGTTCGCCTTCGTAGCAGAGGTAACCGCCGGCAGCGGCGCAAACGGCGGAAGCCCAGGCGACGGCAGTGGTTCCGGGGGACAGAACGACATCGTATCGTCCGTAGGCGAATGCCCTCCCGACGACGAAGCCAAAATTACCTGCAGCTCGTCCGGGATATCCGAGTCCGGGTCCGACGCATCCAGCTCCAGCGCCTCATGCCCCGACACGTCCGACCCGCCCATCGTCCCCCCCATCCCCAGCACCCGCTTGGACTCCCGCGCGAGCGGCATGCGGGCGCTGCCCTGGCTGCTCTTCGCGGAGGGCGGCGCATCGGGGAGGAGCGACGACCGGTTTCGCTCGTGGCCTCGTGTGAATACCGTAGGCAGGCCACGCGCGCGGAGCGTCTCGGGATCCTCAGCGGACATTGAGGAACTTGACCGCGAGCCGAAGGTTAGCGACGAAGGCGCGCGCATGTCGATACCATGCTGCTGTTCGTCCGAGGATGACGGCGACGACACAGTGCTTGCAGTAACCAAAGCCAGCTGCGGGCGAATCCGCGACGGACGCAGTCTAAGTGGATGGAATACCGGTGCAGGGTCCGGCTCAGGCGAAGGTGTCATAGTCCGACGGTGAGTCCGCTTGTACCCATCGTCCCTATCATTGACCGGCGGCGTATGCTTGACGCTCGGCGGCGACGCAGGAGGCCAGGGCGCAATCTGCTGGCCAAGTATGGCTTGTGCAGAGGCATTCCGTACAGCGTAAGGACGGAGCGACGCTAACGAGCCCTCGCTAGGCCTTAAGATCTTGCCTTTGCCGGTAGGACTTTCCTCGTGCCATTGAGGCCGCGGGATCATGGGGACGCGACCAGGAGACGGAGTATTAGCAGGCGTGCCCTCGAGGTCGAGGTGGGTGATGAGCTGCGCGAGGTCGTTGGTCGCAGCATCAAGCAAGTTAAGCACACCTGAATCAATAACGAAGATATCAGAAACAGTGCCGCAAACAAAAGGTCAGAAACTTACTATCAGCGCCGTTCTCGACAATCCCTCTCGGGCGAGGCTTATTCCCCCCATTGATGATCATATCGTCAGACACGGGACGCGGACGAGGACGCTTGACCGGCGTCGCAGACACAATCTGATAGTCTGCATCTCCTTCTCCATCGACTATCTCCTCATCATCGCTATCACCACCATGCCCATGCCCATCCGTCGTCGCCTCCTCGACCGTAAGCATCGGCGGTCCACCGTGACCAACCCCAAGACTCTCCGGCCTCGCAGACGACGCAGACGACCGCCGGCTCCCAAATCCAGGGAAGACATCACTCAACGGCGTGCGCCTCCTCCCCTCCGACGACCTCCGACTCTCCCTCTTCTCTTTCTCCGTCTCCTTGTTATCTTTCTTCTCCTCCCTCTTGCCACCCCGCCGGACACGATCCACAACCTCCTCCGCCCACCTAACACTACTCCCACTGCTCACCCTCGACCCCGAGCGCGAGCTCCCACTGGACGACAACACCGAAATGGGCCTTAAACTCGAATTCGTGCTCTCCCTTTTCAAATTCGCACCACCCATGCCCAGGGCAAAGGCAGACTCGGCGCTCAAGCGATTCGGGTTAATCCCGGTGCCACCCGAAATCGTCGCCGCGCCACCAGGAGGAGGCGCAACGAAAACACTACTCGCCGTACTCGCCTTCCCACCACCGCTCGCACTGCGTCCGATACTCAACGCACTAGGCAACCCCATCCCAATCCCCGTACCCGCCGCGCTCTTGCCGGCACTCTTACTTAGAGACGACCCCAATCCAAGCCCAAGGATACTCCGCTTGCGCTGCACAGGCGACGTCCCCAACGCCCCAACCTCAAAGCTACTCCCGCTGCTCTTCGGCGCGCGTTTCACCTTGTCTTTCGCCTTGTCCTTCTTCTCTTTCTCCTTAACCTTCTCCTCCTTGACCTTAACCTTCGCCTTGACCTTCTTCCCCTTCACCGTCCCCATCCCCATCCCCTCGCCTTCACCCTTCTTCACACCCTCCGCATCCTTATTCTCGTCCGCACCATCCCACAACCGCGCCATACTCCTCACACTCCTCATCGCGCGCAGCGCAATCGAGCCTTGATCCTTCTCCTTATTCCCACCAGCACCACCAGGCGGCACAAGCAACCCTCCTGCCCCACTAACCGACATGGGCGTCCCAGACCTTGGCCCAGGCACCGGCGTCGGCGCCCTCGAAAGCGGCGTCGGCGTCGGCACCCTCCCCAAAGTCGACGCAGGCGCACCAAGCAGAATCCCGCTCCCCACCAACGCACCCCCCATCGCACTCGCGCTGCGCTTGTACTCAGGCCTAACCTCGTCCGCAGCGTCGTCGTCAGGACGCGAGTGAGAGGAGAACGCCATGGCGCTGGCGCTACGCTGATACTGCGGCTTCTGAGTTTGCTGAGGAAACGCCTGCCGATCTGCGGGCGGCGACTTCGGCGGGATCGAGCGAGGAGAAGCGGGCTGCTCGTACGTCTCCAGCCGCGTCATCGTCGCGTAGGGCGCTGAGGCCCCGGGGAGGTGTGCGTATTTGGATTGCCCTTGCGATTGAGCTTGGGTGAGTAAGGCGGCGCTGCCGGCGCTGACGCTGCGCTGGTACACGGGCGCGTGCGTTTGGGGATACGGATGAGAATTGCTGTTGCTGAGGGCGCTGGAGGCGCCGAGGGAGTTGAAGCGCTTCTGGGCAGGGAAGGGCCGGGATTGCGAGGGGAGGTCTGGATGAGTAGATAAATGAGTTTCGGTAGAGTAGATGAGAAATAAGACGAGAAGAACAAAGCAATGAAACGACGAATGAACAGAACGGGGCACAGTCCAAGCACCACAGCGTCGCGAGAAAGCAGACACAACGTGCAGATGCAAGCGGAAAACGAGAAAAGAGCGGGAGAAAGACGTGCACAGGAGGTCTGATGGTGCCGTGCAGTCAAGGCGCAAGTGGACAGCGCAGACAATACCAGAGAAGGAGAGGAAGGTCTCCGCAGCAGAAGGAAATCCAAAGACGGAATGAGAGGAGAGGAGAGGAGAAGAAGACGCAGACAGAAGAGATATGCACATGAGGAAACCAAGCGTGAGAAACTCGTCGTCCACGGACGCTGGTAGAAGAGAAGAGAAAAGAAAAAGGAAAGCGAAGTAATGAAAGAACGGGACCACGATCTCGACATATGGAGAGATAGCACCGAGGAAGATTTGACTTCCACAGAACATACGGGCCGCTTGAGCCCGCTGAACACACTCCCCACGGCACAGTAAAAGTGTCATTGGGATATGAGACGAGACGAAACGAAACGGCAAGAAAGGTCGCTCGTAAAAGAAAGTAGGCCAACGGTGACCCCTATTTCGATGCCGAGGAGCATCGTCCCCGTCTCCACCATGGTGGCTGATTACGCGCACGAGCATTGCAAGCCCCACAGCGTCGCGAGAAAACAGATACGACGTGCAGACGAAGGTCAAAGATAAGAAATAGCGGGAGAGAGACGTTTTACACACGAGCGGGGAACGTGCAGTCAAGGCGGACCTGGACAGCGCAGATGATACCAGGGAAGGAGAGGAAGGTCTCCGCAGCACCGCACGTCAGGAAGACAAGATACAAAGACACGACCAGAAGAGACATAGAGGAGAAGAAGACGCAGACAGAAGAAATATATATGATGAAAAACGAAGCACGACCTACCTCGTCGCCCACGGACGCTGGGCACGTCGACCATGTCGAAGGTGCAGTCTGGCTCGCCGGGGAGGTGCATCTGCATGGCAGCGTCTTGCTGGGGCCTCCGTACAGCCTGAGTGTCGTTGGGGGAGACGGGGAAGGCGGCGCTGGGGCCGGGGGCTGCGGGGAGGACGTTGGTGTTAGCACGCGAGGAGAAGAAAAGGGGGGCGGAAAAGGAAGAAGGAAGACACGTACACTTTGACCTCCTGACAAACGCGAGCACACCCCCACTACCCCCCGTATCCTTCCTCCCGCGCGCAGTCAGATTCCACCACTTTTCCTTCTCCTGCTGCTTGCCAATGGTATTATTATTCCCCTCAATCCCCACAGGCGTCGTCGGCCTGGTCGTCGTATTGCTGACGTCCTTGAAAACAGCATCCACCCTCCCGCGCGTCTTCACCTTCTTCTTGATCAACACCATCCCCTCCTCGCCGTCCCCATCGACCAACCCGTCCCACGTCCCCCCGTCCCTCCTCCCATCGACGCGCACCTCCCACCCCCTCCCCGTCACACTCCCACTCCCACTGGCGTCGCTCGCGCCCACCCTTCTCACAATATCGCTGAAATCACCCGCCCCCCGCGCGGTATTATACGGCGTCGCAGAGGTCGACGGCCCCGCGAGCATCCCCAGCACGCTCCCGCTCCTCTTCCTCGACGCGCCAGAGACGGAGACGGAGGTCATAGAAGAGGAGATAGAGGCATTGGGGTCCGCGTACGTCGCCGCCGACACGTCTGGCGTGGGGACAATGAGTCGAATCGTCGGCACCGTCGTCGTCGTCATCGTGATGCTTCGTGCTGTATTTTTCGAATTTTGACAAGATTTTTGGATAGAGAGTCGTAGAGGAGATGAAAGACGATCTGAAAAGCTCGTTGTCGATTGTCGTTAGGAAATTTGACGCGTGCGTTAGCGGCCGTTACTGCAGTCAGCGTAAGTATTTTCTTCTTCTTCTTCTACGCCCACATCTTCATCAGAAACGCGCCAGAAGACAGCAGGAAGGGCAAGACTTACCTAGGAGAGGCAGACACTAGCTTACCTGGCGCCGCGCTCGTCGGCGTCTGTTCACCGTCGTGGACGTCGAGGACAAGGCAGGCGACGTCACGTGGAGGAACATCAACCATATCACGGGGAGAGCACGGGTCTGAAACGCGTGACGTCAGACTTGGCGTGTTTCGATCCCCGGACAGCTCCGAGCGGAGTTTGAAAGACTTTGCAACTAACCACCATGATGAACTTTCCTGCAATTGTACGCTGCTCCGCTCGTCGCTTTCGAGTTGGCTGGAATCCTCTGAGCAAGTCCACCCAGAGTGTGCAGGCTTGTCCGACATCGTTCTCGTGCCTTACGAAACTCTAATCTGTGGACCCTCCCACCATGCCCACTGTAAATTCAAATCCTGTCGAACGTGGCGACCTCGAGGGCTCAAGCAATAAGTACATCCTACACAAATGTGGGGCTTCGTCCAAGCATAGGCGATTCTGTGAAACTTCGAGTCGTTAACGACTGCCGTGATGGGATATCAAACTCTGCGTCTCCGAGCCTTCCTCTTCCATCTTTCCTTCCCTCTACTTCCACCGTCCCGAACAACCCATCGAGAATGAACCCACCCAGCCCGCTAGACGTTCACGAACTACTAGATCACACCATCAGCTTCTTAACTCCTTCTGCCTCCGACCTCATCTCCTGTGCCCTCGTAGCGCGTTCTTGGCTCGACCCAGCGCAATCCCATCTTTTCCGAGTGCCTCACGACAGAACCCCCAGATACAACATCTCTCATTCCGTCGCAACCTCTCTCTGCCGGACGCTCTCCGAAAATCCTCCTCTAGCACGACACGTACGGGAATTCCGTCTGTGCCTCCCAGCCCACGTAGACACCCCGCTGCCAGACTTGCTTCGCGAAATCCAGTTCCCGAATCTACAAACTCTCGATATTGCCTATCTTCGGACGACTTCTGCGCCGTTGCCGGAATCGTTCGCACAGCTGTTCACGCTCAAATCGCTGAAGCAATTGAAGATGTATCTCAACGTGCCGCCGTCTCCCTCGTTGATGCGGGCCGTGGAGTCTTGTTCCGCTACGATCCAGCATTTGGATCTCGTGTGCTCGCAGGGTCTGGGTGACGTTTCCACGGCTGAGCAGGCAATTCGGATACAGCTCAAGTCGCTGAGGTTGGAGTATCGAAAGCAGTATGGTCCCCACACCATTGACGCTATGAAGTTTCTCTCTCCGTTCGGGCTCTCGAAATTAAACGCACTTGCGGTTAGGGGCGGGGATTTCGTTCCTTGGGAGCTCATCGAAACGAAGAACATACGAGTTTTGGAGATTTCGAATGTGGTGCGTTCCGCAATGCTGTCGAGTCGATTCTCAAGTATCGCATACTTATACCATATTGTTTTTTTCTGCGGGCAGCTGTCAGAGAAGATTCCATCAATCGACCTCTCCCAGTTCCCAAATCTCTCCGTTCTCCGCATCGGATTCCTTCAGTATGTGCCTCCGACGATTTTCGAAACTCTGGCTACTATCGCGTCTTCACACCGAATTCACACCATTTTTGTGTATTTCGAAAGTCATATGGAGTTGGCACGATTCGAGCAGGATGATGAGGATGATTTCAGTCTATGTGAAGAACTAGACCAAGTCCTTTCTTCGGTGCCGTTGGACCCGCTTCCTAGCGTTGAGGTGGAGGCTGAAGCCGATAAGGAGACAGTGCAAAGCTCGTTTCCGAGGTTGGTGGCGAAACACATGGCAAGTACTTGTATCGTCCTTCTCGAGAGTACGGAGGATACTTACTATGCCAATCAGCTACGCGTTATTCCATTCGGGGGATACAAAGGGCAGCTTTCGTGGTGGCAGGTATGTGAGCTACTTGCCTTCGACAATATTTTCACTCACCAACTGCCCGCGACAGAATGCTATAATCCAGTTGTAGTACCTGGTCGAATGTAGAATCATATACCTATGCTCGACATTTCTCCGTGGCAATCTCGTTGTTGAAAGGCGTACGTCGCGCCCAGAAATGGGTTGCTGCTGTTGCCATTACGTCGTGGCGGTTCTACAGATTCTCATCTCATCCGTATGACCCAGCAACTGTGGTTCCGATTTCGTCTCAGATCTAAACACTCCCATTGATACTATCCTGTCAATTCAACTCAAATCCATTTTTCGCCGTCCGGCTAAATTTCTGTTCGCGGCCCTTAGCGCTGTCGTTGAGACCCGACCGAGTGAAGTACGCCAGTCGGTCTCATCCTAGCTTCATCCTGACCAATTTACAGACCTGTAGTGGGTGAGTAAGAATATTCTCGAAGGCAAGTAGCTCACATACCTGCCACCACGAAAGCTGCCCATTGTATCCTGCAAATGGAATGATGCGTAGCTGATTCAGATAGTAAGTATCATTCGTATTCATCTAAAGGACGTTACGAATACTTGCCATCTGTTTCGCCACCAACCTAGGAAACGAGTTTTGCACTATCTCCTTATCGGCTTCAACCTCCACCTCAACGCTAGGAAGCGGGTCCAACGGCAACGAAGAAAGGACTTGGTCCAGTTCTTCACATAGACTAAGATCACCCTCCTGACTGCCCTCCCCAAATCGTACCAAGTCCATATAGTCTTCGAAATACACAAAAATGGTGTGAATCCGGTGTGAAGAAACCATAGTAGCCAGAGTCTTGAAGATAGTCGGAGGCACAATTAGAAGAAATTTGATGCGGAGAATGGAGAGATTTGACAACTGAGAGAGGTCGACAGGCGTCCTTTTATTCGACGGCTGCCCGCAGGAAAACGATACGATAAGCATCAACGATAAAGTTAACAGCATTGCGAAACGCACCACATTCGAAATCTTCAAAACTGGTATGTTTTTAGTTTCAATGAGTCTCCAAGGAGCGATATCCCCACCCCGAATCGCAAGGGCTTTTAATTCCGAGAGCCCAAACGGAGACAGAGACTTCAGAGTGGTAGGGTGGGGATCATACTCCATTCGACAATTTAACCTCAGCGACTTGAGCGGTATCTGAATCGCCTGCTCCAGAGTAGAGGGGAAGTCACCCAGACCCTGCGTGGAGACGAGATCCAAATGCTGAATCGTCCTGGAGGAAGACTGCATGACCCGCATCAATGACGGCGAAGGCGGTACGTCGAAATACATCCTCAATTGTTTCAGCGAGTTCATTGTGAACAGCTGTGCGAACGGTTCCGGAAACGGTATAGATTCCATCCGAAAATAGACGATATCAAGGGTCTGGAGCTTCGTGAACTGGATTCCCTGTAGCAATTCCAGCAGCGCAGTGTCTACGTGGAGTGGGAGGCACAGACGGAATTCCCGCACGTGTCGTGCCAGAGGAGGTTTTTCAGACAGTGTTCGAAAGAGAGAAACTGCGATGGAACGAGCGATGTTGTAGCCGAAGTTCCTGTCGTGAGGCACTCGGAAAAGGTGGGACTGCGCAGGGTCGACCCAAGAACGCGCTACGAGGGCGCAGGAGATGAGGTCGGCGGCAGAAGGAGTTAGGAAGCTGATAGTGTGATCCAGCAGTTCGTTGACGTCTAGCGGGCTAGGTGGGCTCAGTATCGGTGGGTGGTTCACTGGTACAGGACGTTGGAGGTCACGGTCAAGGGAAGGAAAGATGGACGGAGCCAAGAAGAAGCGAAGTTTGATATCGCATCACGGTAGTCATTGCCGGTTCGCAGTTTCGCAGGATCATATTGTTGTTCGAAACCTCAGAACCAGCCACAGAAGAAAAGGCGCAAACAGCCAAACAAGTCGTGTTTTACATCGAATGGGCATACAAGAACCGTGGACGCTACAATCGTAAGGGAATGAGATAAAATTTCATGTCGTCCGTCGAGTCTCGAGTAAAGAAACGCTGGGTGAGAGGGAGTTTCGCTCTGAGATTATGACGCGTCGTGAGCAATAATATTCAGATGAAAGAAAAACAGGACTCACAGAAAAACCCGCCTATCTGAACGAAACCCATCCGAGTGACGATCAACGCGCGCCGTGATCATGACCGCCGGGAAGGCCAGGACCGGTCGGATGAGCGACCGTCGTCTCCGGTCCCGCCGTCCATGTGAAAGTCGTTGTCGCCTCGATGATGAATGGGGGGACGTCGGTGAGAGTCTTGTAGACGCGCGTCGCAGTAAAGACTTCGCGAGGCTCAGGCTATAACCGAGAGAATGAGAATGAGGTCAGTTGGGGCAGATTTTACGCGGAAGGTGGTGCGACGCACGATGAAAGCTGCCTGAACAGACGCTGCGACAGCGAGGAGGAGGAACAAAGTTTTGGAGAACATCGTTGCGCTGCGGAGACTCGGGATGAAGGCACTCAGGATGCTATGAGGATTCAGAAGGTCTTTTTATGCAAACCAGAGTGCGAGAAAGTGCGCCATTTCGGCGAATGATCCCCATCGAGACCGCTTAGGAAGAAGCCAGAGGATCGACACGTTCCGAATTTTGCCCGGTGATCTTCGTGCTGGCTGGATGATTTTTGGTCAGATTGCCAATTGGAGCCTCTGGAATCTTCTGGGTGTAGCACTGGCTTTGTTTGAGTGGTATGATTCAAGTCCAGGTTCAAACAAAATGTAGAAACAAAACGAGACACATACATTACAAATTTTCCTGACCCGAAAATCGGACGGAGGCAATTCATGGAGCCAGGAACGCCAACGCACCGTGACCGCATGACGAGCGCCGATGAAGTCATCGAGGGTGGCGACAAGATGAGTTGAATCGAGGACAGAGTCAAACCTTCCTCCGTTGCGTACGTACTTTGGTCCAGGGGTACCTGACAGAATTTCAGCTCGTGGACGACGGAGATCATGAAGTTGAAGCCTGTGGAATTGCCGGATGCAAAACGACCGGAAAAAAAGAGAGAAAGAATCATGGGCAGCATCTGGTAGCATGTGCTTTCCATGCTTGCGCCTTTGATGCGCGTCGTCGGGACTCGGCGGTTCCCGAGTTGAGGAATGACGAAGTCTCCAACGCTACTGTAGTATACCTTCAAAGGGTTGGATCAAACCACGCAGCGAGCTACTCAATTACAGCGATTATATCTTGACCACAATTTTGACGGGATTTTGAAGTGACTGTGGTGGTTGAGACAAGGTTGAGATGAACGCGAGGAGTCACATCAGTCACACTCGAATGGCGGAATGCCCACGCTGCCAAACTGCCAACTCAGACCACAAAGTAAGTACTTAGAGGAAAACTCTTGTACAAAGCGCCAAAATCTCTTCTCGTTGCTCTCGAACTCGGCGTTGTGCCTCGGCGATCGCGACTTCAACGCAAATCACGGCTTTCGGTTGTTGGCTTTCGGTTGGCTTTCGGCCCAGAGCCTGAGCAAGCCCAGAGTTTCAACCGCAAAATGGGTATTGCTGGCCACCAGGCCACGTTCTCTTCGACGAGTCTTCGTGCCACTTTTGTCAGCCAATCCAAGAGAAAGATTTACACGGTCGTCACTAGCTTTTCGTCGGACAACCCTGACCCCCCTGTGTCTCGCAATTGAGACATTTTCAATTGTGAAGAGCATCACGACGGAGGCTGACAGTGCGACTGTCGACAGGGTGATGGTCTCATACCAGACTGAAGAGGCCGAGACTTTGCTCAGGTCAGGTCAATTTGGAATATTGTCTAATTACTATTCACTTGACAGGTCGGTCCAGGTCTGGCCTCAGCTTCAGCCTCCTAGAGATGTGCGATCGGTGCGATCACAAAGAACTATCAAGATTGTAGCAGCATTATTCTCTCACTTCCTCTTTATCCGTCTGTTGACTCTGTTCTAGCTCCATAGCTCCTGGACGCCCTTCGATACAGAACCCATGCCTATTCTGGCTGCTTTTTCGAATTTGAAATCCTTGGACCATAACGACGACAGGTGCGCTTTGTTTCCGCCTCGAATCGCTGTCTAGGGGATTCGGACGGAACTGTGTAGCTGTCATACACATGGAATCCGTACCTTGAACGGATCACGACATAAATTAACGCCTCAGGAATCGATTAACCGACCGACGCTGCCCCTTCTTTGACCTCGCGATGGGGGGTACATTTTCTTCCTCTTCCTCCTCATCCCTCTCTCCCAACAAACGCGAAAAACGTCGATCCGCTACTAGCTCTCGTTCAGGTCGTCCGCGATTCAGCCTCTCCAGCGAGAAAACTTTTGTTCCTCCTGAGTCGAATGGCCAACTCAAAGATTCGGAACCTCTCATTCCTCAACGGACGCCAGCTTTTCTGGGTATCGCGGATCATTGCAACTCTGCAGATGCGGCTGAGGCGTACAAACAATTTCTGCGCGACTTTCCCGGTGTGTCAAGCATACTTATTCTTTATCTCGTTTTAACTCTGTCGTTGATTAATTCAGAATATAAGCTCACATGGATCGTCGACACTCTAAGACATACTGATTATGGTCGACTGTCCGACCACGGCGAGACATATGTTGATTATATGGGCGGGGCTCTATATCCCGAAAGTCTGATTCGCGTTCACACCGATTTTCTCAGTCGAAATATTCTTGGTGGCCCCCACTCGGTTGGTAACAGGTGCGTCTGTAAACCATAGAGTATCCGTTTTGCATCGTTTCATGAAGTAATTGTGGCTCCAGTTTATCAACTCGCTGCGCGGAAGAAGCCAGAGCTGCCGTTCTCTCGTTTTTCAACGCTTCACCCGATGAGTATACAGTCATATTCACACCGAACGCGACCGGCGCTCTGAAGCTAATTGGGGAATCGTACCCGTTTACTGAAGGAAGCACTTACATGCTTCCCTGCGACGCGCATACCAGCGTACACGGCATCCGAGAATTTGCCATGCGCAACGGTGCCCACGTCTCCTATATCCCGTCGCCGCCGACGGGTGGTGTGGACCTCACTACTGCTCATGTGTGGTCGCCCAGCTTCTCTTCCGCATTCGAAGACCTGACTTTCATATGATCAGAGGATGTTATTCCGATATCAACCCAACTCTCCCGGGGCAGCACCGTCTTTATTCGTCCTCACCGCGCAATCCAATATCACCAATGCAAAGTGTCCGTTGTCGATTTTACGGTACGCTTCGGCGCTAGGCTATCATACTCTTCTCGACGCAGCCGCTCTTGCTCCAACTTCAACGATTTCGTTGACGGATTATCCCGTCGATGCGATGGCGGTTTCGTTTTATAAGATGATGGGGTTTCCTACCGGTGTCGGAGCGTTGATTGCGAAGAAGTCGTTTCTGCGGCAACTTTATCGTCCGTGGTTTTCTGGAGGGAATGTCGAGGTGGTGCAGGTGCCTGGGGAGGTTGTGACGCTTTCATCGGAGCTTCACGAGCAGTTCGAAGTATGTGGATCTGATTTTCGCTCACATCTTTGATTTACTACTTGCTAATGTTGGAGTTATGAGGACGGAACGATTAATTATCTTTCGTTGATGGGGGTTTCGGACGGGCTTCGCTTTTTATCTGCGTACATGCCATTTCTCCCCCTCCGACTTTCCTGCCTGATGCACTACCTCATCGCGGCCCTATCCGAAATGCGACACGAAAATTCCGACACGAGTGTAGTTCGTATCTTATCCTCTAAACCTACTCGACATCTCAAAGCTGTCGGTGCGCAATCGGACGTCGGTTCAGTGATTTCGCTGATATTTCTGACCGTGTGTTTTTCCTTTGCTCCCATTTGATTTCTCGACTGACCTGTCCTCACAGCCGTCCGGTTCGATGCTACCGAATTCATTTGTAGCCTACGCAGCATCACGAATGTGCATCTCCCTCCGCACTGGATGCATGTCCAACCCCGGCGGCACTGCCGCGCTCCTCGGCATCGAGGACGCCATGCCGCAGCTTTACGATGGCGTGAAGTTGCAAGATCTCGAGCGTGCCGTGGGGCACGAAAATGGCGTTGTTCGGTTGAGTTTCGGGTTGGCGAGTGATTTTCAGGATGCGTGGAATGTGTTGAGGTTTGCGAGGACGATTGGGCAGGCGGAGGAGAGGATGGCGTTGTGGGCTGGATGGCTAACAGCTTTGTGATACAGCGCGGCACGTTCGCCGTTGAAAGGCTGATTCATTCTCTTCTAATTGTTTAATTGAGGCATCCAGCTCGCACCTATGAAGACCCATCTTCAGCATCATGGAATAACCTTTTGGATTGTCGAACTCCGTTTTCGGAACCTACCCAAGGCAACTGAATTGGGAAGGTGTTTACTCAGTCACGGGATCGCGAAATCGCGGTCCGAAAACGACCGGGCTCTTAGGGTTAGGGTCACTGACTCTTTCTCCTTCTCGTCATCTTCGCTGCTATTGCTCTCGGTCCACGAGCATTCTACTGCTCGTCCAATTCCGTGAAGCTGCTTGGGGGCTATGAGGGAGGCACCGAGGTCTACGAAATCACATTGTAGGTAGCTTTTCAAGCTGCTCCGGTACTGTGCAAGCACTTTGCTTACAGTTTGCTTGATCTTCTCGACTCTCGAGTCATTCTCTCCTGGGCGAGTAGAGAGTGCATTACTCTTACTCGGATTCCGAGGGCGCGCCACAGAAGCTCGGGAATTCTGTCGGACGCTGTCAGCTACGCTGTCGGAGTCCGACTCGGGCGGCTATTTGTGATCCCTGATAATCTATTCTGAATTTCTGATAATCTAAGTTGATGGCCGTCCACGGACCTGTCGGGAGTTGAATATGCTGATGACTGACTGGTCCTGGCAATCGGTCACAGAAGGTCACTATCGTCATCTGCGCCCACTGGCAATGTTCTTAGACTTTCATATGTTGCTCCAATGTTGCTTGTGAAGCGACCAGATCAGACAATACTGCGGCAGCTAAGTATTTTTGTTCGACGACCTGTACGGGAAAAATCGATTTCGGGACTTGCGGTAACCCGAGTTTCCCAGAAGTCCAAGGGTACAGTAGCTTCGACTGACGTTTGAGGTAGCGAAGATCTCCTCTCCGTGCTATTCTCCAGATAGAGTTCAATTGAAGCCGTAAATGGGGAATGGGCGAAGTTGGGTCGGCACATGATGTATTTTCAATGTCAAAACTCAACATAATCAAATTCAACCAACTTGTACGGGGGATAAAACAGTGCAAGTCCTTTCAGTGTACCTTAGGTGCCAGTGCCTGCATGCCAGAATTCCACCTAGGTGGTAGCCTGGTTGGAATATGGGTTTCCCTTGCCTGAGTTGAAAAGTGAACTTGATGTTCGCGAATCCAGCATGGAAAATCAACGAGCACCATTGAGCCATTGAATTGACAGAGCCTTGAGGCAAAAGAAGTCAAATTTCATACAGTTAAGCAGTAAATCATTGACGAAATAACATTGGAGGACTTGAGGATAGTCTATGGACCTTTTGATACCGAGATCTCGCTCGCTGGACGTCGATACGCTGTGTCGTTTTATTTTGCATACAATGTCTGTTAAGATATCAAGAACTGGGATGAGTTGAACGAAAGAGAAAATTCAATCTGAAACTCGCCTGCAACATGGCCTGCTCGCTGGAAGACGATCCATACAAGATCCATGTAGTATTAGTCGAAGACCGGAATACGTTAATCAGAAATAGAACCGTCTTCGAGGTTCGAATCTAAATAAGCTGAAATGTAATACTAAACGCGACAAGAGATTCGAGTTGAAACTTACCCGGAAATAGCCCCCTCGAGGGAAGACGATATATACAGTGTTCGTCGGTCGGCGGACATTGATACGTCGTGTATTCGATGCTAGATTGGGCTTCGCATATTTGGTGAGTTGAGGTTCAACACAAGGTGAACAAGAAAACTTACGAGAAACGGTATGCACTACTCGCCCGCCGGAAGCCGATATATCACCAGTCCACTGAGAGTCAGTGGACAACGATACAAGCATATAACAGTTTTAATTGACGTCCAGCCTTGAATGAATAGAATCTCCGTTGAGCAATGAGTAACATCAAGCTTGACTTGCCGCGCTCAAATAAAGACAGAAACTTACTAAGCTCAGAGGATAAGGCAGTCGCCGGAAGACGATCGTCAAAGGTAATCCGCCCCACGTAGAGGCGAGAGGCGTTGAGTTGCTCGGCGAGTGGGTCAAGGTTAATAGGACGAGTTGAGGATGAGGTTGAATTTAACTTTCATTCCTGTCTTGTAGCTGCGAACCTCTAACAATGAACAGCCTGTCTTGAGAACAGTTGGGAGCTAGTGCAAGCAATATAGTCTAGATAAGGCACATATATACCTGGGAAAACATATAATCCAGACTTGCGGCGCACTCGGTTATTAACGGTGGAGCCTGAGGGGTCGGGGTCGGCCTGCTTTCAGTTTGAATCCTTTGAAAAGAGATGATATTGAGTCAGATATTATGATTAGGCAAGGAGGCCCGATAGAAGTTGTGGACTCATCAAGCAGATCTCCTGCAGTTGCACTCCGGACGCAATGCATAGTGTCGAGAGCAAACTTTGAAAGGCTGAAAGAACTTAGAAGTTGGAACTATGTTTGAGATCGAAACAAAAAGACGACTCACCAAATGTTTTTGCCGCTTACTGGACGTTGATGTAGATTGTTGAAACATGGCGCCGCCAATAGGGCAACGAATCAAGATATTAGAGACCAGGCTGCCGTACCTTTTGAATATCCAAAGTCGTTTGATAAATCAGTGTATGCTTCCCGTATTTTTCTAAAAATGTTTTGAAATCCCCCCCATATCGAACTCAATTAGAGCCGGAGGCGTGGTGAACAACGAAAGCGTAGCATGAGTGTGATTAATATGACGTGACCCTCCCCACACCTGCCATTTGACCTCTTGAGTCTTTCCCGTATGCTTTGCAGCGGCCACTATTGTGTCTTCCCTCCCATTATCCGCACAGGACCTTGTCTCTGAGACTTATACTTCCTCCAGTCTTCTCTCTCAACTATCTCCTTTGCTTACAAATACTCACGAATTCCGCATATATTGATAGTATATTTGGCTTACAACATTCTCTCGTGCAAAGCCCTATACCATCCGACCAAGCTCCAGTTCCTATGCAAAGTAAAGCACATGACCTTGCAAAAGATCTACCTGCGAAGACGAATCGAATCAGCACACGGAAAAAATTGAGCCGGACAACATGAACGGACCCTGTGAACGATGACCGACCACGATTCTTCGCGGGGAGTTGTTTTAGTGTCGAGATCCGCTGCACTGGTTGGACGTTGATAGATAAGGATAGAGATGCACCTTGTTGTATACATCGACACTGAAAAAAAGTGTGGGCGGTGAAGTTTCGCAGTGCCGCTGTCCTTTGAGGTATCTCATGATCAGATTCTGGTCGTAAAAATATTGAATTGCACTCATAGGGACGATTCAGCCTGCATCATCCGCGTTTGACGCCGAGCAGGACGAGATGCGATGGACAAGGTTTCGGCCTACGCGTAATCCACAGGCGTCAGTGTAGAGAATAGTAACGTGTAAAACTCTGATACATACCCTTACAGCCGCAGCGAGAATCGTCTGCGGGCGGGAGCGGGTTGGTCAGCTGCGAAGCGCGCCTGGGGAACACGCGCATATCGGCTGGGGCGTTCTACATCGATGTAAAGCACCGTTGAGAGCGAATTAAAGAAGAGCCGGGTGCTTGATAGCGAGGTGTTGTCGCCTCATCTTCAAATTGAGCATCAGTTAAACAAATCAAACGTACACTATTCGAGCCACTACAGTCATTGACGCACCAGGGCCCACTGCATTCCCTTCCTGCCCAAGGTTGTCTTGAGTGCAATGTAAGGTCGCGCCTATGACCGCCACAACGCGTTGTGGATCTGCTAACATCACCCTTTGCGAAGTCGGCTGCCAGTGCTCATAGATGCTTTGAATGCAGAAGACGCGTCCAGTCTCACATGCGGTGCGGATGCCGTTGTTGAGCTGATTTTGCGCGATGCCGATCCAATTACAAAAAGCGCGTCAAAACGCGTGTATGAGCATTGTAGAAGGGTTGTTTCAGCATTTGAATACCGAGCAGGGTCGCCGCCGTCGATGGATGGTCGACGATGATGGTGGAAGGAAGCAAGACGCGTTCGGGGTCATCAGCAGATGTCCACGTCACTTGAGCGCTTAATTCGACGATGGTCCCAGACCTGTAACGCTCTAGAATCGGCTGGGATCAAGCGGTTGTGCAAGGATCAAGCAAGGATCAAAGCACTGCAGGCCAACAAGAGCATACAGATTGCTTATCTACTGATTATCTTGCGCTGATCTTGGCCGACAGCTCTCTGACACCTTCTGTGGCAAAGCTTCGCTGTCTCCGCGTTCGTCCGAGTAAGAGTAATGCACTCTACACTCTCTCCTGGGCCGAGTCGAGCGATAACCAAGCCCAATTCAAAATGCTTATACAGTGTCCTCGTTGTCTGCCTCGCTGCGCCGTTGTCTTCGATATTGCCCGACACCGCCAACGCCTATCAAATCGGAACGAGGAATACCCCGAGGCACAAGGTAGGCGCCCATGAGTCAAGCGACATCCCCAGAAAAGTAACTTCGATGTCTCCTTCTAGCGCGCGCTGTTGGTCTCGACGGCGGCTTGTTCATTAATAATCACTGTACCGAGCGGGAGCTGTAAAGACCATGCGTCGTTTTGACCGGCCTTGTTCTCCGGTATGTCGCAGTCAAAGGTTAAAACTGAGAGAATCTGATTCGATTTGCCGCACAGCCAACTCGGATCACAGCTCTATATAAGGGTCGCGCCCAAGCACGAGCTTGCCTTTCGACTACCTGCCTCCTACACTCATGGGTGCTCCCTCCGAAAAGCCTCTCCTCTCCGAGAATGAAAAGAATGACACGTGGAAAGGTTCGGAGAACGAGAAGGACGCGTACACTACCTTGAATCTCGGGGTGTGGAGTGTTCTATTGCCAAATGAGATTGTCTCCGGCAATATTGTCTCGTCGACCAAGCAGAAGTGGAATGCGATCTTTCTAGCTTATCCCGTCGTCCAAGGCTTTTTCCGTCAAGTTTACGATCTCAATCCTCACCTCGTTCTCCTCTTCGTTGCGTTGAAGTTGTGGGGTGAGATGGAATCTGTTGTGAGTTTGTATGTCTCCAGCCGACTGTTGCGCATCGTGCGTCGTTCTTCTTGCTACCTTGACTGTGTTGACAACCTTGAAATACAGATTGAAGTCGGAATGACTGAAGGCCGGCCAGACGCCTCCGCCCTACTCCAGGCGCTCGTTGCGCATTTGATATGTGTCACTTTGAACGCTACTGCGCGCTGGGGGCGGTGAGTCTTCACTTTGACTTTGCGGCCCCGAACCTCATCTCAATTCAAACGTAGCGCCTACGTTTCACCAATCCTTGAGAACAGCGTCTCCATGCACTTTGATGACTATCTGCTGCGAGGTATGTATTCTCGTCTCTTCTGCGACGTACGGGATGCCAATTATTTCCATGTAGCAAAACTGCGGCTCGATATGCCCACTGCCGCAGGTGCGTTCCCTCCTTCCAACATCGTGTTAGTGTCATTTGACAAATTCAACGATCGCGTAGATAGCAACAATCGATCGCAAGCCTCAGCCTATTATGCGTGGAACTCCTTTGAAGGGCTTTGTGATGCATTCATGCGCCTTTTTGGACTCATCAGCCAGCTAATCTATATATCGCAACAACGGAATGCGGGTTTTTTGTTTACGCTGATAGCGCTGGTGCGGCCTGTGATGACGTTGGTTAGCGAAAAGACGCTTTGGCTGAAACGTGAGCTATTTTTGCGAAAATCTTTCCGTTCTCTTCTGAATCTCCGTATGTTATTTGGCGCTCTACAGCACACGTGGCGTATTCGGACAATAAGTCTTATCTGCGGCTTCAATCTCTAGAGAGCATGGGACAATCACGTTTTCGAGGAGA
Source organism: Favolaschia claudopus (assembly GCA_037176885.1). NCBI lineage: Eukaryota > Fungi > Basidiomycota > Agaricomycetes > Agaricales > Mycenaceae > Favolaschia > Favolaschia claudopus. Next base: position 83,961 of record JAWWNJ010000034.1, on the reverse strand, counting down.
TATCATTGCAAGCGGGATTGTCGGATGGATTACGGAAGGTACGTCTACGCTGAACTGCTCGCGTTCATAGAATCACTGACGGAGTGAATACAGAATACCATCGTGCAAGAGATGCTCTTGGTTCTGTTGGCTGCCAAAATTCATGGGCTCTATATGCTATCGAGTCCTCGCCACTGAATCAAGTTCTCGGCGAGTGGGCTGGGGCTCTGCCGACAGTGAGTATTCAAAATCAAATTTCTCAGAGCTTGCCTTCATTTCGGAGTTGATTTAGATGTACTGGGCTCTCAATGCGCTCCTTGCACCTGCGCGATTTTCCATGACGTCGATCGCCATTCTGCAACAATACTCCTCAAGCCTGAATTACTCGCTGCAAACGCTGTTTTGGGACTTTTCGAGAGTTGGGAAGTGCTTCACGGACATCAAGATCCTGTTTGAGGCTGGGAGTATCAAGAATCAAATCGTCGATGGGGATCTTCCTTATCCGCGTCCGGATGCCGAATTCGAAGTCTCAAGAGGCATGGACATTGAACTTCGGCAAGTCTCTCACCGTATCTCCTCGTATGTCGAATCTCACCCCGATATCATTCCAGAAATGTTACCTTCGCTTACCCGGGCGAAAAATCCAAAGAGGCGGCACTCAAAGAGATCTCCCTTCGCATCCCCGCAGGCTCCCTCGTCGTCATTGTCGGCGCTAACGGAAGCGGCAAATCCACCATCATCAAACTCCTCAACCGCATGTACGACGTCTCAGACGACGGCGGTCAAGTCCTCATCGACGGCATACCCATCCAACAATACCGTATGGCGGATCTCAGACAGGCGCAAGCGACGCTCACGCAGGAACACAAACTCTTCCCTTTGACGCTCGCTGAGAATATCGGGCTTGGGTATCCGGAGAAGGTGAGGGATGTGGAGATGGTTATGCAGGCAGCGAGGGATGGGGGTGCGGTGGAGTTGTTGGATAAGTTGAAGGACGGGGCGGAGACGATGTTGGAGCCGATCACGACGGCGTTTGGGTATCAGTTGGATGATGAGAAGCATAAGACGTTGAAAGGGGTGTTGACGAAGTTGGAGAAAAAGACGGAGGTTTCTGGTCCGTCTTTTTACCCACTTCGATTGTCAAAATATTCTATGCTAATTTGTGATCTATCAAGGTGGGGAGAAACAACGGCTTGTTGCGTGAGTGATTTATTCTGTATGTGTCGGATTCAAACTAACCTGATACAAGATCACGGACCTTCATGCGATTTCAAACCAAGAAGATCAAACTATTATGTGTTGATGAGCCGTCGAGTGCTCTCGATCCTCGCGGCGAGTTCGAACTCTTCGAGCGTTTGCGTGAAACAGGTGAAGGGAAGACCATGATCTTCGTTACCCATCGATTCGGCCATCTCACAAAATATGCGGACATCATCTTGTGCGTTCTCCGCGTTCATTCAACTTCTCTACACCTCACTAATGATATCCGATTTTAGATGTATGAAGGAGGGTAAAGTGGTGGAGTCAGGGACTCACAAGGATCTTATGGCTCGCGATGGAGAGTATGCCAGCCTTTATAATGTCCAAGCACAAGCATTTACGGAATCCGAGGTGATTGTTTAATTTTTGAGAATATCCATCCCGAACTTGCTCATCGAAATCATAGACTGATAAAAGTTGAAGTAAATGATGAATTTTGCTAGATATTAGATTCGATACAGCTCATGGACTGTCGTTGAAAGTAACTTCTTGCTCTACTTATAAACTCGCTTTTCGGCGCCGAGGTCTTCCGGTTCGAGTACAAAAACAATGCAAACGTAGCGCAGGTACGGATGCCGTCCGCTTCTCTGTCTTGCCTCCCGATCTACTGCTGCTAATGGCCCCAAAACCGCTCTGTGAGGTTCGCACAGAGTCCATTGCACCCCTATTGGAATAATGAATAATTACCCAGCCACGACGGAGAACCACCGTGATGCTGAATTCCGTGGCTGACTGTACCAGTGCGTGACTCTTTCTCCGCGTTTAAAACCCGCGGCTCGAAAACACATAGGTTCATTTTCCTTCAAATGCTATTCCCGTTCTCACTTTCGCTCTTTCTTGCGATCTCATTGAGTGCTATTCTCGTATCCTCCTCGACTTCTCCAGTCATAAACACCTCCTCCGGCACCTATGTTGGATTCTACGACGCAGCAAATGGGGCGGAGGTGTTCAGGGGAATTCGTTACGCCGCTCCTCCTAAGCGTTTCACTCAGGCGACGCCGATTTCGAAAGCGCCGAAGGAAAGACTAAGTGCTCTCGAGTTCGGCGATGACTGCGCGCAGGCTCCTCCTCTGGTTGTTGCCGGTGTGCCTTACGGGCCGCCGATTCAAGGGAGGAATTCGACGGAGGATTGTCTCTTTCTTAATGTCGGCGATTTGCTATTCCGCGTGGAAGTTGACTTTTGAGAGTATCATTTACTTAGATCTGGCGTCCATCTCAGATCGACAATGGAACCTTTAGTTCCCAGAAATTTCCGATCTTGGTTTACATCCATGTATGTGCGCTTTGAAACTGTGCACATCGTATTTTTTATATCTCTTTCAAGGGCGGTGGATTATCGACTGGCGCGGGCTCGGAGTGGGACGGCACTTCTCTCGTTCGCCGAAGTGTTGCCACAAAGAAACCCATCATTTACATCTCGATCAACTATCGTCTTGGATTCCTTGGCTTCGTGAGTGCTGCATGCAATCTTTCAATTAATTTCAAAAGCTTGATAATGTTCAATCTCATCTCTACAGATCGGAGGTGCCCAAGTCCCCGCCACATCTTCCAATGTAGGATACCACGATCAACGAGCTGCTCTGCGTTGGATTCAGGACAATGCAGCTGCTTTCGGAGGCGACGGTTCGCGCGTTACGATTTCGGGGGAATCTGCTGATATGTTTCACTTATTTTTCTCGTGTGGCAATTTTTCGCAGGCGGGCTGATGCATTGTGGGCTTGAAAAGGTGCTTTGAGCGTCCACACTCACTTGTTCTACCCCGACTCTCGGCACACGTTCCATAGAGCTATCGCCGCATCCGGAGGCCTTTTGGCGGGGACCACACCGGATTAATTGCACTTACCACGATCGCCCAGGGGGTGCGTACGATCTATTAGGTAATTTCACTAGTTGTGGAACTGGGAAAGGGTCGTTTGAGTGTATGCAGAATATGCCTTTCGATGTGAGTATTTCATCGGAATTCTATATTTTTGTTGATTCGTGCGATGACAGAAATTCTGGCCGTTGGCAAATAAGATCTATGATGTTGGGAACTTTCACATGTGGGTGCCTTGTAAGGGTGGGGAGGGATCCTTGATAGAAGAATTCCCAATCAACAAGTTTTTGCGCGGGGATTTCTTGGACGTTCCTGTTATGACGGGGACAACTCGCAATGAAGGGAATCTGTGAGTTGATTCGTCTATTCATTCATAAGCTCTGTTTGTTTGCTCGATCCCAGCTGAGATGATATATTCAAAGGCTGATCAACACCACTTTCCTCGAACTCGATCCGCAACCTTCCGCCGCCGTTCAAGATATGTACCTCAGTGCCCTCGTTTCCGGCCAGGCCACCAACTCTCACAATGTCTCACAAGGGACGATTGACAAGATTCTCTCGTTATATGCCGACGTCCCCGACAATCTCTCGAATAGCAGTCTATACAATCGCGCGGCGCAGCTCGTGACGGATTATGCCGGTCTCGCCCCTCAGCGGCTTTTCCTCGAGTCAGCACTCGCGGCAAAGACACCTAAACGCAATTTATGGGCGTACGAATTCGATCAGGAGCCTCCCAATCTGCCGTCGTTCCTCGGTGGTGAGTTTTTTTCTCCATTGTTCTGAAGTATTATATTCGATGATTGATGTCGATGATAATTGAACACTCTTTGACTAGCTTTTCACTCTGTCGATCTCCACTATCTAAACATGGGATTCCCGCCTATCAAGGAGGATGACCAACTGCTCACCACCTTTCAAGATTACTGGATCTCTTTCGTCGCTGGCGGGGATCCGGGGAAGTCGTGGCCAAGGTATTGCGCGGACAAAAAACAGGTGCTGCGTTTGGCTGAGGGAAATATCGGAGTTCAGGCGGACACGAGGCAGAGGGAGCAGACTGATTATTTCAATCAGGTTGCTGTTTTGAGAGAGTTGGGGCGATTTGGAATCTGATCAAGGTCAGTGAGTGGAAAAATTTGAAAATTCACAAACCACATAGATTATCTCAGTTTTCCAATAACAATCTTATCTCGTCATTTTCTCTCTCATCTTTACCATCCAGCTCGAGACTCGAGCGCTCGATGTTCAAAACGTTACGTGAGACCGGAAGGGCCCGCAAATCAGCGATGGCATCATTTTGTGATCTTTCCCACCACTTTCTCGTCTCTTGCTCTCAACTTCCATGGCCTCTGAGCCGCAAAATCCACTAGAAATCCAGGAGCTTCTCGATTGCGCCATCAGCTTTGTCTCGAATCCCCCAGACCTCCTCTCGTGCGCCCTCGTCGCCCGCGCTTGGGTAGTACCCGCGCAATCCCGGCTGTTCCGCGCTCCGCAGGACCTAGATCTCCAGTGCGGGTTCGCAGGGGAGCAAGCCGACTTGCTCTACAAAACATTGAAAACCAATCCCAGTCTCGCGCTCTATGTACGAGAACTCCGTCTCTGGGCACTCAGTAGCGGCTCGGTCGCCGCAAGAGGCTGGCCTGAATCGATAGACGGGATAGAATTCGCGAACCTCGAGAACCTGGAGATTGAGCTATCGCGCCGAGATCCGGAAGAGTTCCGTGACTCATACGCGAAACTGTTGGCTCAATCGTCGCTGCGTCGTTTGAAGCTGGATTTGCGACGCGTATGGCCGTCTCCGTCCTTAATACGTGCGTTTCAGCGTTGTTCCCCGACCATACAGCACTTGGAGTTGTATTGCGGTGCGGAATTCGGGGATGCGCAGGATGTGCGTCTGCCAGCAATTGCGCCACTCAAGTCGCTTGCGTTGAAGTGCTGGTACTATGCGGATGACGAGGATGACAATTCGGCGCCCCCAGAGGGCAGCTTCAATCTTTATCCATTCGATCTCTCTCAACTGACAGCCTTCGCCGTTCGTGGCGGGAATTTTGTCCCATGGAGCATACTTCCCACTCAAAATATTCGGGTTCTCGAGCTCTGGGGTTTGGTAAGTTATGTCTTCATCACCCTCTCGTTTCTTCCGAAATAATAATGACTCAACGTGCGTGCATAGATCTCGCGCGGACTACCTGCAGTCGACCTCTCCCTCCTCCCACATTTATCGAATCTTCACATCTCTCTCAACACCGTCCCACCGACAATTCTGACGACTCTTCGTACCATCAACTCGTCACACCGCATTCGAGCGATCACCATATTCTTCGATCTCCAGCTGAGTACTACCGTTCGTCGAGATCGGGATAATAGTTATATCACAATATGCCACGATCTGGACAATATTCTATCTTCTGTACCGATGGATCCGCTTCCTGCTGTTGCGTTGGGGGTAGAGTTTACTCATGATGGGGAGTTGGAGATGTTGTTTCCGGGGATGGTGGCGAGGAATATGGTAAGCCTTTCACTTTTTCAGAGGACCCTTCAATTACGAGGAGTTTTGTGATCTGTCTCAGGTGCAAGTGATTCCATATACCGGATATCATGGTCAGTTTCTATGGTGGAAGGTGAGGTCTTTCCCTTCCAGATTTATCTTCCCTGACTTCACGGGTTTTGGTGTAGGATCTCACGAACGCGTTATGACTCGCGCAACCATCTTTCGCGTACAGGTCGGTTGCTTTGTTGCAGCCAGTCCTACTCGTATGGGATCTACAACTTCAAGGTAAACCAAGCGATGTGCTATTCAGACAACAAGAACGTGCGTATGTAAGTAGCTACATATATACAGAACATACACTATAGTACGGTACGAGAAGGTAAAAGCGTGCATGCATGCGATGAATTGTAAGTAGAATGATGCGGAGAGTTTTTGGGTATGTACGTGGATGAATTGTCCGTTTGAATTTCGCTATTACATAGGGTCCGTCTAGAGGCAAGAAAACGCCACCACTACCCCAACACAACGACATCAAGGATAACTTGACCTCATCAAGCGTGGGGAGGTCAAGCGCCGAGTTAAGAAACCAAATCTCAAAGCGCCAACGCCCCAACGACAACCCCGCCCAGCACCACCGCCACCGCCGTCCCCAGCCCCTTCAAGTTCATCGGCGGGCTCAGTGAAAGCGCCGCCCCCGTACTCGGGCTCGACGCGGCGGAGGAGGCGACGGATTGCGCGGACGAGAGTGCGGAGGAGGCAGCGGAGTTGATGGAGTTGGAGAGCGAGGAGAGAGAGAGGCTGGCGGAGGGGCCGGAGGGGGCGGGGGCGGGGGAGGTTGCTGTTGCGGAGCTGTTGGCGTTGTCAATTTATGTATGTGGGATAAGAGCGAGAGAGAGAGAGAGAGCGACGTACCCCGAGCCGGTACGACTCCCGCTATTAGTATTAGAGGAGGAGGAGGGCGGGGCGGCGGCGGCGGCGGCGTTGACGCTGAAAGCGGGGCTCGTGGCGAGGGTGGCGCTTGCGTTGGAGGGGCTTAGGAAGCTTACGGTGTATGATCTGTGGAGGGGGGTGTGTTAGTTGGTTGGTTAGTTGGAGGAGGAGGGGAGGTTATGGGAAGGGAAAAAATAGGCGGAATAGAATTAGTAGAAATAGAAATAGATGGATGGATGAAAATAGAGAGAGACAATGGAAGTGATGAATGTCGGGGATAAATCGGGGGGAGGGGTAACGGAGGAGGAGGGGAGCATGGGAATCATCAAGCGGAGCGGAGGTGGGAAAAGGGGAGATGGTCGCGAGGGTGGTGACGGTGGCGGAGCGCGCATGCATGCGTGCAAAGAAGGATGGATGGAAGGAAGGATGGGTACAGGACGTGACGGATGGATGGATGGATGGACGAAGAAGGATGGGGAACATCGGGGGGAAGGAAAAGATAAAGGTAGGAACCGAGACGAAGACGAAGATGCAAGGAAAAGGAAACGAAAAACGCACCCCGGCGAAACGAGCTGCGGGAAGAGAATCGTGATCTGGTTCTGCCCGACGTTCACGTCGTTTGCGATTGCGAGGCCGCCGGCCTGGGGTTTTGGGAGTTAGCTTCAGGTGATCGGTGGACCGAGGGAGAGAGGGGCGTACGAAGGTCTGGTTGTTGTCTGCGCTGAAGAGGGCTAGCGTTAACGGCGATCTGCGGATTCGAAGATTGTGAGTGAGCGGTGTGAGGAGAGAAGAGGGAAGAGGGAAGAAGGTAGGCGTACGGGTCGGAGGAGTCGGACGTCCATGTTATGGTGACGTTGTTGTCTGGGGTAGCCGATGAGGGCACCTGGAGGTTCGACACAGCGACGGCCGAGGCGGCGAATGCGAGAGCGGCAAAGACACTGTGTAATACGAGAGACAGCCTGAAGTCAGTGGCCGCCGCCGACGCTGGTGAGGAAGAATAAGGCGAGACGTACGAGAGACGAGACATCGATGCGGTGGTGGTGGTGGTGGGGGTTCGCAAGCAAGAGGAGAGCGAGGAGCAAGCGAGAGAAAAAAACGTGCTTTTTGAGGCGAAATGACGTGGGTGTGGGTGATGTATGCAGGAGGCGTGGGGATCGAATGCGTTGCACCGTGGGTCTGGAACTGTGCAGACGACAGCTGGTTTTTAATCCCGATGAGTAACTTCAGACGCGCCACACAGGCTCCCGAGGAACACACGGAAGAGTTGGATATGCTTTGATCCTTGAGCTTAGCGTGCTTGCTTTAGAGTAGACTGCCTGCGCGGCGGAGACGTGGTTGAGTTCGTCCAGTCGCCCGTTTGCGTACCTCGTTCCGGTGACGTCAGACAAGGAAGAAAACCGACATAGCTTCCGCAACGCATTTGATTCATGAATATGCAATGTTGCTGCAACATGGTGCGCGAAGATCCACGTAGCTGATGGCGCGGATGCGCAGAGAATGGAAGCGGAGATAAGAACTCTGGTTCCAAGGTGAAATGACGAGAAATAAAGCGGAGGCGTTGAGGAGAGCTCGAATGTTGGAAGACATTGAACGACAGACGATGACAAGACGATGAGGTTTCCGTCGGGAAATATTGAATTGTCATGAAAAAACCATCGACGATTCGAAAGCGAAGCTAAAACCTCAATAGGATGTCGGCGGGCGTCAGAATGCTTGCTAGGCTGGGACTTTGAGCGTGATTCTGGCGGATTATCGGTGATATATGCATAAGAAAGACTCATGTCAACGTCGCAGAAAGCAGAGATGATGACGACTCGGGGCGATAAATCGTGCGAAATTGGTCATGATTTTCACATGTGACTGGTGTGATGTGACACGGTGTGACACACATCCCTCCTGGCGCACCGTACACCTTATCCCGGGCTTTCTGAGTACTTACATTCTATCGCATTGCCGACTCGCAACACATTCTCCTATCGAAGATTTTTTTGCCCTTTTCCTTCGCTATTTTCTACGGGACTCGACGGTCTGCCGGGTCTGGTCTCTGGTGCCACGCCATCTGGTGGATTGGATTGACTCATTCGACTAATTTCTAGCTGGATCCTGCATCACGACGCGGCTCTCTCGCATGCCCCGCGCGTTTTCTGAGTGTGATGCGGAGCAGCTCAAGCTGCTCTATCCGTCCTCTTCAGCCTACCCTTCGCTTCCCCGTTGTTTCCTCTTCTCGGGCGGCTTCCCTGCGTCCTATCGCAAGACGTCCCACCGTGAAAGAGGTTCCTACGCTTCTTCTCCACCCCTGCAATTGGCTCTGATGCGCTGGGAAGTTGTCGAGGAGGGTGGGGAGCGCATGTGCTGGGACTTCGAATTTGTCTTAGCGTGGGCTGGCTCGGGCGTGCGACCTTGAAGGATGGCTTAGGCGTCGTGTCGGGTACCGCGCGCGATGCTCCCAGGGTATGGTTGCCGCTTGGGCCGGGCGTCCTTCGCGCTCTCCACCTTGCTTGATCTGCGGGGGAGTGCCGGTCATTTTGCGGGCGATGATTGAATAGGGATGGCTGAGTATTGCGAGGAGGCTTTTCTGCGTGTACCACGCTCTGTTTTGGGGTGGTACAGATGCACCCCCGTGGTGGCATTGCTTCTCTCGACGTCCTGCATGCTAGCACGACACGTCCTCCCGTCAACGAGGTCTCTGCGCCTTTTTTCGTGTCTATTTTCCGCGGGAAGGGTGCTACGACGATTGACTAGCGGATTTGTGGGTCAGGGGTTTGGAATGGACGCTAGGATTCGGTTACGGTCTCAAGGCTGGATCCCGCGTCGTGCGGCTGCTCTCCCGGGTGTCCCAGACGCATTCTCGGTGTGGTGCGGAGGAGTTTTGGCTGTTACCAACTGTCTTCGTCACCCTACCATCCCAGGCTTCCCGTATCCTATCGCAATGCGTCCCACCGTGGAAGAGGCGCGGTGGATTGAGGTGCTTGGTGGGTGTGGTGTGCGTTGGATCTATCTTTGTCGAGGAGGCGGGGAATGATTATAGGTGCTCTGCAGGGGGATGATGATCTGTACGTCCCATTGGGAAGCGAGGCGACGCGGCGCTGACTTGGTTTCTGCAGCCTGCCGTCGCTCGACTACTAGTACCGGTGTACGCGTACGATTGCTGGGCAAAGGCGTGGGCGTATCCTCGTCCCGCGGATGCTGCGCTATACCTCAAGGATAAGGGCGGGTGTATGCTGACGCTAGCGTCAAGTGCGTCGAATTCGGCCGGCCTCGTTTGCTTCGCTACTCATCGGCCTGGGGAAGGATAAGAAGCAGCGTTGGGTACGATCGATTTTCACACCTAGGGCTGGCTTACGATTCTGCAATAGATACAAGGCGCCGCACGTCCCTGGCGGGTATCCTACGCCATGAGAGCTTCCCGTTCGCCGCCAGGTACACGTGTTCGATGCCTACCGAAAGCGTACGCTCACCGGCATCCAGTCGAGTCTTCACAACGATGCTCTACCTGTCTGGCTTTCCGCCTTGCCTCCTTCCTTTTTGGGACGACGACCTCACAATCCGACGGGTCTCGTTTCACGCGGGACGTATCGGATTTTAACGGCGTGCCACTCCGGCGGAGCTACGCGGCTCAGCGCTGTCGAGGATGTCGTTGGTAGTGGGAAGAGTGGTAAGCACTGGGAAAGGATAGGGAGAAATAACTCACACTGGCTCTAGTTCTCGGTCTCGTGCTCATAACCCCCGATACTCCAACCACCTGCGGTGATTTTGGAGCGTGCCTCATCCCCGCCGCGCTCACCTATCGCTGACGAGGTTGACATTTTGGTCAATACCGTTGCTGACGTAAGCACAGTGTCGTGAAATTCTTTCGATAATGGGGCAAAATTTCAGGGAATTTGACTTCCGAGTACTTCGAACATTGTAAGTAGGTTTCTGTGCGGATTTTGAGGAGTTTCGATTGACCGTGTTCATGATAGCTGATTCTATAAGTCCTTCGTCGCTGTATCGTAACTCGACGGCGGTGATTATGTCCAGAGCGGAGCAAGCGTTGTAGCAGATTTTGAGTGTAGAGTAAATGAGGCTTCCGAGAAGAGCGCAAGCATTTTAACACCGAAGACAATTCCTCGATTTTGTTTCCGTTTGCACGTTGTTGGTTCTTTCGCCGTGCAAATGCTAATACTTACCTACGTGCCAAACTACTGAAAGCTAAGAAGGCTTGTCAATGTGTGATAGGTAAATATCGTCTGCAGTAGGTATTTTGGGAACTGTTCGGGTTTGTTCAACGGTGTTTAGACTTCATTCGAATGTAGACGTACTATGAATCATAGAATGAAGAATTCGAACTCACGAGTATTCCGTATATTTGGTTGTCTAGTCGTTTATCCCGAACCTGCCACGCGTTGACATAGTTTCATAAGGTCAAACAAGCGACACTAGTACTCAGTCAATAGGATTCAAAATCATCTCGTCGTTTGCCCCTCCTCCTGCAGCGCTCTACGTAGAATTCCACGGAAATTGGGCGGTGGAAGATGACCCGGCACAAAAGAGCCAGCAAGATTCCTCAACGACGCTTCCATGTCTCCCTTTCCTCTTCGCAGCGGGATGATAAGATCGGTGGACTTTCCCCTATGGTACACGCGCATGATATCGAGAGCCATGCGTCCAGCGCTACGTTCAACACGTGCTTTGATATCCAGATAATACTCTGGACAGACCATTCGGTCAGCGATGTCGGAGTCGGAAAATTTGAGGACCACTTCAGAGGATCGATTGTTGGGATAATCATACACGGAGACGAACAGCCCTTGAGGACTGACCACCCAACATCGGGTGAGCTCTTCAACGAATTCCAGTCTTCTAGAAAGGTAGTCGTGCTGCAGAAGAAAGCGCAGGAATGAGTATTCTTTAGGACTGAATTGCGCGCGAACGCCTATGTCCTGGGGGTGAGAGGATGTACATATTCACAAAAGGAGGACAGACGATTACGGTTCGATAGATGCCAGATACAAGATCGGCGGTGGCCCGACTGCCAATCTGCGACTTGGCATTCTCGGGAACAGTACAGTAATGTACTGCACCCGGAACAGCATCTGAGCATAGACTTAGGGCAGAGTTTTCCGCACTAAAGACACACGATTAGAGCACTGTCGAAGAAAGCAACAGATCTCACCAACCTCCACGTTATCACAGGCTCGAATCCGGGGGCTTCGGTCAAACTGGCGTCGAATATGAAATCGTTCGCGCCCGAGCTTGCTGAATGCCGTCCATAAGTTTCGGACGTTCGGGACTGAAAACGATGCCGACTCGTGTTCGGCTCGTTGCAGCAGATCTTGAAATGGCTCCAGCGTTTCGAGGATGTTATACCGCACCATCGATTCACAAAGATAATCCTTCATCAGGTTATATAGATTATTGTGTACAGGCTGATTTGGCAGCCATCGCGCGCAGGGGGGAATTAGGGTCAAGAGACCATGCTTGATAGCCAGCCGTAGTGCATCGTGTATACTCGGCCCCTGGAAAATAGAGCATAGCATAGCGATGCAGGAGTTCGCGATATCCATCGCTCCGTCGGATAGATTCGAAGAATCCATCACAAGTGAGCAGGCACAGGCCGTGACAATTTCAACAAATCCCAGCGGCACCAGCGCGGAACATAACCGCCTCGAATCGCCAGGGCTTCCACTGACGATTTGATCGAGAGCCAAGACGATGTTGATGGCATATTGAAGCAGCCATGCATTTTGTGTTTCGTCGATTCGAGATCGAACTTGAAGGGATTTCGGTGCAAGGCGGACCAATGGAGAAATCTGCTGCATTACAAGATGCGCAATTCGATCCACTTGTCCATCCACTGCATCCAGAACATCGTCCAGGGCTACGTTGCTGTCAAGTATGATCTCATGAATAGTGGAGAGCTCCCTTTGCTTGTTTAATAAATCCCCGATATCCAGTACGAAAGCCCAGGCGCGAATCGCAATCAGAGGGCACCCTGGCGTAGATACAATGATGCGCTGATTAACGGGGTGGAGCGACATCTGGTGAAGGAAGCAGATCAACGCGATGTAGAGCTTTTCCTCTGAGAGCCAGTGGATGTGGGTGCGCAGAAAGTCAAAGTATGTTGAGATAAAATCAATCCAAGACCACAAGCGTGTCCAAACTTCAGGAAAAGCATCCCGCGGCACGGGCGTCGAAAACAAGGGTCCCGTACACATGATAGCTGCCAAAATGTGGTCGACAGCCTCCGCATCCTGGCCTTCCAGTGCTGCGATATTTGGAATGCGCCGAGGATCCAGGAGATGGTGGACGATTGGAAGGTAAATGAGGTTTTGTTCACCCGAAAGCGTACGCAGTTTTTCAGAAAAACGAGTCAGTTGGTCTGACGATGGAGGCTTCGGATACGCCGGCGTCATCGAATTTGCGAGGCTCTGATTACACGGGATGAGGATGCGAAGATGGACCACAATACTTTGCCGCACCCTATCGCGTAGTGGTAGATTCTTCAGAGCCTTGAGTTGTAGCAAAGGATGCATGGCGTCGAGAAGATGGGGGAAGACAAGAGCTCTGAGAAAAGCGGAATGATCAGATCCGCTGATGCGACGGGAAATTCTTCCGACTGCGAATATGATGGCAGATTCCGTGCACCTTGAACTTCGATTGAATCGTTTCACAGTCGTTCAAAGTCTAGGTTATTGGGAAGATAGAAGATGAGTAACTTGACATTAAGGTCAGCATAGAATATACTATGTAGCTATCAGATTTTCTATCTTGTGACTTGCCCTTCTTCCCTCATCGCGCTCTCAATTACGTCGTATAGCTGGGGAGAAATTTTGAAACTTGAGCCCATAGCTTGACTGATTCTCTTCAAGTCAGCCTCTATTCTTCCAGTTTCCCTCCGCAACGGAAGGATGAGATCACGATATCCCGTACCATACGGCACACGCATAACATCGAGAGTCATACGACCGGCGCTGCGTTCGACTCGTTTCTCGATATCCTTGTAATATTCTGAATCGCAGATCTCCGAGTCATCGGCCTCATCCAGGTCAGCTCCGAAACAGGTCACTTCGATGCGACCCGAGCGATAATCGAAGAGGGAAGCGACGGTCTCGTTCGGGTTGGAGGCCCAGTGGCGAAAGAGATGAGCGACAAAGGTTGATTTCTGAGAGCAATAGTCCAGCTGCATGAGGAAGCGAAGGAATGAATATTCTTTCGCACTGAATATGACGCGTATACCTGCAAAAGTTCGAGATTCGCAGGCAAATTGGCACGGAATAACGTACGGTGTCGATTAGACAGATGCCAGATGCAAGCATTGCGATGCCCAGAACGCCAATCCACGCGCTGACACTCGCGAGAGCAATATAATACCGAACTGCAGCCCGCGCAGCGTTTGAAGGTATTTTTTGGAAGTAATTTCCCGCACTGCGAAAGGAATGAGATCAGATTAAAGAGGAGATGAATCATTCAATAACTGAACCTCCACATTATCGCATGCGCGACTAAAAGGGCCGACTTTGGAATCGAACACCGCCTGAGCACGAAGGCGTTCGCGGCAGAGCTCGGAGAAGCTTTTCCAAGCATCGTAAACACTGTCGACCCTGAAAATCTGCGGTGTTTTGTCGACGATTTCAAGCATAGGTACAAGGGGTCGAAATTTTGAAAGAGTGTGATAATAGATTGTTGACCGAGGAAGTAGCTCTTTCATCAACAAGACTAAATCCTCGTGGACTACGTGAGATGGTGGCCACTGCGCGTGTTGTAAAACAACATTGAGCAGACCGGTCTCGACGGAGAGCTGAAGCGCTTCGCTTCCCTTGGGTCCTTCGAAGATCCCGATGAGTATGCTGAGAAACCCGTGGATGGCCCTCCTTTGGGCGTGCGATAGCCCGTTGGAAGAGAGCGACAGTCCGTAGCAACTCGCGGTGAGTGTTTCGACGAATCCGAACGAAACCAGAGCCGTACACAGCCGTCTAGATGCGGCAATGCTGTGGTTGGTGACCTGATCCAGACAAGCCACGATACCGACCGCATATTCGAGCAGCCAAGTATTTTCTTCTTGGTCCATCTGGAACGTAATGGGTTTCTGGTTCAGTGGAACCAACGGTGCGCACTGCCGCATAACGAGCCGAGCGATCTCGTCCAAGCGTCCTTCGACAGCGTCCAGAATGTCGTCCAACGTAGCACCGCTCTGATGTATGATACTCTGGATGATGAGGATGTGTCTGCCTCGTTCAAGAACATCGTCGTGATCCAGCAACCAAGCCCAAGCCCGAATGGCAATAGCAGCACAGCGCGGATTGGACACTATGATGTCCTTGTTTTCTCCGTGATCCCACATCGCCGAGCAGAAGTAGATGAAGTTGAAATACATCGGCGCAGGGAAGAACCATTTGATATTCTCGGTAAGAAAATCGTCAAAGGTAAAGATGAAGTCGATCCACGGCCAGAGGTGCGGCCACAAGTCTGGGAGAACATCCGGGGGCACAAGCGTTCGAAATAGAGGATTCGTGCACAGCAGTGTTGCCGCCAGGTTGCCGTGGGTCACGATGTTTGGGTCTTCAAGTTCTTCGGGTGTCGGGATACGGCGCGGATCCAGGACGTGATAATAAATGGGGAGATATTCCAGTTTCGCGTCGACCTTGGTGAGCTGGAAGAAGTCGAAGAGCTCTGCACTGGAGGGGGCGTTGGGGAAAAGCGACCGTCACCGTGTTTGCTATTTTCTGAGTGAAGTGAGGGTCGAATTCTATCAATTGGAATGATCTCAAACGAACCAGAGCATCTTCAGGAAGTTTCTTGAGATTCTGGAGATGTAGTAAAGGGTGCATTCGAGCGGTATTTTGCGATGATGAGAGCAGAGAGCAAGAGCAATCACGAAACAATTGATGTGGATTTGACGTGGGAACATTCATGCGGTGGTTCAACTTGGGTGCCGTCCGGATTCCAAAACTGAAGGCAAAGGCTGGAACTTATTTGAGATTGCTGGATGTTGAAACGTTGGAGCTAATTCTGAGCACGTTTTTGCCCCGAGTTTGACGTCCAACATTGTTCTGGTTGAGATCAGAGAAAAGCATGTAGTGGATCAATAGTGGATGCTGTCCAAGACACTGTGTCGCAACAATCGGTTTTCCAGTATACCGGATTATGACTTGGCATGACTTTAAGCAGGGCTCATAGGCTGGTTATAGTAAGCCAGCACGGAAGGTCATGGACCCCCTTCGTGCGCCCCCAAATCTTTCTTTAAGTGCCTATAACCGGCCTATAGACTCTGATCAAGTACAGTTATAACCAGGTACTGTATATTCGATTATAGGCAGTTAAAATCTGATTTTTTTGCGAAAATTCCCTCGTCATTTTGTGAATTCTTGATCGTCGCCAGTATTTGTTGAGAGGATTGCAGGTTGTCGGACACGTGCTCCTGAGAAATCTAAAGTTATCTTCGGCCGAGGCAGACCGACACTCCCTTTGCACAAACCATCACCGCTGTTTCTCGTTGACAAAAGTTCGGGCTCGAAACCATTGTGTTGAGTGTACCTGATGCTTCGCAGCTACAGCTTATGCACATGGAGCATTTCCCATCCCGTTTCCATCGTAAAATCTTCAAGTTTGAGATTGGTTTGAGAGGTCCTTTGGCGCCGGCCGCACCTTGTTCTTCAAGTTGGGGTCATCTCGGTTCGTCTCGCCCTCAAACTCTGAAGATTTTGCCTATTGAAGTATTGTCAAGGCTGGCAGGAGAATGATTTTCAATCGTCCCGGCACTAACGGCATCGGAACTTGCTAAGGCTTTGTAGAACTTGTATTCAAAAGACTTTGAAGGGGGGTCGGGCTGAGCGGTTCGTCATGCCTCAATTTTCTGCTCCTCAGTTCCATCTAAGTCCCAGTGATGTGGAAATCTGGATCAATGTACAGCTATCCGAATATTCGACGCGGAACGGCTGTAGCCCGTAATACAGCTCTTCTCGCAAACAAAATTGAATGTCAAGCCCGATTCCCATGGAGAGACTCTAATTTCAACCTCAGTGTTCTTCCCCCGTTCCTCGGCATCGGACATTGGCCACATCTTCGAATTATGGTGAAGAGCAGCGCTGTCCGAATATCTGTCACTATGGTGGACCTCAGACCCGGCTTCCCGTTGCCTCGCTATGAATTGGGTCGGCCTCTGAATATCAGCCCTTGACAGCCAAAATGTTCCTCTTGGACTTTTTTCTTGACTTCAATTCTATCCCGCAGGCAGCGTCTCGAACATCTGGCGGGAGATGTTTCGGCTCGTGGGTCGTCTATTCCTGCCCGTGCGTATTTGTTCCGTTATTCGATTCGAATCCCGAAGGTAAAAACAACCATATTAGGTCTTCTTGACAACTTCCCAACAAGAACATGATGGATCGATGTAAGAAGTCGCATAACTATAGCTCGAAGCCGACTCGTGGCTGAATTTAAAACTCCTTGATAGGATAAATTCGTGGCGCCACTTCGCTCACCCGCTGCTCATCTCCCAACTCATACAATGGCCTACCTCTTTACCTCGCGAGCGACTCTTATTCCTCTCGACAACACGCTTGGGGTATTCCTCATCGGCCTCATTCTCTCTTCGATGTAAGTCGGCCACAATTTCGAATGGGAGATAAATGTTTTGACCGAGCCAGACTTTTCGGAGTGACCTCCCTCCAGATTTATCTCTACTTCACGAGGTATTCCTCGCGCGATCAAGTAGCCTTGAAATTATTCGTGCGTTTTTTGGCGTCTTCAAATCAAGGACATGAGTTGATTTTTCTCGGGGCTCGCTTTCAGGTCGTACTGCTATTGTTAATGGATTCGTTACATCTCGCCTTCATATCGCATGCATTCTACCGAATCGTCGTCTCGAATTTTGGAGACTACGCTGCCCTGGGACAACCACCATGGTGAGTGTGCTACGTTACATGGGGACTTTGAGAATCCAATTCGTTCCGGTTTTCAGGACGCTTTTGGTAGGCCTTGGTATTCTCCCTGACCTTGATTATTCGAATTAATCGGCGTATAAATTTGCGGATAGGTTCAAGTTGTTCTCGGCGGTAAGCCACATAGTGTTATATACACTATTGAATAACTGAGCTTCTGTTCACTGTGCAGTCACTGTGGCGACAATGGTGCAGCTCTTTTACGCGTCGAGAATTTATAGGTTTTCGAGAGGGATTGTTATCCCTGTACTTATTGTGAGCGGCTTCATTGCTTTTCTGTATCACGATTAACCACCACTTCTCACTCCCAGGCGATCTGCGCTCTCGTTGGCTTCGGTAGTTACTGTTCGTCTTCGAATCCGCGTAGATCTGTTAATCCCTGGGCAAAACTAGCATTTGCCGCACTGTACACACACAAAACGTTTGTGTTCTTTCTCGTTCAACTGCCGCTACTTTCAAAACTAGAAGCTAACCAACCAGAATCAGTTTAACCGAACCATTCTCCACGACGTCGGCGACGGGCAAAGTGGCATATAACAATACGGTAAATATATCGCTCGCCGACAAGAGTAAAGACCATGCGTTGAAGTTCCCAAGGTATTCCCAGCCACTGGACTTGGATTCATCATGGCGTCCGATATTATCGTCGCCTGTGCAATGCTGTACCACTTGTCCACAAATAGATCTGAGTTCCAAAGGTACGTGCCGTTGATGCAGCGATAAATTTGAACGCTGAAACGCGATGGGTTTCCTTCATACAGCACCAACAAGGCTCTGAATACTCTGATCACTTACTCAGTGAGCAGCGGGGCACTCACGACGGTGTTTGCCATTGGCAATCTGGTAGCGGTACGTATGGCTCTTTTACTCTGTTACTCGACGATTTTCGGCGGTTATGTTCTCATTGGAATGTATCAGGAAGCAGTGTCTCCTTCGACTTTGTATGAAGCACCGTGAGCTCAATTCCACCCTGCTTCAGTAAAAACCCCAAACCAAACCTCATATGATCCTAATTCAGATTTTTCTTCGTCCTCGTCCGACGTCCGTATATATTCTACGCCGGTTCGCTAGCTAAATACTGACTCAGGAATTACTTACAGTGCACTGCCTGAGCTTCATGTCAATGTATGCGTCTTTCGTTCTTGCTTCCCATTCAGCATCTGACGGTATCAAATTCACTTATAATGAAAAACACGCTGTTTCGATATAACAGCCTCAACTCGCGGGACCACGTTCGAAAGCAACTTCATACCGGAGGTCATGCCATGGTCACCATGCCTTCCTCTTACCGTACTACCACGGATACAGAGAGTGGAAATGGAAATGGATTGGCGGAGACAAAGACGGGGGAGAGTCGAGCGATTGTTTTCGCTGAGGCGAGGCAGGTGGGGAGTTTTGATGATTTGGGGGTCCAGGCAGTAGTAGTAGTTGGAGTGAGCTGAAAGAATATCAGTGCTCGCTCGGCACACTGTGACTTGTAGCATTTGATTATTTTGTACCAAATAGAACTCATGATCCAGCATTTTCATTGACGATACCGCTTCCGGTCGTTTTAGCCTCCGAAAGTTCATAATTATAAGAGGATCCGAAACCGGAATGAAGGAAGGACAACACATACTAAGTATACGAAGAGACTAAGTTAAGAGTCACCCATCTCCCGAATCGTATTCTCAATCCCGCCAAATTAGCTGGCCTGAGAACAAATACGTTCGCAGTCGAATTCTAGAGCATCTCGTCATATCTGCGCGTAGACATTGAGCTGAAGATGCAGACGACGACGACGAGGCGGTGGGGAGAGTTAAGTGACAACGTAGGCCGACTAAGCCCGAGTGCTGGGAAAGGGACCAAGCAAAAACAATCGTCGACTCGATGCCGAAGGTCACAAACAGACTCGTACGAGGACTAATAACATTGGGAGTAAAAGAGGATGGTGTAAGAAACTCCACTGTACATCGCCAATAACGAATCTGAGCAAAATAAATTGGAATAGTGTTGTACGAAGTAGGAGTCAAGCACAAGTAACGCAGGCCGAAGACAGAATGAATCAAGTGGAGACGTTGAAGAGGAAGAGGGTGAAGATATGCCCAATACGCAGGTAAAGCGTGCCACGGGCACTCGCTACCGCACTTGGCAACAAGAAGAAAAATTCGCGTTTGACGTTCGATCTGGCCGCCAAGGAACACCGAAAAATCATCCACCCCACCGTCGACGCTAGGTATGTTTCGGTGACAGGGAGGGGTGAGGAAGCACGGCGAACGCTGCGAGCAAACGTCTGCTAAGATGTAACCTAGGCGTGCTGGGACAGGAAGAAAGAACGCTGATACGACTTGTGTATGGACTCTGGAGGCGGGAGTACCATCACTGAAGGTATACGAAGCGCGAATAGCAATAGCCACGGGGAGCTGCAATGCACATGAAATCCTCACGCAGAGAAATCCATTCGCAATCATCCCCCTCCCGCATTCGCTATCGACCCACGCTGACCACCATCGCCACAGATCAAGCGTAATCAGCAACGGGGAGGACATGCGCATAAGCCTTCTCAATGTCGCGATGTGGTGCGATAGGGCGCGGGACGGCGGGACGCAGCAGGGGAGCGAAGGATATGTTTCGGCGGTGGCGGTGCCGAATGACGTAGTCGCTATCGAGGATGGCGAGGACGTTTGTGGTGGACGGGTCCGGCTTCGAGGGATGGAGGACAGTTAAAGCGACGAGATATACGTGCTGGATCATCCCGCGGCGGGGTATACCATCGTCCGGCGCGTGGATGGCATCGTCGATTTAGACGAGTACACTATCACCACAGATGCTAGCGAGAGCCCACGTCGCACCGCTTTCCCGTCTCATGGGGCGTTGGCGGCAAGCACCAAGTGCGCCAGGAAGTGAATCCACCGCGGATCGGCGGCCCGCCACTCGTAAGCGCAGAGGTAGGTGCCCCAAGACTGATCAGCAACCTGCGGGCGTACGGGTGACGCCTGCGTAAAAGTGCACTGCGTATTCCTAGCTCAGCACGCGAAGGGACGCGCGGTCTGTGGAAGCGAGGAATAGGAAGAGGTGGATGGGTTAATCAAGTCAACTATCTTCCGAGATTGAAGGATGCGGCCGTGGAGGCGGCAGACGAGGACGAGAGGGGTGGAGAGGATACGCGGGGTCGAAGGGTGGAAAAGGGGCACAAGGAAGGACACACAAATAGATGTGCGTGACGCGTTGGATACCTAAAGTAGAATAAATTGAGATCAGTGAGAAAAGAGCGGGTCAATAGCTCACCGAAGACGCATACCTCGAGGGAAGAACTTCGCTACGGAGAGGCCGTCTTCCGGGGTATGGAGGCAGCGCATTGAGCTCCCCGACGATGTAGTGGGCGGTGATACGGAGAGCATACGTCGCGTGTCGCGGTGCGGGATGACGTGGCGGCTGTCGAGGACGATAAGGCCACTATTGGAGAGCTTGAAGGGATGGAGGGGAGGGGAAGGGTACCGATGAGCTGGAAGTGCCGAGGAGGCGCATGGCACGCTGACTTTCGTTTTCGTGGTGATCAGCGGACGAGAAGATGCATGAGAGAAGAGCAACATCAATGGCCCGCGACGAGAACCGCATTGGAGGGGAGCTCCGCATGCTTAGACCTCGAAAGCCTTCATTTCTCTCAGCATGGGCGGCGAATAGCAGATGCTGCCTCGAACGCCGGCGACGATCGATGCTTCCTCTTCTGAGGTACGGCAACCTGGTAGCCGGTCGTTACCGGAGTGCTGCGACGGTGCGCCCCGCAGGCAGGGACGACTCGACCAGCGCTGGGTCGATGCTGGGAAGGACAGGTAACTCGGGCCGCCCGTCACGACCGCCCGAGGCGAACGCGTCAGAGACAGCGAGGAGTGAGAAACGCTGAGGGAGCGATACATAGACTTGCTGAATCCCTGGATAGAAGAGATTGAGGCGAGTGAGAAAACGCTTCTACGATGACGATACGTACCTCCATCGAAGAGGGCGTTCGCCACAACGCTGTCGTCCGAGCAGAAAGCTATCGCAAGAGGTTTTCAAGGCAGTCGCGTGCGGAGACAGCGCGCGAATCGAGACTGCAGCGGCGACGATCCACACCAGTAGGATTAACGGCCCAACCGTCTTCGGAAGAACGCAGGACACGTGTAGCAGTCGCCAAACGACACCCAAGTCTGCCTCACACTCAGAGGCCAATCCCCGCGCCGACCAGTCCACCCAAGATCCTCCACACAAATCCACCCTGGCCCACCCCTGAAAGACCTTCCGCAGACATTGAGCACCATCAGCTGCACGCAGAGGCAGCGCATCGCCCTCCCCCACGATGCCGCGGGGAGCGAGAGGATGGAGAACGCCTGCACGAGGGGGAGGACGGAGGAGAGTGCGTCGGCTGTGGCGGTGCTGGATGACGTGGCGAGCATCGCAGACGACCATGAAATGCAAGGGGTTTGGATGAGGGGAGAAGGAGCCAGGGATGGTTGGCGTGCCGCGCACACGGGTCTTCACCCGAATTACAGTACGCCAGACGGTCGTTCCCATTTGTGCGATCCCCAAAACCCATCCTCATCGGAGCCCGGAATGATTTGGTCTGTAGCGAGCGCCGGGAGTGGACCTGTTGACGGAGAACGTCGCCTGTCGTCGCAGATGAGAAACGAGACGGGCACGAGCGACGGCCAACGACGCGCGTCAAAAGGAGCCGAGGGGAGATCCGCGAGCACAGTAGTACGGCGGACTAGCGGTTTGGTAAGAGGTACACTTGCTGCGGTACGGGAATTCGGAAGCCGTCTCGACGCAGCGTCACAGCCGTGACAATATTGCACGCCGACTAACCGATACGTGAGGTGGAGGGCACACCGGCGCTTCTCGATAAGTACAGCACAATCTGTGCTTGTACGGCTGCAGCCGCGCCAATGACGGCGATACGGGATCGCGGAGAAGCAGGGTGGTGTCTTGCTGAGGCGACGAAACTATGAAGACAGGCGACGCAGCACACGAGAAAAAAAAAAGAGCGGCGAGCGAAGGGTGAGGATAGAGGCGAGGGACAGTGCGAGGGTGATGCGACAGGAGAAGCACCGTGCTTCATATTCTTCATAGTCGGGCTGTGTCGTGCCTTTGCCGGGGGTCAGGAGAACGATGGCGTGCGGGCAAATAAAGCGGCAGAGTGAGGCGGGAATGGACACGGCAGACATTGAGAATGAAGAGTGTGGCCTGGAATGCGGATGCACAGTGTTCTGAAGCCAGCGGAGGGTGAAAAGAACGCGAATGATGAATAAGAAAACTGAAAAAACTAAGTCGACGACGTACATATCCTGCCCTTCATGACGAATCTTCGTGACATTCCATCCCTCGACTCACTATCCTCTATGTCCATACTCCGACCTATCGTAGATCCCGAGTAGACGGGGAAAATTACCCCTACAGTCTGATTTCAGTGCAGGAAAGAGAAAGCGCAGCATAGACCCACGGACGACACGGCGACACGAAATCTTCGGCTCGTTGAAGAGCTATTTGGCGGTAAGCGGATTTTACATGCTGGGTATTCATTGACTTCAATGCCGGCTTTCATCTAGCACGAGATCACATACATTTCAGCGAACGATAAACGGCGAAGTACTTCTGACTCCTGAGATTTGTGCGGTATTTCTTCAAGCCAAGCCTCAACGTTGAGGGGCGCTAATGTACTGTCCAGAGAGTATGTTTTGCGGAGCCCATCATAGCATTGACAGGCAAATTACGAATCCTGACGAAGGAAGGAATCGTTGTCTTTTCTTTCCAAACGACCCCCAAAGGCATCAAAGTTTGCTTAAATCCGGTCAGATGTGACCGTGACTTCACACTTATCCAGACTTATCCTTACTTCATATGGTAAATGAATACTAACGTTCCATATTTGTTTTCCTTATATGTGTTTTCTAATTTCTGTCACTCGTCACACCCCCTGCTTTTGGGTCATAAACATGTATAACTCGCACGCTTAAGTCTCGTTGTGGAATTCACGTTTAGAATTGCTATTTCTTGGGTGTTTTGTACTTATAAGGTAAATTCTTGAACAATCGTTGGTACAAAGAGGTGGCGATGGCTTCAGCACAATGAAATATGTGTGCAATGGAGGATGTCCGACTCTGCATACGTGCGCGCTGACTTCAAGACAGGGTAGTTTTGTACTATGAAACAAAATTAGCATTGGGCACCAGGATTTGGAACGTGGTAAGCAATTTGAGGCTCTGTTTATATCAATGGATTCAGAAGAGATGCAATAGATGGCGATGGGAACGAACCGGCGCGCCGAGGTTTCATTGAGGTAGAAGCTCAATACCGCTCAAGCCGTCGGTTAGCACGAGCTCTTCTATAGCCAGCCGTGCCGCGTGAGGGAGGTTCCATTCAAACCCGTAGACTGGAAGCCTATCCCACTTAGAGGGCAGCTTGGACTCCCATTCCAGTATAGTGCGCTCAGAATAGTACGAGTGCATCTCCCGGTGTTTAGGCCTAAAACTGAGACGGCGAAGGTTGTTTCGGAAGCGAATTCTGATCATACGTATCAAGGTAGGTACGGCGTCAATTTCGTCCAAGGCGCTTGGATGTGTCCTTGAATGACCGCCATCGACTAACCTCAAGAAGCGAAGATGGGGAACTAATGTCGTGTCAGACAACTCCTGGAATAAGGAATCGTTGACGAGCTCCGGATGACAGAAATCAAGCTCCAAATGAAGGAGAGACGGACAAGCTCGAAGATGGTTGATCAGAACGGCAGAGGAGTAGGGAACCGGGAGCGCTAACTCCAAAGTGTCGAGGAATGGACAACGCGGTAGGAACCGCGCGAGGTCTGCATGGAAGCGCTCGCTGGCTTCCGACAAACAGGGAGTGTTCCAAGAGCTTCCGTAGAGGTGCAATCGAGTAAGATTCGGGCAGTTGACGCCCTCGAAAGCTTCAATCCCGGGGACCCAACTCCAAGGGACGATATAGTGAAAATAGGTGAGTTCGTGCAATTCGACACGTCCAGTGTCGGAAATGTGAGGGAGGAATACCCCTCCCAAGGACAGGCTGGTAAGCGAGCTGAGACGGCGCAAATGAGAGGAAGGGATAATCCCATTCGCGCGAGCTGTATTCAGCTCGGAATACACGGTCAACGAAGACCAGGGAACGTGGAGTGTGTGCTCAGGCTCAAGCGTCTGAATCAACGTCAAAGTTGTTATTCCTCTCTCGATATGGAGTTCTGGTTGTAGCTGGTTTTGGTCCAAGCTGGCAAACCAGGCGGGTAAGCCGTTGACGGAGGGGTATTCTCCTACGAACCAATGAGCTCCGACAATATACAGCTCGTCGATATCGGGTATCGCAGCAGACTGAGAAAAAAGCGATCGGTTGGCAATGCCGGTTGAGGAATAGACGTCGTGGATGGTCAAGCGCCGAATGCGCTTAATAGGCGGGTTACGGATTGGCTGTCGAAATACAGACTGCAGAAGATCGTGGTCCGTTCGGGTGTCGTCAGCGGACATGACAAGTTCGAGGATGTTCGACGAAGTGACATAGCTCAGCTGGGCCTTCCTTGCGGCGATAGGACCGCCAGAGTCACGCAGATCTACCGGGTTCCATAAAGCAGCTGCTGGGGAAGCAGTCAGCAATGTTCTCCATTGCTTGCAAACTTGCGTCAGCGTGCGCAGAGTGACCTCCGGCCAACCAGTGCGACGGTCGCAGGCCAATCCGAAGATCTCATTCCATAGCTCGTTAGGGACGCGACCAATGGAACTTAAGCCATACGATGACCCCAGTAGTATATGCTTGGCGCACGCCTGCCTAAATTTCGCAAGCTCCAACTTCTTTCGCAACTCATGGACCAGTTGATCATAGCCGGATAATAGGGCTGCCCCCGTAGGGATCCAGTCGGAAATGCCAAGCTCGTCGGCGGAGAGATTTGAGGTTAGCGATCCAGATAGACGAAGTCTACGAAGCAATCCAGATCGATCGCTATCGAGGTCCTGCGGTATAGATGATACCTGGACGGCTGGCGCCTTCATCGGATGTTCGAAGCGGGGGGATTGCATATCAGACCTAGGAAAATATAAAACGCATTGAAAACCGAGGAGAAAACACATAAGAGCGCACAGTACAAGGTCCCAGTTTGTCTGGCGTTCCTCAGCGGACAACAACCACTCTCTAAAAACAAAGTTAGCTGGTTACGGACTCATTCGCGCCGACGGTTTACGGAAGGGTTCCCGTCAGTTCCTCGCCATCGGGTTCAGACCAGGAAGACGGGCTACTGCGAAACGGGTAACTGATCACGAATCGGAAACGAGAAGGACGAGATTTTACGATGGTCCCCAGGTTCCCTGCTCTCCCTCCGTCCAGGCGTTGCATTGGACGTTCAGCTGCGCCATTTGGTGTTGTACGCGTAAAAGAGCACTGAGAGAGATGTAAAAGTGGAAGAAAGGTCAATGCGAAACAATTCCCACTGTTAAACCTTGGCTCTAAGAACGCGCAATAACCGCCAGAGTTTAGGAGACAGCAATAAAATTAACAACGGAAGAAGATGGACTGCCATCAGCAGAAGTCGAGTCACTGAGAAGCAGCACAATCGCGCAGCAATTGAACCTGAACGTTCTTCTTGTTCTCGAAATATTCTTGCTTCCAAACTCACGCTTTATCAGAGCAGTCACGAAGAAGCAGCAAGCTGTGCTTTGTATATGTACGTGTTTTTTTGATGCGCAGTTTCGTGCGCGTGATCCGTGGTGATGGAGGCATTGATGCGCCTGATTTCGAATATAAACACACACACACACACGACGGTCGTTCGCGCATCAATTCGGATTATCGATGAATCTTAGATGTGGACGCTGCTGCGTGTTTTTTCCTTCGCATATATTTGGTCTATTCTTGGGGTTGGTGAGCCCGTGGTAGTTGTAATGCCTGTTTCTACACAGGGCCTCTTATCTTGATCTTATCGCTCATTATGCCCTGGACTGCAAAACTGTAACGAATCCTCTGCATGTATCCACTGGTAGGTCGCGCGGACCAATTCGACATAATAAAAGACAATCTGGCAATATCATTCTGGGTCCTGGGACGAGCAAGGTTTGGACCACCGGCGCGGATATACGGTGCAGCGGCACCAAAGAAGTTAGCCTTTGGGTTCAGGGTCCTGTGTCTTCGCCGTCCGCATTTGATATCAGCTTCCATTGATTCAAATACATACGTCCGCTCAATCGCCCACTAGAAATTTGGGTACTGTTGATTTGTCGAATGCTGCCCCGCCTCGCTTTGAATCCTCATGCAGTCGCAGGCGCCTGGACGCTTTCGAAAAAGTCGCGTTGTTGACACCTCGCAACCCGTGCCTCTTCGACCTCGTAAAGTCAACAACACAAACACCGGATTTCTGGCGCGTAAGTACAAAGCTGCCATGTTCAGGGAGACAGAATTTGACCCTGTTCAAGTCCCAAACGAAACAATTGCTGCCATATTCACCGAAGCTATTAAACCCGTGTCGACCCAAGAAGATATATACGAAAATGAGCTCTTGCGAGACACGCTGATACAGATTTGCATGAAATTCGAGGCAGTCGTGAACGGACTACCCGTTCTGTGGACGTTTATCATGATCGAAACCGAAGACGAGACCAACAAGCGACCCTGCAAGCTGGACGCGTCTGTAATTTCCGTTCACAACCACATCGCGAAATCCTTGGGACGACCGTTGCATGTCGCGTTCAACTTAGCGGTTCTTCCTGCGAGGGTGGATGATGCGTTTCGCTCGTGGAACGCATTACTTGCGACATCGGGCCGTTGGAGCTCACTGTTCGTTCGAGGTGCGGGGACTTGCACCAAGGAAAGCATATGCGTGGAAGCGCTGTTGGGTGGAGACGTCCTGGGACGCGCGACGAGACTGGGTATCGTGGACATCGCCAAGAGACTCGACATTCCCTGCCCGAAAACCCATAAACCCGTCCGCATGTGCTCCAGCAAAGTAATGATGTTTCGAAGTACACTTCCGACGGACATCGCCGTTTCTCCCTCTTCGACCCTTCGCTACCTATCCATTGTGTCTGATCAACGCGACCTGAATTGGTCCCATTTCTTCTCGTCGTGTCCCAATCTGTCACAACTCAGGTGGCGCGGAAAAGTCGATTTCCCCTCGTCGCCGAGCATAACAATGCCATCCCTTCAACGTTTGACTTTGTGGACCCTGCGACATCTGCCCCCCGTATTCGCACCAAACTTGACAAGGCTGGAGGTACTGGACAGCATGGTGCCTATGGATACGCCGGTTATAGTCAAGTTCGCAGGTTCACCGAATCCCTTGACCACCCTGATATTACCCACCAACCCGGTCACGAACTCGGGCCTTCTAGCCATTCTTGAAGAATGCCCACAAATACAGAGACTGATAGCCTCCGGCGTGGAACCACGCACGCGAGTATACGACGCCCTGTCAAGAAAAGTTCTCTTCCAACTTCGCATGAACGAAAAACACAGAATGACAGGAATCGCTTTTCAAAGAGACAGGAGCGCCCAGCTGTACGAAGACGAAGAAGCCGCAGGCGCCCAGTTGAAGGAGCTGTGTCGCCCTCCCGAACCGAACGAGCACCCGCGCAGCGATTGTGTCTGTTTCTTGCCGATATCTCGCGGTACCTGCGTGGTCGTCTCTGGGTTTCCTTACCCGCTGAATGTGACAGACGTGGCTCACGTCTACTCGCGAAAGCAGATAAGAGCTCAAACCGGTTTCGACGTCCCGGTACTCAAGGTGTGGGTCGCGGAGAGCATTATATTCGGCAAGGTGCCTCAGGGAGAGATGACACTGGTCATTCTACTGGACTTGACGTGGGGAGAAGCCGACTTTCTTGCGACACTCGGTTTCGATTACGGGGGCAAGAAATACAGTGTCGTATGCAACAAGGACAGTCGACGCAAAATATAGCTCAGGCGATTGAATTTACTAGAAGGAAACGGAGAAAAGCGCGTTTTTCGTCAATCTAATACTGCACATTGCTCACAAATGTATCTCGTTTACGTCTCTTGGCGACCTGGTCTGTTTCTATACGCCTTGTACCCGTTGCCTTTATATTTCCACCCCTGCCCCAATATCCTATTCGCTCCGACCGTGTCCAGAGTTAGAACGATCAGGTTCATTTCGACGGCAGAGTTCAAAGTCGGCCGTTTTGCGTCGAACTCTTGGTCGTACATTCGAGTCACCTCTGAGTTCATCAAATTTTCCGCCAATAACGCTTCTTTCTCTGCGTCCCCGAACGAGAAATCTCCAGGAAAGTTCGCTACCACTAGTCTCTGCGCCTTCGGCTGGAAAAGCACGGTGTACCCGACTACATTGAATGCGAGACGGCATAGTGCCTGGTATCTCTCCTGAGCAGTTGCTCCATGACTGTTTGCTGGCGGGCCGTGGGCGAACCTGACTGCCTCAAGTTTGCGCGCATCAAATCGCAGATATTGGTTTCGTCCCCGCACCGCAATCGCGCTGTATAGAGAGCTTCGGGTCTCGTGTGCAGAGTCTGCCAAACTGCGCAAATTAGGGCATCGTCTGAATATGTCTTCTATGTCGCCGTTTCGGGTAGGGTTATAGAGTAGGTCTAAATGCTCCATGTACGGTGCCTCCTTCCCGGTGATGGACTGGAATTGGGTTGATGAGAAGGAGAGGTCGTTGTCGAACACCGCGAGCGCGGAGAGATTGGGTGCGTTAATAGGGGGTAGAAATTGAGCAGTGTATGTGGAGAACTCTTTCAGAGATGGCATTGTTGCAATTTTTGTCCATTGTACTCGACCTCCTCGCTGCCACACCAGCTCCTCCAAATTGCGGCAGCTGTCGAAGAAACTGCACCATAGGTTGTTGTCTGCCTCGGTTTGGATGCTCAGAACTTTTAGGTTGTTCGAGCTCCATGATTTGATGCGAGTCGGTAAATCTATCGCCATGCTCTCCATGGTCTTTGCCACCCACACGGCGACTGTTTGATGCGACGAGGCACAGTGGGGATACTCGCCTTGTTTTTTTGTGGCGGCGATTTTTCGCACTTGGAATGCTCCATCGAGCTCTTTGTTCTGTAACATTGCGTGTAAACATATCTCCTCTTCAGTGCATGTGTTGGCTCCGCAGACGAGTAGTGTTCCCCATGCTCTTGGGATGTTTGTTAGAGTCGTCCAGAGTTGTCGGTTAAAAGACCCCTCGGTTTTCCTGCATCTCAATCCAAACCATATGCTGAGTAGCGTGCTTTTAGCCTTCTTTATGTGCTGCCGAAAAATAGTTTCGTTGACTGGTATCGCTGAGAGCAGGTACCCAGATGGGTCTGTGCGGTCGAGATATAACGCTCTCCAGAATATTGCCGGCCCTTTGGGCGCGAGTATTATGGATCGCACGAATCCGCATACCTGTTGAAGCCGTATTCTTTGCAGTTCATACTCGTAGATCTCCTTTCTTGTCTGCGGGTCGGGGCTCACTGCCCATTCGAAGATTAAAGTTACAAGCTCTGCAGGTACTTTCGTCTCCATTGTTAGTCTCGCCTGCAATTTTCTTTCTTTTACTTCTCTTGCTGACTTACGGGTGTCTAGATTGGACCTTGATACGCGTATATTTTCAGGTCGAACGACTTTTTTCTTTGCGGGTTTTTTGCGTGAGGCCATGTAGAGTAGAATCTAGTAAATTACGGCATAAATATCTGAACTTGGCCAAAATTGATCGAGTATGTGATGCGATCAGGCAGTCTTTCATCTCTATTTATTTCGCGCCCTTCGCCTGTTTTCAGTTACCTATACTTGATATGGGCGATGGTGAAGATCCTAGTTCGTTTTGCGCTTTGCAGTCTTCGTTGTTCTGACCCTGACGTTCGTTTTAGTACCCTTTGTCAACCGCTTGCCTCGTGAGCTCCTTGCTCGCGTTCTTCGGCCTGCCTTTTTGGGTCCGTGCTTCTTGGTTCACGACCCCTCTTACCGTCGACGCGTCGTTCTTTCTGTCTGCCATACTTGGGAACGCGCACTTCGTCGCGATCCATACTCTTGGAACTATATAGTCCTCGATCCCGCCACATCCTTGCTCGACTTGTATGACAGCCTCTCCATGTCTACCTCTTTGGGCCTCTTTATTGAACTCGTTTGCGCGTTCGCACCCGGAACAGCTCTACGCGAGTTCGTGCAATGGGTTTTTGACGTGATTGGCCCTTCCTTGCACCGGTGCAAGGAGCTGCGCATTCAATCTCATTATTATCAGACAACTCTCGACATCATGAGGCGCTTCCAAAAGACGTCTATGCCTCGCTTGTCGCGTGTCTACTTCGAACTCGCGCTTCCCATGGTACCGGCCTCCCCTGATATGCCGGACACCATCGTACCGTTTCCGTCTGGAGCGGTACTCCCTTCTTTGACCCACGCGTCTTTCAATTACAGCTTACCTGTTTGGCCGTGGCACCAATTTGCTGCAAATCTCACCTCCCTGCGTTTGGCCCGCTTGACTGGCTTCGTCCTTCCGCGGCTTTTGCAGTTATACGATTTGCTCAAGGCGTGTCCCAATCTGGAGACTTTAGCTTTGCACTTCGTGGACGCCGTCAGCCCCAGACTCACGTCCGAGTTCATGGAGTATGCCGACTCTCCTGTTACGCTTCCCCGTTTGAAGCGTATGGACCTGTCGTTGGAATGGCCTCGTTCGGTCTCTGTAATTGCCCCACTCCATTTGCCATCTCTCCGGTGTCTACGTCTGTTCGCAGCGGATGATCGAGTACTGGAGGCCTTCCTTCTTCGTTGTCGGTCTATCTTGGCACCCGTCCACACCCTTGTATTTGCCGCCAACATATCCTCGTTCCAGTCTCTTGCGGCTTTGCTGTCTGCGATGCCTTCTTTGGTACGGATAGACGGTCGATTAGCGGGACCCAGCTTTGTCAGCCAGTTGCACTGCGTTGCTCTCCATTCGTCTGCATTGTCGCCGACTCTGCTTGCGGTTGTGCTCAATCAAGTTCCTATCGCTTTGGTGAAGGACATTTTGTTGCTTCGCAATCGGACAAACTTTGCGAGCGACTTTCATTTGATTGTTTTGGACCCTGCTTGCTTCGGTGCTCTTGCGGCAATGACCAACACGCGAGGAGTTGTTACCACTGTCATGCATCTCGACTTCGTCGACTGGCTCGAATATCCCATGTTCCTGTCTATTTCAGTTGGACGTCGTCCTCTTTTGTTTTAGACGTAACGCTGTAATGTAATCGTACTACTGGTGTGGTAATTGAATTGAACAAGTGCTGCCCCTGTAGCTGCTGGTATCGGTGAATCGTCCAGTATAATTTTATTGTCCAGGACATTTTTTGTCGCACTTAGTCAGCTTCGGCCGACTTTCGCCGAATGTGTCCTATCAACCTGTTCTAAGTTCATGTCCTCTGCATCGCTCGAGAGCGTTTGGCGCGGTTTAGCGCCCGATAGGTAAGCAGTTTATGCCTGTGGTATGGGATTTCTCTCTTTTCCCTGTTTTCTTATTCGTTCTTCAGGCGTCTTGACATCGTCCAGGAACTCGTCGAGTATGCTGCTGTTCTCCTCATGAAGTCCCATTCTGATACTACCTTCTAACCGCCCAGATACATTCACTCCTGTTTATTGTCCTATTTTGCTGCTGTTTCTCCCACAATTTCTGCACATAGTGCGCTATTTGCATTGCTCATCCTCCTAAAGTGTGTGTTCCTTCTTCCCAACATCGTCGCTTGCTCATCCTGCTCAGTGTTTGCTGCCTGCTGATGTCGTTTACGCTTGGCAAATCCGTCGTAGGTGGCGTTGTGTTTTACAAGCGGCGTGTTCATCTAATTTCTCGCTATAAGAAACTCCTCCCGCTTTGCGCGTTCCTTTGGAAGTATGGTGGATGATATTCGATTGGGCAGTTTACCAGGAACACTCGGCCTCTCTGCCCTTCTGGCGTATGCGTGCTCGTGTCATGCTTGTCTGTGCTTCTTTGAGGTCCTACGCGCTGTCCTACAAGCCTTTCTGGACCACGTTACGCGTGTCCCCGGACTCTACTCGCACGTCCGTCAAGTTTTTTCTTGACACGGTTGGCGAAAGGCCTCTTCGCGTCGCGGTGGTGGATGGGGGATACAGCTGGCCAGACGAACGCATTCGCTCTGCCAAACTTCGTCAAGCTTTCGCTCGTTGTGTCCTATCAGCTCGGCAATGGACGTCCCTTTTCGTTCTATCACCTCTCCCCGGAACTATCAACCACGTCTTCGATACTCTAGCATACCGTCCTCTCCTTCAGTTGGAGGAGTTGTACGTTGACTCCCAGTTGAGCCTTCGCCAGCGTGCTCTCGGACTGTCTCCAAATATCTTGCGTCATCCCGAAAGGGTCGTTCGTCTTGACTTACGAGGAGCGGGATGCTCTGCCATACGTTTGCCTGATTTCGGCGCTTTACAAGTATTGCGCTTAATCGACTTGCCATACTCAGCGTGGCCCACCTCTTCCCACTTCTTTGACTTCTTGCAATCCGCCGAATCGTTGCACGAGCTCCAGCTTTATCACACCGGTTTTCGTGGTCCTTTCCTCCGTCACTCACTCCCAAAATCGCTTTGCCTTCTCTCCGCGTTTTCAAGGTCTATTTCGATCACCGCATTCACAAAGCCACGGAATGTCTGTATCCGCTGTTGGCGAGATTGAATTTATCCTCGCTCGCGGTCCTATCCCTCCAGTTTGGCGGAGATCAGGACCTTTTTCGGTACAGGGCCAATGAGGTGGCCTTGTCTGCTTCCGTGGTGCATGTGGTGGGCGCTTTACGAGACCCCGAGCTGATGGAATATTTGTATTCTACTTTCGCTTCGTGCGAACACCTCGATCTCTCCACTCTGGACGGCTACGCTTCTTTCCAAGTGTTAGGTCGCCCTGGGGGTGATTCCCCGCCGTCTTCGATTCCCCTCTTGCCCCGTCTCTCGATACTCTCTGTCCCAAATCGCCACTGGGAAAAGATCTATGACGGTCTTCTTCAGCGGTCCAGCCGAGGTCGAACTGTGCAACAACTTCGTGTAGTTGTTCCGAAGTTGGAGGCGAATCCTATTCATTCTCTGCCTGCTGCTTCGTTGTACGACTACACATCTACAACTGAAATTGTTCACGAGGTTGTTTGGGTAGAGCGTCGCCCGCTTAATGTGTATTCGGACGTTGCGCGAGTGTGACTTGTTATTTCTACCAGTGCTACTCTCGTTCGCTACAGCTTCATTGCCACTATACTATGGACGTCCATACGATACTCGTCCGATCCAATGATGTGTCGAGCTTTCAGCCCCAATATTACTATCTCTCCTAATGGAGCGGGTGGGTCTTCTCTGCCTCTGACCAATCTCATGTAGTAACCCTCTCTGTCTTCAAAAAGCATCTGTGGTCGATGGTGAGCATGTAATATTGCATGTTACTCTATATCTTACTAGTACTCCCAAGTCGAATTCTTTCAGGTTGTCGTACTGGCGCTCGAACGCGTCTCCGATGTATCTTGCATCATCCGTGTCGGGATAATAAAATTTGGGCAGTCCGATGTCGACGTAACGTTTGTACAGTCCTCTGTACTGCTGATTGTTAGCAGTGTTGGTACTTTCCGAGAATTAGCACCCAACTTACCTCTCCCAGAACTGTACCGAAAAACAGTCCGCATGGATGTGTGCTCTCCGCCTCGTCTGTGTGCTCCATCAAACTTTGGACGGATGCCCACCAGCAGCCAGCTTCCTCTGTCAATTCCTCTAATCGCTCTGCGAGGATGGCTGTTTTGGATCTGTCCAACGCTATGGCCGACATGTTGGGACTGAGATGGGAGGTGACTTTGTTTCCGTCTGATTGGCTGTGCGATGTATCTCCATCTGCTGATTTTTGTTGTAGACTTTTGTGCTTATTCGCCATAGCATTTTTAGGTCTTTCAGAGACGCGCGATAAAGCTATTTACTACCGATGCCAGTACTTCTACGGCCTCCTGGCTTTGCGATATACGGAGCGCGAACTCATCATCAAGTCGTCCAACACAATCTTAAGTCGGGGTCTGGCCACTCCGTATCCTTGATATTCGCAGTGCTAGAGGTAGGGGTTTGGGTTACTGACGTTGTAGCGCTTAGGAAATATGCCCTTCTACCTCTGCGTGGTACACAGGCACCGTCATGTTGATCAAATCCGTGTACAAACCTCTCCCGTTACAAGGCGGACCTCCCAAACTCCAGACTACGCCGTTTTTTCCGTCGTACATGGTCGGCGACCACGACTTGGTCCTAACCGACTCGAAAGGAACGAATAGCGCCGCCTCGTCGTACATGCTGCGCAGCGTCGTCGGACAATTCTTTTCCGTCCCGCAAACGTGCGTCTCCCACTGCGAATGCTCCACGAATCGGGTTCTGTGTTCTAACCCGCGTCGTTTCAGTTTCTTCGCCAACATTTTCAAGTTGTAGCCGTTTCCAGAAGAGTCTGCGGCACTGGGGTTGGTGTAAGACTTGTTATTGAAAGTCAGATTGGGATAGGCGCAGAACAACCCGTATCCGGACAAGAAATTCATGTCAGCTGTGGCATGAAATTGAAAAATGACGTTTATTGCGTTCTCGTCTGCGACGACGACGAGGTAGATGGTGTTCTCGTCTTTGCAAAATGTGCGAATGTGGCGAAATCCCGAGTAACCGGGGAACGGGTCGAGCGCTTGCGTTTGCTCTGTGAATTCTAGGTGGCTGTCGATTGTGATTGCCATAGAGGACTCTTCAGAAGGGGGACAAAAAATATCGACGCCGTTGGGTGTAATGGGGTTGGGAAGAATGATAGAATGTAGAGTTGACCCGGACAAAAAGGAGCGGTGTACGCGGAGCCGGGGGATGAGAATCTGGGCGTTTATGTTGTGCCGCTCCAGTTCCTCTGTTACTCGCTGTTCCAGGTCTTCCGAGGTCGGGGGATGCCACAAGAATTTTTGCGCCGCTTCATCGTTGTAACTTGTTAATTTTTTATATATACATTTTGCGTTGAATATCACACACCTGTCTGCATTGACTTGCTCTTCACCAGTCAAAGATGGTCCACAAAGTAGTACAGAGAAAAATGAGACGAATGCGAATGCAATTTCGTGCTCCCATTTCCGGATTGATGCGGCCAGCTTCGCCGATTATGATCCGCCTCTCTGCCGTGATGGCTATCACTCCGACTGAACCTGTCTGCTCTGCGTGAAGTGGACAAAAAATAAAGAAATGAATTTCTCTTAATCTGCAGTTCGCTGAACTTCTTCAGATACCTATAGTCCCTGGCTAATTGTTGGACCCTGGTTTCGCCATTCCGAACAGCGTATGTTAGCTATATGACGTCGTTACGCCTTCTCATTTTTTCAGTGTCTATTCGCTGCCGTGTTTCTTGTTCCATGTGTTTGGTTATTCCGCTCCCCGTTCCGCTGGATCACCGAGAACTTCTTACGATCGAACGGACCGTTTTGTTCAGCGCCACAGGACAGCCTTTTCGGCCGCATTTTGCCCGTGGAAGTATATTTGGCCGGTTTCCATCATTATGTCTGCAGCGGATTGATGCGGTACGAATATCCGCGATCTTTGCTTTTCCTCAAGGACCTGTTGTTCTTCCTTGCTCGCGAGCCAAGTTCTTCGGCTTATCTTCACAGAACTCGATGTAAGGTCTTTGGAATATTTGAATTGTCCGACCTTTTCTGCAGAAACTCGGTTGTCTGTATCACTAGAATTGACGGTTCTTCCTTCATCGCCATGCGTGCGAATAGTCATATGTTTTTATTTGAAATTCGGTCCGACGCCACAGCTTGTTCCCTGCCCTCGGCCCATGGAAGTAAACGGTCTCTTTGCCAATGCATTTTTTCCCTTAATTTGCCCGTTAATGCTTGAAGATCTCGCCCGCTACCATGTGTGTGTCTGGTCATATGTTCTCTGATCTTCGCTGCTTTTCTGCTTCTTCTTCTCTTTTGTAAGCCGCTTTGGTTTGGTATTCATATCAGTTTTGAAACTCCGACTTTTTGGGAAAAAGAAAACCACCCAACGATCAGCGGTGCCTGTTAATTCGGGCTTGGCCCACCCCCTTGCTTTGGAATTTTATTGAGTAGATTTTGTAGGCAGATGGGCCGGATGGGTCTCGAATGAATTGCATGCATTTGCGACAAGTAGTTACGGCCAAAGATTTACAATCGCTCCTGAACCCCCTTTGTACCACGGACAGACAGTGTAGGACCACGGCGTCCTTTGCCCGTCCAACGACAACTCCATTCGCATCTGCTTACCCTCCCAACAATGGAACGTGTACCAGTCTTCCGGTATCTCGATCTTGCGCTGTTGAGACGTGACTTGGATGGCGGCGTCGAGCAGTGGATACAGTCGAAGTCCAGCTTGGGCGTCGATCGCAGCGTCTGAAGTTTTGTGATTACCTTCGTCTACGTTGTTTGATGTAGTAGACAACTCACAAGTGATTAATGCTAGTCCGCGAGGTGTCTCGACATCTGGCAGTCCCTGCCCCCAGTCGCTGCGTTGCTCCTCCTTACCCATATTGAAGTGCAACATGTCGGCGACACATTGCTGCAACGAGACGTGCCCGACTTTAGCCCTATACGACATAGGAAAGGCGAGTTTGGCCATCCAACCGAGGTCGGCGAGTCCTCTGGCGTTAATGTGGAAGGTGTCCCAGAACGCCTTGCCGTCGTTGGAGATGCCAACGCCGCACTTGAGTATACTTTCATCTTCCGCTATGCGGCGCAGTTGCGTAGGGCAGGCTTTCATACGAATGGCTCTTTAATACGTCGCGCTGACAACAAACGAAAGAATGAAGAAAACGCACCTTTGATTTTTATGAGGTCTATAATATATACGGTGCTCGGTGTGGCGATCTGAACAATGCACAATAACTGTTTCTTGTCTTCGTGCTAAAATAAAGTTATAGTTGGCTCTAATCCACAAGTCATCTCGCACCCTGAATTCGGCGTCAAATCCAACTACGGTGTCCGGTTCGATAGACTGCAAGTGACGGTCTGCAGCGTCGGCCGAGTCGAGCACGACGCATGGGAGGTCCAACTTGTATGGAAGAAGCTGAGTCCGACATTTGAGTAGTGTGGCATGTCAAGGTAAGCTGTCGCCTACCTTAGCACCTGACGGATTACCCAGTTGCACGACCGTAACAGCAGCGACGTCCGAGAGGTCGTCGGGTGTGCACTTTTTGGTGCGTCGGGGACGTAGAATTCGCGGATTGCGGTCCCCAAGGATGGACGAAAAAAGACGAAACATAACGGTGCTGACCATGGTTGTTTGAAGACAGAGTGGATGTGGGCAGATCGATGAAAGTAAGGGTGAAATGACTCGCCTGCGTTGGTAGAAAAACAGAATGACTGGCCGCGGTGAAAGGTGTTGGCCGGTCTTTGAATTAGATCTCGATATCGCTTTCCAGAAAGTCGAGAAGTTTTTGAATTTAGACTACACGTCCTTAATAGAATCATACCAGATACGCAATAAAGTTCAG
This sequence comes from Favolaschia claudopus, assembly GCA_037176885.1. Classification (NCBI taxonomy): domain Eukaryota; kingdom Fungi; phylum Basidiomycota; class Agaricomycetes; order Agaricales; family Mycenaceae; genus Favolaschia; species Favolaschia claudopus. Next base: position 46,159 of record JAWWNJ010000034.1, on the reverse strand, counting down.
ATTGGTCGAAATGGAGCTAACTATGCATATACATATATAGAGGGAAGCCTCGTGCCCTGATAATTCGTTAGGGAAATTTGCAGAGGCAGTATTGTTGGACGAACTTTGTATGAGTAGGTGAAAACGTCGACGGTTGTAGTTGATGGAGCAAGTACAGGTTGAGTTGGAGGTATGGAATCGTCGGGCGACGGAAACAGGCATCAAACAAATTGTAATCAACAGGGACGGTGCGGCTCATGACGGCGCATTCGGTGTACCACGTACTCGCAAAGTCGAAGGTTCCGTCTTGGTGACCGTGGACAGTGAGCCCTCAGCAGCGGTTATAGGCAGCCCTCGGGTTGTAATCAACTGAGAGGGTGCAGCTCGTGACGACGCTTTCGGTGTAGCACGTACTCGCAAAGTCGAAGCTTCCGTCTTGGTGACCGTGGACAGTGAGCCCTCAAGCGGTTATAGGCAGCCCTCGGGCTGTAATCAACTGAGAGGGTGCAGCTCGTGACGACGCTTTCGGTGTAGCACGTACTCGCAAAGTCGAAGCTTTCGTCCTGGTGGCCGGGTACAGAGAAGTGCTCAGCAGCGGTTATAGGCAGCCCTCGGGTTGTAATCAACTGAGAGGGTGCAGCTCGTGGCGACGCTTTCGGTGTAGCACGTACTCGCAAAGTCGAAGCTTTCGTCTTGGTGGCCACCGACAGCAGAGAGCCCAGCAGTAGTTATAGGCAGCCCCCGGGTTGTAATCAACTGGGAGGGTGCAGCTCGTGACGACGCTTTCGGTGTAGCACGTACTCGCAAAGTCGAAGCTTTCGTCCTGGTGGCCGGGTACAGATAAGTGCTCAGCAGCGGCTGTAGGCAGCCCTCGGGTTGTAATCGACCGGGAGGGTGCAGCTCGTGACGAGGCTTTCGGTGTAGCACGTACTCGCAAAGTCGAAGCTTTTGTATTGGTGGCCACCGACAGCAGAGAGCCCAGCAGTAGTTATATGCGAGGGAGTGTAGCTCCTGACAACGCCTTTTGGTGTAGCACATACTTGCAGATTCGAAGCTTCTACGGTGGTAGTCCTGGCTGACAGCGGGGAGGTGATAGCGAACAGTTTGGCGATTGATATAGGGTAAGGTGCAGCTCATGGTACCGTTGCCTCCAGTGTGGCACATATTCGCAAGGCAGTAGATTCTGTATTGGCGACTGTAAGTACTGGAATTCTCGCCGACGTAGCAGAGCAGTACGCGTGTTGTAGTCGATTGGAAAGGAGCGGTTCATGTTGGGCATCCTCGCCAGACTGAAGCTTTTGCGTTGGTGGCTGTTGGTGACTCAGAGAATTTCGGCCGATGTGCTCCGACTTGATTTTCTCGACCATCACTTCGATTCTCTCAAAGAGTTAACTTAAGTCCATAATGGATGCTGTGGATACCTTCGTGCCTTCAATGTCGATGCATCTTGACTCGGTTTGGAGGACTCTATCGCCCGATGAGTATGCTTTCGTCCTGTCTGAACTTTCGCATGTTTTAATTCGTTGCAGGCGACTTGCCATTGCTCGCGAACTGATGGAGTGAGCCCTTCGGTTCATCGTTACGCTCCTCTTTTGAGGTTAATTCTTACCGGTCTAGGTATATTCACTCTCAGTTGTTCGCTTATTTTGCACTAGTCTCCCCACGTCTTTTGTATATTGTGCAATATCATATCGCTCATCCTCCGAGGGTGTGTTCGTACCATTGCTGAATAACATGTTTCTCATGATTTTTTAGCTCTTCCTGCCCACTGGATATGCGGGAGGCTCCTCAGACCCTCGTAGGTTCCCCTCCGCGCCACACTATGTGGTTGTACGAGTCAATGGTTTTTTTAGACAGGACTCCTCCCGCTTTGCGACTTCCTCTCGAAATCTGGTGGTTAATCTTTGATTGCACCATTGCAGGGGCTTTCCCTGGTTCTACGATATCCTGGCGCATGCGCGGTCGCTTTCTTCTCGTTTGCAAGACCTTCAAGGCGTTCGCCGTTTCGTATAAACCGTTTTGGTCAACTCTGCGCGTGTCTCCCCTGTCCACTGCCACCTCCGTTAATTTCTTTATCAACATTGTTGGAGACCGCAATTTTCGCCTTGTCGCTGTAGACGGAGGACATGTCGGTCCGGGCGAACTGGTGCATGTAACTCGGTTTCGAGAGGCATTCGCACACTGCGTCCTTTCCTCTCATCAATGGACTTCTGTGATCGTTTTGTCCCCCTATCCTGCCACGGTGCACCACGTCATCAATATCTTGGCCCGTCGTCCCCTCGACCGTTTGGAGGAGTTGTACGTCTTTACCGACGTATATCTCTATCAGCGTTCTCTTGGACTGTCTCCCGACGTCCTTCAACGTCCAGATAACTTGATTCGCCTCCATCTGAGGGGTGCTGGATGTTCTCGACTTCACCTTCCTGATTTCCGAGCATTGCAGGTCTTGCGGTTAGCCAATGTGCCCCATTTCGCATGGCCAACGGCCCGCGATTTCTGCGACTTTCTTCGTTGTGCTTCCTCGTTGAAAGAGGTGCAGCTGTACCACACTGGTTTCACGGGTTCTTTCGACGCATGCGATCGTATTACTTTGCCCGGACTCCAAATCCTAAAGCTACGCTTTGACCACGATTTCCGCGAGGCGACGGAGAGCTTGTTCCCACTCCTCGATCTGCTGCGCCTGCCTTCTCTCGCCAAGTTATACTTGCGTTTTTCTGGGGATGCGGAGCTAAGCCATTACCAAAGCAGTCGTGTGGCTCTAAGCGCTCCCTTCGTCCAAATTCTAGGCCGTCTACAAAACGTTTTCACCTTAGCAGAGCTGTATGCCACTCTGTCGACATGCGAACATCTCAATGTCACTGAGTTGGATGGATACGCGTGCTTTCAGGCGCTTGGTAGTTATTTCGGCAATTTCTCCATTCCAGCTTCCCAGCATTCGACTCCCCTCCTGCCTCGCCTCTCGATGCTATCTGTTGCTAATCGGGACTGGGAACACGTCTACGACGGTGTGCTCCAACGTTCCGGTCGTGGACAGCTTCTGAGGCAGCTGCGTGTTGTCGTCCCTCAGCTGAACTCTGAACCTTTCCAATCCTTGCCACCCAATTCTTTGGCCCATTATGTTTCGACGAAGGAAATTGTACAAGAGCTCGCGTGGCACGAGCTACGACCGTTCGACCTTTATGCTGATGTATATCGAGTGTAAAGTGAGTCGTGTTCGCTCTCGATCAATACAACCAACTAACGCGTTACAGCTCCGTTTTTCCTATGCCGCGACAGTCGATCATTTACGCAGTCAGATACTTTCCGCCCTGTGGAGATGGGTGGTTGTTTTTGTTTTGTTGCGGGGGGATGATTGGTACAAGAAGATCGGTAACTGGAGTCAGTTGGTTTGTATGCAGTTGGCGTTAGATGGTATGTGCTCGTCAATGTGAACACCTCGCAATGGCGGTCGTTCTGGGTGGTGGCCGGCGGCCGAGCGGGAGGGGGCTTGCTTAGTCTGACTCTGAGATCCGATATTTTGCGGCAGTGATTTGGAGCAAATCCGGAATTTTTTGCAAGATCTCGAAGAAGCAGGTACCACGTTGGTGTGTCTCAGTCATGCCTTGGCCTTCCCACGTCCAGCTGCCGTCATCCTGACCATTTCGTAATTGTGGCTTCGTTACCTTGATCTTGACCCAAAACAAGTTATCCCGATCTATCTTCGACTCCTCATGGACGAATATATATGTTCTCTGTCGCTTTCGCTTGCTGGATACCCTCTTTGTCTACCTCTCCAATGAAGCGCTATTTCACTCGAAGCTCTGCCGGTAAACCCTCCGGACCTGAAGAGAGACCTTCGACGCGTACAACGGACTCCGTTCCTCGCTTGTCTGTGTCGAATGACATCGCGCCCTCTGACGACTTCGTCATACCCAGCAAGCGTGTTCGTCTGCCTGCCGCCAGCGACCCTCTTTCGGAAGACCAGTTGAAGCGCCTCGAAAAAGGCTTTGGTAGAGAGATTAAACGCCTTGCACAGGTAGCGAAGGACAATCGAGGTGCATTAAGCTGGTGTCATGTTGTCTGGTGTCTCAATCTTTTCACAGTCGTCATGTCTCAGTTCAGTTTTCGAGAAGCTCTTCTTGGACGAGCTCAGTCTGTTCCCCCGGCACTTGTTAAATGGGACGACGCTTCACCTCGCATCGCAGTCAGTAATGACGGCTTTGGGCTCGTTGTCCACCTTCCAGGGGCCATCAGGGAAGCTTCCGCCGTAAGTTGTGTTTCATCTTTCCAACGAACTTCGCTCGAACTTCCTAGGACATACTATTGTCTGAACTTGTGCAATTCGTCCATGACGGCTTCAAAGGTGTTTACGAATTGTTTTTACCCAGCTACCATCCGCTTATTATGCGCCTCTAGGCACGTTGTCGCTGGCAGCCGGCGCCGATGGGCAGACTCGAGGACAACGCAAGTCTTACAACATTCGTCCTGGGCAAGTTGCTGGCCTCTTCAAGTTAGTCCGAGCGTGGCTACCGATCGGTCATCCTGTACGCCACGATTCTGACCTCCCTCTTGCTCTCATAATTCTGATTATCGTGTAGCACGACAACCCTGTCCCCTCTCGAGACATGTTGAAGACAGGGAAGGGTTTCGCTGCCAGCTTGCAGTTGATTGCTCAGCTTCGTCTCATTTCCCATCGCGTCAACTGTCTCATCGACGAAATCGACCCGACTCATTCTGCCCAACTGCAGGAGCTTCATGCATCTGCATGCAAGCGTTATCGGTTCTACGACATACTGGGCACCAAAGATCCGCTATATATGGAAGGTCGCGAGCTGATGTACAACCGTCAGACACCCCTCCACGCCGACAAGTCGGACCCCAAGAACGGTTGGGCTGTTCTCGTCGTGGTGGGACCCTTCACTGGAGGTGACTTGTTCATCCCCTGCCTTAATCTGCAGATGCGTTATACACACGGGACGATGATTATGGTTCGCGGCAAGCTTTTACCTCACGAGGTAAAAGCTTTTAGTAACGGACAACGCATTTCCATCGCGCACTTTACTCATACGACTTTTTGGAACAAATTTGGTATCATTCCCGTAGCTACTCCTTTGTGATAAATAATAGCAAGAAACGCCGCTCTTGATCTGTGTATGATAACGTGTGTTCTTTCCTTCATATTCTCTGAAAGCGAGTTCCGGACCAAATAAAACAAAATTCCCTATTTGAGCGGCCACCGCAGGTGTTTGTTGACGCTCTTTCGATCTCCAACCCTCCGCGTTTTGTACCCCAGATTCGCACATTCCCGTCTTTCGAATACGCAGCCAAGTCCAAACGAGAAGTGAGTTGCGTATTTTTCTTCCTGAGTGGAGATTAATGGTCCAGCGTGCACTCAAGATGGAAACGCCCAAGAACATCGGCAATGGTACTCGGTTCCCCAACGAGGTGCTAGGAGAGGTTTTCGTCTGCGTGCTGGCGGACAACTTGCTCTCGGATCCTATAACCCATGCCTGGAATAGGAGAACCCTTCAAAAAGTTTGCAGCTCCTGGGCCCATATCGTGTGGGGGTTACCCGAGGTTTGGCGCATGCTATACATCGACGAGGAATCGACGGATGCGGATATTCGCACTTGTCTTCATTATGCTGGAGCTTTGTCTCTCGACATCTTTCTCGACTTGTCCGCTTTCGATCGCAGGCTCGGCTGGTTGGAGGAATTTCTCGAGCGAAAGTTCGATGTGTTGGATGATGCTCTGGGTCGATGCGAGACGCTCCTAGTCCAATGCGAAGGCGAACTCGAGCACGACTCTGTAGTGCAGGGGCTCTCCCAGTTCACAACCAGCAGTATCAAAAACATCGTCTTCGACTGGCACCCCGGCCAAGACTTTTCGGATGCTTCGACGTCGCTGCCCATTTTCCCTGCGTCGAGTCCCACAGGTTTGACCGTCAAGCATTCGTTCGTGCAATTCGGCATCTTCGTGGGCGGCGACAGCTTGACTCGTCTGGAGATCGGACCCATTGCGGCTGAAGCTGAAGTTTCCGCTCGCCAGATCATGGACGCGTTGGTTCCTTGCAAAAAGTTGACCCACTTGCGTCTCTCCGACATTCACACCTCCGATGTCCCATCGCGATCTATTCTTGATCCCAAGCGAACCCCTAAAATGCTGCACCTCACCCATCTCGCTATTTTATGCACCCATCCCTCTGTTGTGTACTTGGCGATCTCACTGAAGGTCCCAAACTTGCAGTATCTGGACTTCGAAAGCGCTAATGAGCACCTAAGGTGTTTGACGGGGTTGGAGAAAGGCTGGCGGAATATGTCGTGGAGCAATATTCGTAGTTTGCGGCTGACCGTTAACATGGTCGACTGGGAGCTTTGTTCCGTGTACGATGGTTTTCCTCGCCTACAGCATCTGGATCTGCGCGGCATGCGCGCAGGAGCGGCTAAGCTTCTCGCCGCCTTGCACACTTACTCGAGGAACCATAACTCGGTCGCTCCGACGTTATCCGACATCCACATACAAGGTCCGCTGGACTGGGCTACCGCAGAGGCCATCTTGCTGCACCGCCAACGCAACCATTATCGTCCGGACGCTGTCGTAAAAACATACGAGCGAGGGCCTTTGGGTGGCCTGCAGACCTTCCTGTACAGCGTCGTCGGTGCACGTGTGGTGCGAAACCCAGCGGATGATTTGGTGCCAGCAGTGTTACGGTTTTGAATGTCGGTACGTGCTTCTGTGACTGTGCTTCTCGAAGTCTGCAATTTGACTTACGCACATTCAGGACTCCGTGAGGCGAACAGGTTGAGCGGCGGATTGAAACGGTGCATGGTGTGAACGCGCGGAGGAACGTATTTTGACGAGGAACGAATGCTGGGCGAGTGTCAAGCGCCGATGGGCCATAACGAACTTTTTTTTTTTGTGTTAACAACATCAGTGTAATTCTTTTACTTTCCATTGAACGATAGACGAATTGAAAGTCCGATTCCGCGTTGCGCGTTGTGAGAGTTAAAAGATGCCCAGTCACAAGAGTAACAGTCACTTTTATCCGACGTATGAATGAGCGGTCTCCAGTCGAAGATCCTTGAATTTCCGCCTAGCGCCTCCCACCTCCATGTCTTCGTCCTCCTCCTCGTACCAGCTCTTACGCTTCAGCTGCATCGGTCGTTGAGGTGGATTATACTCTCGAGCGCGCGCATGTTCTGCAGCCTGCCACAGTCACGGTGCCACAGTCAACTTCAGGCGTCGATGGGCGAAAGCTATCCGCTTACTTTCGAAAAGCTGGCGTCCTCGAGAATCAATGTGTTCATTTGGAAAACCATCTTGACCATCCCGTCTTTGACGGGAAAAGCGATCACACTCCCTTGCACCTCCACTATGTTGCCCACGCGAAATGTACCCGGAAAACATTCATAAAGAACCCTGTGCGGTAGACCCACGCCGGCTCAGCCTCAATCACATACTGAGAGAGTCGGCTTACCGTTTTCCCTCTTCATCTACTCGTTTGAAGTACTTGACGACATTGGCTGCAGTATGGATGTAGCCTTGAGGTTTGTATCTTGCGAATTTCTTGAACGGGTCCACTCCCGGTCCAAAGGGCACTTCCTTCTCGGGTCTGTTGAACGCCTTAGTCAAATACAGGCACGAACAGTTCATTTGCAAGTCGCCGTAGCCCTCGCCGATCTTCCACACAGGTGAGTGCTGACCCCCGAGGTGTCGGCGTAAAATGTCGGTGACAACTTTCGTATTAAGAAGCATATCGTCGAACGCATGAGACCCGAGTCCCACAAGTTGGACCCGCTGTGTGAGCGAGGATGCCTTGTAAGCGTTCAGACTACGTTTCCAGGTCAGGTCAGAGCATAACGATAACATAAACATTACTGCGCGATTTCTCCAGGCGCGAGATTGATTTTAGCCAAGACGCCATGCAATCTGAACGCTACCTCTTCGGGGACGACCTCGCTTCCAGAGAGTGCAGCTAACTTCCATTCGCGACGATTTGAAGCTTGCCGGTCGACTTCGTGCACCACGACATTGTCAACCTGTTAGGAAATGGTTATATCGCGCTCGAACTTTCGAGTATGTATACGTGCGTTGAGCCGTGCAAAATACTGGACACTTGTTTCCTTTGCATCTTTGCTCTCGTTCACTCTATCTTGTATGAACTTCTCCAGCGCCAGTTCTGTCCGATTTTTTCAGGCACGCCTCGTCATCTCGCAAGCTGACTTACTGGCTCCTTCGCGGTCGAAATGCGCACCCAAGTCCATATGTCTGTGCTAGTCGTCGGATAATGCAGATGGAAGAAGGACGCAGGACGTTTGTGAATTCCAAAGCTTGCAGTGAAATTATTAAATATCTCTTAATTCTCAGGTATGTTCAGTTGCGACCGACTAGGCTTCATCAATAGAAGACCATTCCAAAGCGACTATCCGCATTTGAAGCTTCGTTCATTGGGATAGATACACAATCTCATCAAGCTGTGGATCTGTCGCCTTTGATGGCAACCCCCTTCGTTCGGTCTTCCAAACGCGATGATCGACAGCCTTTTTCTTTGGCTGCAAATTCGGGCTCTCGTACACAATTTATCTGGTTGCCATATGGTTTCCGAGCTGGTGCAACAATTTGGACACGAAAAAGCGTCACAGGCTTTACGGCGCCTTCTTGCCATATAAAAACAGAAAGCGACATGCTTCGTTCGACGGAATGCACACCCCCCTTCGAGACGATTTGAAAGACTCTTCTGCCTCTCCGTCTCCGGCCGACTACATCGACGACGAAGCTGTCCTATCTGGGTACGCTGTCACCTTCTTCTAATATTTCATCGACTATAATACGGAGTTGGCTAACTTCACGTTGTAGGGTCGAAGAAGAAGACGAGTCTGAAGACGACAGTATAGTCAACATCGACGACCCAAACGAAGAAGACATCGCTTTCATCAACGATTCTTCGGACCTCTCCATACACTCTGACCGTGAATTGACCAAGTTGGTGTGCCAATTTCGTATTCCTGGACATGTTCTTACTATCTCTAGGCCTTCCTTTGCTTCTCAGGAAATTGACATGGATAGCGACAGCGACCTGTTCGAAGTGTCACCTTTTTTGCCGTGTTTCTGCTCCTTACTGTTGTTCCAGGTCCGACTTACCTCTCAACCTCATGAAAGCTGTACCACCCCCGAAAGACGACGCCGCCCAAGACTCCGACGACGATGTGATTGTCGTGCCCACTCCAAGCAAACTCAAAGGTGTACGAAAGCGGTGCGTGTGTCTGATTCAAGTTTTCTGAAAGTTGTTCTCTAATGTTTGCTCGGCACCAGCTCTCGGAGACTCGCTCACGCTAACACCGATGAAGAGTACGTAGTGAACTCATGGGGCTTCGTATATCCTAACTCTTCTGTTAGGGACGCCGCCATAACTCCCGGTGACAGGTATGTTCTGTGTGCGACTCACCCCAAACCTATAAGCTGATTCGCTTTGTCAGTATGTTCGATAGAGGTAGCGCCGTGAAAGCGAGGTACATTTACTTCGCTTGCAATAGATTCGCGTTAACGACGTTACAAGTACCTTGCCTCCTCCTGTTGCCACTCGGTTCGTTGGTCTCACCCTCTATTCTTCTTGATAAGTGCCTTATGACACCTTTCAGTTCCACTCGATCCGCGTCGTCCAACGCGTCTGACAAGAGTGCGGTCAAGGCCGTGGCCGCTACCAAAGGCAACACTGCGCCCAAAGAAAGTCCGAGCTCTACAGCTGAAGGAACCCCTGCTAAAGAAAGGCCCAAGCCTCGGAAACGAGCAAAAACTGGAAAGAAGTAAGTTCGGATCTGTTCGCTTCGTGACGGTGCATAACTTGGCCACAGTGACGATGGGAAAGACGCTCAGCAACCTTCCGGAGCCCAGGAGGGGGCAGCTGCGTATGTGACTCACACTAGTATCAACTGGACATCAACTGACGGTTCTGCAGTGTGCAGTCGAATTCCGCTGGGCAACCTGCTACTCCCGGGGACAAAGCCGCGCAACAGCCGGCTGTTCTTTCCAGCGAGTGAGTGACGTGTTCTCCCTCCCGATCGTCGGTGTTTAGAGGTGTATCAGTGTCGACTCTTTCAAGGTCGAAATGAAAAGGCGAGCCGTTCTCTTTCCTTGCTTCACGTTGCTCACTCGCCTTCCTCTTTTGGTTTAGTTACTTACGCGATCTGCTCGGGGAGATGCTGCCTGCTATCCAGGCTGCCGCGGCCGCGCCTGTACGACAGTTTGTCTTCAAATCCTCGAGTTTATTTCATTTGTATGTTGTAGGCTGTCCCATCTTTGCCTGCGACCTCATCGGTACGCGTCACCTGCAACCCCAGGCCGTACGACTTGTATTTATGCTTGGTCTTACAGACTAGTCAATCTGCTGTGAACGCAGCTTCTGTAGTAGGTGCTACACTCGGTTATGCTTGATTGTCGTCGAATCGTATGTCGCAGGTCGTGCCGCTCGCCACCGCTCTTCCGGTGAATACCTGTCATCCAACCTTCTTATAGTTATCGACCTCCACTTAGCAGGCCGCTCAACCTGCTACCATTATACGAGAAACGACGCCCCTCGGGCAGGAACCGGTAAGCTTTCAGGTTCGGCGCTGTCCTTGCGTTGGGGCGAGTGCGAATCGCCGACTTCTTCACAGGCTGGCCCAAACGTTTCGCCTGGCCAAATGGTGAATGCTGTGCTTGAAAACGAAGACCCTCGTCCTGTATGCACCGCTGTAAAATTTGCTTTGCTCCTATTGATTACTTGTCGTAGGCGTACTCGGGTCAAAACGGGACTTCCCCTCGTCCTCCCCAAGAAGATGACCATGGGGTCTTATTGTCTCCTTTCAAAGCTCCTACTACCCCGGTGGACCGGTACGTGACTGGTCCGTTCTCTTTTCACGCCATAGCTCATCTCCCATTTCTTTCTCTCTTTTGTTTTTTTTTTATGTAGAAACGGTAAGTTAGCTGCTTGGAAAGAATCGCAGGCGAACTCGAACATCCGTAACATGTTCATGTCGAGTGCTGCGTCTGCTGTTTCTTCTTCCCAAAAGTGAGCCCATCGTTTCTGAACTTCATAAATGGTCGTGTCATCCGTGCGCTAGGAGCTCTGGTGTCAGCGACATCGCGGTTGCTCCGCAGCTTCCCTCGGGTACCGACACCCCACCTACCGGAACCCCACCTACCGGAGCTCCTCAGGCCAACGGCAGCTCGGTCTCCGAAAACGCTATTGGGAGCGGCCCCAATCGGCCAGAAGGCTTGTAAATATTAGTGGCTCGGGGAACCATTACTTCAAAAAACTTGGTTCTTTCTCGTAGGGTAAGATCCCCTCTTGCCCCTGATTCTTTAAGTACCACTTGAATATCCTAGCTATTGTCTATTATAGAATAAACCGGACACTAACCCTGTTTTTGCTTCATTCAATCAAAACTAACTTCAATGTGTTCCAGAAAAAACTGCTCAAACAAACTGTTCAATGATCTGTTTCCTCTGATCTAACTACATATTCTTGAACATACATATCAACCCTACTACCTCCCAGAATTCCAAGTCAATCGGACACCTCTCACCCATTATATACCCACATCCATCCTGCGGGGGTGAAAGTTCAAAAAATTCAACCGTCGCTGCATTCTTTCACCTTCAATGACCGAATTTGGACGAAATTTTGATATCATCAGAAAGCCCTTGATCGTAGCTTTCTGAACATATACAACTTGTATTTTAGACATCACTTTGAAGTATTAGAAGCAATATTCTTTACAGATGAACTCAAAAGAGACCCGCAAAAAATCTATCAGAGACAGGATATCAAGCAAAACAACCGTTTCCCACGGTCGCTTTTAGTGTCCCCGCCCCGCCGAACCGTTTCTCGGGAACTCCCGCCACTTCCCAGCACTGCGGCCACTTTTTCTGCCACTCCGCCCACTCCCCGCCCACTCCCGCCACTCTCCCAGGCTGTGTTTCGGCAATTGCCGCCACTCACCAAACACAACGCTCGAACCACACCGCCCACACCGCCCACTCCTGCCACTTGCACGCCGTGTTTCTCCGAAGTGGCTGCCACTTCCCACGGTTCTTGCCCGCCACTCGGCCACTCCCGCCCACTTTCTGCCACTCCCCGCTCTCTTTGTCGGACATACTCGGCGATCCCTCAAATCGCCGTCAAACAAATCAACATTGTCACACGGTTCCCCTGCCCCTCGCGCCCACCATTCTCGACACTCGCCGGCCACTCCCGCCACTTTCCCCCCCCTCTTCCACTCCCCGCCCCCACTCGCCTTCCACCGCAGCTTATTTTCGGCGTTTCCCGACACGCCGACGATCGCCGACGATCAATCAGTGCCGTCATCAACTCTCTTGCCTTCCACCACCACCATCGACGACTTCGTCCCACAACGACCAACAACACGGCTCCCTCCCACCACGCGCCCTTGCCGTCTGCCGCTTGCCCCTCTGTCACCGCCACCGCCTCGTTCCGACGTCGATTCTTCCGCTATCACCAACACCGCCAAACAACTATCGTCCCTCCGTTATTCATTCGCCCTTCCGTCTCTCCTATTATGACTATTCCTTAATCCAGCTCAGTAATAGCCGTCCTCCCCCTATGCATACATCGGCTAAAACCCTAAAACTAACTATTCTCCTAGACTTGTTACCCTTCCCGCACATCCCGCTCGCGCCCTCGCCTTCCTCCCCGTCTGTGTGCCTCCCGCGCGGCCACTCTCCATCAAAACTCGCGTCCCCGTCTCCGCGTCGACTCGCAGGCTTCCCGCCCACGCCAAGACATGGGTTGTGTGTAGGAATAGAAAAATTTTAAGGTGCGTTTCATATTGCTTTTCTTTTTTGGTTCCCAATACACCCGTCCTCTCCCCTCCCTTTCCCCACTCCCCTCACACCCTCCCCTTCATCCCTTCCCCCTTTTCTCGCCCCCAAACCCTGCGCTAACGAAATCAACAGCAAGACTCGATCAACTCAGCACGATTTCGTCAAATCCCGCGCGACAATGGCTCTCGCCTCCCACCACACCGACTTCGGCAAACCACGCACTACATCGACCTCGCCCAGCGTCATCCCAAGCCCTCCGGTGTGCTACGCGTCTCCCCCGACTCCCGACGTCCGCTCCATGCCTCCAGCATCGACCCGCGATGTCTACGCTCTTCTGCACCAACCCCGCCGTCTCGTCGCGTTCTTTTCAGATCCCCCACCGCCGTCCCGCTACCCCGACGACTGGATGACGATACCTCGACCTTCTGGCGCCAAAGCACGGCGACGCCGCCCCGAACGCAATCAAATCACCCGCCGCCGTCACCTTCCGTCTCCCACCACTCTCCCGCGCCCTCGACACGCTCCCTTCGCACACCCTTCGCACACCCTTCTGCCCTCTAAATGTTCCGCTCGTCCACCCAGCCGCCCTTCTTCTGCGCCTTTTGAATTCACTTCGACGCAACCAACCTGGAAATTTCCGGTTCGTCGCTCGTGCGGCTTCCGTCCCATTTCTTTCTATCAATCATTCTACTGATGATATACTCTTACAGATTAGCACTTTCAACGCCGTCTAGATGCTCCGCCCACACCCATACAAACCATTGTGATGTGCGGTACGTCCTGTTGACTCATTCTATTTCACTTCATTTATTTCCTCCCACTTAAAGCGCCCTGAAGCCCTCGCTAACGCCGTCGCGGTCATGCCACAATCGGTAGACCGTATGTTGCGCAGTATCGTATGAGTCTTGACTTGTGAGTATTTTCCTTCCTCCCACCTCCCGGCCTTCGACCTATCTAGCTAACAGATCGATATCCCTAGTAAATTCCTTCCTGGACTACGGTAATTCTTTATTGTTGTATTTCGCTCATATTGTACTTGTATAGAATACTTTCTTTCAATCAAATCAAACTTTTCTTTCTTCTGTGACGCGACTGGGAGAGATTAACGTGAAGCATCGAATACTCGGCCTGCTTTCGCAAACCCATCAAGTTCGCGGTGGGAACACGCGTCTCTGCGTCTTGGCTTCAACGACATCATCTTCTCCAGTTCTTCTGGGAATTGGACACAAATCCCGGGAGAAATTCAGTGAGCCGTGTCTCCTCTCTCACAGCGTACAACCTATATTTTTTTCTTGGCTTATTGAGTCTAAATCTATCTCTAGGAATTTCGACCCATCTCCTGGAAACGAACACTGCCTTCGAGTGCACATCTACATACTTGAAATTTTGAGCCTAGATTTTTCCTTCTTTGATCCTTTCACGCCTCCCGCTATTATCTAGACAGGTAAGCGTACCTCATCCGTTGCGGGATTCGGTTCGTGCCCCTCTACTATCTGTCCCATTCCTCCCCAGCTTTTCTCCTCGTTCCATTATGTTGATTCTCTTTCACAGATCGACATGTTGACCGTGCATCATGCCTGCGGTACGTCGATACTTTTGTTGTTTATTCTATTCTCTTCTTCCTCACCCTCGCGACGTTGCCACCATCATCACAACACTCAATTTCCGCTGACTCGGGGTCATCATCTGCTCGATTTGTTCGCGCCAACGCTTCCACCACACCGACCTCCCCAACCCGCTTCCTACCCAGACCTCCCCTAACGTTATTCCCCGCCTGTTTGCCCACCCCAACTTCCAACTACATCGGCGTCCCCTGCCTGCACTCTAGATCTGTGGAATCGACATCGTCTCGGTAGCAGCCCATCCCACAGCCCGTGCATATCGGTCTTTCAACGTGAATGATGCTCCATTCGGTGAGTTCTCGCAGATTCGTACATTCAACGTTGCCCTGAGCACCACTCAGCTCCTCCCTATCAACAGCCCTCACACTCGTGAGGCCATATTGCGGACTCTATTTGTTCGTGCTAAACTGTGGATTATGTCAAATTTACCGCGCGCCGGCCACCGACAAACCCCCTCCCCGAACCGCTTTAGCGCTTGCGCAGCCACCTCGGCGCTTCGCTATCTGGCTGGGTTCGCATTACGTACCCTGCTCTAGAGAAAGGTACGTAAATATTTCCCGCCTTTTGCCACATCGCCCTTGCAACGAGGCCTCTTCATATTTTGTTAATGAAAGTGCCGGAAAGAATCATGTAGGTACCATAAATTCGCTTCTTTTGACCAGCTCATTAACTCCCCGACCCACCCTCTGATTATTCGTGAACGCGTTGAAAACTATCCGGCTGATGAGTTTGGTAAGGGCTTTTCGCTCACTGTCCTTCCAGTTTGAATTTTCCACACCTCATACACCATTCAACATCGATTCCACGTTGAGGGCGTTTTTTTTGCTGACTCAAAACCGGTGCGTCTGTAATCCTCAGTTCCATGCCCACCTCTTATTTCACCCGTGTATTTAATGATTGACTGCTTGGTCCACCGTCATGTTTTCGACTTCGTCGACTTGCTTCCTACTCCCTGAGTTTCATGATTGCGCTTCTTCAATTCTATTCCATTGTGTCAGTTCGTTGTGATGTTCTAAGGTCTAATCCGTTTCCATTTAAGTTCTGCCTTCTGATGATATCTTTGACAAATTTGTGGATTCAAGGACGTCTCAATGGATGGTCTTCCATCTAACCGACCTTGCCACTTCAAACAACATATCCGACCTGCTCCTTTGCCTGCGTACCTACCTTTCTCCTTGTAAAACTCAACACTCCACCGCACCACGGTCGCCCTCGTCGGTGACTCGCGCCAAACATCTGCTCCCGTTCAATCAAGTAAGTCATTCCTTTGTTTGATAGCGAACAAACTCAATGAAGACTCACCCATTGAACCAGAATAATTCTGTGCAAACCCTGCTGTATTGCGCGACAGAAGGTAAGGGAAGACTGTTCCTTTTAACTCCAACGAGGACTGCGGCAAAACGTCGGTAAGCGATCGGCAAGTAAACAGTGTACGAATCTACTGTAATTCAAACGGCCCGATGAAGCTGGAAAATAATAATAATAAAAAACCTTCGAACCACAGAGCTACGATTCTGAGATGAAATGACGAGGTTCCGACTCCTGCGCTGACTTGAGAAAATGTAAAGCGAGAAAGAGGAAAGGAACCCCCTCACCGTCCAGAGGGTGAGAGCTTTGAACGATACTGCTAGTGAGGCCACCTGATTCAATCTAGCAACGATTCGCAGCTTGATATTCATGCAGCACACTGAGACAGAAATCACAATCCGTCTTGAGCAGGTCACCATTGCGAGGAGCGCCCCAAGTCACCGGGCCAAGTGGCGCGCAAGGTGGGCACCCTTTTCGTCGGGGAGATCACTGGGATAGTGATGGGCTATACTCCTATCGCTGTGCAGGATTCCAGCACGGCGAAGCAAAAGAAGTGAGGCGTTTCACCAGAGACGCGTGGAAGACGAGGGAGCGAAATACCCAGGATGTCATGTGATCGTGTTTGCGCGTCGGCCCGACTCGGCCCAGCAAACGCGTCTGTCACGCCACGTCACTCCCACTCCTTCCACCTTCCACCTCGACGCGCTCCCACTCGCCGAAACCCTAGCCACCCAATCCCTCCGGCAGTCAAGGTCCCAGCACAGTTACCACCGTACTTGGCTTGCAACCCCGTCCTCTTCGTCGACAACTCCGATCCCTTTCTACACTGCGTCGCTGCCACCGGCCCACCGCCTCCGAGTCTACATCGTCTGCCGTGCCGCCACCCCTCCTCTCTTCCTCAAAACTTGATATCACCTCACATTTTGACACCAAACCATAAATTGACGCATTCCCGATGCCACGTCTGATTGCGTTTTGGCTATTTGGTGCGTTCTATATCATTCCCTTCCCCCCTTTCCATTCAACAGCGACGGATACAGACATCTCATCACTACCCGTTACTTGCTCTTTATATACTACTCATCTTCCCAACCTATTCCCCAAGAATCGACGCCACGCTCGAACATGGACGGAGGGGGATCACAAGTGCGCGATTCTTTCTCCGTTTGATGCATATGCTTCCACCTTCTTCCTTCTCCTCCCTCAACTCCTCCGCTCATCTGTCTTTGCTCTGCACTGAGTGTTATCCCCTCTCACCTCGTCTCTTCTTCCCCTTCATTCCGAGTCAATACTGACTTGTTTTTTGAGTAGCCTTCTTCACCGGTACACTCGCCTTGTCTAGGCCACCCGGTAACTTTGACGTCCCCTCCTGTGCCTTCGATACCCCGGCACTGCCTACGCTAACCCCGGTCGTCGTTGCCCACCATGGTATCCCTCGTTTCCATCGACTCCAACGCGCCGCAGGGACCGTCGTCTCCGTTTACCTGGTGTGTCACCTCAGCTGTTGTCGACCCTTTGTCTTCCCCTCCATCCCGAATTTCCCTGAGCCGTTACGCGTTCGCTGGGTCTGACCATAGGCCCTACGAGCTCGTATCGGTTGAGCTGGATCTCGGGTGAGGTGGTCTCCTCCTTTCCACCATTCTTTTTTCCTTTTTCGTTTGGTCAGATTCCGACATTTTGCTCTTCAGATTCTGGGCGTTGACTTTGCGTCACCCACGAATTCGTGCTTCGCGTTGACTCCGCGTCGCGCTGTCGCATCAACCCTCGTCTCCCTTCGCCCTCTCCTAATCATCTCCGTGCACCTTTAACCCTCCAATCCTTCTCCAGCACTGCTGGTTCCATGTAAGAGTCCTTTCGTTCGTTCCGTTTCTTCCCTCGGACGTCCCATCCCTTCCCTTTCCATCCCGTTTCCTCTTCTCTTCCCTCACATCGATGATACTAACCTAGAGTATATCCTAACAGACCCGCCCATTTGATTTCGTCTCGATGCCCGCCCCGCTCCGTACACCAGATCTCTGCTTGGATAAGGTTCGGTTCGTCTCACCTTTTCCTCTCCCCTTGCTCCACTTGGCATCGCTCCCGCGCTCTTCTCTTGCTCCCCTTGTCCACTCCGCTACCCTCCTTCTTCGGCGCGTCTTCAATACCCTTCGTCTCCTATTCATCGAACTGAGGCCGACTCTTCACAGATCGGTGGTTTTGACGTCGTTGCGATAGACCGCGCCCTTCGCTAGTTCAACGGTTACAAAGTTGGGATTGCGGCGGCAAAATCAGGTACGTCCGACTTCCTCTTCCTGTCTCAATTCTCTCAATTCTTTCTCTCCACACTACCCCGGAGTAACGGCATCACTGTTATCCCGCGATCGCTACACCGCACGTTCGTATCAGAAGGGCGGTACCTCTCAAACCTATCGAATTCACTCTGTAAGACTTTTGCTTCCTCTCGCTTCTCAACCCTCGACCTATTTTCATACCCAATAGAAATCTCTTCTTCAATGCGCAACTCATCAGGGTAAATCTTCCTTCTATTCAACTCATATTTGATTGTATAGAATAGCCTTCTGAATCAAAGCAATTTCTCCTTTCTCCTCTGGCGCAACGCAGTGAATATTGCGTGCGGATGTCCCATCAACCTTCACTCGAACAACCGTCAGGTTTTCAATGGTAACAGCCGTCTCTGCTCCCTGGCGTGAATGAGCACAACCCTCCTGTTCTCCCGGGAGTTGCGCACGATTCCCGGGAAGAATTTGACCTCATCCTTCACTCCTCATCCTCGCAGCGTACGTCCCTGGAAGATTTTCTCGTGGTCGAGGTTCGGGTTATTAGGTTCAAGAGGTGCGTATATTCATTTCTATCGTCGAATCCAACGGTCTGGGTAGTTTCCGTTGCGAGCCGCGCACTTGATCCAGCCGCATACAAATGAACGCGAGTCTTCGTGATTCACTTCACGAGGTGCGTGTTGACTCGTTGAGTTCACTTTCAGAATTACTGGGTTTCTAATAGACTTGCACTGACTTTATTTGCATCGGTGAGTACGATAATCCTTCGGAGTCCATTTTTCTAACTTTCCTTTCAGGATAGATTCAAATTCTGATAGTTGGTGTCGAAGTCATGGGCGGTGCGGTTTTGATTGAACCTAGGGTTCAGTTTTACTGGTGTGTTCGTTATGCCTTATCGTCTTCGTCCCAATAGTTCAATTCGTCTTCGTTGCTAGATTCCCGCGATGAACTTCAATGGATGGTGCGGTCGGGCGTCGGGTTGCTTCAGTTTGGGAACTTTTGGTTGAGTTCAAGTCGCGTCTTTAATCCTAGCTGTACATTCAGCCTGATTAACTTCGTTCGGATCGATAGCTACGCGTCAAGTCTATGCTTGGTGCGTGCTCTCTATGCTCACCCTCACTAACTCGGAATGTCTCGTTGAACAGGCCGAAGGCTTCGGGTTTGGAGTGAGGGTCGTCTATGATGCCAGTGGATCTGACCTAGGTGCGTTGTATTCATTGTTATTCTTTCAATCTACTTACTGACCTTTGATTTTTCTTTGCAGACCGTACGATTCAATACTGATGTCCATGATAGACTTTCGATAATTCGATAGAGGTATGTTCATTGACTGTATCCTTCTTTCGATTCGATACTGACTCGCTTTGAAAACCGCCGCTCCGCCCCTCCATTCAAATCAAGCATCAAGTATTCAAATTGCCTTTGACTGGTAAGTTAGCGGCTTGATTTAGTTTCTTTATTTATTGACTTTGTGATTCGCTCGTCGAGTTCTGACTTAAACGCACTTGTTCCGCGGCGACTCGTTAAGATTTAACTTCCACATAGGAACGTGTACAAATGTCGAATCTATTACCACTTACTCGTGCGAGACGGGGAGACTATCGTCATACTCTCTTAGCTATCTCACCGCTGCTCGAGTCAAGTTATGTTGCTTGTTGAGGTTAGATTGAAGGGTCCACTGGTAAGGGATCAATCTATTGCCTTACCATCGGTATGTCTGGAACTCGCTTGACTTCATTCAAGTTGTTATATCAAGGTACTAACTATTACTTCAACAGTATCTTATACTATCGCCGAATACTTGTATCGAATTCAACTTGGGCATGAACTCAAGCTCGGCCGGGCTTGAGGTTAGAGTCGAAGGTATGTTTGCTTTGAGTGCTAATTAACTCATGACTCGAAGGCATCTAGCAACACTTTGAAGCTTACATGGACCCGCACTTGGATGGTTATATGAACCCAAGGTACGTCGACTCTGACTTGACTTATATCTTCACATTGACTGACTTGTTCTCTCACAGACCGTCGAGTTTCTCTCGGAGTCGTTCGAGCGGTGGCTTGTTTCATCGGAACCAGGCAAGGTTTCGAGTAATATTCCACCTACGGTGGATACAGTCAACTATTTTCATTTCAGATGCTCATTCAAATTCGATGCATTTGAACTCTGCAGGACAATGCATTTTCAACAACACAAACCAAGGGTGGGGCAAAGATATATGTAAGCTAGTATATCAGTCAAGCTCTTGATATTCCCTGACTTACCAAACCTCATTCAAGCAACGCTTACCCATGAATGAAGGGTAAGAACTAAATCGTCTCGAAATAGAAAGGGATTACTGGAACTTCCGTGGATTCTGATCGTGGTTGCTGGAATGGTGCGCTGCTTCGCATTGGACGGTGAATCCGGTACGCAAGTCCCAGTGTTCTCTCCCCACCCACCATGGGCCTCGAGTATTCGTCCTCGATTGACACTTATCTCCCTGCATTACCTATAGTATCCGTTCCCGCCGACGCTTAAAACGCAGCGCCAGATCAATAAATCTTCAACGTCGCCACCACCGTGTCCGCGTCTATGATCCCGACTCACATTCGTAAGCAAGTAATGTTTGCTTGAATTTTAGTACGTTTCGATGCACACTGACTTCCTATTCAGTGCCAATTCAAGCAGAGTTGAATTGAATTTCGGTAGGGTTTTCGAGTTCCTTCAGTGTATAATGTTAAAAGTAAATGTAAATTAAAGCAGCTCATTTAATCTTCGGTCCAAGTGTATTGCTACAAATTAATGGAATCAGACCATAGACAGTGAGCGGCGCGCGATGCGCGACGTATCTTTGCACCGCGAGGAGAAAGATCGATTCCAAACAAACCTGAAACAAACATTAGTACGGTTACCCAGTGAGTACTCGGAGTCGAGGGTCAAAGTCACTGATATTGCTTTACCTGTACTCTCAATGCTCTGTCGGGGAAGTCCCGGGAAGAATTAGGGGCCTCAGAAATGAAGGCGCGACTGTTTGGTCCTGTTTTCATGACACGTGGTCACGCCCCCCATCACAGTTTCCCTCTCACCACCGTCCACGTCGTTGCCGCCTTCCTCTCTCGTCCCATGCGACCACCATTCAGCTCTGTGTTTGCCGCCTTCCCAGTTACACAGACATCGCCGTCTTCACCTTAACGTTGCCGCCGCCATTGCCGCGTCGACTCAGCGTGTTTGACGTGTCGCTACTAGCACGTTTGCTGGTGCCAACCCGCGCTCCCACCCCTCGTTCCCGCCCCGAAGCATCCTCTCCCCCTATGCAACGTTAAAACTCTCACCAAACGGACGCGTACTCGACCCGATGGCGCGATCAAAAACCACTTCGTCTACAAGTCGTCGTTCCGGCGTCGAACTGCTGTCGCCACTCATTAAATAGGATTCTGGTGCGTGCTTTCCCTCACTACGGCTCTATGCAAACTCAACTCTCTTCCTTATCTAGCCGTTGTGCCTCATCCGCTTCGGTGAACTGTGCCATTATCCATCCAGTCTGTGCTGAGTGCTGATTCGTTCACAAATAGTCTCAATATGCCGCTTTAATTGTTTATAATATGGAAAGAGTAACGGGCAAGGGGCGGAGAGACGAGCATATTTCGTACGTCTTTCATATTGCTTTCTTTTCTGAACACCCTCCTCCCTCCAACTATCCACTCCGTGCCCTCCCCCGTTAACCCGTCCTTCCACTGCGCTTCGAGATCACTCTTTCCCTTCACAATACACCGTTTCTTTCCCCTTCGCATGGAGCACACGCTGACTTGTCTCGCAGTGCATCATCTTCGCGGTCTGCTCTCATCCGCCGATTCACACCGTTTCACTCATCGCAACCCCACGCTTCTCACTCCAACCTGGCTTTGCTGCCCCAAGCTTTTTGTCTTCCTTCGTCCATTCGGTCGTCGCCAACCGTCGCTTGCGCCTCCCACGACTCATTCATGAACGGTGCGTCTCTTCCTTAGCAATTTCGTTTCCTCCCCCCTTCGATTCACCTGTCCCGTACTTTCTCGTCGCCGTTACGGGCTCGCTGGGACTGACCATAGGCCCTATGAGCTCGTAGCGGTCGAGGTGGATTTACGGGCAGGGTGAATCAATTACGTCTTCACCTATTTTTCTTTTGTATTCATCCCATTCTGACTGACGTCTTCGTTCTCGAGTTTTGGTGCGCACCGCGCGGCGTCTATTCCCGAAGAGTTGTCAAGGCCACCGCAGTCGACGCCGAATACGACTACGACGTATCTTCAAGCCTCCGGTTTTCTTGATCAAGTTGCAATTCATTCCGAGGGCGTTGACTGTGCGTCGGCCCTCGGAATTCAACACCTTCTTGGACGTTTGACTTCGCGTCGCGTCCGCCTCGGCGAGCCTCGCGCCGCTTGACTTTGAATAGGTGTGATCCATTTTCGACTTTCTTTTCAATCTCATAGCCTCGTATTCACACTCCGGCGTTATTTGCTGAAGATCAAGGGTACAGTTCTGGCAATTCTCAGGTTCGTTTCTTCCCCCCTTCCGATTTTCCCCTTAATCACCTCGCCCGCTGAGCAAAGGCTCTACGAGTGCGTGTTGGGGGGGATAGAGTTGGCGATTGGTGGATTTATTCAATTTTGCTTTCTCCCTCTTTTCGCTATTATCTGGCCATGTCGTTAGATTTCGAGCGCATTCCACGACGCCAAATCTCCTGAGAGTTTAATCAAGGCAGCGTGATAGCATTGGAGCTTCTGCGTTGCATCTAGAAAAGACGAACGAGATCCCTGCTACGAAACTGCGGCCCGTTCGGGGGCGGACTTGACAATGTGCGACTTTCCGTTTCATCTGTTCTTTCGATTGAGGTCCCTTTCAATTCCACTTCCACGAGCTTGTAAGTTGGCCCGAATTTCATCATTCCAAGGATCACGGCTTTAGGTCCAATATCTTAACAGTTCCCGTTTGGTTCCCGTTCTTCCTTCGATTTGTTTCATTTGATTCTATTCACAGAGGTATCTACAGGCGATTCCTCGCTCCGAAGTTATTGAAATTGGAAACAAAATTTGTTATACTCTTCGTTGAGCCGTTTTCTTTTATTACACTTCCCTTTTCACTTCGTTTGTGGCCAAGGTTGGTTCTCATTGACTAGGTTGGTGAAGAAGAGGGCAGTTTGGTTAAAGTTGGACCGAAACTGCGCACCGTGTGTCTGATGTTTGAGTTGCTCACTGTATCTCAAGACAGACAGATTTTCAATTTCAGTTCGGCAGTACTCGTTCTCCCCCGCAAGTCGATATATACGATTCAAGTTCAATTTCCTCTGAATCGAAGTCAAGAGGTGCGAAGATGTGTCGCAGAGGTAAGTAATTAATCCATTGTTTCTTCGACCTCCCCCTATTTTCGGTGTTTCCCGACAAACCGACGATCGCCGACGGTCAATCAATGCCGTCATCAACCTTCTTGCCATCCACCACCACCATCGACGACGACTTCGTCCCACAACCACTAACAACGACATCCCCTCCCGCCGCGCGCCATCGCGGTCAGCCACCGCCTCGTCTCCCGCCGCTACTGACTCTTTCGGCCACGACTCCGCCCGTTCTCGCCAACCCCACCAAACAACTACCTGAAGTCTCTCTGTCATTCCCGGGCCTGCGCCCTTCCTCCTCGCCCTCCCGCCTTCATCCCCCCATTAGCATGATTCCTTGAAACTCGACAGACTTCGCACGACGAGGCCAGCGATTCCCCTCGAACAAACTGGCCGTCGATTCATCATGGACACGGGTTGCCAAACAAACACCCTTCTTTCTCTTACAACCCCGTCAGGCGTTGACAACGACTGCAGCACAATTTCATGGCCAAGGCTTTACGAAACGAGTTCAAATGCCAATACAATACTGGTAATTGCTTCTTTATTTCTACCGCCGATTGTCTGACCCCAATTCGTAGTCATTTCGGGGGCATCTCGGTAACATCGTGAAATTCTACTGACATATCACTTGAATCAGACTCAAGATTCACATCAATGTGTCTGTATCTCGAACTAGTTTGAATTATCGTTTGATGCCCTTGCTGCTTGCTCTAGTATTCTCGGCTCTCGCTGTTGTACTCAAGGTACGTGTCATCGACTCGGACTTTGTATTGCTCTTCTTTCACTCATCTTTCGATTCCAGTCTTGTATTGATCGCGTTTCCGATTCGTTTTTCTTTCTCTTCAATTCAACTCGTACCGTACGGATTTGGTTCGATTCAAGTTCTCGCTGACTTCTTACTTCTACTGATTCCCGGTTTGA
This sequence comes from Favolaschia claudopus, assembly GCA_037176885.1. Lineage (NCBI taxonomy): Eukaryota > Fungi > Basidiomycota > Agaricomycetes > Agaricales > Mycenaceae > Favolaschia > Favolaschia claudopus. The sequence goes on along the minus strand of JAWWNJ010000034.1, from coordinate 21,901 downwards.
ACTTCGGGTACTTGACACACATTTTGTGTTCGAAGCTGTTTAAATGCTAGTGAGTTGCCATCCATTCAACTCTAACTCGTTATCTGACCTTGTCTTCAAATATCTAGTTGAATGCTTGCTTCAACCCGCTATCTCGGGCTTCTCGGCCAGTCGCTTTCCTTCAATTTTCGGTTCGTTTACTGGCTTCATTTGTTTAGATTCAACCAGAATGAAGTTCTATCGTTCACTACAAAGTGTCATCAAGACTTGGAAGTACCGCTGCGCTCGGATTCAAGACTGACTCCAGTTTTGTTCAAACGGGTTGATTTTGGTTGAATGAGCGGGATCGTGGTTCACTGGGGTGCGCAATCCGTTCCTTAGACATCATGTTACGCTGTGTATGTAGCTTCTAGCTCTAATAATCGTTCAACTTTAAGATCCAATTCAATACCGAATGTTCTGCCGGTGCGCACTGAACCCATTCAATTTCTTTAGTCCTGCCTTCACTGACTTCAACTTCCACTTCGATTCTATACAGGCCCAAACTATGCCGGGTTGACTTCAACTCAACTCACCGTTGCTGATTGACGGCCCCACTATGCTCGTATACGCTCAGGTAGGTTCATTTTGTTATTTCAATTCAATGGTATGCAACGAGGGTAATCATCCTGACTTCAACTTTCTTCCTTTCTGTAGGCCGAGACTATGCCTGGTCGACTCCAGGGTCCACTCATATCCCTTCCTGTAATTGAATCACGAGACTGTGCAAACGTCGTTTCAGGCAAGTTGCGTTGATTCGATGCTGATTGATCTTCAGCTTAGAAAACCGAACTAAAGGGAAACAATCGCGTGCGTGTCTTGAAGGTACGTTTGGGCATTAACTTGCTAATACTGACTCGACCCAAGGCTGACCCTAACCAGCTTAGCATTCGCTGACCTTAGCATTCCTCTCGGGAACCATCCGAGAATCCCAGGAGGAACTTTCGTTTCCTTGCTCGTCAACAAAGCCTTAAGAAAGCAACGCGACCGTGGAGCGAGGCTAGTCCACCAAAATCAATTGCGGGGAATCAAACTCCCGACGAGGTGAGTCTGCATTCAACCCTCTTTCTTGCGTTCTTTGAGTCGCCATCGACGGTGGAATCTCGGAGTCGCAATTTGGAATGCCATGTGAATATTTTCTCAGTGCCCGACGCTCGATTCCGACACGCGCATCCTAATCACTGCACAGGTGTTGATCTTCGCTACAGATTTCACATCCTTTGCTTCTCGGCGACGTCTCTTCGTCCAACGAATGCACATCATAGACGGCAATCATGACGGTGCGTACGCTCGCCTGTTCACTTTCACTTTACCCTCTGATAGTCGTATACTATGTCGATTCGAGTTCCGTCGCGCGGACCCACATGTCATGGTACGAGATCACCTCTTGACTCTGGACTGACTCTGGTTAATCTTTGCTTTCTGTCGCAGGTATCGTCAAAGTAAGCTTTTTTATTCCGCCTGCATTCCTGCCTTGAATCGACTTTGTAGCGTCGTCAACATCGAGTTACTTACCTTCCAAGGAAGAAGCTTTGTTCCTTACATCGTCCGCACTGAGTGGGAAGTACGGAACGCTCATGGCCAGTATTCTCGACATACTACATTCGTATCATCAACCCTCTCTTCGTTCCGTTCCCTTCATTTCACTCACAACATTTAATTCAACATTCACCGAAATTTAATACGCCTGGGATAAGTTAATCAATTTTTCGGGCTTCTCTTCACCTCGTTCAATTGGTGCGCCCTCCTTATCATCACCGTCACGTCTACCGCCCTCCACCTAGGGTTAGATCGAGCAGATGTCGTCAATTATAGGTTCATTCAAGTTCGTTCAGCTCATCACCTCGACAAGCAGATGTTAAGTTCTTTCGATTGATCTCCGTGGACTCTGCTATAGTGATAACTTGAAATACGTGAGTGATATAATGTTGCGTTGACTCTGGCTGATTCAGTTGCCCGAGTCTTATATTGAAATCGAGTTAAGCAAGGATCTCAGTGTGTTGAATCTACGCCATGTTCTCGATCTCGACGCGCTGACTTGATTTTAAGCGGTTATACTTTGTGGTGGGTGTGCGCCTGAAGTTAGACTCGACATATCGTCAACATACTACCAGAGACGATGCTTCGGCGAGTCAGATCAACTATACTCGACGGTCTTTGTCGACGCTGATATATTTTCCGAGACAATTCAAAGACCGTCGTTTTCATACAAATTTTAGTTACACATACTCACTAACCCTATATTGTTCCTGGTTCTATGCCGAGGGATTCCCTGGACGGATCGGGGGCGCTTTGACAGCTGCTCAGAGTAATGCAGTAAGCTTGAATGAATTTGGGTTGAACTTCCGAACCAAACAATTGGTGGTTGTTTGGTCTCACTCCCACGCCTTGTGCTTCTCACCACCCACCACGTTGACGCCGACGCTCTCCCGTCCCGTCCCGCCGCCTCAACCGCCTCCGCTTTCGCCTCACGCTCTACCTCTGGTCGCGCCGCCGCCTTTTCCTCACAGCACCCGCCGCACCGTGCCGCCACGCGCCACGTCAGCACCGCTAACCACCAAATACCTCATCGCCGCCGTTTCCACTCGCCAAGGCTCTCCGCTTCCGCTCTCTCTGCTATCGCCAATTCCGTTCGTTGACAACTCACTTCCCAGTCTCTGATCATCGCTTTTCGAACCTTAAGCAAGTTCCGGGACTTGCATCATAGGCATTGCTTTGCCCTTCACCATCGGGTAAGTTTCCTTCCAAAGCCCCGTTCCCGTTCTTCTTCCTGACCCCCCTCCCTATCTAGCCATCGCGCAGTCGCGTTTGCTGATCCTCCCGCTTGGATCACACTGGGTTTTTGTGAAGGAATAGAATTTTCATGGTGCGTGCACATTGTGTATTCCCGTCTGTATTTAAGCCCGACTGACTCGTTCACAATGTCAATAAGCCCATCTATAACGGATCTCCGCCCAATTCCTGCGTTCCACCATTGCTGTTATCCGACAACACACTCCGCCCATACATATCCACCACCGCCGCCCGCTTTTGACCTGCCCTCCGTCGATACTTCCTCCATCTTCCTCCCACCCCCACAACTCCAATTCACCCACGCTACGCCGGATACGCTCCCCACGTCGACCACGACACCCTTGACACCCTCGACGGCTTCGCTGGCCAACGCCGACCCCAATCTCTTTCCTCGACGCTATGTCACCACGCCGCCGTCTCCGCCTCTGAGTCCCCCGACCCAACCACGCTCTCCCTCCTCCCCAAATTTGACTCTGACGTGACCACCAAGCCCCACAACTCCCGCCCCTGCCGACCCACCCCTTCTCCATTCCAGCGCCCTTTCCCCGTCTTCGTAGCAACACCGACGCAGACACCACCCGATCCGCTCCCACGGCGCCGCGGCCCGACGTCTCACTCCCTCTCTCCCGTTCCACTGTCTTCCTGCCCCTCGGCTCTCGACCCGCCGTCTCTGGCCGCCGTCTCTGGCCGCCGTCTCGTCGACACCAACTTCGCCTCCGTCAACCTCGAGTAGTCGCTCCACGCCGCACTTGGAACAACACCAATCAATGCACGTCGCAAAAACGACGCTCACCATACGTCCCCTCTGCTTACTCTCCGTCCTTCCTCGTCAACGCCGCCACCGACCTCCCACGCTCACGGCTCATCTTCACCCGACGCCTGTCCCGATTGATACGCGGTTCTCGCACGGTTAATTCGTCAACTGTGCCCTTCCACGTCAACTCAACGCACGCCGTCGACGTCTCCGGGGAACTTGACCACCGCGCACTGCAGCGCCACGCCGTCTCAAACACGCTGTCTCAATCGACGCCGCCGCCTTCGTCAACCCCGCCAACCTTGACTTGCTCAAAAATTCGCTACAAAATCAAATTTGAATCAAGCAAGCAAGTTGTTTGGTAACGAACAACGAACTACCTTGCCGGCGAAGTAGACCTGCCGTCAATTACCGCCCTAGAACGAATGAACGTGGGAACGGCGGGGTATCTGCGTTTGCGGCGGGGAGACGGGCAGAATTTGTGGGATGTGCGGCGAGCGGAAAGTCGATAGAGTGTATGTATACCCAGTTTATGTTAATAAGAGGAAGTCTTTCTTACATTACATTGGGTTGAATGCTTTATTGAATAAACAGTGTCGAAACGATTTGAAATGAAGCGAAACTCACCAAGGAGCGTAGTTGAAGTTCGAGGGGTTGCGGAATTGCCAGTCGGAGCGGGATGAATCTTGAAGGGGAGGAAAGAGAATATAATCGTTGCCGTCGATGTCATCCATAGGTTCTCGCTCAACGCAGATCCAGCACGAATCAATTGAAGACAAGAATCGCCACACGAAGCGAAACTCTACAAACGAGGAATTGAACACAGCGCAACTACGAACGTTTTGGAAACGAAAGAACTGGGTAAACATAGCTCACGAAATTTAAAAATCTATAGTAAAGCTACGGACTCCAAGATGTGAACGGTTAGACGCACAAACTAACTGTATCACAGGAAGAAATGCCCTAACCTGTAAACACGAATTCTTTCAGTCGCTTTAACCTTGACTGAGCAGGGGTCAAACGAGATAGCTGCTTGAGGTCGAGTGCCTGAAATCAAATTCAAAAGGAAAAGAGAAGAGAAGGAAGGGAACATCGCGGTCATCCACGGATTCATGTGGTCTGAATCCTCGTTCGGATTAGCTAACGCGATGGTTCAACCTGTGATCCCGAGACTGAATTCCGTTGTTGGTTTGTTGTTGGTAGGAATGTGAACGCGGCAAATATATTGTATCTTGATTTTCCCTTCTGTTTCAATATAATTGTAGAGACCATTCCTACAACTTGGCCTTGATTGAACTGTTACTGTTAATTTGAACACTCCGTTCTAATTCAATGTGGCCCTAGCAAATGTAGAGAAAGATAGGGAAATTAATATTGATCTTCTATGTACATTCATTGGATATTTCGTCTGGGAGCTCCCCGGAATCTTCAGGGGCTCAACCCCGACCTACGCGCAAAATTGAAGAGCTGATTTCGAAGAGGAAGACAAGGACGGTGCCAAAAGTTTAAGATTTCGACGGAACGGTTTGCACTATGGATATTAGTACCGGGACACAAGGCAGAATTAGTACTGAAAGCAATGCATATTAGTATTTGAGGTGCTGCAAATTGGTAGTATCTTTAATACTATTTTGTAGTACTTTATGAATGTGAATGTAATGGTCCTCAATGTTCACCCGAGATGCCCGTGCATGCTTCGGAACCACTGCCGAACCGTCGGCAAGCAAGGGAGACAATACACTATGGGGAGGGAATCTACTCAGGCCAAGTAGGTAGACCCACTTGGCTTGAGTAGGTAATACACTTGGCGTGAGTGGGTACTGCCTCAGACGGAGTAGGTGACCTACTTGCGAGGAGTGGGTTTCCGTACTCACCACGAGTAGGTTCTCGCAATTCCTCAACTCGAATTGAGTGCGTCACCCACTCGGGCTGAGTGGGTTGACCTACTCGACGGGAGTGTGCCAACCTACTTGAGCTGAGCGGGTAGTTACTCGTTTCAAGTGGGTTAAATAAGTATATTCCAGCTACCTATATACATGCATATCACTAACCCCAGCCAAACCACTCACACAGCCTGTTGAAAAACAATGAAAGCGGCACAATGTACTGTTCCAGTCATTGACCGTAAGTAAGAAGCTGGGATGTGACAGGATGTAGGATGCATCAGTGCCGAACTTGTTCATCCCCAGCTCAAAGATACGCGACGCAACAAGGTGCCCGTCTTCTGAGCTGCAGTGGTATTCCATCAACGCTACAAAAGATGAAATTCAAACACACCAAACGACATGAAAATCTCGCGACACGGCAGCCACCTCATACACCTGTCATCCCACGTACCTGTCTTTGTGTGTCTTCGAGAAAGTTTAACGACAGGTTGTCTGTCCCTAGCTACGGTAATGGGGAATCCGGTGCCGGATTCCATGAAAAGGAGACTCAACACAGAGGAACTGGGCCCGAAATTGACAGCGTGGGGGGGGGATTCTGCCCGAAATTGTTTTCTACCCCCTCAAGGCACGGGAATCTGGCAACGCAACCGGAATCCGGCAACACACCCCAATTGTCTGCCTCACTCAAAGGAAAAATATAAGGACTCACCACTGACTAAAAGAAACGAGGCCAAGGCAAAGGAATTCTTATAGCAGCACCTAATAAATGCGAAAAAATTATAGCCAAGTGTGAGCCCTTATAATTAATGCCGATTAAAGCCATTATTATACTCACCGGTTGGAGACTATAATGACAGTGCGGAAAAATATTGTTGGAACCGAAGATGTCCCAAATGGTCTACAGACCATGGTAGTGTCACCGCAAATGCCCTGACAGGTCTCGTTGACGGGCTATATGGGCTCGAACGGAAATCGTAGGCAAAAACCGAATCTCTGGTAGCGCAGTCAATCCTCCACCGATCGCCTTGGTTGTAGGCTCGAATTGAAGCGTTTGAATGGGGCTAGAAGGGTGGACTATCATCGGGTGGATCGAACGTCACCAAGGTACTGAAGTACTCGGACGCGTTGAACATATACGGTCAAACTGTGTGCAGAGACGAGTGCACTGCATCAATTGAATACGTCTCACTGATAGGCCTTCAAAGCCACGGATTACGAGTCTCTGGTGTCCTGGCAAGGTTTAGGGATATCGACTTCAACGGGTATAGACACTGCGTAGAGGGGACAAGCATCGAACACTGCGATCGAACGAATACGCAATCCAGCAAGGCAACACCAGAGCAGAGACGTTAAGGTTGGCAACAACCCAACAGCACGGACGTTAAGGTTAGCGACCCCACTCCCCCGACGGAATCCACCAGAATATAAAATTTTTTCGGCAGCTTCGGAAAGGAAATCGAAGAGCACGCAATCCAGCAAGGCAGTGCACGGGTTAACAATGGAATGCAGCAAGACATTGGTGAACTAGCCGCTCACAGCTGCCCGCTAGAACGTAAAGGAAACCAAGGTCATCGGAGTGAAGGGAACAGACATATCCAGGTAGCGACCAACCATTATAAGGCCAGATAGCACTGAGACTCAATACAAGGCTTCAAGTGTCATCACGGTGAACAGAAGGACGTATTCAATGGCTAAGCAACCATTATGAGGCCAGAACAGTATCCAATACAACCAGAGCCTTATAGTGTTCAATTGAGTCAAGACACTCCAAGGCTGTGTTGCACCAGCCAAGTGAACACGGTTGAGCCCATCTACCAACAGCCAGAGTCAATGCCTTGCAATAGAGCAAAGCCTAGCTATCTTAACGCGGAATTCGGCTCTGAATTCCGTGGAAAAAGGTCCCCAAACGGGCGGAATTCACGTCGAAGCTGTGGAAAAGCTCTGTATGATCACCGGAATTCACATCGAAGTTAGAAAAAGCATGTCGAAACCAATGGAATTCACATCGAAGTTAGAAAAAGCATGCTGGAACCAGCGGAATTCACATCGAAGTTAGAAAAAACATGCTGAAACCAGTGGAATTCACATCGAAGTTGGATTTTCCTCAGAATATTTGGCCAAAAAAATGTATGACACTTATTAGAACAGGCCCCAGACTAAAAGAAACAAAATGAAACTCCCTCCTTATAGCCCAAGACAAAGTTTTATAATGAACAAGACCCAAAAGGAACTCTCACTGCCAACCCACCCACCCAAACAAAGGATTATAAACACACATAAGCCCTTATAATGAATGCGAATTAAAATCATGATTATAGCCACCGGTGCAGCATGATAATGAATCAGCAAAAAAATATTGTTGGAACCAAATGTGTCTCAAAAGTCCACAAACCACTTTAGTATCACCGCAAACAGCCCAACAGGTCTCGTTGACTTGTTATATGGCCTTGAACGGAAACGGTATGACGAAAACCAAAACACTGATAGTGCAGTCAATTTCTAGCTATCTTACCCGGGAATTCTGCGCAGAATTCCTGCCAACAGGGCCCGAAAACAGTGGAATTCTGGGCGAAATAGACAGCGTGGGAGGGAATTCTGGGCGAATCATTTCAAACACCCCCCAAATGCCAGCAGACTGTGGAATTCGGGGCGATTGACACAAGTCCCTGCAATCACCTGTGTGGAAAAAAATATAAGCACTAGCGACCGACTAAAAGGAACGGAACGAACTCAACTCTTATAGCCCAAAGCCGAGCCTTATAATAAATGCAACTCAAAGGAAACCCTCCCAGCCAACCCAAACACCGAAACGAATTATTATAATGGCACACGAGCCCTTATAATTGATGCCAATTGAAAATCATTATTATAGTCAACGCTCTAGCACTATAATGACGGCGCAGAAAAATATTGCTGGAACCAAATATGTCCCAAATGGCTTACAAACCATGGTAGAGTCACCGCGAATGCCCTGACAGGTCTCGTTGACGTGCTATGTGGTCTCGAACGGAAATCGTAGGCAAAAAACCGAAACTCTGACAGTGGAGTCAATTCTCTACCGATTGCCATGGTTGTGGGCTCTAATTGAAGCGTTTGAATGGGGCTATAAGGGTGGACTACCATCGGGTGAATCGAACGTCACAAGGGTACTCAGGTACTGGGACGTGTAGAATATATACAGCCATTTGCGTGCAGACACAAATGCACTGCATCAATTGAATACGTCTCACTGATAGGCCTTCAAAACCACGCATTACAGGTCTCTGGTGTCCTGGCAATGTTTAGGGATATCGACTTCAACGGGTATAGACACTGCGAGGACCCAAACACGCCGATCGAAGCTATACGGAATCCAGCAAGGCAAGACCAGAGCAGAGACGTTAAGGTTGGCGACAACCCAACAGCACGGAGGTTAAGGTTAGCGACCCCACTCCCCTGACGGAATCCACCAAAATCCAAAATTTTTTCAGCAGCTTCGGAAAGGAAATCGAAGGGCACACAATCCAGCAAGGCAGTGTACGGGTTAACAACGGAATGCAGCAAGACATTGGCGAACTAGCCACTCATACCTCCCCGCTATCGTAAAGGAAACCATGGTCATCGGAGTGCAGGAAGAGACGTATTCAAGTAGCGACCAACCATTATAAGGCCAGAGACCACAGAGCCTCAATCCAACACTTTAAACAGTGCAGACATTCAGTGGAGGTCAACCATTACTATAAGGCCAGAATAGTACACCAACACAGCCAGAGCCTTATAGTATTCGATCGAGTCAATACAATACAAGACTGTGTTGAACCAGCCCAGTGAACCCCGTTGAGCCCGTGTACCAATAGCCAGAGTCAATGCATTGGAATGGAGCAAAGCCTTGGTGATATAGCTTGGAATGCAGAGGGGAATCCAGAAAGACTAGCTACGGTAACGGAGAATTGAGAGCTCAATTCCGTGCAACAGGTGCCCCAAACCACCGGAATCCACGGCTCCGTGGGAGGAATCCATAGCGTCGTGGGAGGAATCCACAGCTCATCAGTGTGCAAAGGCGAAATTGGACCTCAGATTGCCGGAATCCATAGCTCACACCGGAATCCACAGCGCAGTCGAATCTGCCCTCACTCATAAGGAATCACAAAATAATTATAAGCACTCACCACTGACTAAAAGGAACGACAAAAGAAACCGACTCTTATAGCCCAAAGCAAGGCCTTATAAGAATTGCGAGTCACTGCCCAAAAAAATTATAAGCCAAAGCCAAGGCTTATAAGAAATGCGATTGAACAGCTGACTCAAGGCATCGGGAAAAGATGGTGGAAACCAAAAGGGTGCCAAATAGCTTACGAATCACCCTAGTGTCACCGCAAATGCCCGAATAGGTCTCGTTGACGTGCTATATTGACTTGGATGGAAACCGTACAGCTTGGACCGAATCCTGACTACGACAATCAATTGAGCACCGATTGCCTTGGGTATAGGCTCGAATTGAAGCGTTTGAGCAGGGCTATAACATATTGTCATCAGCGATCGAGTCGCAGGTCACCTGACATTTACGACTTGGTCAAACACTGCGTTCGAAGCCATACGGAATACACAAGGCAACCCCAAAGCACGGACGTTAAGGTTTGCGACAACACCACAACAAGGACGTTAAGGTTAGTGGTCCCACTCCCCCGATGGAATTCACCAGAATATAAATTTTTTTCGGCAGCTTCGGAAAGGAAACCGTGGACCAAGCAATCCAGCAAGGCAATGCACGGGTTAGATGACGCAATCCAGCAAGACATTGGCGAACTAGCCGCTCACAGCTGCCCGCTAGAACGTAAAGGAAATGGCGGGGCACCGAGTCAACGGAAGGACGTACTCAGGTGTACAACACGAAGGGCAACAATACATTACCAAGTACGGTACACCACAGAGCCTTATAGTAGCCAATCAACCCAGTCTGACCCTGTCGAACACATTCGGAGTGCTCTACCCACCAGGCCACCTTGAGTCAGAGCAGCAACTGCTTGCCTTGCAGTTTTGATTTCTACAAAACGACCCCGCACCAAGCCAAGTTGTATCACAGCAAATACCTCCGGCTGAGCAGCTATAAGGAACGGAGATGGCTCATAGCAGGCACGACTACTGGCCTTCAAGGGCTGTGTTTGAGTCTCCAACAACTGACCAATAGGTCTCAATAGCGACATAGATAGATCCAAGTCAGTCAATCCAACCGGAATCACCGTATCTTTGGCAGTTATGCACCGATTGCCACGGTTGTAGGCTTGAATTGAAGCGTTTGAATAGGCCTACAATGGTGGGTCATGGGTGGCTTAATCTAGCTATCTTACCCGGGAATTCTGCGCAGAATTCCTGCCAACAGGGCCCGAAAACAGTGGAATTCTGGGCGAAATAGACAGCGTGGGAGGGAATTCTGGGCGAATCATTTCAAACACCCCCCAAATGCCAGCAGACTGTGGAATTCTGGGCGATTGACACAAGTCCCTGCAATCACCTGTGTGGAAAAAAATATAAGCACTAGCGACCGACTAAAAGGAACGGAACGAACTCAACTCTTATAGCCCAAAGCCGAGCCTTATAATAAATGCAACTCAAAGGAAACCCTCCCAGCCAACCCAAACACCGAAACGAATTATTATAATGGCACACGAGCCCTTATAATTGATGCCAATTGAAAATCATTATTATAGTCAACGCTCTAGCACTATAATGACGGCGCAGAAAAATATTGCTGGAACCAAATATGTCCCAAATGGCTTACAAACCATGGTAGAGTCACCGCGAATGCCCTGACAGGTCTCGTTGACGTGCTATGTGGTCTCGAACGGAAATCGTAGGCAAAAAACCGAAACTCTGACAGTGGAGTCAATTCTCTACCGATTGCCATGGTTGTGGGCTCTAATTGAAGCGTTTGAATGGGGCTATAAGGGTGGACTACCATCGGGTGAATCGAACGTCACAAGGGTACTCAGGTACTGGGACGTGTAGAATATATACAGCCATTTGCGTGCAGACACAAATGCACTGCATCAATTGAATACATCTCACTGATAGGCCTTCAAAACCACGCATTACAGGTCTCTGGTGTCCTGGCAAGGTTTAGGGATATCGACTTCAACGGGTATAGACACTGCGAGGACCCAAACACGCCGATCGAAGCTATACGGAATCCAGCAAGGCAAGACCAGAGCAGAGACGTTAAGGTTGGCGACAACCCAACAGCACGGAGGTTAAGGTTAGCGACCCCACTCCCCTGACGGAATCCACCAAAATCCAAAATTTTTTCAGCAGCTTCGGAAAGGAAATCGAAGGGCACACAATCCAGCAAGGCAGTGTACGGGTTAACAACGGAATGCAGCAAGACATTGGCGAACTAGCCACTCATACCTCCCCGCTATCGTAAAGGAAACCATGGTCATCGGAGTGCAGGAAGAGACGTATTCAAGTAGCGACCAACCATTATAAGGCCAGAGACCACAGAGCCTCAATCCAACACTTTAAACAGTGCAGACATTCAGTGGAGGTCAACCATTACTATAAGGCCAGAATAGTACACCAACACAGCCAGAGCCTTATAGTATTCGATCGAGTCAATACAATACAAGACTGTGTTGAACCAGCCCAGTGAACCCCGTTGAGCCCGTGTACCAATAGCCAGAGTCAATGCATTGGAATGGAGCAAAGCCTTGGTGATATAGCTTGGAATGCAGAGGGGAATCCAGAAAGACTAGCTACGGTAACGGAGAATTGAGAGCTCAATTCCGTGCAACAGGTGCCCCAAACCACCGGAATCCACGGCTCCGTGGGAGGAATCCATAGCGTCGTGGGAGGAATCCACAGCTCATCAGTGTGCAAAGGCGAAATTGGACCTCAGATTGCCGGAATCCATAGCTCACACCGGAATCCACAGCGCAGTCGAATCTGCCCTCACTCATAAGGAATCACAAAATAATTATAAGCACTCACCACTGACTAAAAGGAACGACAAAAGAAACCGACTCTTATAGCCCAAAGCAAGGCCTTATAAGAATTGCGAGTCACTGCCCAAAAAAATTATAAGCCAAAGTCAAGGCTTATAAGAAATGCGATTGAACAGCTGACTCAAGGCATCGGGAAAAGATGGTGGAAACCAAAAGGGTGCCAAATAGCTTACGAATCACCCTAGTGTCACCGCAAATGCCCGAATAGGTCTCGTTGACGTGCTATATTGACTTGGATGGAAACCGTACAGCTTGGACCGAATCCTAGCTATCTTACCCGGGAATGCAGGCCTGAATTCCGTGAAATAGGCTCCAAAACCAGTGGAATCCACACCACCTTTGGCAGCGTGGGAGGGAATCCATGCCACCTTTGTGAAAATGCCCTCAGATTTGGCGGAATCCGCACCACCTACTGGAATCCACGCCACCTGCTGGAATCCACCAAAAATCCGAGAGCCAACTCGAAAATGTGAACAGAAACTTATAGATGACTCCAAGCCCTTATAATGGATGTGGAAGAAATTATAGTCACCAGCCAGGCCTTATAAGAATTGCGACTCACTGCCCAAAAAAATTATAAGCCAAAGCCAAGGCTTATAAGAAATGCGATTGAACAGCCGACTCAAGCCATCGGGAAAAAATGGTGGAAACCAAAAGGGTGTCAAATAGCCTGGGAATCAGCCTAGTATCACCGCAAATGCCCAAACAGGTCTCGTTGACGTGCTATATTGACTTGAACCGAAATCGTAAGGCGAAAAGCGAAACTGCAACAGCGCAGTCAATTGAGCACCGATTGCCTTGGTTGTAGGCTCGAATGGAAGCGTTTGACGAGGACTATAAGATTAGGTCATCATCGATTGAGCCGCAGGTCACCTGACATTTACGACTCGGTCAAACACTGCGTTTCGAAGCCATACGGAATACACAAGGCAACCCCCAAGCACGGACGTTAAGGTTTGGGACAGCTACCCAGCACGGACGTTAAGGTTAGTAGTCCCACTCCCCCGACGGAATCCACCAGAATATAAATTTTTTCGGCAGCTTCGGAAAGGAAACCGCGGACCAAGCAATCCAGCAAGGCAATGCACGGGTTAGATGACGCAATCCAGGAAGGCATTGGCGAACTAGCCACTCAAACCTCCCCGCCTTCGTAAAGGACATCGCGGGTGACTGGGATGAACAGAGCGACGTACTCAAGTGGGCAAGGCAATGGACAGCAACACATCAAGATGTACGGTAGCAGGCAATCAACCCGGTCTGCCTAGTGAGTATCATCCCTTGCAACAACAAGGTGATCAACACAGTCTGACCCTGTCGAACACATTCGGAGTGCTCTACCCACTGAGCCACTCTGAGTCAGAGCAGCTGCTTGCCTTGCAGTTTTGATTTCTACAAAACGACCCCGCACCAAGCCAACTTGTATCGCCACAACTACATCCGTCTGAGCAGCTATAAGGAGCATCAATGTCTCATAGCGGGCAAGGGTGTTGGCCTTCAAAAGGCTGTGTTTGAGTCTCCAATAGCGAACAGACTCTGCTGACCGGCAATTGTAGCCAAGTCAAACACAACGTACCGGACTCAACTAGCCACTCGTTGCCTTGGGTATAGGCTCGGAACGAAGCATTTGAGCAGCATTATAAGGCTATATGCTTGGCGGGAAAATCCGAGGGCATTGAGGCACTCAAGCAGGATACCGACTTGAATACCGCCTTTGAACGCAAGTCGGTCGTAAGCATTGAATGCATCTGGGTATTCTCAATGCCTTGCACTCAAAGCCTAGCTATCTTACCCGAGAATTGAGAGCTCAATTCCGTGCAACAGGTGCCCCAAAGCACCGGAATCCACGGCTCCGTGGGAGGAATCCATAGCGTCGTGGGAGTAATCCACAGCTCATCAGTGTGCAAAGGCGAAATTGGACCTAGATATCTTCCCCGGGAATTAGGGGCCTAATTCCTAGCTATCTTACCCGGGAATTCTGCGCAGAATTCCTGCCAACAGGGCCCGAAAACAGTGGAATTCTGGGCGAAATAGACAGCGTGGGAGGGAATTCTGGGCGAATCATTTCAAACACCCCCCAGATGCCGGCAGACTGTGGAATTCTGGGCGATTGACACAAGTCCCTGGAACTTCCTGTGTGGAAAAAAAATATAAGCACCAGCGACCGACTAAAAGAAAAAACGGAACGAACTCAACTCTTATAGCCCAAAGCCAAGCCTTATAATAAATGCAACTCAAAGGAAACCCTCCCAGCCAGCCCAAACACCCAAACGAATTATTATAATGGCACACGAGGCCTTATAATAAATGCCAATTAAAAATCATTATTATAGTCAACGCTCTAGCACTATAATGACGGTGCAGAAAAATATTGCTGGAACCAAATATGTCCCAACTGGCTTACAAACCATGGTAGTGTCACCGCGAATGCCCTGACAGGTCTCGTTGACTTGCTATATGGCCTCGAACGGAAATCGTAGGCAAAAAACCGAAACTCTGATAGCGGAGTCAATTGTGCACCGATTGCCTTGGTTGTAGGCTCGAATTGAAGCGTTTGAATGGGGCTAGAAGGGTGTACTATCATCGGGTGAATCGAACATCACAGAGGTACTCAGGTATGGGGACGCGTTGAATATATACGGTCATTTGCGTGCAGACACAAGGGCACTGCATCAACTGAATATGTCCCACTTATAGGCCTTCAGCACCACGCATTACAAGGCTCTGGTGTCCTGGCAAGGTTTAGGCATATTGACTTCAGACAGTACAGACACTGCGTAAACAATACAAGCACCGAACATGCCGATCGAAGCTAGCTACGGTAACGGGGAATTCAGAGCTCAATTCCGTGCAACTGGTCCCCGAATCCATGGGAATCCACTGCCAGACTTTGAAACGGCCCACTCAATTGAGCGGAATCCACTGCCACTTTGTGAAAATGTCCTCGAACTCAGTGGAATCCACTGCCACCTTGTGAAAAGCCGCCTCAAATGGGTGGAATCCACTGCCACCCTGGAATCCACTGCCAACAACAAATTGAAGACACTCCTTATAGCCGACAGCAAAGCGTTATAATGAATGCAACAGAAACGTACCCTCCCAGCCAACCCAAACACTGGAACGAATTATTATAATGGCAGAGGAACCCTTATAATAAATGCCAACTAAAATCATTATTATAGTCACCGGTTTGGCGGTGCACGAAATCATTGTTAGAACCAAATATGTCCCAAATGGCTTACAAACCATGGTAGTATCACCGCGAATGCCCTGACAGGTCCCGTTCCCAGGATATATTGCCTCGAACACAAGTCGTACTGCGAAAACCGAAACTCTGATAGCGCAGTCAATTGTGCACCGATTGCCTTGGGTATAGGCTCGAATTGAAGCGTTTGAACAGGGCTACAAGGGCTGATAGTGATCGAGTGAGTCGAACATCACAAAGGTACTCAAGTACAGGGACACATTGAATATATACGGCCGTTTGCATGCAGACACAAGTGCACTACATCCACTGAATATGTCTCACTGATAGGCCTTCAAAACCACGCATTACAGGTCTCTGGTGTCTTGACAAGGTTTAGGGATATTGACTTCAACAGGTATAGACACTGCGTAAACCCAAACACACCGATCGATCGAAGCTATACGGAATCCAGCAAGGCAACACCAGAGCAGAGACGTTAAGGTTGGCGACAACCCAAGAGCACGGACGTTAAGGTTAGCGACCCCACTCCCCCGACGGAATCCACCAAAATCCAAAAATTTTTCGGCAGCTTCGGAAAGGAAATCGAAGAGCACACAATCCAGCAAGGCAGTGTACGGGTTAACAACGGAAAGCAGCAAGACATCGGCGAACTAGCCGCTCACAGCTGCCCGCTAGAACGTAAAGGAAACCAAGGTCATCGGAGTGAGGGAAGAGACGTACTCAAGCAGTAGCAACCAACCATTATAAGGCCAGATAGCACAGAGCCTCAATACAACACTTCAAACAGTACAGACATTCAGTGAGAGTCAACCATTATTATAAGGCCAGAATAGTACCCAATACGACCACAGCCTTATAGTGTTCAATTGAGTCAATACAATAGGAGACTGTGTTCAGCCAGGCAAGTGAACACCATTGAGCCCATATACCAAGGGTCCGAGTCAATGCATTGTAATGGAGCAAAGCCTTGGTGATATTGCTTGGAATGCGGAGGCGGATGTAGCAAGACTAGCTACGGTAATGGAGAATAGGGTGCCCTATTCCATGCACAGGGTCCTCAAACCACTGGGATTCGCATAGGCACAGACAGCGTGGGAGGGAATAGGGCAGAACACGTCGGAATAGGGCAGAACACCCAATTCGGAGGGGCAAAAGACTAGCTACGGTAATGGGGAATCCGTCGACGGATTCCGTGAAAGAGGCTCCTGGAACGAGGGAATTCAGCCCAAGGTCGACACCGTGGGAGGGAATTCAGCCCAAGATTGTGATTCACCCTCTGAAACCACTGGAATTCACCCCAAGACCTGGAATCCAGCCCAATCGAATCAACACACCGCAATCGTCTGCTTGACTCAAAATAATTATAAGCACTCACCACTGACTAAAAGGAACGACGACAAAACAAACCGAGTCTTATACTCAACAGCAAGGCCTTATAAGAATTGCGACTCACTGCCAAAAAAAATTATAAGCCAGAGCCAAGGCTTATAAGAAATGTGATTGAACAGCCGACTCAAGCCATCGGGAAAAAATGGTGGAAACCAAAAGGGTGCCAAATAGCCTGGGAATCAGCCTAGTGTCACCGCAAATGCCCGAACAGGTCTCGTTGACGTGCTATATTGACTTGGATGGAAACCGTACAGCTTGGACCGAATCCTGACTACGGCGATCAGTTGAGCACCGATTGGCTTGGGTATAGGCTCGAATTGAAGCGTTTAAGCAGGGCTATAAGATATTGTCATCATCGATCGAGTCGCAGGTCACCTGACATTCCCGACTTGGCCAAACACTGCGATCCAAGCCATACGGAATGCACAAGGCAACCCCCCAAGCACGGACGTTAAGGTTTGCGACAACACCACAACACGGACGTTAAGGTTAGTGGTCCCACTCCCCCGACGGAATTCACCAGAATATAAAATTTTTTCGGCAGCTTCGGAAAGGAAACCGCGGACCAAGCAATCCAGCAGGGCAATGCACTGGTTAGCAACGGAATCCAGCAAGACATTGGCGAACTAGCCACTCAAACCTCCCCGCCTTCGTAAAGGAAATCACGGGGCACCGAGTGAACAGAAGGACGTACTCAAGTGTACATGGCAACAGTCAACCATGCATCAAGAAGTAAGATAGCAGGCAATCAACCCAGGCTGCCTAGTGAGTATCATCCTAGCTACGGTAATGGGGAATCCGTCGACGGATTCCGTGAAAGAGGCTCCTGGAACGAGGGAATTCAGCCCAAGGTCGACACCGTGGGAGGGAATTCAGCCCAAGATTGTGATTCACCCTCTGAAACCACTGGAATTCACCCCAAGACCTAGCTACGGTAACGGGGAATTCAGAGCTCAATTCCGTGCAACTGGTCCCCGAATCCATGGGAATCCACTGCCAGACTTTGAAACGGCCCACTCAATTGAGCGGAATCCACTGCCACTTTGTGAAAATGTCCTCGAACTCAGTGGAATCCACTGCCACCTTGTGAAAAGCCGCCTCAAATGGGTGGAATCCACTGCCACCCTGGAATCCACTGCCAACAACAAATTGAAGACACTCCTTATAGCCGACAGCAAAGCGTTATAATGAATGCAACAGAAACGTACCCTCCCAGCCAACCCAAACACTGGAACGAATTATTATAATGGCAGAGGAACCCTTATAATAAATGCCAACTAAAATCATTATTATAGTCACCGGTTTGGCGGTGCACGAAATCATTGTTAGAACCAAATATGTCCCAAATGGCTTACAAACCATGGTAGTATCACCGCGAATGCCCTGACAGGTCCCGTTCCCAGGATATATTGCCTCGAACACAAGTCGTACTGCGAAAACCGAAACTCTGATAGCGCAGTCAATTGTGCACCGATTGCCTTGGGTATAGGCTCGAATTGAAGCGTTTGAACAGGGCTACAAGGGCTGATAGTGATCGAGTGAGTCGAACATCACAAAGGTACTCAAGTACAGGGACACATTGAATATATACGGCCGTTTGCATGCAGACACAAGTGCACTACATCCACTGAATATGTCTCACTGATAGGCCTTCAAAACCACGCATTACAGGTCTCTGGTGTCTTGACAAGGTTTAGGGATATTGACTTCAACAGGTATAGACACTGCGTAAACCCAAACACACCGATCGATCGAAGCTATACGGAATCCAGCAAGGCAACACCAGAGCAGAGACGTTAAGGTTGGCGACAACCCAAGAGCACGGACGTTAAGGTTAGCGACCCCACTCCCCCGACGGAATCCACCAAAATCCAAAAATTTTTCGGCAGCTTCGGAAAGGAAATCGAAGAGCACACAATCCAGCAAGGCAGTGTACGGGTTAACAACGGAAAGCAGCAAGACATCGGCGAACTAGCCGCTCACAGCTGCCCGCTAGAACGTAAAGGAAACCAAGGTCATCGGAGTGAGGGAAGAGACGTACTCAAGCAGTAGCAACCAACCATTATAAGGCCAGATAGCACAGAGCCTCAATACAACACTTCAAACAGTACAGACATTCAGTGAGAGTCAACCATTATTATAAGGCCAGAATAGTACCCAATACGACCACAGCCTTATAGTGTTCAATTGAGTCAATACAATAGGAGACTGTGTTCAGCCAGGCAAGTGAACACCATTGAGCCCATATACCAAGGGTCCGAGTCAATGCATTGTAATGGAGCAAAGCCTTGGTGATATTGCTTGGAATGCGGAGGCGGATGTAGCAAGACTAGCTACGGTAATGGAGAATAGGGTGCCCTATTCCATGCACAGGGTCCTCAAACCACTGGGATTCGCATAGGCACAGACAGCGTGGGAGGGAATAGGGCAGAACACGTCGGAATAGGGCAGAACACCCAATTCGGAGGGGCAAAAGACTAGCTACGGTAATGGGGAATCCGTCGACGGATTCCGTGAAAGAGGCTCCTGGAACGAGGGAATTCAGCCCAAGGTCGACACCGTGGGAGGGAATTCAGCCCAAGATTGTGATTCACCCTCTGAAACCACTGGAATTCACCCCAAGACCTGGAATCCAGCCCAATCGAATCAACACACCGCAATCGTCTGCTTGACTCAAAATAATTATAAGCACTCACCACTGACTAAAAGGAACGACGACAAAACAAACCGAGTCTTATACTCAACAGCAAGGCCTTATAAGAATTGCGACTCACTGCCAAAAAAAATTATAAGCCAGAGCCAAGGCTTATAAGAAATGTGATTGAACAGCCGACTCAAGCCATCGGGAAAAAATGGTGGAAACCAAAAGGGTGCCAAATAGCCTGGGAATCAGCCTAGTGTCACCGCAAATGCCCGAACAGGTCTCGTTGACGTGCTATATTGACTTGGATGGAAACCGTACAGCTTGGACCGAATCCTGACTACGGCGATCAGTTGAGCACCGATTGGCTTGGGTATAGGCTCGAATTGAAGCGTTTAAGCAGGGCTATAAGATATTGTCATCATCGATCGAGTCGCAGGTCACCTGACATTCCCGACTTGGCCAAACACTGCGATCCAAGCCATACGGAATGCACAAGGCAACCCCCCAAGCACGGACGTTAAGGTTTGCGACAACACCACAACACGGACGTTAAGGTTAGTGGTCCCACTCCCCCGACGGAATTCACCAGAATATAAAATTTTTTCGGCAGCTTCGGAAAGGAAACCGCGGACCAAGCAATCCAGCAGGGCAATGCACTGGTTAGCAACGGAATCCAGCAAGACATTGGCGAACTAGCCACTCAAACCTCCCCGCCTTCGTAAAGGAAATCACGGGGCACCGAGTGAACAGAAGGACGTACTCAAGTGTACATGGCAACAGTCAACCATGCATCAAGAAGTAAGATAGCAGGCAATCAACCCAGGCTGCCTAGTGAGTATCATCCTAGCTACGGTAATGGGGAATCCGTCGACGGATTCCGTGAAAGAGGCTCCTGGAACGAGGGAATTCAGCCCAAGGTCGACACCGTGGGAGGGAATTCAGCCCAAGATTGTGATTCACCCTCTGAAACCACTGGAATTCACCCCAAGACCTAGCTACGGTAACGGGGAATTCAGAGCTCAATTCCGTGCAACTGGTCCCCGAATCCATGGGAATCCACTGCCAGACTTTGAAACGGCCCACTCAATTGAGCGGAATCCACTGCCACTTTGTGAAAATGTCCTCGAACTCAGTGGAATCCACTGCCACCTTGTGAAAAGCCGCCTCAAATGGGTGGAATCCACTGCCACCCTGGAATCCACTGCCAACAACAAATTGAAGACACTCCTTATAGCCGACAGCAAAGCGTTATAATGAATGCAACAGAAACGTACCCTCCCAGCCAACCCAAACACTGGAACGAATTATTATAATGGCAGAGGAACCCTTATAATAAATGCCAACTAAAATCATTATTATAGTCACCGGTTTGGCGGTGCACGAAATCATTGTTAGAACCAAATATGTCCCAAATGGCTTACAAACCATGGTAGTATCACCGCGAATGCCCTGACAGGTCCCGTTCCCAGGATATATTGCCTCGAACACAAGTCGTACTGCGAAAACCGAAACTCTGATAGCGCAGTCAATTGTGCACCGATTGCCTTGGGTATAGGCTCGAATTGAAGCGTTTGAACAGGGCTACAAGGGCTGATAGTGATCGAGTGAGTCGAACATCACAAAGGTACTCAAGTACAGGGACACATTGAATATATACGGCCGTTTGCATGCAGACACAAGTGCACTACATCCACTGAATATGTCTCACTGATAGGCCTTCAAAACCACGCATTACAGGTCTCTGGTGTCTTGACAAGGTTTAGGGATATTGACTTCAACAGGTATAGACACTGCGTAAACCCAAACACACCGATCGATCGAAGCTATACGGAATCCAGCAAGGCAACACCAGAGCAGAGACGTTAAGGTTGGCGACAACCCAAGAGCACGGACGTTAAGGTTAGCGACCCCACTCCCCCGACGGAATCCACCAAAATCCAAAAATTTTTCGGCAGCTTCGGAAAGGAAATCGAAGAGCACACAATCCAGCAAGGCAGTGTACGGGTTAACAACGGAAAGCAGCAAGACATCGGCGAACTAGCCGCTCACAGCTGCCAGGGTTAGGGTTAGGGTTAGGGTTAGGGTTAGGGTTAGGGTTAGGGTTAGGGTTAGGGTTAGGGTTAGGGTTAGGGTTAGGGTTAGGGTTAGGGTTAGGGTTAGGGTTAGGGTTAGGGTTAGGGTTAGGGTTAGGGTTAGGGTTAGGGTTAGGGTTAGGGTTAGGGTTAGGGTTAGGGT